>OZ018319.1:86680020-87280020 GCA_963969495.1 Ceratothoa steindachneri | reverse complement strand
ACTGCTTGTTTCCGAGTTTTCATGTATCGCCGTGTTTGTTTTGATTTGGGTGGGCGCAGGAGTTGTCGCCTTGACTGCTTCCTTACTTGCTTTTTTGTTTGATTGTTTGCAAGTTTTTACTTGCTCCACTGTCTGCTGTACTTTTGGAGTCATCTGCAGATGGAGTACATCCCCAGAAGGGGGGTTATCCGGGAACCACATTTGCTCCATCCCGTTCTTTGCCAGCATTTGGTTCAGAACAGTCACGAATGTGCCCGGGCGAGCCAGGTTCATGACGTGCGCATGAAGTATGCACGTCATAATTTTAGTGGAGCCCTCGTTCTCAATTTTGAGGTACGTCTTTTTGGCGTCCACCTTTGAGATGGCTGCCTTAGCTGCCTGGGCGTAGGACGTATTTGCCCTACGCGTTTCCTCGTTCCTTTTGGCTTCCTGTTTCTTCCTCATGATATCCTTTTTAGCGGGGCATGACATGGCCATAGTCCTATAACCCTGCCCGCAGCTCACGCACTTCTCCGTATTGCTGACGCAATTGCACCAATTGTGGCCCCTCTGGCTGCATTTGGAGCACGTCTCTTGCGGCTCCTTGCAGTCCTTGGTGGCGTAGGACTCCATCCTGTAGCACTTGAAGCAGAACTGGACCAGAGTAAACTCTCCTTTTTCCACCTGCTCCCCGCTAATTTTGGCGTTGAACATTAGAAGTCCCTGTTCTTTTGCCTTTTGTGTCATGGTAGTCTCCGAGAAGACCACCTTGAACACATGAGTGTACTCGCCACCGTCCCTCCTAGTTTTAAACTTAATAACTTCAGCTACCTTTGCCCAGGCTTGTTGAAGCTCTATTTCTTCTCTGATCTCCTCCGCGGTATGCTGCCCAATCCATGGGTCGATTCGACGGCATACCACGCTTCTCTGGGCCAGGATCTGGGGTGGCACTGCTGGCTGCAGCCCAATGGCTCATAGGACTCCAATTGCCTTCTCCTTGGATATATCTTCAATATCTTTCTCCTTTTCACATATCGCGATATAACCCGATGATATGTCCAGGAGCCTTACCATGGCAATGCCCAGTTTGCCGTACACGGCCTCGAATGTGGATTCTCTGCTAGGCTTGGGCTGCCCGTCGACAACCCGCAGAGGAATCCTGGTCGTGTGGTCCTGGGCCGGCTCTTCTCGAGAGTGGCCCTTCAGCACTGATTTTTGTTTGTCGCACTGCTCTCTTTGTGGGTTACTTATTATTACTCAATAAGATGCACCTTTTCCTCGTGGTATTCTTTTTAGGGTTATTTGGTGACTCCCTCTACCTCGTCGCTAAGCTTACGTGAACGTGAACTGCCAAATGGGGGGGGGGATGAATGATGGTGGGTGGACCCGGGCGAGGCCCCTCAGATGGGTGAAGTGTGGCGGACTTGATGATGGGCGGTGATAGAATCAACTACCACCACCCGAGGTGCCGCCCCATCTGGGGTTTGGATATCGATGCTGTTTCCAACTTACACAGGGACGGTTGTATGTCTCCCTGTGGTCTTGGCCGGAAGCAACCCTTAGAGACTAGAGCGAACTCTTCCCCAAAGCTTTCAGTATCGCCTCGAAACCGGGCGGTCTCTTCCGTAGAGTTCCACAGTGGGCTAATCCTCAAACCTGCTTTCCTTTACGTCACCAATTATGTCTATCAAAGTGGACCGAGATAGTTGGAGCGAGACTAGATGAGTGGCAGATCAGTTCATCTCAGCTTCGCCACTCCGTAGAGAGAGGGGGGGGGGGGGTAGCACGACATTAAGTCTTCTTGATGCCGATAAAGAATTCTGTGGCGAATTGTCCCCGTAGGGTTGATGAGGCAAAACTTTGCATTTTGCACATCCCTTACTTCAACCTTTTCCTCCTTTATCAAAAATGAGATCTCTTTAGCGTCGATTTTTTAAGTGAAATTCTGCTGCCTTCTACTCTATTTCAACAACCGACTCCAAATCAAATTAATTAAATTAAAAATAGCAAGTACACTCAACGTATAATCTAAATATCTCCTAATGTTAAAAAAATAAACAGCTCAGTTATAATATTTCAAATATTTGTCATTTACTTTGAGCAATTATCATTTGTATGAGTAACTAAATGATTTTTTCCCCGTTATGAGAAGGAACTTAAAAGCATATTAAAAGAGACGAACAACTGGAATATTTAAATTTTAGTTCAATAATTATAAAATCTATGTGAAAGATAAATTTCTATACATATTTCTATATATTTAATATAAATCGGGTTTAATCGATGATAAAATGGGCATTTGTATTTAGAGCGCTGAAATGAGAGATATAGTAGTATTTGGAACTATTGAACAAACCTGATTCTAATTAACTATTGAAACAGCCATCAAATGACTCTAGCCTTATAAGAAGACAATTAATATAATGGATTTATTTTGTTTCTGTTAAGATTAAATATAGGTAAAATACGAAATAACTATGAATTAATCTCCAGAAAGCTAGTATTTTATTATATTACCCCCTTCCCTACTCCAGTGCTGTAAGTGAAGCTGATTCGCCCAGTCCTCGAAATATTGTTCAAACACCGGGAATCCGTGGACAATTGGGACACGATGCCCCAGAAGAGACGCACTGCATCAACTGTGGCGGTTCACACCATTTCCGCCACAAGAAGTACCTTCATTACCTCTACCACCAGGCAATATGCCTCTGCTCCCTACGATGCGGTAACTCTAGACGCCAAGCAAAAGTGTCCATGCCTGAAGAAGGCATTACATTAGAACCGACCAGCCGACACCAACCTTTCTATCTTCAACGCTCGCCCCTCCTTTTAAGCAACGCACTAAGAAACCTTTGATAGCACACCCAGCTACTCCCTCCCAACCTTCACCCCTCCTTTGAAACAATGCACTAAAAACCTTTGATAACCAGAGCTGGGCGTTGCAACAACGATTTGCGACTTTGCCGCAAAGTTTAAAGTCGCAAATGTTTTGAAAAAGTCGGACTAAGCAAAGTCGCACCGCTAATTTTCCGCGACTTTTTCAGCGACTTTGAACAGGAACAAAGACTAGGGTTTTTTTAAAATAAATTGCCAGTTTTAAATCCCGATTTAGCTAAAAATGTCAAATTTAAGATGGTAACAGTTAAATAAATTTTTATCTGATTTTTAATTTTCCTTTCACGATAAATCAAATGCTTCATATTATATGAGACTGACGTTACATGAAACTACCTAAACGTACCCCCAAAAGGTTTGTCATTCTGAATTTTATTATAAATTATTAAAATTACATACACTTTTCAGGCGTGAACTAAGTTTTATACCTGTCTTGTCGGTTAAAAACGTTCGAGAACATGTTATGCCTTGTGGCCTTGATCGTGCGAATTAATCTCATTTTCTCGTATTTTAATATGTGCTTATACTTTTTTTTATGGCTAAGACGAAAAAATAACTGTGAAGTGTAAGAAGTAACTAAAATCTTACAGCATCCTACCTTTAACATGCCTAAAATTAAACAATATAAATAAAAATTGGACCATCGTACGTAGACTAGGCCTTGGTTCCAAATTTAAAGATCATATTGATATAACCTATTAAACTCAAATGGTTTTATCTTTCTTTAAATCCATTAGGCCCCCCTATGAGCTTAGAAAATCTCGATTGTTTAGTAACTTAAACCGGTAAAGGTTAAAGAGTGATGTCCCTCACCGATCTGAATCTCTTATTTCCTCATTTCTTTCTTTTCCGACGCCACCGTTCGAGTGTTTATAGCATGGGTGTTTTTCACAACCTTTCTTTTTGTGCCTTTTATTGTTACTTAATTTATTAGTAGTTACTGAAAATTCTTGTAAAGTTTTTGTTCTTGTACAGATTTGAAAAAAAAACTGGACAAGGAGCCTGGATAGGAGCAAGAGTTTTTCTGGCGACGGTGCAGCCTGTAGTAGCTTCAGGAGCAGCACTCCTATGCTAAATGAGAGCTGTGACAGAGATAGCCACATGCCTTTTTTTACCTGAGACTCTGACCGTGGAGGATGAGGAGACAGGGCAAGCTGGCAACCAGAGCCAGGGGGGCAACTAGGAGGCCGTCAGGGAGCTGAAAAGCTGCTTGGAGACTCTTGAGAGGTAAGGAAATCACCGCCCCGCTTAGTAAAGTAGCAAAATTAAATGTTAAAATTTAGTAAATTCACATCTTTTCATGATTAAAAGATTTAAAAATATTAAATTTTAATATTTAAATTCAACCAATTGTCATTTAAAAATTTCTATGTCTTTGACAAATTTGTGAGGACTAATGAGAAGGTGGATGTAAAGCGGTTTGTGTGTGGCTTATAAAATGGTTAATAATAAGTTGAACGATTTTAATCATAATTACCCTAGGGAACCTTGGGCACAATCCAAAGTAAGAAATTACTTTGGCAATGAATTGAGAATGAAAATTGAATATATGAAATAAAGGCAGTTCTTCAGAAGGGATATTAATTCTAAGCTTTAACAAAATATATTTATTTGAGAAATATAATATTTTAATATCTTAATTGAGGTAATATAATATGGGGAGAGCTTAAGTTATTTAGGTCCTTTAAATTACAAAATTAAGAATCCTTGCAGAACGACAATTATGGTGTTTTGAAAACAGGCAACGTCATTAATCAATGAATAGAAAATGCACTTAATGGGGGATATGAAAATTGTGATGATATGCCGATTACAATATATTGAAAATAAGGCGAAATTTATAATATATACATATATATATATATATATATATATATATATATATATATATATATATATATATATATATATATATATATATATATATAGTGTGAGATTAATTAGTTCTAGGTTAAGTGAAAGTTCTATGATAATTATTTCTGGGGTGAGCGAAATGTCTATTGTCTATGATAATGGTTAACGTGAATTTTGGGGACTGTAATTGGCAAAATCACAGAATTAATTTAAGTTTAAAAAAAGGGGGAAAACCAAACTAAGAATTATACTTAAATTTTGACCAACCTGTTAACGCGGGAGCACAATTCAAATGGGACGATGCCGGATTTTCGTGCGCATGGGGCAGAAAATGTTGCCCGTTGATACATTACCGATATAACTATATATATATATATATATATATATATATATATATATATATATATATATATATATATATATATATATATATATATATATATATATATATATATATTGTTTTGGGGGAAATTTACGAGGGGCGGTCCATAAGTTTTGCAAATCTGTAGTGTAAAACAGAGGAAGGGGAAAGGCTGTTTGTGGGGGGTGTTAGGACAAGTTATGACAAGTCAGGACCTGCAGCTGCACGCTGCTGCCTTTTCTATTTAAGAAGCAGTAGTTGATCGCAGATCGTCAGTCACAAATTTTTCAACAATGGAGAAGGTTGAGCATTACGCAGGGATCAAACTTTGACCAGGCAAGGCAAAAATGCAAAAGAAATCCATGAACGCATGTTTGCAGTGTACATCGACCCCGCCCCTTTCCATGCAACCATTGCTCGCTGGAATAGGAAATTCAGACATGGTCGTAAGTCTCTTGAAGATGACCTCCGTCAGATGTGACCAACGAGGACAATGTGGCCAGTGTGGAGAGGATGATCCTCGAAAATCGACGGGTAAAGGTCGAATAAATCGAGCGAGAACTTGGAATATCACATGGAAGTGTTATCAACATCATCCACGATAATTTGGCCATGACAAGGTCTCTGCCCGTTGGGTGCCTAGAAACCTCACGCCCCATCATCGACTTCTACGTCGTCAAAGTCCACAAGGCCCGAGTTGCACAAGCTGCCCTGCGCGAGTGCGGATTCGAGGAGCTCAACCATCCCCCATACAGTCCAGATTTGGCCCATAGCGACTACTTTTTATTACGTCAGCTCAAGGCTGCACTGCGTTGACGCCGGTTTAGGGACGATGAAGATGTCCAGCTCACCGTCCAGGAGTGGATTGAACAACAGTCGGGAGATTTCTGATTTTCGGGAATTCGAAGCCTCAAGGACAAGTGGCGCAAGTGCATTGAAGTCGAGGGTAGTTATATTGAAAAGTAATAAAACACTTTTCCTCGTATCTCTTTTCCTTATATCCGAATTGCAAAACTTATTGACCACCCCTCGTATATACAAACTTGTAGGGGTGACACCACTACATATGGAAGGTCTCTCAGGAAGATCCACAATGGCTTGCTAAGTGCCAACATCCTGGCTGCAAAGGCAGGATGGGTTTACCTACAGCACATAAGCCAGCAACCACGACAAGCAACATTACAATAATGTATGTTTAAATAATTAGCTAAGTTTACAATAAGTAATTGGCGCCGGTAGTCCTGCTTCTTTATGCAAGTTTTAGCAAAGAAAATTAAAAATTTTATTTCAAAGTTAAAAGGTAATATTTTTATATCAGATGCACAAGAACCAGCTCCCTCAGCCCTCTACTGCCATTGAGGGGCTCAACAAGTGCGGCCGCTCCCAGTCAAGGGAGAGTGAGGCCCGCAAGAAGCGTCACATGTGCTTGAAAGAGAGCTTTAGGGCTAAGTTCCCCTAGGAGAGGGCTGGGCAGTGTTACAACAGGTTAAAAAAAATTCAGATAAATAATAGTAGGTATTTTAACTTAATTTTTTAACTAGTAAAATAGCGTCTTAATGTTTTGAAAAATTTAGTAAAACCGTAAAAAATATTAATTTACATATTTTATCTTTAGGTGGTTCATTGAGACAATGACGCCACTGGCTGTAGCTGACCATCCCAGCACCAAGAGTTCTAGCACACCTCCAGGAGGACTGTGGGCGGGGACATTGACAAGCTGATGGAAAGGGGAAGGACTCAGGTGGTCAACCTGCTTTTCCATCGGAACTGGGTGACCACTACTGCCGACAGCTGGACCGACCACAACAAAGCCTTCTTGGGGATGACAGTCCACTGGATTGACAAGGACACCCTCAAGAGGCGCCATGCAACTCTAGCGTGCAAGGAGGTGAAGGTAATATAAAATTAAAAAGTTAAATTTTGTCATTATTTTTCTTAGGCACTAAAAGCTATAAGTTCCTGAGCGGTATAAATTTAATTTATAAACTAAATCAACAATTATTGTCTTCAGGGGAGGCAGACGCACCAACCCCTGGGGAAACTCATCACAGAGATTCACCAGGACTTTAGCATCCATGGTAAGGTGGCGGCCACCACCACGGACAATGGCGCCAACTATGTGGCCGCCTTCAACGAGGTCAACCAAGACCAGGAGGGCTTATCTGTGGGCCCTGACCTGCAGGTTGTTGTTCTTCGGGTGCGCCTTAGGGGAACAACCCAAGTCTGCCGCCTCACCACCGCTGCAAGTACTAACAATATCGGCATTTAGCGCTAATATTTTAAAAAATAAAGGTTGAAGTCATTTACCTAATCTTTGAATTTATTGAATATCAAAATATATTATTGTTTCAGTGCTCACACAATCAATCTGTTGGCGACAACAGATGTTAGGGATGTCCAGGGCTGGAGCAAGGGGTGTCAGAGAGGAAGAAGGCCACAGCTAAGACCCAGACCCTGTGGAACCTCCAGAACAGGTCCCCAGTGACGGCCAATGAGATTAAGGAGGCCGCCAAAAGAAAACTAAAGACTCCAGTAGAGACTAGGTACTATTATAAAATTAAGTAAGAAATTGTTGGCGATTATATAAGATTGGATTTTGTAAGTTTCTGATAGTTTATTTAAATAAAATGTTTTATTTCTACAGATGGAACTCCCTCTATGATTGTGTGGTGGTCCTGAGTGTTGGTGACCAGCTGGATGCCATCAACACCATCGTGATCACCAGCCCAATGGGAGTTATCCCATCACAGAGGTGGACATCAAGGTAAGCATAAAGTAGCGCGCTAATAGCGATCGCTATTTTAATATTTTTACTTAGAAATGAAATTGCTCTCTAAGGTTAATTATATAAGCTTAGTTAACTACACAATGTAAATATATTAATGTTCCTTTTTCAGGTCCTCAAAGAGTAGAAGCTGGTGATGTAGCTTGTGGCGCAGTGCCTGCCCATGCTTCAGGGCGAGAAAGACCTACGTGGGCACCCTCCTCCCCAGCCTCTGGTTGATGAAGTCCAGGCTGGAGAAGCAGAGCCTAGAATGGCGACCTGGTGTATGCCCTCCTCAGGGGCTATGAAAAGAGGTTTGGCCACCTCTTTGAGGATGGCAATCTCCTTATGGCCACAGCCGTCCTTTCCAACCTCACACACAAAGCCTTGGAGAGCATTACCCCTGAGAAAGTGGAGGAGATCAGGGACACGATCATCAGGGAGCTAAGGGCCGTCATAAAACCCAGGAAGGAGGAGCAGTAGCAGCGTCAGTCTGGCCAGCCAGAAATGAAGGAACCCCAGGACTTTGACGCCCGCCTCTTCAACGAGTTGCTTGCAAGTGGCCCGGCCAACCAGCAGCAGGATGTAAGGGACGTCCTGAGGAAGTCCATGGAGGAGTGGGTGCCCTCTAAAGTCGAGCTGGTCTCGTCCCTCTTCCTCTACCAGCACAGAGAAGTGTAGGTGGACTTATTCATTAAGTACAATACCCCTCTCCCCAGCCCTGCAGTTGTGGAGAGACTATTTAGAACGGCCGGGGACGTCCTCAGGGCCAAAAGGTTCTCCCTGGATGAGGTAAACTTTGAGGAGTTTGTGTTCCTCAAAGGGAACATATAACTCCTGGAGGAGAAGATGGGCTAGGAAGACATGGAAAAGGAGGATGACCTGTAAATATTAGTTTAGGATGTGTTTAAACTAAAAAAAATAATAAATATGTTTTTCTGCCTTATAAAAGCATGTTTCTGTTATCGTGCTAAAGTTTACTTTGTAATTTAGCAGAGTCGCACCGGAAAAAAGGGTAGCAGTCGCAATTCGCAATGGGAGCGGGGAGGGAGGGACGGGGGGGCAAAAATAGAGTCGCAAAGTCGCACCTGAAAAAATTAAAGTCGCTCCCAGCTATGTTAATAACACACCCAGCTACGCCCTCTCAACCTCTCTATCTTCAACGCTCGCCCCTCCTTTGAAACAACGTATTAAAAACCTTTGATAACATAAACAGCTACGCCCTCCCAACCTTCAACGCTCGCCCCCTCCTTTGAAACAACACACTAAGAAACGTTTGATAACACACCCAGCTACGCCCTCCCAACAAGATGCAGCTCCAGTACCACATCGCGATCTTGATGAAATACAAACCCTGTCTCGATGTTGCAGAGTGACACTCTCGGCCGAAGTATTTGTTGTTCCTTCATTTTCAAAATACGAATCTCCATCTAATTGCAGAAACAACCATCGAAAAGGCAGACGGAACGAGCCCCCCTCCCCGTAATGGCCGACGTGCTGACGGGACTCAGATCTCCGTCCGGCCCTAGCTTGGTATTCTTTTTCTTCTTCCGCTAAACTCAACCTCGTCTTCTGTACCAATTCTCTTCCACTCTACATCGTCCTTCCATCTACGTTTGTTTGTCGATCTTGGTGTATCAGAGCTGTCCGTCAGGGGGCGCGACTCTATGGTTGGGTGCTGCCTGTGTTGGTTGATGGGTTGGTGCCTGAGCTGGAGTTGCACTCTTGGGATCTTTGCTTTCCCGACCGGTAAATTTCCGAGGCTGGCCGGCTATTTTTAAAACGATGGTTGGGTCAGGGGCCGACCTGCTTACGCTACTGGTTGAGCTGGCGCTGCGAATAGGTGTCGTGACGGTAGACAGTGACTGCACTGCGTGAGTTCGCACCATCTTTTATACTTTACTTTATATGGGTAATAATAAAATAAAATTCTTGGTTCTCGTACTACGCCTGTCATTAAGTCCTCTTTTCCGCGTTTATTAGATCCCTTCTCAGAAGAGATAGATCCTGATTTCGATTATCTTCGTTTTCTGGTGCCGAATCTGAGTTCCGGGTGTCCGCTT
This sequence comes from Ceratothoa steindachneri, assembly GCA_963969495.1. Lineage (NCBI taxonomy): Eukaryota > Metazoa > Arthropoda > Malacostraca > Isopoda > Cymothoidae > Ceratothoa > Ceratothoa steindachneri. The sequence goes on along the minus strand of OZ018319.1, from coordinate 87,270,104 downwards.
TCTAAATTGGACCCGTTTGATTTGAATGAGGAGTTTGAGTCCCGTTGTGGTGCGCCCCTCCGTATGTGGGCACGTGGTAGTGGCAATTTAGTGGTTGAGGTATCTTCGCAAGCTGTGTGGCGACGTGCCGGATTTGTCCTCCCTTTCGGAGGTCCCGGTTTTGGTTGTGCCCCACCCTCGCTTTAACTTTGTTAAGGAAGTGATTCGCTTAAACGAATTACTGCAGTATGATGTCTTGAGATTAAAGGATAAACTTTCGCCAAGAGGGTTACGGACCTTTATAGGGTGTCTAAGTCTGTTAGTCCCGCTATTGTTCCTAAGAGTACGCTCATCGTCACCTTTGACGTCAGGATCTGCCCGTTTGTTCGTGCTGGTTATCTTCGTGTGCCGTTATGTCGATCTCCCCAGACGTCGTTTTAATGTCCACCAGTTTGGCCATATGAGCAACATTTATAGGCAGGCTCGTCGCTGTGTGGCCTGTGCGTTGGCATACCATGGCTCCTCCTGTGGGAATCATGAATGTTGCGCCAATCGTGAAGGTTCCCATAGTGCGGCTTCGAGTTCCTGTCCCGTAATCCTTTATGAGAAGGAAGTGCTGGCTCTTCGGGATCCCTCAGGCTGGACTTCCGTGAGGCCCGTCGTCGGGTGCGGGGGCAGCTCGCCTCCTCCGACTGACTCTTTTCTGACGTTCTCCGAGAGGCGGGTCCCTCCGTTGCCTTAGGTCTCTTATCATGTTCTTCCCTCTGTCGCGGAGCATGAGACCAACAGAGCTGAGACGCTGGAGGATTTCTGGCAGTTCTTCCAAGCGTTTTCCTCCGCTGTTTCGTCCATTACTTTGCCTCAACGCAAACGTTAGGGTTCCTCCTCACCCCCATTCGGGGTCCAAGCGCACTGCCTCTAATGATGCTTGTTTGGTCCCCGAGTCGGTTGTTGGGGTACCTTCCGTTTTGATGCCTTCTCCTCCCCAGTTTTTCCCCATTGGCATCACCAATGTCATTGTGAGGGCGGAGGTTCACTCGGTTCCGTCTTCCTTGCCCATTACCTCTGTTCAATCTTCGATGCCTCCTACCCAAGTTCCTTCTCTCTTGCTCTCTGCCCCTGTTCCTTACTCTCCATCTAATCAAATTCCCTCCTTACCCTATTCCCTTATCACCCTCTGTCCATGTTCTGCTTTCGGTTCCATCTTTTTCGCGTTTTTTTAGTTCTCGTCCGTCTCTGCTCGATCTTCCTTTCCTTCCGGGCAAAGAGCCGTCCACGTCTGGCTCTCAGTTGTTACCTCCCACCGTTCACGCTGCCAAGTCCTAGCCGGGTGCATCCCTGGAGCATAGAGATTTGTCCCTTGTTCCCTTTGGGTCTTCTAGTCGTCGGGAGCCTTCGACAGTTTCCGTCACTAGAATCCCGACGTTGGTGTCGAGACGACAGTAGTGTCTGTCATCCTACAGCGGAATTGTCAAGATCTCCCCAAGTGGAAAGAACTCCAGCTCTTGCTTTCTAGCGTTCGACCCTTGGTGGTCAGTTTGCAAGAAAATAAGCTTTTGCATTTCCGTACTACCTTGCAGGCTGTTGCTGAGAGGGTTTTTATTTCAAAGCTTTTAACTATTTGCTCTGTGTACATCCCCCCAGGATTTTAATTTGAACTGGTCTGACCTTTTAGCGCTCACAAGTCAGTTACTTACCCCGTTTTTTATTACCTTATGATTTTAATGTTCGACACCAGTCTTGAGGTGATACTGGCTGTAATTCCTGGGGCGGAGTGGTCGCGTCCCTCTTATTATCCGATTCCCTTCGTCTTTTAAATTAGGGCGATTATACTTCTTACCATGTACAAACGGATTCTTTTAGTGTTGTAGGCTTGTACTTATGTTCACCCAGCTGTTTCATCGATTTACGGTGGTCGATTCGGGACGAACTTTCCGGAAGTGATCACTTCCCGATTGTCCTGTCGGCCGCATTCCTGGCCCGTGACTCTCCCTCTCTACTCGTTGAGATCTACGGCGAGCAAATTGGGTTGGGTTCCGGGAGGCTTCCTTTACTGATGCCGCCCTGGGTTCCTTCGATAACGTTGATTCAGCGGTCTCATATTTTCGAGGCTGCTGAGCGCTTTGTTCCGCGGTGTCCTGTTGCGAGGCGCTTCACCGTTCCCTGATGACGAGGGATTGCGCGTCGGCTATTTTTGCCTATCACTTGGCTCATTCCTGTTATAGACGGAACTCGACCGTCTCAACTAAGGTCGTTCGGAACCGGGCTCGTGGCATCCGTCAGAGGAGCCTCCGTCGTGCTTCTTGTCGCCGGTGCGTATCTTCCATCTCTTCATCCACGTCGTTGACTCCGATTTAGAAGCGTGTACAAGATCCGTGGTCGCTACACTCACTTGGCTGCCCCCATTTGCGTCGCTTGAGGGCATCTTGTTCGAAGGCTATGGTTTTGCTTCAGGTTTATCCCACACCACTTGGGGTAGTGATAGGCGTACTTTGCGGCCACTTTCTTCGGCGCTGGTTCAATCTTGACTGGATTACGGTTTCCAGGGGTACTCTTCAGCCCTGAAGTTACAAGATTAAGTTCGTTCACTTGATTCCAGTCTTAGTTCTTAGTAATGGAGCTCTTCGCACCTCGCCATCCTCCCTTGTGGAGTCTAGCAATGCCTCTAGGCATTCCTATAATAAAAACCTCCTGAGAAACAAATATATAGTTATAGTAATGCCTCTAGACATTCCTATAATAAAAACCTGGAAAACTTAAATATATAGTTATAGCAATGCCTCTAGGCATTCCTATAATAAAAACCTCTTGGGAAACTTAATATATATTTAAGTTTCCCAGGAGGTGTTTATTATAGGAATGCACAGATGCATTGCTATATGGAGGATGGCATGCTTCTCCAGCTATATCACCGGCTGCAAGTGTGTTGCTCTTTGTCGGTTGCGTGGCTCACATCTTAGTAGTTTGTTCCCGCCGCGCTTTTGAGAAATTCTTTCTGGCGTCGCTCCCACCTTCTGCTGCAAGTGGAGAGGGTGTTTTTTTTTTATTGAGGCATAGGACGTCTCGGGTAGCACTGGGTGCACCACGACTAAGTACTTTCCGCAAATATTTAATTCTCCAGGAGACGCACCACATTGAAGCGATGCTCTCCGCATTTGAGACACACGGCCATAAACGATAGGGACTTACCTCGAGCGTCCTTGGTTTAACACAGGGTATACCAAACGCAACTTTGCACATTTACGAGGGGGGGTCAATAAGTTTTGTGAATCGGTAGGGCAAAACAGAGAAGGGGGGTGGCTGTTGGTGGGGGTGTTAGGACAAGTCCGGACCTGCAGCCGCACGCTCCTGCCTCCTCTATTTAAGAAGCAGTAGCTGATCGCAGATCGTGTCACAATTTTTCAACAATGGAGAAGGTTGAGCACCACGCAGGGATCAAATTTTTGACCAAGGAAGGCAAGAATGCAAAAGAGATCCATGAACGCATGGTTGCAGTATACACCGACACCGCCCATTCCTATGCAACCATTGATCGCTGGAATAGGGAGTTCCGCCATGGTCGCGAATCCCTTGAAGATGACGCCCTGCAGACGTGACCAACGAGGACAATGTGGCCAGTGTGGAGAGGATGATCCTCGAAAATCGACGGGTAAAGGTCGAATAAATCGAGCGAGAACTTGGAATATCACATGGAAGTGTTATCAACATCATCCACGACAATTTGGCCATGACAAGGTCTCTGCCCGTTGGGTGCCTAGAAACCTCACGCCCCATGATCGACTTCAACGTCGTCAAAGTCCACAAGGCCAGAGTTGCACAAGCTGCCCTGCGCGAGTGCGGATTCGAGGAGCTCAACCACCGCCACCACAGTCCAGATCTGGCCCCTAGCGACTACTTTTTATTCCGCCAGCGACTGCGTGGATGCGGGTTTAGGGGCGATGAAGATGTCCAGCTCACCATCCACGGGTGGATTGAACAGCAGTCGGGAGATTTCTGGTTGTCGGGAATTTGAAGCCTCAAGGACCTGTGGCGCAAGTGCATTGAAGTCGATGGTAGTTATATTTAAAAATAATAAAACACTTTTCCTCGTATCTCTTTTCCTTATATCCGAATTGCAAAACTTATTGACCGCCCCTCGTATATGAGCAATTCATATGGAAGCACCTCCACGACACTGGCACAAATGCAGCCACATGTGAGCGATACCCAACAGCAGCACGCACAAACTCGAAGCCATAATGTGACGGAGTTAGGGCTGGCATCTGTGGAGCGACGAACCAGAAAGCATTTGAAGCCAGCGGGCCTTAAAATTCTTAGTAGTCTATCAATGAGGGGATCCCGATGTAATTGAGGCTCCACTCATCGCACTTTTCTATACAAGGGCGGACGAACCAACACAGGCAAGATTCTTCTCCCTAAAATGGCTAAAGCTACCCCAGCCACGGTAAGAGAAGCTTGCACAGGGGTGGATTAAGGTTCAGGGTTTGGTAGCGAGCCCAGGTTCGCCCATAATCTGTAGCTGGCTCACGTCCAGCTCAGCGTGGTACTTGCATGCCCTCCACCCCCCAAGAATCACGGATCCCATTTGAGGTAACCCTAGTCACTGACCAGTCTCCGGCCGGCGAACCGATATCCATCGGAAAACAGAGTGGAGGCAGACACGCCAGCACAATACAAGGCGAGAGGATAGCTGTAATAATAATACATATAATGGTAAATAATAATAATACAAAAATGAATTATAAAAATACTAATAACACAGGGGAACAATTTTAATCAGATTTTCTGGTGACAGATTTATCTGCCAATTTTAGTTAGTTTATTTTTCATGCCGATTTCAAATATATAATCCATTTTTACCTACATGCTATAGTTATTCTGTAATTTCTATTTTCTAGTTTCCCCGGAAACTGCCTTCCGGACGGACAGAGAGGGTGCATGTAGAAAGCAAATACTTCACAGTACATAGTAGTAAGATAGTGCGTTATTGTGCAAAATATTGACCGTTTCTTTTTTCAGGTCCCATGTTAGAGTCATGGCTTCGTCAAGAGGAAATTGCTTTAATGATCCAGGCACCTTCCGCTACATATGTGGCTGTTACATGCTAGTTCGTCAAAGGTGCAATATATCAAACTTTGTGATCTGCACTTATAAGGCATATTTTGATGTTCCTCTTGGCGATCAAGATAAGAAGTGGGCCCCACATGCTGTTTACCATAGTTGTGTGGAACATCTTCGTGAGTGGACGAGAGCCAAAGGATCATGTATCGGACTGTTATTTCTGTCTGGTGAATACTAAAGGAATTGGCAAGAAAAATCGGCACAAGATCGACTACCCAAACATTCCCTCGGCGATCCGGCCAGTATCTCATTCCGAGTCTTTACCAGTTCAGATTTGCAGTAGATATGCTTCTTCCGAGGATGAAAATCATGTATCTGATATGGACGTCCACGGAATGGATTCAGTCTGCAGATTCATCATCAGATGCTGAACAGTCACTAGCTCCTCAGCTTCAATCAAGAGGACTTGAATGACTTGATGTGATTTGGCGCTCTCCAAGAAAGCTGCAGAACTTTAGGCCTCCAGGTTGAGTGAAAGACATATGCTTGACAGGTCGGTAAAGGTAATCACATTACCGAACAAGGGAAAGTACATTTGTTAAGTATTTCTCTGAGGACGAACAATTTGTATAGTGCCACGATGTTCCTGGTCTGTTTACCGAGTTGGGACTTGGCACCTATAGCCCTGCTGAGTGGAGACTGTTTTTGGATAGCTCCAAGCGTAACCTCAAGCGTGTCCTTTTACATAATGGCAGAATTTGGTGCAGTTTCTCTCGGTCACTCTGTCAAATCGGCGAGAAACTCACGATGAAATAATAAGGGATCTACTTAAGTACCATAAACACAAATGGATCATGTGTAGAACTTAAGATGGTCAACTGTCTCCTTGGTCAGCAGAAGGGAAACACAAAGTTTCCATGCTATATCTGTATGTGGGACAGTCGAGCCCGTGACAGACACTGGTCACCAAAAGATTGGCCAGTTCGGGAAACTTTGGAAGCAGGAATGCCAAACGTTGTTAATGATTTTTTTTTTTTTATATTTAAGGGGCTATCTGGCGACTGCCGACTTAGGCATAAGTCGCCGTAAAAAAACAGCCTAGTTCTAGGCTACTTTAAAAAATTAAACAGAAAACAATAAAAAGAAATAACAATAACAAAGCAATAACAAAAACAATAACAAAAACAACAATTAAATCGGGGTAAATAAAAGGGAGAAGGCCGCCCTCCCCCAAAAAGTCAATAAGTCCACCAGTCAAGGTACACGCACTCGTCCCCCAGCACAAGGGACAGGCGGTAGTGACCCCGCCCATCCCGGTACCGGGACAGGTGTCGTGCGCGAAGATCACCCAGACTGGGACATTCGACAAGAATGTGCCGAACAGTCTGGGGGACGACGCAGTCGTTGCAATAGGGCGCAGGCGAGCGCTCCATCAGATAGCGATGCGTCACACGAGTGTGCCCGATTCGGAGACGACAGAAAGCAACCTGAAACCGCCGCGGCATTGGGGGATAGGTCCATGGGAACAGTCGCGGCGCAATGGCACGCAACTTTAAGTTCCCCTCAACCGTCTCCCATCTTCTTTGCCAAGCAGTCCGAAGAGCTGCCCGTATTCCTGCCATGTAGTCAGTGTGAGGAAGAGCAAAACGCTGGTCCGGTCGCAGAGTCCTCGCGGACTCTTTGGCGCGCTCATTCCCCGCAATTCCTACATGTCCAGGAACCCAGCAGAAGATAATCTCGACATATGCCCGGCTCGCCAAAACCGTGGCGTCACGGATTTCGCGAACCAGGGGATGCGGAGATTCCAATGCCCCGAGAGCACTCAGGGCGCTTTGTGAGTCACTATAGATCACAATCCGGTCTCCGAACCGGGCACGTCGCGTAATCTCCCGTACCGAGTGGTGCATTGCCACCAGCTCGGCCGTGAAGACAGACGCAGCGCCCGGTAGAGCCCCGCTGACTTCAAACAGAGGGGATACGGCGTGGAAGCCGACCCCCTATTGGGATTTGGAGCCATCCGTATACACTGGCACGGTGCCAGCGTGACACGATGTGTGCTCCAAAAAGGTCGAACGCAATACTCCCGGCGCAGTACAAGCTTTGGGAGCAGAGGCGTGGCGACAAATAGCCAAATGTGGTACCCTCCAGGCTGGCGTCCTGGGCAGAAACAGGGGCGCCACCGGCCCGAGAGCTATATCTACCTCTCGAAGGAGTTTCCTGGCCCTAAACCCAAAGGGCTTAGGGTATGACTGGCGTCTCTCGGCGGCATAGGCACCATCGAGATCAGCTGCGGATGCAGTGAGAGCTGTTGGCGACTAAGGGAGGCGCCGGGCTCGCGCGTACAGGCGAGTGATGCACTGCACGCGGCGCAGAGCGAGTGGCATCTCCCCAGCATCGACCAACAGGCTCTCAATGGGGGAAGTGCGGAAGGCACCGGTCGCAAGGCGAAGGCCGATGTGGTGGATTGAATCCACCTTCCGCAATAAACGCTCGGCTGCGGATGCATAAAACTCGCATCCGTAGTCGAGCTTCGAGCGAACAAAGGATCGATAAAAAAGTAAGGCGGTAGCCCTATCAGCGCCCCAAGCGCTGAACGTCACGGAACGGAGAATAATCCATGGCGCGGGCACAAGAGTCCCTAAGGCTGCGAATATTAGCCTCCCAGGTGAGGCGTCGGTCGAATACAAGACCAAGGAAACGGTGCGACTCAACCACATCCAGGCGCACCCCATTAAGAAACAAATCTGGGTCGGGGTGAAGCCGTGGATGGCGGCAGAAGTGCACCACCTTAGTCTTGGCCAAAGAAAACCGAAACCTGTGCGCTTCGGCATAGCGAGAGACGCGGTTCAATGCCTGTTGGAGTCGACGCTCCAGAGTTGGCATCTGGGCCGCGCCAAAAGAGATCGAAAGGTCGTCCACGTAGAGCGTAGCGAGAACATCTTCTGGCAGAACCGAGGTGATGCCGTTGATGCTCAAGGCAAAGAGTGTGACACTGAGGACACTTCCCTGCTCCTTTGGGGCAGAGAGGGCTCCCCCCACCCGTACGCGGAATCGACGATCTCGCAAAAATTCAGATATAAACATTGGGAGGCGTCCCCTCGCCCCCATCGTGTGGAGAGTCTCCATGATACCGTATCGCCATGCGGTATCATAGGCCTTCTCCAGATCAAAAAACACCGTGGCGTAGTGCTGTCTACGAAGGAAAGCCTCGCAGACGGTACTTTCCAGTCGGAGCAGAGCATCCGACGTGGAGTGGAACTTACGGAAGCCGCACTGTGCAGAAGACAGATGGCCTCCGCTGCCTAGGAAATAGGCTAATCTAACATTTACCAATTTCTCCATCAACTTGCACACGCAAGAGGTTAGAGAGATTGGGCGGAAACCGGTCGGAGTAGAGTGATCTCTCCCCGGCTTGCGAAAGGCGAGCACAGTAGCGATTCGCCAGGAGTCTGGGAGAAGACCTTCCACCCAGATCCTGTTGAACAGATCTAACAGAAAGGCCATGCCTCGCTCACCCAGGTGTCGAAGCATGGCGTACGGGACATCGTCCGGACCATGGGCGGTGACCGCGCACGAAGCGAGAGCGGAACGCAACTCACTCACAGTAAACTTGTCGTTGAATGGTTCTCCGCCTCTGGAGGTAAAGTCCAGCCGGTGGCCTTCCGCGACATCACGACGTGCATTGAATGCTGGCGGAGCAGCATCACGGCTAGAGAATGCGGAAAAAGCGGTCGCTAAGGATTCCGCCACGGACGCGGGGTCCGAGATTGCGGTCCCATTCTCCTGGAGAACAGGAGGGGGGTCCTGCGAGAACTTGCCCCGAATCCTTTTGACTCGCTTCCACACCTCAGCTAAAGGGGTCTTCCCGTTAAGTGAAGACACGTATGCCCGCCAAGAAGAGCGGCGGGCGTGCTTCGAAACATTCCGGAACCTAGCCCGACGAAATTCAGCGACAGTGAAATCGCTCGGGCGGCGCTTATAGCGCATGTAGGCATAACGTTTCTGTTTGAGGGCCGTCTCACACTCGGCCGACCACCATGGGAGTGGTCGGTGTTCAAAACGGCCAGACGTCCTAGGAATAGTAGTCAGGCCCACGGCGATGAGGTTGCCGGAGAAGAACTCAACGGCCTCATCTACCGACCTAAACTCCTCGACTGAGATAGAGAATTCAGTCATTTCCTGAAATGCAGGCCACCGCGCCCGTGCCAAGCACCACCGAGGTGGTCTCTCAGGCGGCAGTTGCCCTGAAAAGGATATTTGAATGGGAAAGTGATCACTACCATGGAGGTCATCGACCACCCCCCAATCAAAATCAGGCTGTGCATCCGAAGAGCACAAAGATAGGTCAAGGCAAGAAAATGAAGCGGTTCTCGGACAGTGATGCGTAAACTCATCCACGTTTAGGACACCCATCTCAAGCTCTTCGATCAGATCGGCAAGGACTTGTCCCCTGGGATTTATGGAGTAATCTCCCCAGAGAGGATGCCTGCCGTTCAGATCTCCAAGCAAGAGATAGGGCCTCGGCAACCGTGCCACGACGCGGCGGAAGTCCCCCGCGTCGAAGTCAGCTGACGGTGGAATGTACGCAGAAATGATAGTATACCTCCTATCCAGGTGCAGCTGCATAGCCACTGCCTGAAAGGAGGTATCTAAAGAGAAAGGAAGAACGGAGACATCATGCCGGGTGTAAACCGCGCATCCACCAGCCCGGCCATTCCGCGGTGGTGGGGTCGCAAGACCCTTATACCCCGGGAGGGCAGGCAGCGGGCACGCGCCTAGCATGGTCTCCTGCAAAAAAATAGCTAACGGGGAACGGGACGAGACGAGCCTCCGCAGCTCCTCCCAGTTGGCCCGGAGTCCACGGCAATTCCATTGAAGGAATATGCCCTCCAGGCCTAGCTCGGAGGAGACGCGGGGACCCTCACGGGAATGGCCGTACGCTTCCCGGGGGCAGAACCCCGGGCGCTGTTGGCCGGACAAAGCGCTGTCGCCTTCGAGGACTTATTGGGGGAGGTTGGGCTCGCCATGCGAGTCTTTTCCTTCCTCCGCCTCGAAACCTTAGGCGGGCGTTGCGGCTTGGGAGACGGGGGGCCCTCTTTTCGAGGAACCACCGTCTTCGAGCCACTCGCTCCACCTCGGGGCGTGGGCGAAGCTCCTTTCGGGGAACAGCTTTAGGAACCCCGGAAGTTGGCCTAGCGACCATCTTCAGGGGTGTTGCCTCCTGTGAGTCTAACGACTCTGTGGAGGCGCGTGGCCGTTTCGCCTTACGGGAAACGGTCACGCTGGGGGAGCCCTGGTTTTAGCCGGGGCTGGGTGTGAACCCTTTTTGCCGCCAGCTCTACCAGGGGAGCGCCCAGGTGTAGTAGAGCCCGCAGAAGGGCTCCGAATGGGCGCGGAAACAACCGTGCTCGTTGGCCTGGATGTGCCAGGAGCAGAGGGTGCCTTTCTAACTATTGAGGCATATGACGTCCCAGGCAGAGCCGGGCGCGCCAGGGCCAAGTCCTTAGCCTCGCGGAATGAGAGTCGATCCTGGGCCTGAACGGCCAGGATTTCTTTCTCAAGGAGATATGCACCACATTGCTTCGAAGCTGCGGGGTGCGGCTCTCCGCAATTGACACAGTTGGTCACACACGATTTGGACTTATCGTGTGCGACCTTGGAGCAATTTACACAGACTTCGGGTGACCCCGACTTTGCACGTCTACATGATCGATTCGTGTGGCCGAAGCGGTGACAGTAATAGCACCGCCGCGGCAGTGGCACGAATGCCTTCACGCGGTAGCGGTACCAACCGGCACGCCCCGACTCAGGGAGCTTGTCACAGTCGAACGTGACGAAGAGTGTAGGGGTGGGTCTCGAGGCCCCTCCCTGTTTTCTCATCACACGTTCGACCTTGACCGCCCCATGGTCGGCCAGCTTTAGGGTGATGTCTTCTATGGAGTAGTCAACGAGTTCCCTCGCATAAACTACTCCTTTTACAAAGTTCATGGTAGAGTGCGGCGTCACACTCACCGGGGTGCCATGAAGTGTCCGAAGAGCACTTATCTTGGCCGCCTCGGCGGGATTCGCCAGAAGGCTCCCGTCCGAGAAACGGGTTACCTTCGGCTCTCTATCAATTGCACTAGCTAATCCTCTCCTCTGATGGATCATGCTGCCCTTGGACAACATGCTGCCATCAGTGGAGCGAATAACGAGGAAGCGTTTGAAGCCAGCAGGCTCGAAAACGCCAGGCAACCTCTGTATCAGGGGCCCCGATGTCATCGAGGCTCCGCCCTGTGCACTTTTGGTCTTTGTCATCGTCAGGAGCTCCGTACCCGGGGAAGCAGAGGGCCCGGATGTGCCGATCTTGGCTTGGTCGCTTGCCAAAGTGGCAGCAGACCCATCCGTCCCCGTAGCCCCCGCGGATTGAGAGGAGCCCCGAGTCTTCTTCGTCTTTTTGGTCCTTTTCTTTTTTGGAGAGGAGGGCGGGGAATGAACCCGCTTGTCACCCCCGCCGGTAGAAGCCCCCAGGCCAGATGGAACGGCCTCAGCCAGGTCCTTCTCCGAAATGGAGAAGGTCCTGGTGGTCGCAGGGGCATCATCCGGAGGAGATCCCTCCCCTCCTTGTACTGCCTGAGAATCTACAGCCGTTTGATGAGGACCTTGCATAGGGGCGGATTCGGGTTCGGTGCTTGGCGCCGAGCCCGGATTCCCCCCCATGGAAGGCCCTACCTTCTGAGGCTGGTTTTCCTCAAGGACCATGTCTATCACAGGAGGGGCCTCCAGTTGGCCATCCCCTCCCAGGATAATCGCAGGTCCCCTTGGCAGCGTCATAAGTCTTTAGTGGGGAGGCACAGGGCTTGACCCCGGCAAGATTTAATATTTTTGCCAGCAGGTCTTTTGAGGGAAGCGACCGAAGGGGCCTGGCTTCCCTCTCCCCCCTAAGGGGGTTTGCCCTACCGAGCCGCGGTCGGCAATGGGCTGCCTGCTGGCTTTCTTGGCAGTCCCCTTAGAAAGCAAAGGAGGGACTGCCGCTGGAGATAGGGAGGTGCCCGAAAGCACCTCCAGAGAAGGGGGTGAGGGGGAGTCCCCTACACCCGTAGGCGTAGGAGAGGAGTAAGCCTCCTCTCCGGTTAGAGAGGTATGGAGGGTCCCCTGCGCAAGCACAGGGGGGGGACCTCCATCATTTCTGTGGAGCTGCACGAGGGCGGCTCCGTTGTTTTAGGGGGAATTAAGGGGAGATGTTTTTTTTTTCATCATTGGGCATGGTGACCCTCTTTGTTTTACGGGACGCAATCGCTCACCACCTCTTGCAGTAGCCCGCACTACAAGAGGTGCTTACAGGCCCGGCAGAGCCAGGCGCCGCCATTTGGGACCACCCCTCCCGCCTGGTGGCCTGGCAGTCCTTCGGCATGGCGGCTCCACCTTAGACACGGCGTAAAACAGATAGAATGTGAAGAGGAGAGGAAAAGGGATGTGAGGAAGGTATGGGTGGGGATGAAGCAGGTTGTTAAAAAACCCCCATCCCGAACCGGAGCTGAGGGGTTAGGGAACAATGTCCCCTCCCCCCTCAGCCCCCATCCGGGGTGGTTGGCTTGAGAAGAAGGTCAGCATTCTACCCTGTGAAATTAGAGGCTGACCAGAGAAAGTTGTGGGAGAGGTTGTATGAGAAGCGACGAGGTAGGGGAGAAATCGGGCTATCTGAAGGAAGGAAGAGAGGCTAAGCTGGGGCCGGACGGAGCGCTGGATCCCGTCAGCACGGCGGCCAGGATGGCAAATCGCCGCGCCCCTTACGGGGACGTTGTTAATGAGCCAATCGTAAGTCGAGAGATCGTTTTCCCTCCACTTCATCTCAAAATGGGGTTGATGAAGCAGTATGTCAAGGCGTTGAGCATTGACAATGATTGTTTTCAGTACATAGTATCGGCGTTTCCTGCTGTCATACGAAAAAATAAAAGCAGGACTATTTGATGGTCCCCAAATCCGAAGACTTCCGAGTGATTCTAGATTCGTGAACACTATAAATGAAAAAGAGAAGGCAGCCTGAATCTCATTTTCTGCCGTTGTTCATATATGCTTTTAGCATATAGTAATCTGGGATACAACATGAGTGTGAAGCTGCATTTCTTAAATAGCCACCTCGACCGATTCCCAGAGAATCGGAGCCGTGAGCGACGAACAAGAGGAACGCTTCCATCACGATTTGATGACGATGGAAGAGCGTTACCAAGGTCACTGGGATAGACACATGATGGCGAACTAGTGCTGGGCGATTGGAAGAGATCCGCCAGAGAAGACTTACAAGAAAAAGAGTTAAAAACGCAAATTTTTGCCCGATTGAGATCAAGAAGAGGTCCTCCTTTTGATTACAGTATTTGTAATCCTAATGTGTAATTCAAGTTTTTTGTCATATGCAATAAAATGTTTGTGCAAAAAAAACCTGCTTTACTATAAATAACGCAAAAGGATGATTCAAAATTACTTTAGGACATGATGAGAGAATCTAATTTCAGATTTGAATTCAGTATGCTCAAATTAGGTAGCAAAATGTACTTTTGTCAATTCACCAAATACATTGTTCCCCAGTGTGAGAGAGAATGAGAGGTATACACACCAACTTTCCCAGACCCCATGTCAGGGTTTCCAAAATTTCACTAAGGCCGGGAGGACATGCAGCTCCTACGTGTACCAAGTGTAACAGGCTATCTCCCCTGTTGGGGACAAAAGGCCAAAAGAGCAGATAGATGGGAAAGCAAGAGTATATAAATGATGAATAGAATAAAACTAAGCTAAATATATACTAAATAAGTTATAAAGGGAAAAAAAAAGGAATGGGACGGTGGTAAAAGGAAACTTCATAATGCTCACTAAAGTGAGGGTGGACTCTCCCTTGCGGGTAGAAGGCACGGAGCTCCTCCAGGGTGAGTCCCGAAACTGTGGTTGGGGAGGAGAAGGAAGCTGGGAAAATGTGCCCTTCTTCCAGGTACCAGGTCTAAGTCTCACAGGATAGCCCTTTGTGGGAGGGGGTTGACTGCCAATTGATCAATGTAGGTAAATGAAACTCAAATATAACTAGTAAAATAGGCTCTTTATATCCTTAAAATACCTATGAATAAGAAAGACTAAGGTGCCATATAAAAATACAAATATCCCACGACATTTTATGCATAAAATTAATGCTTTGATTTGGGTTAGGCCATTCAAAATGCTGGGCAACACTAGTTGCTAGGACAATAAATTTCTAAAATAGTATAAGTAGAAATGCAGGGCATTCAGCAAGCCATTACTGCCAACAATAATTAAAATGAATATAGTAAAGCGAATGGCTCCTTTTATATGTAATGCCTTAACACTAATTACCATAGGAGTTTAAAACTCAGGGTATGTATTGAAAATGCAAATAAATTTATTCTAGGCTTCAATTCACCCCCACCCCTCCCTAAAAAATAAACAAAAATAAAAATCACATTTCAATCTCATACATTTTAGAAATGATATAATGCCCTGCTAGTAAGTACCAATGATATAAAACTTGAAAATCTTGATTTTCATCCATTGTAATAATAATTAATTAAAATTTCATTAAAAAACCTTCAATGGGTCATTTTTGCCAGTAACTAATATCTATGCTATACAAAATATGGCCACTTTAAAAGTATCAACAAGAAACAAAATTAAAAACTTGCTATAATTGATTTTATCACAAGCACCATACTATTTATTCATTACAATGAAACATGACATGGCATAACCCCCAAAAATTATAAAAACTAAATAGAAATAAGTAGTAGCTTAATCTTTATGGATCCTCCTAGTTTGCATTGCTCGCGCTGCCTTCAATTCTTCCACAGAGCTACTGCGCTCATTATGACCTAACAACTCTTGAACTAGTTTGAACTTTGAAAGGTAAAAAGTCCATAGAATAGACCAACCTGAAAAAAAAAGCAAATAATGAATATGCAGTTGTTCACTCTCATTAATCAATTTAACTTACTTTCCAGTCTCACTACCACACATTTGCAAAGTGGGTGGTGCCTAGGAAAACCACATCCCCAGGTCCTTGAGGTTGCAGATGTCTGAGGTTCAGGCAGTCAACAAAAAGGTGTTTGGTGTTGTCAGTTTGTTTGTTGAAGGGGTGTGATTTATTTGGTTTATACTGTTGGAGTAATGTGGAGTTGCCTGACCTTAGTTGGGATAGGAAGACTGTGTGGTATAGTGATTTTTCTGATTGGTTTATTTGTTATTTTGTCCAATTAGGATATTGTTTAGTGGTAGAGTATACAGGTGGCTTTTGGTAATGCTGGGGTTTGGTAGTGGTGGAAGTAGGTTGCAGAACCGGTGTTGGAGGTAGTGTGCTGGGGCTTCTTTTTTGTATCTAAATGGTAATTGGGGTGGGGTGGGTTCAGTGCTCTGCTGAGGTATTGGGCTTCAATTTGTTTCAGCATGTAAGTGTGGGGTGGTGTGGTTTAAGTGCATCCTATGATAACTGACTATGTTATTCTGAGGGGTTTAGAGCTTGTTTGCATGGGATTTGGCAAGTGTTGGGTGACATGCTGGCGCTGCATATATGAGGGTGGTGCTGGTATAATGTGGTCATTGTATCCTGTTTTCTGAATGTGGTTTGATAGCGCTTTAAGGGTGTTGGCTTCCTTTGTGATGTGAATTTTAAATGTCATGTCCAGTCCGATTCCAAGGAGAGTGGGAGTTTTGTTTAGGGCAAGGTGTTTGCCATTTAATTTGATTTTGAAGTTTGTTTAATTTGTGGTAGTCTGTCTTGAGTGTGATGGTTAATTTGGGAGCTGAGGATGTCATACAGCTTTAAGTGAGCCTGTGTATTGTTGGAGTGCTCTGCTTGCTGTAGGGAGTAATGGGTGTTGTGTAGTGATTGAGATTGAATCTGCATAGGTGTTAGTTTTGATGATTGGGCAGTGTGGTTGTGTAACGCCTTGCATGAATAAGTTGAAAACTAAGTGAGAGTATGGGTCCTTAGGGGTGGTATAGTGAAGCATTGAGTGTGTGATGTGTGAGTTTTGTATCACTTAGCCTTGTCTGCCTAATAAGAAGTAAGGGGGGCATTCTACGTGAAGTGTACACACCTTCCTGACACCTTGGTCACAGAATCGCATGAAATTTACATCATTTGGTGGTTATGATGAATTAAGTTCACATACTAAGTATGAGGCCTATCTGGTCATTGCGGTCATATTTATGGCCAGATCAATTTTTGGTCAAACTGATTGACCCAGAACCTTTGAGAGGTCATAACTTTGGCCAGAATTAACCAATCTGAATGATTTTAGTACAAAAATGTTCAGGAGAAAGATCTTTCAAATGAGTAGAAGAATAATGTTTCTATGACAATTTTTGACATGACCTTTTTGTGAACCTTTTGACCTTTGATCCTGGCCAAAGTGCAACTCAGATCATCCCAATTTTTTTTCTAAAGTTACTTCTTTTTATCCTCCATACCTCTAGAAAAAATAAAAATGAGATCTCCATGGGTTTAGAATCTATGGGCAATTATGTGACACTCAGTATACCTACTAAAAGTATTATAGACTCGTAAATTATGGTGATATCACATACCTATGAAGTCCTAACAATGGCATGACCTATATACCTCTTATATAATCTTTTTGAATCAATAAATAATATATACCTTATATACCTAGGTACCTACCTTATATAGGTAATCTTGCCAAATCAATGTAACATGAAAAGCAGTCTTTAACTGCCTTTCATTAATCCTTAACTAATTAATGTATGTTTTTCAGATACCAATGTCATTTATGTCTTCAAAATATAAATTAAAATAATTTCTAGTTATCTTCTAAACTACCTAGTTAATATTAATTCTGAGATTACCTGCAGATCCTAAAATAATTTACAGGTGTGTAATTTTGTTATTTATTTTTGATAATTTTGAAATACCTAATGATTTTTGTACAGCTACCCGAGGTAAAAGTATAATTCTCAAAGTTTACTATGCTAAGCCATGTGAGTGTGTTCTTGCAGGAGGCAGTGGAACTCACTCAGTATGTGTATGTACAATACATCAAAATGTAAAACTGATGATGGTTGGATCCAAGATGTCTGATATCACTGATCTACCCTCTTACCATCACATAGTTGCCTCTGTCATATGTAATCCAGCCCATCCAGCATGCTGCATGAAATTATGTGAGTACTGTTCACCTGTGGATCAACTAAAAGCAAAACTATTTGGATTTTATGAACAGGAGAATGTGGATAATATTGAATTCAAACAGTGGACATCAACTGATAGATCTGAGCTGGTAACCATGGTATTATTGCCTGATGATTTCATGGATAGATTTTGTGATTGTGTCAAAACTTTGGTGCGACATGATTTTGTTGCAAAATCACAAGCACAGTACTTGGAAAGTATGAAAAACAATATTGCAGATGGTGAATTTTTAGTAAGTGGTGATTTTTCAGAAAACTATTCATTTGTAATACAAGACGCAGCCCAGGGATATCAGTGGAATTGTGCACAGGTGACAATACATCCTTGGGTGTTTTATCACATTAAAGATGGAAAACTCTGTCATGACTCATACACCATAATATCAGAGTGTAACATCAACGATAATGTGTCAGTGCATCTATTTCAGCGAATGTTGATACGAGTATCTGAAATCAGTATTTGAAACAGTAAAGAAAATTTACTATTTTTGGACAGATCTGCAGCCCAGTATAAAAACTGTAAATCTTTCCAGAATCTTGCTGGCATAAAGAGGAATATGGTATAGAAGCAGTGGCATTTTTTTGCCACTAGGCATGGGAAGCGCACATCAGACGGCATAGGTGGCACCATCAAAAGGGAGGATACTAAAGAGAGCTTGAGAAAACCCTATGACAAACAGATTGTATCACCAAGAGATTTGTTTGTATTCGCTGAAACTCTTGGGAATATAGTTTGGATATGGAACTCCAAAGGAATATGAACAGGAGGAAGAACTTTTGAAAACCAGACCTGCGACCAAAACTATTCCAGGCACACAAAAACTTCATTCGTTCATTCCAATATCAAAGGAAGCTCTCCAAGTTCTGACATTTTGGTATCAGTAGGAGCAAAAACTGCAACAGGAAGAAGCTACATGATTAGCAAGAAGGAATCTGATGCAACAAACAAAGTGATGGCTCTGCTCAAAAGAGTACCTAGGTATTTATTAAATAATGTTTTGTTTAAATTTTTGTCAAATAATCTTTTGTTTGTTTTGTATTAAATAACATTTTGTATAGGTAATAAAAATTGTAAATTTGTAATATTTGTAAGGTATTATGTTGTTTGTCTCACATTTCTGAAATGATAAAAATTAATCTCTTGTTTTATTGAATCCAAGACTGAAAAAAGGCAGGGCAGCCTAGGAAGGGGAAGAGATTGTGTTTGGAAAGACTGAAATATGATGACTGTGTCAAGATACATCAAACTTTCTCAAAATCACTATTTACTAACACTGTCTGATGTCATAAAGAGCCGCATTAGAGCGACACAACTGAAAATACCACCGACCTCATGGTATATAAATGCCCATGAATTCCAAACCCATGGAGATCCCATTTTTATTTTTCCTGGAGTTATGAAGGATAAATAGAGCTAACTTTAGAAAATTTGGGGGAGGATCGAAGTTGCACTTTGGCCAGGGTCAAAGATCAAAGAGTTCAAAAAAGGGTCATCATGGCAAAAATTGTCCTAGGAATGTCATTCCTCCACTCATTTTGAAAAATCGCTTTACCCTGAGCATTTCGGTACCAAAATCGTTCTGATTGGTTAACTCTAGCCAAAGTTATGACCTCTCAAACTTTTTTGGTCAATCAGTTTGACCAAAAATTGACCTGGCCATAAAAAAGACCATGGGTGCACCAGAGCCATAAAAATTGGTATGTGATGTTATCTCCCCAGACCCAACTTGCATGCAAAAAATCATCAAAATCTGTGACCTAGTGTCGAGATTTGGCCAAAAAGTGTGTACACTTCACATAGAATGCCCCTAGGGATTCTTGCCAATATTTTTAAGAGTTTGAATAAAGAAAAGTAAAGAAAAATAAAAATGAATTTAAGGTACATATTCAAAATTGATCTAACAGACTATTTGAATAGATTTGAAGAATATACACACCTCTTCTATATGCTTCCATTTGATTAATGTCAATAGGTGCCCTAAATGGATTCCCACAGGAATGATAGGCAATAATTTTCTAAATAAAAAAATGTAATAGGGAATTCTTTGTGAGCATAAGAGAAAGGGTGAATCTTCAGGGAAAGCTTGAGGAGGCTGAGGGGGAGGATTAGTAGCATTCTATAATCTTGAGCAAATATCAAGAGAGGACAATGAGGACAACTATGAGGAACACGAGGTATGGATGTAAAGCTTGAGAATATAGTTCTTATGAGGTAGGATAGGGTCAGTGAGGAAGAAATTTTGGAGAGAGTTGCAGTAATTCAGGTCATATGTTAGGAAGACCTATAATGGGATATGCAGTGAATGGACACCCAGTACAGTTCACAAAGCAGGGGAGTGCTTGAGAGAAAGGTTTTTGGCCGAAAAAAAAAGAAGAAAAAAGCAAGCTACAAATTTTTAACCAGTTGGAGGAATTGAAGAATGGAAGACTGATCTGTGAGAAGGGATGAAAACATGAATGGGCAATATCGAAACTGTTGTATACAAAGTGAAAGTTGATATGGCTAAGATTACGAACAAAGCAGAGAGATATTATCAATATGAGCTTATAATCAACATCTGTGGAGTACATCAACATCTGTGGAGTACCCACCAGTAATATCTCTATTTTGTCGTGGAGGAGTTCAGAAAGTTATCCAACAGCCATTCAGTGATGCAACAAAGGGTCACTAGATTTCTAAGAGTCTCAGCCAATAAGGAAAAGGAGATATATATTATGAACATAGGAATGAAATGCTAGACCAAGAAAATACATAATAATAACAAGAGGAGGAAGAGATCTGAAATAGAAGCAAACCAAAATCTGACACTTGCATAGAGTGAGCTTGAGATGTGCATATCCTCTCTTAAAACTGCAGTGAAAAATCTCATCATTATTTAAGGAAAGGTGATCTAGAATCCCTATTGACACCAGCCCTTCAAAGATTTTGAGATGGATGGAAGTTGAGGGTTGGTGAAGTAGCTCACTGGATTATTTGGGTACCACTTAGGATTCTTAAAGGATAGTCAAACACCAGCATGATTAAAATCAGATGGAACACTCCAGAAGTGGTATTAAGAATACCATTGATGTAAGGAAGAACAGCAAGGAAGTAGCAGGGTAAATTGTTCAGGTGGATGTGGGGTTAAAAGGTTAAGGAGCAATAGCAATGAGGCCATATGACGATGAAAATTTGTAATGAGAGATCTTTAATGAAGGTAATAAAGGTAGATGAAGAAAATACAGGGTGACCCCCCCCCCCCCAAAAAAAAACAAGCCCCAACTTTCAATAAGCCTCATTTCTCAATTTTGTGCAAGGATTGAATGAAACTTTGGTGATAACTAGTTTATTGTGTTTAAAAACATCATATCAAAATATGAGAGTATTTGGACTTTTCTTCTTTATTCTAGAGCATGTGTGAGAGATGACCTCCATTTAGCTCTGTGCATTTCTTGAGGTGCAACACAAAGTTGTCCATGATGACCTTACAAACTGACTGACTAATGGCTTCCTTTAGTTCTGTGATGGTTCTGGGTCTCTCTGCGTACACTCTGTCTTTAAGGTAGCCCCAGGGAAAGAAATCTGGGGGGCTAAGGTCTGGGCTGTGGTGTGCCAACTCAAAATCAGTCTTGAGACTGATCATACAGCCACCAAAATTCTCTTTCAGCCAATCTCTGGACAGGTTTAAGGTGTGAGAGCTTGCTCCATCTTGCTGGATCCAGAACTTCCCCATAAGCAACAGGAACAGGGTCTGCAGCTCACTCTTGAAGGTTTTGAGGACCTCAACATACCGCTCCTTGGTGACTGTCACTGTCGCGCCAGATTCTTTGAAGAATGGTCAGATGATGCCTCTGACTGAGATTGCAGTCCATACTGTGCACTTAGGAGAGTGTAGAGGCTTGTTGGCTACCTTATTCAGTCTGGAAGTCCTCCAGAAGACAATTGTCTTCTTCAAGATGGAAGCGAGCTTCATCTGAGGTCCAAAAGAGGTTAAGGAAATTGGGGGTCTCCTGAATCTTCTCCATTATTTTTACTGCCATAGCCTTTCTCTGCTCCTTGTCTGAGGCTGTAAGGGTCTTCTTCATCTGTATTCTGTATGGGTAGGCCTTTACATCATTACTAGCACTCTCCTGCAAGTCTCAGAGATATACCGAGGGACTGACTTCACTTGTGCACAGAGTATTTTGGACTCTGCTGAACTGACTCTCTCACGCTCTCAACTAGCTCAGCTGTAGGCTTCCTGAATGGCTTGGACGGTTGTCACTGGCTGCATTGAGGTTCTCCACTGTTCCATAGAACTCAAAGTGGTCCACCTAGTCCTGAATTCTGCTCTTGGAGGAGGGGGTTTTCAAATTCAAACTGATGCACGAGGGTGTCCTGCACTTTCTTGGATGAACTTGTCTTGTAGTAATGTTTGACGAGGTATATTCTTTGCTGGAGCTCCCATTGAGATCTAGTTGTGTTCACAGGTGTTGCTTCCGTCATGTCCTGCAAAGTAAGGGTGATTAGTGAATGAAAGGATATATCAAAAACTGTGTGCAGGCCCATTTTTGGGGGGTCACCCTGTATATATAAGGCTAATAATAAAGATTCCTTGATCTGGTAGAGAAGTCTCCTGGATTTCTTCTACCCTCTTCAGGAGCGTTACATACAGGACATAAGTTGCAGTACTCACTACAGCCTATAACTAGGCCATATGAAAAAACAAAAAACAAGTAAATAACAAGGACAAAAATACCAAAGCCAAATGTAACAAGAATGAAGCTTGCTCCAGTGGCGGTGGTAGGCCCACCAACCCTGCGCAGGAGCATGCAACCCACAACAGTCAAATAAAGTAGAGGCCAGCCTCCTCCAAAAAGTGGTATAGTCATTGAACAAGAATGTGCCAAACAGTCTGGGGGATAATGCAGTGATCACAATTAGGCACAGACAAGTGCTCTATCAAATGGCGGTGCATCCTGCGAGTGTGTCCAATTCGGAGATGACAGAAAGCAACCTGAAACAATAGCAGCATTAGGAGGTAGGTCCATGGGAACAGTCGCGGTGCACTAGCACGTAATTTTGAGTTATCCTCAACTGTCTCCTATCTTCTTTACCAAGCCGCCAGCGCTGCCCATATTCCTGCCATGTAATCAGTGTGAGGAAGAGCGAAATGCTAGTCTGGTCGCACAGACCTCACAGACTCCTTGGCACCCTGATTCCATGCAATTCCTACATGTCCAGGAACCCAGCAGAAGATAATCTTGACACCACCCAGCTCACCAAAACCATGGCATCCTGGATATCGCGAACCAAGGGATGCAAATTCCAATGCCCAGAAAGCACTCAGGGTGCTTTATGAGTCGCTATATCACAATCTGGTCTCCGAATCATACACGATGCATTATCTGCAGTACCGAGCGGTGTATTGGGGCATTCTCTGCGAGATCAACCAGAAAAATTGCAAATTAACACCTAACCTAACCTAATCTCTCAGATTTTGCCGAAATTTGGTTAAGAGGAAGTTTTGGGGCCCTAAACCAATTTCTGAAATTTTATGGTCAAGCACAGTTCAGGAATATAACTTGGGTCATTTTGAGGTCACTAAGATTTGGCGACCCAACACTAGGGTAATAATGGTCATAATTATATAAAAGTATATATATTTAGAATCAGAAAAAGACAAGGAATCCAAAATAATTACAATAATGATAGGGAAGACCTGTTAACCTAATCAAATTTTGGCATATTCGATACTTTCATCAATTTCTTTCTGAGGAAAAATATATTTAATTCTGCTGCTTACTCTTAGTGTAGGACAACTCATGACAGTTAATATATGATGTCCTGGCACTGCACATGAATCTTAATTTGATGGATAATGATATGCACTTGCTCCTGATGATCCAGATGTATGTAAAAAGTTGACTGTGTAATCATCAAACTCCTCACAATATTCCTCCACAATTCCATACTAAACTTGCCCATCATAATTGCAGCTAACATACTCTCTTGGTTTGACACATTTTATGTTATCAACCATTGCAGGTTCATTAGAAATATGACTTTTCTTTATTATTTTCTTTTCTCCAATGCCACTTGAAATGAGATACATCATCAGTTCTTCCTAGTTTATGGGAACAAATCTATAATATTTCTAAGTTCGCAGAATAGCCCTACTGTCGTTGAATCAATGTTCTAACCGTTGTTCTGCATCTTTCAAATCAGATGTAGTTACAAAGAAAAATTTTATTGTCTTGCTCAAGTTTTCTTCACAAAACTGAAACATGTCTACTGGTGTATGAATTTACCTCTGTAGTTCTCTGCAAACTAGCACAAGCAGTAGCTCTCTTTACTGTGTCCCTAATCCCATCACATGCATTTATGCTATGGGATGTAGCAAAGAAGTGCCATCCACAAGACAAACCAAAATCCTCTTCATGTTAAGAGATTTGTGAAGTTGTATCTGTTCTTTATATTGGCCAGCACATCCAGCCAAAAAATAGTACACCTTTTCAGTTGTGGGCATCTGAATTTAACATAGTTCATAAGCTTTATTGTAAATATGTAAACCCTTATAGTGTTGTGTTTTAGTGATGGAGATAAGAAACAGACGCTAAAATGGTTAAGTTCCTGGTCTGCAGATGATCTATAATAGATGACAAAAGGGTGAACTGTACATTGTGAATTATCCCATTATAATCCTTGGGAAGCATCTTGGACAATGAAAGAATAATTTTCAGAGAAATTGCCTAATATAACTAACTGCCTTGCTCTGAGGTGGTAGTGTTTCTTTCAACTGTTGCTGTGCAACAAAATAATGATGAACCATGCAGGATATTTTCATGCTTAATGATGATAAGTATTTATGAGGTGACTCCACTTTGTCTACCATTGTACAACTGTCAACAGTCACCCATTGCTTGTAAGATATTTCATTTGGATCTGATTTTATACTGTCAAGCAACTCAAGAAATTTGCTTGCAAATTCCATCATGCAACTTTGTTTTTTATATTTAAAAAAAAAGGTAATTTTAATTCTATAGGTCAAATTAGGAGCTTAAGTGCAAAAAATATGTAGAATTAACGGACACCTTATAAATATGGCACTCACTTATGTTAGTTACATGAAAACTGCCAGCATAAACAAAACTTTTTTTACAGATTCATTATTTACATCTATAATTTTTTTTTCAAGCTTGACCTCAAATTTGTGCAAATTTGATTTTTTTTAATTTTTCAATGTAGAGTTCTAAAACTAATATTTGGATTCCTTGTCCTTTTCTGATTCTAAATATATATACTTTTATATAATTATGACCATTATTACCCTAGTTATGGGTCGCCAAATGTTAGTGATCTCGCAACTAACCTCAAAATATCCACGGTCATATCTCTTGAACCATTAGTCAGATTTGCCTTAAAATTTCAGAAATGGGTTTAGGGCGCCAAAACTTCCTATAAACCAAATTTCAGCAAAATCTGAGAAATGAGGGTGTAAGGCACTGATGGCTCTGACAGAGACTGCTGACACTATACCTTTCCCCCCTAACGGGCTGGCCCTATAGAGTCGCACCTTTATGCCTAGGAGAAGAGTAAGCCTCCTCTCCAATAGAATAGGGTTGGAGGGCCCCCTGAGAATGAACAGGAGGGCTGGGGGCATCCTTCTCTGACTTGGAGCAGCTCTGATGATGGTAAATGGGGTAAAGAGTGGGGGGATCGGCTGCATTCTGCATGGCCATTCAACAAGATTTCGCCACCATTGCCTATAACAGCCAAAAGCCCCAGCCACTATCACTGGATGTGGTAGTATACGCCTTCACCACACCTTGGGAAAATCCAAACTAAATCCTGCATGTGGTGTGGTAGACAGGTCAGGGTGACAGATCCAGCTTGGTAACCAGCTTTTGAGCCATTAGGGTCACTGTGCCTAACATCTTGTCAAAGAAGTGTTCGGTTCTGTGATCCAAATGAGTGCCAGGTTGTGATCGAGGAGGTCTATAGGCAGAAGAAGGGGCTAACCACAGGGTCCCTGGACAGGAGAAGAAGAGGGCCAACCAAAGGGTCCCTGGACAGGAGAAGAAGAGGGCCAACCAAAGGGATGAAGGAAGGGTAGAGGGAAGATGATGGAGAGTTAGTACAGGAGATGAAGGTTAAGGATTAGCAAAGAGGAAAGAAGAGGCTAAGCTGGGGCCAGACAGGGCAATGAGTCATGTCAGTACAGCAGCCAGGAAAGAAATAACTGTGCCCCTTACAAGGGTTTCATACCAAAATTAGCATGGTAAGCACACATTATAAAACTTGACTGGATTCCTGTTAGGAACAAGAATGTATTTGCAACAGATGGAGCAGAATACATTGGACTAATTTTTGCAAGATCTGACTGAATCCATTTCATTTACATACAAAACAAAAATACCAGTTCAACAAAAATTGCTGCATGTTGTAAACTTCAGAATTTATTCATTTAAAATAAAATAATTGGCATATAAATAGAAAACACCTATATACAGTAGTATCTTGATTTAAGAGTTTTCTGAGATACGAGCCATTGCTTGGTTAATTTTCTGCTTTGTGCTATGAGCCAAGATTTAGGGTATGAGTTAGAAGTCAGCGATCGAGCTTCACATACACTGAGCAGTGAGTGCACCACCACATTCACCCAGCCCTGTTCAGTTTAGCTGGTTACCTTGCGCAAATCTGTCATATCACTGTTGCTTTTTCCATTGTTTTGTGCTTTTGGTGTAATTTTGTTGTACTATACAGTATTAACTATTGGTTCTAAGAAAGTGAGTGTCACGGCCAATCGTGAGAAGAAAAGGATGATATTCTTTGGAATTAAAGCACAAAATCATTGAAAAACATGAGCAAGGTGTGCGTGTTGTCAACTTAGCAAGGCAGTACAAGCAAAGTACATCTATAATATGTACAATTTGAAACAGGAGTCAATAAAAGGCTATAACGCCAGCTAAAAGCATTAAGAGCATTTCAAAACTCCGGACCTCTGTCCATGAAGAGGTTGTTGTTGATGTGGTCGACAGAGAAGCAACACACAGGTTTGACTGTAACTGAGTGCATCATCTGTCAAAAGGCATGAGCCATTTACGATAATTTTAAAAAGAGGACTGGCATTCACTCCATCATCAGGCATGGTGAAGCAGGAAGCTTGAATGTGAAGCAGCTGAGGATTTTATTAAAACTTTCACTGAACTGAGGGAAGCTGAAGAATACATCTCCTAGCAAGTCTTTAATTGTGACGAGGCAAGGCTGTTTATTAAGGTCATCTCCGTCTGATCTTCAATGTAAAGTACGCTTAATAAAACTAGATTATTTTCTTATATTCTCTTTTATTATTTTCTTAGGCATTATTTATTATTTACAAAATATATTTTTCTTATTTAAAAACTTGCACTAAAAAAAATTGGTGTGGTTTTGGGGGGACTGGAACTGACTAATGGCATTTCCACTAATTTCAATGGGGCAAACTGCTTTGATATACAAGCAAATTAAGTTACAAGCTCGGTCACAGAATGAAATAAACTTGTAAGTCAATGTAAAAAAAAAACATGTGGCGATAAGTCAAGAAGTTGATCTGATTGGGCAAAACCAATGTGATTTTAGGATTCAACACATCAAAACTGTCCTAAATCAGCTTGAAAAACAAAACAAAAAAACAATGTTGTGTTGGAGAGTGTAATTGAAGCAAAAGAATAAAATGAATACCAATATAGCTAAAAACTTCAGATATAGCTTATAAATGCTTCATCAAATCTCCACCACCATATCATACAAATGAGATACTTACATGATCCAATAAATAATGCAAAAATTCCAAGAAAACCAAGGATATTTAGAGTGGCTTTGGTCACTTCAAAGTAATCCATTTAGTCAAAGTAATATACAGTTTTGCTCCCAAAAGTATTATAAAAGAAATGTATAGAAATACTATACATTGACAACAGAAGAAAGGACCTAGGTAATAATAGTTAAAATCTGAAAAAATAAAAAGGTTTTATTAAATAAGATCTAATATAGCAATTAATTGAATTAAAAAAAATAAACTACTTGAAACAATATCAGAATTATTGTGTTAGTTCCCAAAACCTTTAGAAATGGGGCAGCCTACTCTTTCCAAATTTAAAAAATTCAATAAAGCAAGGCAAAGTTGAGTCAATGTGAATAGATATTAAGGTTGGTCATAATAGGATTCTACACATGGGAGACTTCTACAGACCACCAGGAAAGACTGATGATATTGATTAACTAATGATAAGGGAGATAAGTAAAAGATTTGAAGTAGATACAGTTATTCTTGGTGACTTTAATTTACACTAAGGACTTGGAAAATGATAGCAGGGGATAGAATTGTTGATAAGGTTATTGAATGCTTAGAAGATTTTTTTAATCTGTTGGGAAACCCTAGGAAATACTGATTATCAGATGATTTGCTTCAACTTAGGAGTAGGGAAAAGAACATCAAACATTTCATTGACTCCAATTTTTCATACAGAGGATTATGAAAAACTTCAAAACATGCTGTATCAGGTTAGTTGTATTGTAGAATTCACTTATAAGAATGCTTATGAGATATGGAATACTTCATTTAGATTATGTCTGTCTTTATGACATGTTCTGTTGATCTCAGTTAATGAACCCACCTGTGGGCTTGATGACAGCCTCTAAGCAGCAGGCCTTCAATAATATGTGTTGCAGCTGGATTTATTGATCTCTCGCGCCTCACACAAAGAAATCAAAGGGTTGCAGTCAGGTGAGTTAGGAGGCCAAATTTCAGGTGTTGTGTGATCAAAGAAATTCTCTGACAGGCGGGCATGGGTCTTCTGACTGGTGTGGGAGGTTGCAGTCTTGCCTCATGTAATGCCCAGCTACCCAGTCAATACAGGGCTTCACCGCCTCACTCAGAATAAGGTTGTAGCTGTTTGTGTTCAGTCTGAGGCCTTCAGGGAAGAAGTTGGATGATATGACATCACCTTCACTGCTGGCATTTTTTTCTAAAAAAATTAGGAGCCAATTGAGTGACTGCTTACTAGGGAAAAAGTTGCCAGAATTAATGGAAAGCCTAATACTAGGCTATATTAAAAACAAGAAAATAAATATTAAAAAATAAATAAAAAATAAATCAAAAAAATTAATGAGAAAGAAAAGCGCTACAGCATCAGAGGTAGGCCCACTTCCCCTCGGCAAAGGAATATGCCCCTTAGAACGGTCAAATAAAAAAATTGTATACTTTGCAAGTGTGTGTGCACAAATCAGTCCTGAATACAAGGTACCCCACTCATTGTGGTACAGGTAACGTGCACAAAGATCACCCAAACTGGGATATTAAACAAAAATGTGCCAAAGAGTATGGGGGACAACAGAGTCATCACAATAAGGCACAGGCAAGCGCTCCAATAAATGGCAGTCTGTCCAATTCAGGGAGATAATGGAAAGCAACCCAAAGCCGTCACAGCATTTCGGGGTAGGTCCACGGCACAATGGCACGCAACTTTAAAGTTCCCCTTGACCATCTCCCAAGCAGGCAGGAGGGCTGCCCGTATTCCTGCCATGTAATCGGTGTGAGGAAGAGTGAAATGCTAGTCTGGTCACCCAGTCCTTGTCAGGGTTGGCATAGCGACCCACTTTTTTTTTATAAAACTCAGCCCGCCTGGATTTTCAGGGTGGGGAAAATTGGGTTTTTGAAGAATAAAACTGTACTGATGGTGTATAACTGTTTATTCACTATATTTATTGTGCTTAACACTGTCTTGTACTGTACAGTTGCCAGATCATAAGCTTACAGCAGCTGAAGGCTAATAGCTGACTGTGTGGTTTACTGGTGCTACTCAGACTTCAATTGTAGTGAGAATTATTTGACCAAGTCTCTAGCTTCTCTTTCAGAGTCTGACTAGCAGAGAATAAACTAAAACCTAGGTGTTCTTTTCAAGCAAAATGCCATGTGTGACAGGTTCTGGCCGGAAAAACAATCATGAGTGGAATGAAGTTAGGAGAATTGACAGTAGTTCAAAAGTGAAGTGCATACCGAAGTCAGCAATAAAATAAAAAGGGTAAAAGCCCACCTGCAGAAATGTCCGAGAAGATGCATGTCACTTTTCATGGCAAAATGCAAACTAATAGAACGACAGACTTCTACAAGTGAAAATTCATTGCCAGAACTGGACTGCTCTACCAGCACAAGTGAATTAGATAAAGATTTCATAGGCTTTTCAGGAAATCCAGCAGCTTCTTCAACTGTTCTACAGCTACCAGAGTTCTCTCAGGTAAACAATGACAAGTCTTCAAGTTCTGCATCTCGGACATGGGCAAATTGAGCAGCGAGACAGGCAACAATGTGTTAAGGCATGGGTGCTGACAGAGAATCCTTCACACTGAGAATAAAAAGCAAAAGGGTACACATGCAACACAAGGAAAGCTGGCAGACTATGGTTATGCAGTGATCACTACACACACTCAGCAGAAGGCTATAGATAAAGCAGTAGCTCACTTTTTCTTTGCTGGCAACCTTTCCTTCTTGACTGTAGAGAAGTAATTCAAGGATATGATAACCATTGATCAGCCAGGATATGAACCTCTATCATGCAGGGCCCTAGCGGGCCGGTTGTTGGATGTGTACACAGAGGTTGAAAGTAGTATGAAGGCAAACATGAGTGATGGTGATATTACAGTAACACTGCCAGGACAGCTGGTCTCTCAGGAGTGACCCTATTGTAGGCATATCCTTGCACACTGGTCAAACAACACATCTAACAGTGATTGATGCAGGCTCTGCTGAGAAGAATGCGGAGCACTGCAATGCAGTGCAACTTGTGAAAGACAAGTACAATCAAAATGTAAACATAATATAAATGTTTATTGTTTAATGAATTTATTTTTGATGGTTAAGGTGCTTTATGAATTGTATATTTACTGGTATAAGTATACAATTTATGGCCTTGCATATGAAACCATTAAAATGCTTGATAAGTAGCTACAAGATATGCCATAACTCCGACATTAATGGGTAAGCTTAATGTCCTAATCCTACATATCTGTTCTCCAGGTGTTTGCAGTCTGCACAGAGAATGAAGCAAAAAAGGTCAAAATGAAGCAACTAATGAAAGATGATGAAGAGCTAGCAGACACCCTTATGTATGGCTGCTCATCTCATTACCTAAACTTGCTGTAACAAGTTGTGACACTGCACCAATTGATGGCCCACATTGTACAAGTATAGAAGTACTTTCAAAATCATCACCAACCTTGTGTAAGTACCAAATATTCGTTTTCAATTTAACAAAAATATATATTTTTTGAGATGTCTCATGGGGTCATGGACTTTTGTTCCCTTTTTTTATCTTTAGATATTTACTCTATGAAGATGATTGAAAATGCTTCATTATTACTATTAGATGGAGATCTGCATACAATTATGTATATGCTTCCAAAGTATGATACAGCTTTGTGCACATATATAGCAAACTTGAAAGAAAGCGGAGGTCTGGAATCACAACTCCCAAATTAACGTGTTTAAAGAATTTGTACCCCCTAGTTAGGGTTTTGATGCAGGTATTAACCCCCCACTCATTCTATTTAAGACATTATCTGTCCTGACCTCTGTTATTCCATGAAGAGGTCTTTTAGAATAAAGACAAAAGTGCTCAGAATCGTTTTTCCTTGTAGGCGTTATTTATCATAACTTTGACTTGCGTGCAAGTTGAGTTTCTTTTCATATAGGTATATATATATACTAGGGATGTGCCTACCCAAGTATCAGTATTGGTTATTTTGGCAGTAGTGGTAGAAATTGGGCGATGCTTTGAAAAAATATGCCTATAGCTAGTGCTATATACAATATATTGCACTGGGGAACACATTTTATGTATATGGTGAAAAGTGTGAGGCCCAGAAAACTCCCCTGGGGAATACCACTTAATACCTTGGCTCTAGAGGATCTTGCACCATTAACCACAACTGTCTGATATCTTCCAATTGAAAACAAATTCTAACCCTGCAATAATCTTGCCTCGGACACTGTAACCCTCAAGCTTAGATAATAGGTGGTGGTGTGTGACAGTGTCAAACGCTCAAGCGTAAACCGAGTATATGAGATCTATCAAACCACCCTTGGTCATAACTTCAGAACAGTTGTTGAGATAGTAGAGCAGCTGCAACACTGTAGAACAGCCATGTATAAAGCCAGATTGTCATTGAGAGAGAGCATCATTGGTAAGAAGGTGGTTCACTCTTGCCTCACGTATGTAGGAATCTAGAATCTTGCACAAGATTGATGTTAGGCTTATTGGTTGAT
Source organism: Ceratothoa steindachneri (assembly GCA_963969495.1). Lineage (NCBI taxonomy): Eukaryota > Metazoa > Arthropoda > Malacostraca > Isopoda > Cymothoidae > Ceratothoa > Ceratothoa steindachneri. Next base: position 87,238,614 of record OZ018319.1, on the reverse strand, counting down.
AGTTAACTTCTTGGATCCTTTCTTGAATATAGGTGCAACCAGGGCATCTTTCCAGTCAGATGATAGTTCTCCCATCTCAATACTCTTATGAAACAGAATTGTAATAGTTCCAGCAATATAGATAGCAATTTCTTTAAGGATTCTTGGGTATATTTCATCAGGACCACAGCTTTTGTTAATATTGATTTCATTTAATTTCTTTACAACACTTTTTCTAGATATTTGAGGCGCAACAATGCAGTTACTGATATGCAATGGTGATTTTGGTGTAGGTCCAAAGGGTTCCTGTGTATAGACTTGTACAAATTCCTTTTGTAAGATCTCTGCCTTCCCTGCATCATCATGACACAGCGAGTTGGGATTTACTGAGTTGCTGCTACTCCAGATTTAGTTTTTAACTTAAGATTTGTGAATTTCCAAAAGGCTCCCCCTTTCATGATTTTGTTTGGCCCTGCAACACAGTTGTTGACAACGGTTTCTAGGTATTGTGTATTCCAGCCTATAAACTTTCCCATTTCCACAATACCGGTGAGCAATCAATATACAATTTGATCTATTCTTTTTTCTAATCAACTCCCTCAACTCTTGAGATATGGGGAAACTCTTACTTCCACTTAGCTCCAAAATTTTGTCCTTGATTTGTTTCCACGTATCCTCAGTACTTAAGTTGATAGTCGTTTCCTCAAAGTCTTGCAGCTAGTCTGATCCTGCAAGTGATACTCTTATTCATTCATAGTCCCCATCTTTATATTTATAAAATAGCTTTTCTTTGTTATTAGAGAAATCTGTATAAGTGATATTTAAATGTTAATAGTGTATGATCGCAAGATCCCAAAGGAGCATGATACTGGAGCTCTGACACAATATATTCTTCATTAGTAAGGATCAAATCTATATTGATGGGGTATCAGTTGCCCTAACTCTGGTAGGCCGGTCAATATGCTGATAGAGAAAAAGTCTTGTAATGTTTGCAGAAAAAGGGATTCATATGAATTTTCAGGTTTAGATGTGTTGTGTAGGTCCCAGTCAATGCTTGGCATATTGAAGTCCCTCACCAAACAAATAAGGAAGTATGAACCTTCACAAACATCATAAGAGGTAATCCTTAAGATCATTATTATTCTCTTCAGATGAATAGGTACCCTCAGTCTATCTTCCTAATCAAGATAACATAACAATTTCTTGAGAAGATGGTTAAGAAGGGAATTTCTGATCATCTAGAGTGTAGCAGGTTAATTAATGATGCTCATCATGGTTTTAGAAAAGGTAGATTGTGTTTAACTAATTTACTGGATTTTATGGATTATGTAACTAAAGAATTAGATAGGGGTGAGAAAGTTGATGTGATCTACTTAGATTTCAGCAAAGCTTTTGATAAGGTTCCACATAGAAGACTAGTTCATAAATTAAAGCTGCATGGAATATGTGGGAAAGTTTTAAATTGGATAACTGAATGGCTGAAAGATAGGAAACAGAGAGTTGTACTGAATAGAGTGAGGTCAGAGTGGAGGAATGTTATTAGTGGCGTACCTCAGGGATCAGTTTTAGGGCCTTTACTATTTATAATCTATGTAAATGATCTTGGGCAAGGTGTAAATAGCAAAGTGTCAATTTTTGCTGATGACACTAAATTGGAAGCTGTAGTCAAAGAGGTTGAGGGTAGATTTAAAGTGCAGGGTGACTTAAATAAGTTGTTAGCTTGGGCTCAGAAGTGGCAGATGACTTTTAACCTTAATAAATGCAAAGTTATTAACATGGGGAGAGATAATAGGAAATTTAGCTATGAGATGGAAGGGTATTGGCTTAATTCATTTGAAGATGAGAAGGACTTAGGAGTAGTAGTAGATAGGTCACTGAAGTTTTCAAACCAGTGGATTGAGGCAAAATATAGAGCAAATAGGGTGCTAGGATACATTAAAAGGAATGTTAGCTACAAGAGTAAGGAGGTTATCCTTAAACTATATAACTCTTATGTCAGGCCACATTTAGAGTACTGTATACAAGCATGGTCACCACATTTTAGACATGATATGAACTTGTTAGAGTCAGTACAAAAGAGGGCAACAAAAATAATACCATCCCTGAAGCACCTTGAATATGAAGATAGACTGAGGGTATTAAATATGTTCTCATTTGAAAGAAGGTGTGTGAGGGGAAATAGGATTGAGTTTTTTAAGATCTTTTCTGGGATGGATAAATTGGATTTCAGCAAGTTATTTGAGTTAGAAGGTAGTAATAGAACTAGAGGTCACCACATAAAGATTAAAAAACAGAGGTGCAGACTGGATGTTAGAAAATATTTTTTCACTAACAGTGGTGGATTATTGGAATAGTTTGCCACCTGAGAATGTAGACAGCCTGAACTTGAATGTTTCCAAGAGTAGATTGGATGATTATATGGAGATGGGAGGGTTGATTTCTTACTCTTTGGTATGGGGATATGTTTCTTGACTCATTCCTGCAGATACAGTTTCTTTTTATTGTATATTTATGGGGCGCTTTGATTTTGTTTTTGACAGACTTCTATGGAGGCTTTAAATTATATATTGTAGATGCATGGTTGGACATAATCCTATGGATTGTTTAAATTGTATATTGTAGATGCATGATCTGACAAAATCCTATGGATGCATTATGTGGGTGGGATTTGATGGATACAGATGACCTTTGATAGGCCCTTGTGGCTTTTGTCATCAGACTATATCAGATCATGCAACTACTTTATAAACAATCCATAGGATTATGTCAGATCATGCATCTACAATATACAATTTAAACAATCCATAGGATTGTGTCAGATCACGCGCCCACAATATACAATTTAAACCAGCCACACAAGCGGATCAAAAACAAAAAGCACCATGGCTGGGGGAAGACAAAATCAAAGTCCCCCACAATATAATATAACATATAACAAAAGCCACAAGGGCCCATCATAGGTCATCCAAGTCAAACGGTCTCTTTTTTAAGGAATCCTAACTCCCACGAAAACTACATCCAGAGGATTGCATCTAGAAACAAGGGTATCACCAAAACTTAGGAACCATCACAACCTTCCCTCCCCATAAACTCATCTAACCTACTCTTAAATACATTTAAATTTGGACTACCTACTACCCTCTGCGGCAATTTGTTCCAGAAGTCTACCACTGTATTAGTAAAATAATATTTTCTTAAATCCAACCTACACCCTTGCTTTTTAATTTTCAAGTGGTGACCTCTAGTCCGATTTCCATCATCTAACTCAAAAAACTTGCCAACTCTAATTTATCTATCCCAGAAAAAAATTTAAAGAGCTCAATCATATCCCCTCTCACACACCTCCTTTCGAACGAGAACATATTTAATACCCTCAGTCTATCTATATATTCAAGGTGCCTCAGGAAAGGAATAATCTTTGTTGCCCTTCGTTGCACTGACTCAAGAAGGTTAATATCGTGTCTAAAATGTGGGGACCATGCCTGTATACAGTACTCTAGATGTGGCCTAACATAAGAGTTATAGAGTCTAAGAATAACCTCCTTACTTTTGTAACGGACATTTCTCTTAATGAAACCCAGCACTCTATTTGCCCTATTTCTTGCTTCAATACACTGCTTAGAAAACCTTAATGACTTATCTATTACTACTCCTAGATCTTTCTCATCCTCTACTGAGCTCAGCCAATGCCCATCCAATTCATAGTTAAATTCTCTATTATCTTTTCCCATGTTAATAACTTTGCACTTATCAAGGTTGAAAGTCATTTGCCACTTATGTGCCCAGGATAACAATTTATTTAAATCCCCCTGCACTTTAAAATTATCATCAATATCTTTAACTACAGCTGCTAATTTGATATCATCCGCAAAAATTGACACTTTATTATTAACTGCCTCCCCAAGAGGGGAATTGATTGAAGTCTTCAAATGGGTAAAAGGATATAATAAAGGGGATCTGGGTAAGGTTCTTATACTTAGTGAACATGACAGGACACGTAGCAATGGGTTTAAGCTTGATAAGTATAGGTTTAGGAAGGAGATTGGGAGGAATTGGTTTACAAATCGTGTGGTAGATGAATGGAATAGGCTCACTAGACATGTGATAGAAGCCTCCTCTCTGGGTAGTTTTAAGAATAGATTAGATAAATATATGAATGAAGCTGCTAGATGGGACTGACTTTTTTATGTACATATGTATATATTTTTCTAAGGAGTTGGGAGATTATTTTGCGGTTGCATGAATGGACATAATCCTCTGGATGCATTTTATGTATATTGTAGATTAGATATGACGAACTCCTGTAAAGGGTGACAATATTGATGACTTTTCTCTGGTAAGAAATCTTTTGTGTGTTGACTGGAACAGGAGCTGCTAAGTGTAGGCCATGAATGGTCTTTTGCAGTCTCCTTCTTTTCTTATGTTCTTAAGATCGTTTATATAGATGACAAATAATAATGGACTGAGAACTGATCCCTGAGGAACCCCACTGATAACATCCCTCCACTCTGACTTTACACCATTTAGCACTACCCTTTGCTTCCTGTCTTTCAGCCACTCAGCTATCCAATTTGAAACACCCCCACATATCCCAATCAGTTTTAATTTATGAACTAGTCTCCTATGTGGTACCTTAACAAATGCTTTACTAAAATCCAAGTAAATTACAACTTCTCCAGAGCTATTGAGATACTTTCTACCCCTTCTTTAAGTATCCTAGAATGAATATTATCAGGGCCGGAGGCCTTGGTAGCATCTAACTCACCTATTAGTCCTTTTATCTTCCTCCAATCCACAATAATGGTAGTAAACACCTCTTTCCCTAACCCATGAGTACTATACATTAGACTATTCAGTTTCTCCTTTGTAAATACTGATGCAAAATGCCCATTTAGTACCTCAAATATTTCCTCATCAGTTTCTCTCACAATAATAAAAAACTGCATCCACAGGAATTAGTCCAGAATATACCCCAAAGTTAACCCTCCCTCCCCATATAATCTTCTAACCTGTGTTTGAATACATTCAAGTTTGGACTGTCTACTGTCTCAGATGGCAAACTATTCCAAGAATCTACCACTCTATTGGTGAAAAAATATTTTCTAACGTCCAACCTACACCTATGCTTTTTAATTTTTAAGTGGTGACCCCTAGTCCTATTACTACCTTCCAACTCAAATAACTTGCTAAAATCCAACTTATCCATCCGAGAGCATATTTTAAAAAGCTCAATCATATCTCCCCTCAAATGAGAACATATTTAGTACCCTCAGTCTATCTTCATATTCAAGGTGCTTCAGGGAAGGTATTATTTTTGTTGCCCTCCTTTGTACTGATTCTAACAAGTTTATATCACATCTAAAATGTGGTGACCATGCTTGTATACAGTAGTCTAAATGTGGCCTAACATACAAGTTATGGAGTTTAAGGATAACCTCTTTACTCTTGTAGTTAACATTCCTCTTAATGTATCCTAGCACCCTATTTGCTCTATTTTTTGCCTCAATACAATGCTTCGAAAACCTCAGTGAGCTATCTACTACTATGCCTAAATCCGCTTAATCCTCGACTGAATTCAGCAGATCAGATCAGATCAGATCAAATGGTTCGGTATTACCTTTACATCGGCACCTGATATATAGTCATATTTATTAGAAAGTATTAAAATATTCAGATTATTATCTTTGTCCACAATATTATTTTTCAGGCTCTTTACCTATTTATAGTTGCCTTTGTCTTGTATTTACATTAAGATTATGTACAGAGTTTCAGAATATATATACATATATATAAATAAAATATGTCATATGTTTCAATTTAAATTATCACATAAAATAGGGCAAATGTCTCAATTCAAACTACTTACAAATTTTTCTCTCATTTTCCACATTCTTGATAAAATCATCTTATGTTTTTCTTGTTCATTCTTATTCATATTACTGCTAAACAATAGAATTGCAGCTATAAATGATTTTTTATCAGTGTAAAATTTACTCTCCTGTCTAATGTTTATCAATCTTGGACATTCGTATAAAAAATGATCTATATTTTCTATTTTTTTCATGTTGCAAAGGAGACATTGGTCTGTTTGATTTTTATCCAATTTTTCATTCCTCCAGTTCAGTTTGAGTGTATTGGTTCTTGCCAAAAATAAGATTCTTGAGTACTGGTCATTGTAATAAATTCCATCTTCTTTAATTTTCTTTTTATATTCACAATATATTGCAAGACTACTTCTTTCTGCTAGCTCTCTCTTCCATTTGTCTGTATCTATGTTATTTATAATGTTTTTCAGTTCAGTTTTATTTTTGTATTTAATATTGTCCAACGATAAATTATGGGCATTCATGTAGGATTGTATACTTTTTATCCATTTGTTAGATTTATTATTGTATAATACAATAAATATCTTACTTAGCAATTCATTTTCATTATTGCTGATTAGATATTTTATATACATGATCACCTTTAGGGCCAACCTATTTTCAAAAGTAGAGGATCCAACTTCTCCTCTAAGGGCAGCAACAGGAGTATATTTTGGAGCTCCAAGAATATGTCTATATGCCCTATTTTCAGCCTTCTGGTATTCATTTATTTCATTTTTTGTAAAATACATAATTTCCGCTGAGTATATTGCACTTGGTAATATGATGTTTTTCCAATAGGCTTTACCAATAAGCACCTTAGGGCAAATAGAGTGCTGGGTTTTATTAAGAGAAATGTCAGTTACAAAAGTAAGGAGGTTATTCTTAAACTCTATAACTCTTATGTTAGGCCACATCTAGAGTACTGTATACAGGCATGGTCCCCACATTTTAGACACGATATTAACCTTCTTGAGTCAGTGCAACGGAGGGCAACAAAGATTATTCCTTCCCTGAGGCACCTTGAATATGAAGATAGACTGAGGGTATTAAATATGTTCTCGTTCGAAAGGAGGTGTGTGAGAGGGGATATGATTGAGCTTTTTAAAATTTTTTCCGGGATAGATAAATTGGATGTTAGCAAGTTTTTTGAGTTAGATGATGGAAATCGGACTAGAGGTCACCACTTGAAAATTAAAAAGCAAGGGTGTAGGTTGGATTTAAGAAAATATTTTTTCACCAATAGAGTGGTAGACTTCTGGAACAAATTGCCGCAGAGGGTAGTAGGTAGTCCAAATCTAAATGTATTTAAGAGTAGGTTGGATGAGTTTATGGGAAGGGAAGGTTGTGATGGTTCCTAAGTTTTGTATATATTAATATTGTTTGTATATATCTATAGCTGCATGATTTAGTTCTTGACAAGCCTTGATTGGTGATACCCTTGTTTCTGGATGTAGTTTTCCTGGGAGTTTGGGTGCCTTGAAAAAGAGGCCGCTTGACTCGGATGACCTATTATGAGCCCTTGTGGCTTTTGTCATCCGTTATATTATATTGTGGGGGACTTTGATTTTGTCTTCCCCTGGTGATGGTGCTTTTTGTGGGTGGGTTTTGACGGAGGCGGATGACCTTTGATAGGCCCTTGTGGCTTTTGTCATCCGTGTAATTATGTTATGTTTTTATGTTATGTTACCTTATTTGTGCTTTTACTAATTACTGAGGGCAGCATATGACTCATTGATTGAATAAATTTAAGCTTCTCTTCTTTATGTATTTTGAAATAATTCCTAGAGTTATTAAATTCAACTCCAAGGTATTTTAAATGGCTAACCACTTGAATATCATTTATTTGAACAATACCCATGCTAATACCCATACATTTCATAGCAAAATTATTATCCCCTCTCATGTTAATAACTTTGCAATTTTTAAGGTTAAAAGTCTTCTGCAAATTCTGAGTCTAAGCTAATATATTATTTGTCACTCTGCAATTTAAAGCTACCCTCAACTTCTTTGACTACAGCTGCAAATTTAGTGTCATGAGCAAAAATTGACACTGCTATTTACAGCCCCCACAAGATCATTTATATAAACTAGGAATAATAAAGGGCCTAGAACTAATATTGGTAGGATATAGAATTCAGGGGGAGAATATTTATTAGATGTGGGACATTTTTAAGACTATATTAAACATAGTTTCATATAGAACATGGATGAAATATAGATTTTGGTTGAAAAACATACTTTGTTGGGCAGGCCGCAGATCTTCAGGTTTACCTTTTTAATACCTACTAAAAATATGTGAAGGTCTTCAGAAGTTTCACAAAAAAAAAATAGTTATTTGGGTTTAACTTTTAAAAAAGGAGTACACACTTACAATTTAAATTTAGGCAGTGTAGCCAGGATTGTATAATTTAGCTGCTGCAAGAAGAAATTGATGGAAGCGAATATTTGGTTCTGGAAAAACTTTGAAAAAATATGCTCGAGCCAAATATCCAAGAAAAAAAGTCTTTCTTCTGCCATATTTTGGGGTCAAACTTTTTATGTCACGCCAATTTCGGCGAATATTTTGAATGTGTGCGCCAGTAAGGGGATCTACAAAGTTGTATGAGTGGTTAACCATCAAGTGTTGGAATCCTTCTTCTTCAAGGCAGTTGTAAGCCTTCCAACAGTCACTGATTATGTTGGTTCCAGGCTCAATCCACTCTTTTATGCAAGCTAATAAAGTTTTTGCATCTCGGGAAGCTACAGGAACTAAAAATATTTTTTTCGATTCTCTTTCAAATCCTCCAAAAACCCACTGACCTTCTATTTTATATCCAACGTTGTATTTTCTCTTGCCAAATTTGGCTTGATCTATTTCAACTACTTTTCCTTGTCCTCCTAACTTAGTTGTAGAACCAAAAGCAAAACTAATGCAAACTTCACGGCAAAAGCTCGACCAATACGTAAATGTGCGTGAAGCAATCACCAATTGGTGAGTGGTATGCTCGTATGTAAAATTCTTTGCACAAAATTCATTAACAAACAATGTAATTTCATAAGCACTTAATTTAGAGTTTGAAAAAAAAGTATTTTTAAAAATTGTTTGGCTAAAATTGCACCTTTTATTTTGTTTATGCTCACCACTATCTTTTACCAACCGGTTGCATCTGAAAGCTTTTTTATTTAAATCAACCTTACATTCTCTGTTGCACTTTGGACAGGAAAGTTCTTTCAAAATTAGTTTATGCTGCACACAAAATTCTATAAATTTTTCGAAATCATTTTCAAAATTTGTAACTAATTTTCGAAAAGAAAACTTACAACCTTCACAGTAACTATCTGCCATGATGACTAAAGGAAAATTAATATTATAGCCCATTCCATTCCTAAACATATTGACTTCAATTTTTGACTTTATATAAGCCCCGCCCCCGAATGCTAATTAAATCAATCATATTTTATTTAATATGGAGTAGTATCAAATGTTCATGCCATATTTTAATTTTTTTAAAAAATGGAATACCCAGTCACCCACTTTTAAAGAAATTTAATGATTCCATTTAGAGAGAATTTCCAGCCCCGCCTATGCGGGGTGGAGCTAGAAATAGAGGCATAATAAAATACTCAATCATATGCCTATAGAAAATTTAATGACTTCATTTATAGCGAAAAAAATAGTTATAACCCCGAAGAGAGGGGATTTCCGCACTTCAAGGAAATAGTCATTATAAAATACACAGTCACTTGCCTAAAGGCCACATTTAAAAGAAACACAGGAGCGCCTAATGACTTCTGGCAACTTAGGTGTTATTATTTCGAAGTGGGAGGGCTTACCCCCCCCCCCCCATCCCCTCTTTAATGGTAAGGGTTTGCACCACCCACGATATTGGTAATCAACTTGTATGCACAAATAGGAAAAGCCTAGCATTTGGTTCGAATTGAAAGGTTTGCCAGACGTCGTTAGACCCAAATCTTGAGTTCAAATATTATATAACCCCCACCCCTCAATGCAAATTAAATCAATGACGTTCTCTTTAATATTGAGTAATATAAAATGTCCATAGCATATTATAATTCAGAAAATTCCCTTCAAAATCATATATATTACAATATAATACGATGCTAATTGACAATGTGACTGTATATTCCATATTTAATAAATGATATATAATACAATATGATGACAACGTGACCTTGTATTCTATATTTAATAAATGATATGTAATACAATATGATGCGGTTTTAATTAACACCGTAAGTGTGCATTCCAAATTTAGTGATAGTACTGGTTGCCTAGTGATCGAAGAATGATCAAGCAATCGTCGCCGTGAAAATAAGCAGCGGCTTATTCTGCTATTCAGGGATTTCTTGCACGTATGCTTTGCACACTAATAATATGGTCCAAACCCATAAATAGCTAGGTCCCAGGTTGTCAAACAGAAAGGATCCTAAAGGGAGATGTCACAAGGACACACGGAGCTCAAAATAGGTCCTAGTATATGATTAATAAAATTTTAGGCGCGTGCACGCGAATAAAAATATGTCGGCCCATAGGTCGGATGGTAACCATTTTACTTTTCAGTGAAGTGTTGAGCAATGACATCGCAACTATTCGGCCGATTCTAACGGGATTTGAAATCCTTATGTTGTTTTACAGTCTCTTTCAAATGATATAATTGCCAATGTTCTCCCAAGATAAGTCCAGGAATTATTGTAAGTTTTGAACGTCAGCGGTCAGAATAATTGAGCACGCGATTTATGTAATTAGTTAGCATTATATTTAGTCTAGAGAGCGAACAACAATTAATGACATAATAAATTTTTAGATGAAAATTGAATAATGAACTAATGCCTAACGAGACGGAGAATCGACAGTTAAACGCGTTGGGAAATTAGAAGGAATGAAAAAATGAGCGAAAACGACAATATAATGTATTAAGAATTAACAAATGAAAACATGATTGATTAAATATAACTTTACAAATTGGTATACACGAGTGATGGTTTAATGGATATCAATAGGACGTTGAATAGGAAGTTAAATATGATGTCAATAAAATAGGAACACAATACTATATTAAATTGTATGTAAACATTACTGTTAAATAGGATGATAATTATAGTGGGTTCCAATGATATTAGATAGGTTGTACAATAATAGTATGTTAGCTATCACAATGAAATATTAAATAGTTTGTTAGCTATCAGAATGAGATATTAACAAGGTTGGATAGTAAATACATTTACACTATTTAAATATTAAATGCATTAGAAAAATGTATTCAGATACTAAATACATTTTGAAACTGCATTTAGTATTTAAAACTAAATACATTAAATGTATTTAGATACATTTTTAAATACATTTCAAATACATGATATATAATGACAATCCATAAGGACCATTGGTATCACAACAAAAAATATCCATTAAAATAAAATTGTATATTATAATTACTAATGTAGGATTTGATGACAATTGGACTTAGGTACTACAAAAAAAAAAGAAAATTCCTTAGAATGAAATTTCGGTTAGCTATTTATATCAGCATTACATTCAAGCATAGCTGGGCGCGACTTTAATTTTTTCAGTTGCACCTTTGCCGCCGGATCTGGTGCGACTGCGACTTTGCGACTCTATTTTTGCCACCCTCCCCAGTGCGACTGCGAATTCTTTTTTTTACTGGTGCGACTCCGCTAAAATATTAGTTAAAACACAACCTAAACTAATATCTACAGGTCATCCTCATCCTCCTTTAGGTCCTCTTGACCCATCTTCTCCTCCAGGAGGTCCATGTTCCCTTTGAGAAAATGAGATTAATTCGCACAATAAGGGCCACAAGGCATAACACGTTCTCAAACGTTTTTAACAGACAAGACGGGTTTAAAGCTTAGTTCACGCCTGAAAAGTGTATGTAATTTTACTAATTCCTAATAAAATTCAGAGTGACAAACTTTTGGGGGGTACGTTTAGGTAGTTTCATGTAACGTCAGTCTCGTATAACGTGAAGAATCTAATTTATCGTGAAATCAAAGTTAAAAATCAGATAAAATAAAGTTAGCTGTTACCAACTCGAACTTGACATTTTTAGCCAAATCGGGCTTTAAAACTGGCTTAAAACAGCCGCAGCAATTTCTTAAACAAAAAAAAAACTCGTCTTTGTTCCTGTTCAAAGTCGCGGAAAATTGGCGGTGCCAGTTTGCTTAGTCCAACTTTTTCCAAACGTTTGCGACTTCCGACTTTGCGACTTCGAAATTCATAGTGCGGCAAAGTCGCAACTCGTTGCCGCAACGCCTAGCTCTGGTTGTTGTATTTAATAAATAACTTTTTATGTATGGATATCGATCTAAACTTTGAAGTGTTTTATTTGAATCCTGAAGGTAACTGAACAATTCTAAATCTGCGGTTGATTGTGTTTGAGTTAGTTTTGTAAATCTCAAAATAATCGTCACTGTCCGATACACCACTATATGATTCAGCTTCGGGCCCCTCTGCTAAATTCTCAATCACTTGAATCATAATATTTTTAACAGAGTTCCGGTGGCTTGAACTGTCCTATGAAATACTGATATCTAACCAGCGGAGTTTGAAGAATGGATGTCTTGTTGATGCATTAATGGCATCTGTAACGTTGGCTTCATTTGCCATGGTCAAATAAGATTGGCTGCGCTTTCCAAAGATCTTAGTGATTGCATTTAAAAGAGGTTGGCAAAATTTCAGAGAACGTGACTGAATGCTCTTCAGTTTTTTCTCCACAAAAAAATGTTTTGTTCTCCCTATAGGCCATCAATTGCCACTGCAATAGGAGGTAAAAATGAGACATACTCCCCAAGAAATTCAATTTCGTGACTTCTGAACACTGGAAGTTCAAGGAACGTCATGAGTTGATGTAATTCTTCTCTATGTTTTAAAAGTAATGACAATGCATCAAACAGAGAGTTCCACCTTGTAATGTAAGGCACCTTTAATGAGCAGTTGATAAGTTTTGATAATCTCTGCTGATTTTGGACGACTGCTTTTGTTCCATAATGCTGAGTATTTCCCCATCGCAGCATGCTTGATATTTGCAAAAGAAGATATTTTCAGTGCCTGTTTTGCATCAGTTGTGGCGACGAAACTGAGTCTGTGTGAAGCACAGCGAAAATGCTTAGGTAAGCTAAAGCTGCATTGGTCAGACGAAATGTCTTCTTCCTGATGTAAGGAATTTCTCATTAAAAAAATATCCACCAGCTCCTGCTCACGCTGATCTTCTTACATACCTGGATTCCATCTTCTGAATTTGTGGACACATTTGCAGCAGTGACTGCGAATTCCTTAAACACTTTAACAAAATTAGAGCCGTTATCAGTGACGGTGCTCGTGATTTTCTGCAGGGGGATATCGCATCAATTGGTGATATTCTCCATATGTTCAGCAATCTTGATGTATTTATGTTCTCCTTTCCTTTGAAGCGACAGCATGCCAATACTCCACTGTGACGGACAAGAGCAGCTTCTCCAAGCTGAAAAAAAGGAAAAGAAATACCAGTCCAATGTTTGTCTCATAATAAATGTTTCCATAAATTTTATATAATAATATAATCGGGATAAATTCCACCAATAAAAAGGTCTGCTCTCAGCCAAGAGCTGATAACTCCCTAACTGTAAAGACATTTTCAATTTCATATTTCATAAAGAGCAAAATCTTAATACACCTGTCCAGAATAGAGGCTCCTTGCTGCCATGTGGCCCGTCGAAACCATGAGATCAGGCTCGAGGTCAGTCCACGTTAGCGAGGACCGTGAGAACAGTCAGAATATCGAACTGCTTTCCGCGATAAGCGAGGGATTGGAATCTCAAACACGCGTTTTTGTTGTCTCCTGGGGTGTTATCAAGAAACCCCCGCGGGATTACTTCCCATCCCCCAAGCGCCATGTTGGTTAGTGGAGAGATTCTCCCACCTCACCCCCTTGGCGGAGGGAGTTGTAGCGGATCTGGCTCGTCCCTCTATATTGTTGATCCCAATAGGGCATCGACAGTATAGGTCTGCCTCTTTCAACGAAACACGTCATTCTCGATTCCGCTCCTTTTTCTCGACGAGCCGAATGTTAGAATTATACCGAAGGATCTGAGCCCCAGTCAATTGGCCCATCTTTGGTTTAGGTACATTTCGTTTTTCACGAATACTCCCTACAGTTAGTGTTACTACTGGAGGTTAAATTATCCGTGTCTAAAGCCCCTTGAATAACCATCCAATCCCACGTTTCATCTCTTAAAGCCTCGAACCCAAGCCAGGCTGAGACGAATCATCTGTGGCTATCCGGTCCAGACATCCCTGTGTGTGTTTGTACAGAGGCTCGTATCGCCTCTCAACCCTCACCTTCCGTAGCTCTGATACGTTCGGTCCTTGAAAACATATAGTATCTATTACCATTATTTTATTTAATCTATTTATTGTGTATAACTGTGTATATATTAAAGTTTATTTTGTACCTACTTATCCATAAGCCTCATAGCCGGAGCCTTCATTAGTTTAATATCGGCAAACTGAACTCACTCTTTTGAATTTAAAAATCCTTCACACTCGTCTCCCACCTCCTCACTTCTATCTCCCATCTCTGTTGTGGCCAGAGTATAATCAAGGTCACGCGTTGACCTTGAGCACTTACGCCTATTGGTTGGAAGTGACGTATATTTCGAAGTCATTCTACGACAATACCCAATGAACTGTAACGCAAAAAAAATTACGGTGACGAGTTGACCAAATACCTGCAGTAAGACACAAATAAGAGGTGCTGTCTAGTTTATTCTTCAGTGGAGCTCTTATCACTTTCTCTTCTTCTATAAGATTTCGGCCTAGCGTCGGCCTTGAAATGACGTCAACTGAAGAATTTAGACCTACGGTAGTCGAATGTGTGATTTTTTTGTGAGTGAAATTGATTTTCACAGTGAAATGAGAATATATGGTATGCCTATAAAATTTTATATACAAAATGTAGCTATATTAATATCCTATAGTTATATAGGACTAGTACATTAATCCATAAATATATTATTAGTCCTTCGTATTCGGAATTACATAGTAAAATATTGACTTTCAGTATTGTTAGGAATATATATATTATCAAGTTTTATTTATTACACTTTGGACGGGTGGGCATGCTAGTTTTGACATAATAATATACAACTATTGCTACTATAACGAAATATTCGTTATAGGAATTCATCTAATAACTACATATAATCGATCAATAATTGTACTAATTATTCCATAAAGTTTTATTCAATAATATCTTCAAGTAAATGTTAGCTCGCTTTAAGAATATACTCGTATGTATGTGGATTCTCAAGAAATTCTTGCAATATATTAACCTCTGTTGTTTGTATATGTCTTCCTTTATTTAACTTCGTTATATAGCCTACGGAGTGACCAATGATCCAAACGCTTTAGTATTTCGGTCGTTGAAGAGCTTAACCTGTACTACTAATAATATAATTGTAAACAACATTTGAAACTCAGAACTCACCTTTAATTAATCTCACAAGCTAGTTGATCCATGGTTGATAGGGGATGGACACCTTGTATGATAAAATCTGCACTCAGTTTATCAACAACAGATTGTTTGACATTCTTAGTATTCATCGCAAAACAATCCGGTAATGTCTTTACTTTAACACCGGTGCATGAAGGACCATCGTCTAATACTGAACATTTTATTTTTCAATCTTTTCTTTGAGCTGTCATATAGTTATCCGCTTTTTGCATCAAAGCAGGATACTTTCTCTGTTGATAAATGTACATGCTGAGATAATTGAAGGATATTTGTTTCACGTTGCCATAATTCCCGTTAAATTCAATCAGAATATACTATTAATAAAGGTGAAGCAAAAGGAAGCAGGTAGGTTTGTGCATGGTAAACATACACTACATAACATTATTGTTAGCTACTAGCAATTTTGCCATTTTTAAAAAATGAGAAATAGTGAAACTTGTGAATTCGATTAAGAATCATATAATTAGTCAAATAAATTCTTACCTTCAAATGAATGCGTAGATTAGAAGTAGCATTGCTTGCCGCAGATATTTCGCCATTGCATGATGCATATACGCACTTCACTTTTTTTCCGTTGGAAAATTTCATTCTAATAAAATTATCATCTAGTAAAAGATGAATATAATTACATGATTCTTTATCTTCATCGTCTTTATTATTGTATAATCTCTCCATTTCACACTCGTTAGAAGAAGCTGAAGTTGCCATGTAGCAGTTGAAATAACGCTGCGCGCTTTCACTATACAACCGAATACAACTGAGACCATCTGTTAACTGAATTTGAACTGATGCAAGCAATCTTCCCTCACCGACGCACACAGTCAACCGTTTGTGTCATACAAGTTGCAACAAGCTAAAACATGCATTACATGTTCTTAATAGCTGCATAAACCTATTATCAGTAAAGTATTTGCAAAAGGTATTTAAATACTTTCAAATATATTTACAAATACAATTTTAAATACGTAAATGCATTTAAATATAAAGTATTTAAATACTGCCCACCTCTGGATATTAAATAGTTTGTTAGCTAACACAATAGTAATAGTGAATTGGGGTCTGCAATGAATTAAAAATATCTATTGATTACGTATTTACGCTTGAGATGAATTTATTAACCAGATTGAGGAACTCTTTTGCACAAACCTTGCGAGTCGGGAGAAGCGAGCACAATGAGGCAGAGTAAAGACGCTTCGGATTTATTTTAAACAATGCAGTTCTCGTGAATTTGTTATACATATAGGGAAATTCTAATTTGTTTATAAATATCTATATATTGGGTTTACAGATACCAGTTACATTGAAGTACTAGGAATAACATAAATTATTCAAATTACTTTTGGAGTAGTGCAGATTTACCTAAAAAAATATTTTAATTATTTTGAGTAATACAGAATCATTGTATACACGTACATTATTTTGTTTATTTTTGAGTACTGCGGATTAATAAGAATCAGGTAGTGTTTCAGAGCAGTTGGGGATTACAGAGCTCTTAACGCTGTAACAATCCATGATCGCTTTCATTTGCCGTACCTAGCCGATTTCACTTCATCTCTCTCTGGCTATACAATCTTTTGTCGCTTAGATCTGGGTCGTGCTTTCTACCAGATCTTTATTCACGCAGGCGATATTTCAAAGACTAGCATCACCACTCCGTTTGGTTCTTTTGGGAGTCAGAAAGAGAGCAAGAGGTTGTAATTAGTCACTAATCTTATATTGCAAGGTTGCACCTACGTGAGTTGAGAATGCGTCCTAGAAGACGCTAATGGGGGCTCCTGGATAAGGATGAGCCAATTCCACAGGGCGGACAATAGCCTCTTTGATGCGAGAGAATAAATCGCACGCCTCAGTATGTATACCATTCGAGAGGATAGTTATTTTTACTCTTGGTGAGCATAAAATGATAGGTTAAATGACGGGTCACAATGCTGAATGAATCTGTGGTAGAACTTGACCATGCTACAGAAACGTCGGAGTTGTTTGCGTGATGTGGGTTGGGGAGGTTGCGCATCACGGTAACTTTTTCTTCAAGTGGACTAATCCCGGCACTCGAAACATGGTGTCTAAAGAAGGAGAGTTGTGAGACACCAAAGAGAGACTTAGAAGTGTTGAGCACGATAGCGTACTCTTAAGACGAGAAAAGACTTGGTGAAGGTGAGAAAGGTGTTCCCCGAGCGAAGAAAATGCTATTAGCAGGTCGTCAATATAGCAAAATACAAATGGAAGACCCCTAAGGACTTGGTCCATAAAGCGCTGTAAAGTTTGACCAGAGTTGCGCAATCCATATGGCATTTTGACCATTTCAAAACATCCAAACGGAGAGGTGATGTTAGTTTTTGAACATCGTCTGGGTGAATAAGGATATGGTTGAAAGCACGACCCAAATCTAAGCGAGAAAGGAATGTACAGCAGGAGAGAGATGAAGTGAAATCGGCTAGGTACGGCAAAGAATAGCGATCAGGGATTGTTACAGCGTTAAGAGCCCTGTAATCCCTAACTGCTCTGAATTCCCCCGGCGTGGATTTGGACACAATGTTGAGTGGAGAAGCCCACGGAGATGCGGAAGGCATACAAATCCCTGCATCCATCATTAATTGAAATTCATCACGCATTGCACAGTCTATCTAAGGCTAAACGACAAGGTCGGGAGAATACAGGACCTCCTGTTGTCTCAATCCGATGCACCACATTATCTTTAGTGGGCCTATTTTTCGAAGGTGGATGGGTAAGGTCGGGAACTCCTGAAGAAGGCGCTAAAATGGTAGCTCGGTTAGTAGGAGACGAATAGAAAGGAGGGGACTCTGAGAAGGTGAGTACGAAACTGAAATATTGAGTGAAGTTTTGCGATCGACAAGCTTGCGGTGATCAGAATCGACCAAGAGGTCGTGAGCCGAAAGAAAATCAAGGCCCAATATTGGACAATCTACCTCGGCCATGTCGTAGGTCCTTCAAAAAACTCTACGGGGATCGAATGATACTTGAAAGTTCCTTAGGTCCTAATATTGATCGAATTAGCTACCTTCAGAACTAAATCTGGTGTGACACTCCATTCTGTACCTGTGTCCACCAGCAATGAGACATCAGAAAGTGGGTAAAAAATGCAAAGGGACGACATACCTAAGGAAGTGAGGTGTAGGCATGGGATGTAGACGCTTTTGTCCCATGCCTTCCTAGTTTAAAGGAGAATTTGAGGTTGAAATTGAAGTTTGGAAATTTGAAGAGTTTGGTTGAGGAACAGTTATGTGCAGGGACTGGAGAGTTGATATTATGTGAAGGAGGTTGTACTGATTGTAAATATGCGCATGGTTGTAAGCATTTTACAGACTGTGTGACATATTTGTTGTGGTACCATTGTAGATAGAGGGGAGTAGGAAGGGGGGCAAAGAAAAAATAATAGCGTAGGCGAGTTGCGAACAGCTTCCCGCGTCGCTGGACCACTGTTAGCCAGCGGCGAATCCACTCCTCCATCCTGAGTCCCCCCAAAGACTAATTCAAACGAAGCTTTTAAGCCGCTCGCCTACACTTCTCATACGCTATACAACCTCGCTCCTAGAAGCGGAGCGTATTTTGAAGAAATGAAGAGAACCCGTTTGGAAATGTTATCCAAGGGCTAACGCTCCCCCTCCCGGGTATTGGCACCATTGTAGATAGAGGAGGGTAGGAAAGGGGACCAAGAAAAAATAATAGCGTAGGCGAGTTGCGAACAGCTTCCCGCGTCGCTGGACCACTGTTAGCCAGCGGCGAATCCACTCCGCCATCCTGAGTCCCCCCCAAAAGACTCATTCAAACGAAGCTTTTAAGCCGATCGCCTGCACTTCTCTAACGCTATACCAGCATTATTGAGTAGATTGGGTTGAAGTTCCCTTATGCTTTGGGAGACTACTAGGCGCAGTGTGGGAAAAAGCATACTAGTAGTTACAAGGCTGTGTACAGAGTTGTTACTATACCTTTGATGATACTAGCAGAGCCCCTTTTGTTGAGAAAGATTATGGTGATAATAGGTGGAAGATTGGGAAAATTGCTGTATCTCACCTTTTGTGTCGAGATTCCTTCGTTGATTTCTTTTACGGGAACTCACCATACCCGTGTTTCGCTCGTTCTGTGCCCTTTGCTTCAGTTTCAGCCGGCTGAGGTTACTCTCAATCTTCGATAACATGGCAGCTAAATCCCTCATTATGGAGGATGGAATTTCGTCACGCTCCAGTCGTTCACAAGAAGAACTCGCCGTTACCCGACTCGTCGAAATGGAAGAATGATTAGGCTCAGAGCCGTGTTTGTGTATTCTTTCCCAATTTACATACGGGTATTGAGACAGGTACTCGGCTGATTTTGCCAGCTGATTCACATCAGCCGGCTAAGACATAAGAATAAGGGCCCTAATATATTCTGGGACTGCCCTCATGGAAATTTCGGTGAAGAGGGAGTCGAAAAGGTCAGATCGTGCTCCTTTCGCTCTTATAAGGTAATTTAAATGATAAAAAACACTAGTGGGACACTTATCTCCCATCTCCTGAGTGTTAAGGAGCTCCCTCAAGTCTTCAACCTGTGACTTCCCAATTCCTTTCGGAAAGCCTCCCTCAATTTTTCATTAGTTCCAACTTTGTCTCCATTAAATATGATATACATAAATTTTAATAATATACTTATGGGAACTTTTTGAATCACGGCAGCAATCTTCTCTCCTACTGGTATGGCTTAAGGGCGGATAATTAAACCACAAAGGTAAAGCCAAGCCACTGGCTTTGTTGCATCATAAACTGGAAGTGAGAGGGATGTATGCGGAATTTTGGTTGTGCCATGCTGTGTTTCGGTTAAATACATGGAATACGTTTGGCCATTCACCGATGACTGGTTTACCATTGTGATGCTTTTTTGATGTATGTGGTTTGTAAATGAGAATTATCGTATAGAGTAGAATAAATGAATTTTAGAATTGCTGTGCGTGGAAGAATGGGAGTGTTTGCACGCGCGCGCGCGTGTGTGTGTGCGTGTGTGTGAGAGATGGAGAGAGAGAGCTGAGGTTAGTTGCACGAAGGAAACTTGAAAAAATGTGAGAATTTTTTATAGAAAGAGAAAATTATTCACTAGTTGTATTAAGAAATAATATTTAATTTAAATTAATAAGAATTATAATGATTGGAATAAGGATGCTTTGGATAGAACGTGATACGAAAAATTGAAACGCGTGAATGAAAATGGGCGATCTAGAGAAAACGTGAAGGGCCGCGAGGATTTGAAATTCATAATTTACGTTTTAATTTAGAATTATCGATTGACGGGAGTTATATTAATTTAGGAGGCACCGTTTATTATTATGTAATTAATTAGTGTTATATTTAGCCTAGAGAGCGAACAACAATTAATGACATAATAAATTTTTAGATGAAAATTGAATAATGAACTTATGCCTAACGAGACGGAGAATCGACAGTTAAACGCGTTGGGAAATTAGAAGGAATGAAAAAATGAGCGAAAACGAAAATATAATGTATTAAGAATTAACAAATGAAAACAGGATTGATTAAATATAACTTTACAAATTGGTATACACGAGTGATGATTTAATGAATATTAATAGTGTGTTGAATAGGAAGTTAAATAGGATGATAATTATAGCGGGTCCACAATGCTATTACTGGTCAACATATAATTTTTTCCTCATGTTTGTGAATCAAAATAGTCTGATTCTAGGGTAATCGTATGTGCTAAATTTATTAATTAAATTTGTATAGCTGTATCATGCTCAGTTTTCCGGAACCAGAATATCTGTATATTTGCCGCACCATGTTGTTCACACACTAATTTATATATTCATTGGTTCCACTTATCAAATAAATCTTTCCTAATTTGTGCCTTTTAGTTTGTTTCAGATTGCTGGTTCATGATAGTTAGTGGCAGTTCTGCCTATTGGCAATATGGGCGTGACATGTCAAGGGGCGGCATGAGCGCCCCTCCCAAACTATAAAAAAATAAAAAATAAAGATATAAATTGAAATAGAATAAATCCTAAAAATAAATAAATAATTTTTTTATTAATAGGAAAAAACAAACATCTGGGACGTTTCCTAAAAATAATTTTTTACTACCAAACGTAAATAATAGAAAATCAGCTCATTTTCGAATTCATTTTTTTCATTATAATAGTTTAAAAATCTGATAATAGAGACAACTAAATTTTATTAACAGATGGAATCTTTTTTGAAAGAATAAAGAAACTCTAAAAAAAATCATTATTTTATAAAAAAATCAAGTGATTTTATCAATGCCACCCTGCCACAAACCTTCCTCTAAAAGACCTGCACAATGCAAAAATTCAGAGTAGGACTATTTGTTCTCCATTGCTTCCAGATTAGTATACTATTGGAAATAAAGTCTTATACTTAATACTTTAACATATGTAATGTTATTTTTATAGGTTTGGTTAAATAGTTAAGTATAGGAATATATTACAAACGAATCTTCTATCAGGATCTGCCAAATAACCGAAAATGTATAAGAAAAGATCAAAGCTATCACGTGCTCAATTTTGAAAGAAGAGGAAAAAAGAAGAGGAGAACTAGCAAAGGATGAAGGTATGCCATTTACTTTTCACTATCATTTATACTGCTATTTGTTATTTGGTGATATAGCTTTTTGAGTCATTTAATTAACATCTACAATAAAAAATAAATAAATAATATATAAAAAATAATATTATAGTATAAAAATATAATAAAATATAAAAAATAAAATAAATAAATAAATAAAAACTGATCTATACCCACAGATGTATCATTAACAAATTGTTTAATGTAAGGTTTAATTGTGTTGCTATTTTTACAACATTGAGAGGAAATTGGTAAAAATGGCAAAAATATTTGTTGTATAAATAGTTAAAGGTCTTTTCTTTAGGATTTATTCAAACAAAACATTCGGCACATAATACGATCTATCACTCGCTAGAATGAGAAACCGTCTACTTCTACAACAAAGGAGGTCTCTACAAAAATAGTCTTTGAGCCTTCAGGTGATGATGAAGACCCATTTCCTTATACTTCTTCCCAGCAAGATTATTTAGGTGAGTTGGTTTGAACATTTGTCTGTGAATGTGTGCATCTATGTGAGTGTATCTCAGCAAATCATTTTACAGCATTTTAGAACAGTTTATTGTACCATTGAGGCTTATAACAGTGAGGAAAAGTAATAAAACCCGCTACATTAAAAAAAACCCTGTTCACAGTGGGTTTTGTTTGTATTTAGGCGGGGTCTTTTAATGCTAATCCTGGTATAGGTATCCTAGGACAAGAAAATCTCGGGGAAATCAGAAAACTAGTGCCTCCCGTCCCCATTAAGTTACACCTATGATTGTCTAACTTATTTGTGTTTTCTATTTCTCTTATTTTTTTTAATTAGAAATGGCTGGAGCATAATTTCTTCCTGAGGATGAGTCTCTGTCCACCGACCCTGCTAACTGGCCATCAGTTCTGACTGAGAGAATTGGGACACAACAGGGTTCCAGAGGACCAAGTCAAGTGACATCTGAGTTTGTATTCCCTAGGAACAACACTGTACGTCATTGGTTAATGGAGAAAATATTCCTAGAAGTTAGTTGGTCTATTCCTCGAAAAACAACAGTCCTTTTTGTTTCTGTTGCATATTATTTTACAAGAAGAAAATAAATTTAACAAGTTTGAGACTAACGGACTGGAGGCATGTATAGCAGCTCTGCAGTTACACACACACACACACACATAATATATATATATATATATATATATATATATATATATATATATATATATATATATATATATATATATTTATATATATATATTTATATATATATATATATTATATATATATATATATATATATATATATATATATATATATATATATATATATATATATATATATATATATATATATATATATATACAAAGAGTCTTCAAAGCAATTAGCAACATTTACACGCACGACTAACTCTTCCAAATATTCCGCATGCGGGAATAAAATTTTCACTTGTGCCCTCGCCATCTCCAACTCAAGGTCAGTTGAATTCTTTTTCCATATAATCCTTAGATTTTACAAACAAAAACACTGTCTAATTCCTTATATATATTTCCTTTTCCAGACTCTCATACGATTCTCCTTTTAGCCATCGTGATTTTAATAGTTACAAATACATTTCAATTATCTTAATTACATTTTAATTTCATTTCAATTATTCCAATTACATTTACTCACAATTCGTGATTTCAATTACATTTACCCACAATTCGTGATTTCATTTACATTTACCAACAATTCGTGATATGAATTTCATTTACCCACAATTCTTAATTTCAATTATTTTAATTACATTTTAATTAGTTACAATTACATTTTATTTAACATAGCATAATTTCACGGATGTCAAAAGCCAAACGAGCCTATCAAAGGTCATCTGTCAAAACCCACCCACAAAATGCATCCATATGATTGTTTCAGATCATGCATCTACAATATACAATTAGAACCATGCACAGTAATGTGTAAAAAACAAAAAGCATTGTCATCAAGACTCATCAAAATCAAAATCAATCATCATATACAATAATAAAAAACTATATACACAGGAAGGAGTACAGAATACTCCCATCCCCCCACACACACCAGTTAACCCTCCCTCCCCATAAAAATCATCTAATTTGCGCTTGAATACATTCAAGTTTGGAATGTCTACCGCCTCAGATGGCAAACTATTCCAGTAATCTACCACTCTATTGATGAAAAAATATTTCGTAACATCCAACCTAGACCTCGTTTTTCAATTTTTAAGTGGTAACCCCCTAGTCTTATTACTACCTTCCAACTCAAATAACTTGCTAAAATCCAAATTATCCATCCCAGAACAGATTTTAAAAAGCTCAATCATTTCCCTCACAAATGAAAACATATTTAGTACCTTCAGTCTATATTCATATTCAAGGTGCTTTAGGAAAGGTATTATTTTTGTTGCCCTCCTGTATGCTGACTCTAGCAGGTTGATATTATGTCTAAAATGTCGTGACAATTAATTACCTATCTACCTTACCCCGAGTTTAGTCACGACAAAAATTCAGTGCTAAACTCTGTTCATTTTGTATAACTAAATTCAAATTCAACCAATATAATTTCAAATATGTTCCATTTTTGTTAATCTACAATAATATATATTTTGTTGTATCCTCGTTGTATTTCATCTATTCCTTAACGATTTCGTGTTCAACTATTAAGCCTAACTTCGCCATAATCTTAGACACTCGAGACATTTTTTACGATTCAATAACTCTCCCAAAATATTTATAAATATAGGTTTGTTGTGAAGTTTCTATCTAGATTCATATCACGATGGTCCTATACCTATACATTTAATTTCATTGCTCACAACACATGAAAACAGTTCAGAACATCGAAATTCTATGAAAATGTGAAAAGAATTATCAGTGAGGACTATAAAGGGAGAGGCCATTAACAAGCGGGAGGGGGAGCTTCTGTAAGGTGAGAAGTTATGATGGAGAGCGGTACTGACACGCCTCATTGCTATTGTGCATTCTTTGGTAGTTAGGAATTTGGGCACTAAGGGGGCATACAGAAAAGTTATTCCCGCCATCAAATGGAAATTTTCTTAAAGAAGTTGAACTAATGGCAAAATTTGATCCTATAATGCAAGAAGACATTAGCCATATTCAAAAAGTTACATAATGTTACACCAGCTACTTCGGCCACCATATACAAAACGAACCCATTGATGTGTTGATCAGCAAGATTATTATAGAAATTGTGAACGACTTTTACCAATCAAAGTTTTTTTCAATAATTTTAGATTGCACTCCAGATATCAGATACACTGAAGAATTGTCAATTGTGATTCGGGTTGTGTCACTAGAGAATAAATCCCATATAAAGGAACATTTCGTGGGTTTCTTGGAGGCAGAGAAGTCCACAGGTCAACAGATAGTATTCTTGATTCTGAAGAGACTGGATGAGCTAAAAATTCCTTTCATGGACTGTAGAGGACAATCATACGACAACGGGGCTAACATAAAAGGAAAAAACAAGGGTGTTGAATCCAGGTTCTTAGAAATTATTACCAGAGCTCTGTTTGTTCCATGTGGACCTCATTCTTTGAATTTGGTGTTGGCCGATGTGCTAAGGGATCTATTGATTCCACAAATTACTTTTGGTTTCTCGCAGAAACATTACAAATTGTTTTCAGCCTCCACACAACGATGGACCATTTTGAAAAATAATGTGGACAACACATTGAAGATG
The DNA here is from genome assembly GCA_963969495.1 of Ceratothoa steindachneri. Lineage (NCBI taxonomy): Eukaryota > Metazoa > Arthropoda > Malacostraca > Isopoda > Cymothoidae > Ceratothoa > Ceratothoa steindachneri. The sequence goes on along the minus strand of OZ018319.1, from coordinate 87,212,981 downwards.
TGGTCTGATATAAGATAGGAAAGCAAGTTCAAGAGTGTGGAAACCCTGAGATATGAGGCAACTGCACTGAGGGATACAATCTCCTACCAGGAACATAGATTTGCAGTAAATCTTTTTTAAAAACACAGAGAGAGGTCTCTCCAATTAGAGGGAAACAGATTTTGTGGCTGTGCAAATGGCAGCCTAAGATATATGTGAACAATTGAATGTAGAGGCTGTGTTAAAACAAAAACGGCTGAGGTCCACAAAGCAGCACTTCTTTTATGAAGCATTTGATGAGCCATTGATAGATACTTGGAAAAAGCTGGAGGTGTCATTTTTCAATGCAGCGGTAGATTCTGCAACATTAGCCATTCAGGAAAGATTTTCCCCGTTGGAAATTGTGAGAGAAGTTTCGAGTGCTGACACATTTTCAAAATCTCACATTTGAGGAACTAACAGAACAATGCACCAACTTTAAAACTATGTTATACTTTAAGGGACAATTTGACTTAATGGCAAAGAGCTTTCACGGGAGCTGAAGAATTTGCCTGACTTGCCATCTAATACCATATCCTTGCTTGTGTAGCGGTTATACCCCTACTAACTAACTAATTAACTATATATATATATATATATATATATATATATATATATATATATATATATATATATATATATATATATATATATATATATTATATGTAATTTCAAGAAGGATTGGTAACCATGACTTAAATCGAGAGATTAGTACGCCCGCTCTCCCAAGCGTCTTAAAATAAACCCATGAGGTTCAGTCGTTTTGCTCGGTGGCTTCTGTAAACAGGTCTGTAAATATTTGAATTGTAAATGTTTAGCTAAATATTTCCCCAAAGAATCCCGAATTAAAGCGTAATTCTTTTTTCATTTACAGACCCATTCAACTCCGTTATAATCCATTTACCAATTTAAAATCTATTTAATATTTATAAATATTTACCAATTAATATGTATCCAACAATTTACCAATTAATACTTACCAATCAAATTACCAATATTTACCAATTACTATTTATCAACAATAAATCAATTAATAATTGCCAATCAATTTCCCAATTATTATAATTCCCATTTAACAATTAATTTATCAAACCATTTAACACTACTCAATCTAATTATCAATCATCAACTATTATACTCAATTTACAAATTACTATTTAACCATTATCGAATCTATTTAACAATTACTACTGACAAATTACTTATAATACAATCTATTTAACCATTATCCAATGATCAATTATATTCTAATTATTAGTCGTCATATGTTGTACTATAATTACCAAACCATTTTATCAACTGTAAATACATTCTCGTTGACTCATGAAAATTTAATTCACACGCGTAATTCAATCTAATCATAAACTGTTACTGTATAAATTCATCTTTCAATAATAACTGTTTATTCAATAATATATATATTTTTTAACTCTTTGTTTTTAATACACGTTTTCACAACGACCCTTGAATTTAGGCATAAGGAAATTCATCTGCCAAAATTTAGACTTCTTAATCTCCCAAATTTATCCATTAAAGTTATTTTGGGAAAGCTGTTTTTGTTCTTTATTTTACGTGGATTTAAATGTATGTTGGTGAACGGGGCAGGGGGTGGGGCAGGGTTGGCAAGCTCCCCCAAATTTTGAAAAAGTTCAATAAAACCCGAGAATTTGGGGTACCCATGTCCCATGATAACCATAACCTGTAGAAGGAGAGATGAATTATGAGTCAGTATCAGAGAAATAACCTTAATTTGATACATATTTGTTGAAATTATAAACATAAATATGAATTTTGAATAAAATAATGATAAGTAGCATTCATTTCTTGAAAAAAAAATAATTTTGAAAAAGCCCCCAAAACCCGGGTTTTTCAAATTTCACTTGAAAAAGCCCCCCAAAAAGAATAGGAATAAACCCCGGGTTTTTTTATTTGCTAACCCAGGGAGGCGGGTGAAGGTGAGGCTTACCCAGGGCGCTATTTAGGCCAGAACCGCCACTGATGATAGTGCATATCTACAATTGTCGAATTTCTAATTACTCTGAACTTAACAAAACATAGAACGTGGCAAGTGCGTGAACGATGCTGATCGTTTTTGATACATATGAGGCGCCTTCACTCCTGGTAGCTTCAAGAAACTAATCACAAGAGCTGTTCGAATGAACTACAAAAGTTACTTAAAATGTCCTTTAGGCGACTAAGACAAGAAATGGGCACCTTACATAGCTTGTATGTCTTGTATCAACCACCGATCGAGTAGGTGGGTAGTAAGCGAAGCTCAGAAATGCCTTTTGCTGTACCAATGATTTAGCGTGAACTCAAAGACCACAGCAACGACTGCTACTTCTGTCTAACCTACATCAAGGACATAACCATCAAAAAACTGGGCCAGGGCAAAGTGTAATACTTCAATATTGCTCCTGCAATCCGATCAGTTTCGCACAGTGATGAACTCCAAGTCCCAAATCCACCGACTGAACAAGAATTTATGACTGATTCCGATTCTAATTCTACCTCAAATGAAGACGACTACCAGGATGACTGAAAATATCAGGCCTAAGCTCCTTACTCAAGAAGTGCTTCATGACGTCATTAGGGACCTAGACATGTCCAAAGAAAAAGCCGAAGTTGTGGGATCCAGATTAAAGCAGCGTGACCTGCTCGAAGTTGGAGTGTTTATTACTACAGCTTGTTACCGACATAGAGAGCTGTCTGCATTTTTCAAGATGGCAAACAACCTTTGTTACTGTGAGGACGCAGTATCTATTATGCAACAATTCTGGAGGCTGTTTATAGAGTCTGGAAAAGACTCTCTGAAAGCAGTTATTTTACACAATGGCAATTGGTCTCCACCTGTCCCAATAGCACATATAGCAAATATGGCTGAGACTTATGAAACAATGAAGATTTTGTTAGCCGCTATAGAGTATGAGAAACACCACTGGAAGATATGTGGGGATCTCAAAATCATCTGTTTAACTGGGCCTTCAGAGAAGCTACACAAAGCACATGAGATTTTTGTATTTGTGAGACAGCAAAGCTGATGCAGAGCACTATGTTAAAAAGGAATGGCCGACAAGACCAAGAGATGGCCTGGAATATTCTGGATCTTGTAGATCCAGAAAAGATATTTTTGCCTCTACTGCAGCTAAAGCCTGGTTTGGCTAAAAATTTCATCAAGACTATGGATCAATCTTGTGCTGGGTTTCGATACTTATGGTTTCCGAAGTCCAGTTGAAAGAAGGTGTCTTGAATGGATCACAGTTTCGCATACTAGTTCATGATATCGAATTCACCAACGTCTTGAACCCACTGGTGAAAAACTCATGGAAATCATTTGTCAATGTGTTAAAGCTTTTTCCTGAAAACTATCGTGCTCACAACTAAAAAGAAATCGTTACAACTATGCTGCAGAATTATCATGCAGTGGGAGCAAGGATGTCCTTGAAATTGCATTTTTCCACTCATATTGATTTTTCCAAGATAAATTTGGAGACATTAGTGAAGAACACGGTGAAAGATTTCATCAAGACATCGCCATAATGGAGAGCAGATATCAGGGATAACAATTCAGTCCTACCATGATGGGCAACTATTGCTTGAAGCTACAACGAGAAGAGAGCGAACTGTACAAACGAAAGGGCAAAGTTCAGAAGCCCCTTTAGAACTTCATATTTTATCAATTATAAAGGATTTGAACTTATGCCTTATCTTTGTATATAGTCGTGTACATAACGCAGACATTAAGGTGTAACACTTAAAGGCTTTATTCGTCCAGCCTCCTTTAGACCTTGCCCGCACTTGACCTCGAACTTAATTTATGTCATAACTTAAAACTTAATTAAAGAATTTTTGTAAAGTGCAATAATATGTAATTCATCAATAATTATATTTTTGCTTTGAGGACTTCAATATCCTGACGTTCCTTAATCTTCCTGCTTCAAGGCTTTATTAATTGGGAAAACAGCCGTTGCCCATTCTCTTCATTAATCGCAATTCCTCTCGATTACATAACTCCCGAAATACCGGTGTTCTACCCTGGCGTGGTCTATCCCCATCCCCTGGGCTATTTGACCCCGTCAGTAGAATAAGACCCCCCCCCCATCTTAGGGTACCTAATAGCAATCAACAAAATAACTCTCGTGGGAAATAAGCAAGGACAACGCAAACCAACCAGAGCATCTGCATCAACCGGAGTCCTTGCCAGAAGATTAAGCAATAACTTGGTAATCTATCGCCATTACTGCCAACCAGCGTCCCCCTTCCAAGGCTCTTGGGTTGTCCTCAAGATTACCTTCAAGGTTCCCCCATAATTAGAGACTACCATCAAGATCCCCCCCCCCTATAACAGCATATGTTTCGGGTAAAAGTTTCTTTGCACCGATTCAAGAAATACATATGAATACATATGACCAAAGATATTCCTAATTTAATTAAAATATAGAAAGTTAGTGTAGTAGATCATTTAAACGTTTGTTTTAAGTGTTTTTAAAATGTGATTCCGACCAATTACATTTCCTTTATTTGTCTACAAATAATTAAATTTCCCTCGCATCATCGTCACCAGTGTAGAATTGTCTCTTTTATTTTAATGAACTTTTCTCAAGAAACACAATAGGTATTATGTAGGTAGTACCAATTAAACTAAGACACTCACCTTAGAATATTTCGCCATATAGCAGCATCGATGGATTCCTTTGAATAGTTGTTATTCGCCAACATGCGAGATACTCTGTAGAGAGCATGGCCCTGGCATTAAATTAAAATTGCACCAGCAAAGTGCCTCGCAGAAATAGGAAAAATTGTATCAAATGTCCACGCATATATAATATATATATATATATATATATATATATATATATATATATATATATATATATATATATATATATATATGCGTAGACATTTGATACAATTTTTCCTATTTCTGCGAGGCACTTTGCTGGTGCAATTTTAATTTAATGCCAGGGCCATGCTCTCTACAGAGTATCTCGCATGTTGGCGAATAACAACTATTCAAAGGAATCCATCGATGCTGCTATATGGTGAAATATTCTAAGGTGAGTGTCTTAGTTTAATTGGTACTACCTACATAATACCTATTGTGTTTCTTGAGAAAAGTTCATTAAAATAAAATCAGACAATTCTACACTGGTGACGATGATGTGGTTCGCGGAATCACACCAGTTAATTCTGTTAGGGTCTTATTTTTCGTGGTCCTCCTGCATTTAACTGAAGGTACATCCAACGACCGAGTGCCGGGCGGTATAACCCGGCCAACCCCACTGCTGTTGTTCGTTGCTCCTGTGCAGTTTATATCTTTTTGTGTAATCCTTAAATGACAGAAATGAGTTTGGATAAAAGTGGAATTAGGGTTTTCATTCGCTACTGTTACAAGCTAAAATTTTCTGGAAGAGATACTGTCAAGGAAATTTGCGATACTGAAGGAGAGTGTAAAGAGTAGGCTCTAGTATTCCCTCGCCTTCCCTTTCTCATCATAGTTTACTATGTTTATCCTAAGTCGACCCGCTTCGAGGCTACCATTTTTGGCCTAAACTTCAGTAACTTACCAGCCTAATTTGCGTTTGGGAAGCGACTCATCCACCATCTTGTGCCCCACCTCCCCTTTTCCCCTTCGGACTGAAGGATATAAATGGGGCCGTGAAGCCTTTTAATTTATTCCGTTGCGGGGATTTTGCCTTGATTGATCCGCTGAATCGTTTTCAGCCACTTACCTTTGACGTTGTTTATTTTTGGAGACCTTTACTTGATTCCTTCGTGCAGCGAGGATTTTTTGTCATTGATTCCTGACAGCGTTGTCGCTGTCCCTTTGTCGTCTGTACAAATTGTGCTCTTCTAGTTACGTTTGCAAGTGTTCTCCTTTGGGAAGTTGTTCACACTGGGCACGTGAAAGCTCTCTCCTAGTCACCTCGCCATCTCCTCTTTGTGGAATTCTGTCATCTCGAATTCATTGTCTCTTGTCGTTGAGCCTTCGAGTCATCGTTCCTCGTGGTATCGACTCCTTTTTTCCCCCTGATATCGCCTCCTGTGGATTTCTCCTCGTCGAAGACAGTCATCGCTTCACCCCTGTGGACTTGGGTCGAATTCACTCTTCATCGCAGAGCCTCTTTCGTCTGGGTTTCCGACGTGGGTTATTGCTTCACTGTTCTGGTATTAGGTATTTTGGAGTATTTCTTTCTTTTTACGTCCCTTTTAAATTAATAAAGTTTTATTCATGTAACTTTGGGCCTTTGGGTAAGGGAAGTAAGACAGGGAGGTTATTCTGGGAACACCTGTCACTAAAGTAGCCTAGCCTATTTCATCTTCAATGATGCCTGTCGTTTCGTCTTTAAGCAAATAATTCATAGAACCCAATTTTGTATGTGCAAATATCTATTTTGGTTAGAACGACTTGTGGTCGTTAGATGGTGATTATCATTTTTGACTTTCTTATTATTTGATGTACCCCCGTATAATTTGTTGGCAGTCAATTTATTTCATTTTGATTTTGATGTAAATAATACTGTTAATACTTTTAGGTGTGTATTCCTTTAACTCCTTGCGGATTCCTTGTAATTTATCAACGTCCCGATAAATTCTGGTGAATTTCTGGTAGGCCTTTAAATCGCTGGTCTTCTATAAATTTCATGTGTGTGTTTTATTTGAGCCGTGTGAGCCGGGTTCCGTGATAGCCTTCACAGAGAGTCACAGTCAGTCAGGTGAAGGTCTCGAGATGATACAGAAGTTTCAACTCTGGGGATCTTACTCATGATGATCAACCACGTTCCGGCTGACCATTAACCTAGTATCTGGGACTGATTCGGATTTGCCTGATCACTATGGCCCCTATAAGTTCTATCGATAAGTTCGATGAAACAGCAAAAGTCTTTCTAACTTACACTGCAGTTTGGTTGACTTATTTTTCTTCGCAAATAAAATACATGATAGTACGAATTTGGCTTATTTTCTGACATTAGCCGGTTATAAAGTGTTTTCACTCACTAAAAGTCTACTATCTTCTAATGATGCAACTCACTGCACGTATAAGAAAATTATAGACACATTAAAAGCTGATTACAAACTTAAAGATATTCTTATATTTGAGCGCTTTAAGTTCTATTCTCGCAATGAAAAGACAGAAGAGCTTATTTCCGATTTTATTGCAGCTCTAATAATTTTTGCCCATTTGTGAATTTGTAAATACTCTAACTGATATGTTGTGTGATAGGTTACTCATGGGTCTATCTAATGAGACAATACAATATATTTTACTTGCTGAGGAAGAGCTAACTTTTAGCAGAGTTATAAAAGTTCCAATTTCCAGAGAATCTAAATTGCAAAATGCGCAGGCAATAGGTAATAGTTACATACATAATGTGTCTGGTCAAGCCAAATCACAAGTTTCTAGGTCTAAGCGTCGTCAGTCTGTAGCCTCTAAGCAACTGCACCTACCTTTACCTCTAAATCTAAGACTCCTTGTTTGGGTTGGAGCAAGTTTCTTGCGAAGGGGGATTATCCATTCTAAGATGTAGACTGCCATTTTGAAAAAAGAAAGGACACATAAAGAAAGTGTATTTCCGAGTTAAAAAGTCAATTTAGTAGCCGTGATAATTGTTTTTAATTCTGGGAGAAAAGAATCCCTATGACCATTGATATAATTTTGCGTTTTCTATCAACACGTAGAGAGTTACCGCCTATTTTTGTGTAAAGTTTTCATAAACAAGGTTGAAGTTCAAATCGAATTGGATACTAGAGCATTTTGTCCTCTAATTTCCAAATCAAAATATTAAGAGCTGTGATTTGCTGTTTCTTCTCCCCCTACTCTCCCTTATTCTTATATAGACCTGAAAGATAATGAGAGTTCTGCCCTAAATGCATCTTTCGAAATACACATGTAGTGGTTCTGGCTTATTTGGAAGATTGATCATTGTTGATTATGAAGGTGGTCCTTGCTTGTTCGCTAAGGATCTCATTAACAGTCTAGGTTTGATGGATAGAATTCACAAAATTTATACTGAAAAGTATTTTCTTTAAGATAAATTTGCTAATATATTTTCTGATTGTCTTGCATGTTACAAGGGTAAATAATTTACTATTAAGGATGATGTAACTGTCCCTCTTAAATTTTGCAAAGCTAGAACCTTATCTTGCATTCTACGAAACAAAATGGATGAAGAACTAGATCGTCCAGGCTAGTATAGTAGTTAGCACTATAGCAGCTGACATCTTTGCAAGCTCCTACAAAGTTCTTAAAGAGGCAGTTGGCAATTTCCCGTCTAAAAAATTATGCATCTCGCCTAACCATCCATTTTTGCACGACCTTTGATACCAATACGGTTACCTCAAAACCATAGTACAACTCCTCGCAACCACCAATAAATCAAAACTTTTGTACAACCCAATTTGAAATTAACCAATGAGAATAGACTTTCCCGTTTGTCGAAGGTCTGAGCGCATTTCAACGTACACTTTTGTTTCATCTGCGCTCCGGACAACGTCAGTAAAAATTAGCCCCTAATCATTAGTGTATACAAAGGTCTAAAAGATTCAGAGTATAAATCCTTTTTTTAATTCGTTTAATTCCAGTTTCCCTGATATTATAACTTCAAAAACGTCTTGGTTGTACTATACTATATTTTATATAATTTCCCCATTATATATATATATATATATATATATATATATATATATATATATATATATATATATATATATATATATATATATATTTATTTATTTAAACCATATTTTACATCTTATTCACTCTATAATATCCACCTTATATAGCTTATTCCCATTAACATTATAATCATTGGGTATTTCCCTATATTATATATATATATATATATATATATATATATATATATATATATATATATATATATATATATATATATATATATATTATATATATCTTATTTCATTAAAAGACACATTCTATTCATGGGCCATAATATCCAATTAAATAACCGTATTTTCCAACTCAATAATTAAGCCATATTGCATTGTTATTTGTTAGTTCATTCAATAAATCTTGTTAAATATATGCGTCAGTACTTTTGAAACCTTCCCGGCTGAATTAGTTATCCTCTCTCACGTTTTCTCTTTCAACGCATTTTTATTTTTAAATTCATATAGCAAGGATTAATGGCTGCTATCTAGGCAAGTTTGTCATTAAACCAATCTTCAAATAAGCTCTAGCACGCTTACCCGGCAATCGTTGGGTCGGCAGTTCGAATCTCCGTCCGGATTTTTTAAAGCTGAGACTATTTACTAGGGAGGTTACCTCCGTTGACTGGGCATTACGGTGGGGACTGGTAGGTGGAGCTTGTACCCACGGTAGGCAGTCTACCTAAGAGAAGGATAACTCTGATTTCAAAACCTTGGAGCCACAGGCATAATTGCCTCTTCCAGAAGATCATCTGTGAGTAATGAAACCTAATGGTAATTAATGTCCGCATGAGTGGACGTTACAAGCTAACCGTCAACCAAGCGGCTAGATTGCATACGTATCCAAATTCTAATGTACCTGATCTATTCAGTCAAATGACTGATGGGAGCATATTTCCTAATCTTGATATAAGTTAGGCATATGTTCAATTCTGTTTTGAGGAAGACTAAAAAAAATATAATGTTATCAATGTCAATGGGGGGTAGGCTGGATAAAGGAGATCAGGTATTTTCTTTACGGATAAGGAAATCTTAGACTTTGATTTTGTATTCTTTATTCACCGGGATCCCCGAAAGCATTCAAGTGTATTTCTCTTGATAAGTTTTGATTCTTCCTCCTGAGGCACTTGTTTGTTTGTTTAGGTTTATTGTGCAATAACGTACATTTATACATTTCTAATAAAAATACAATAATAATATGATATAATAATATATAAATACACATAATATAAGCGTACACATTACACAAAGCGGGGAACCGGCCAGTGTTGGCGTGCAGTAAGACGCGGTGGAGCGTCCTACGTATGTCTTATCTGCTGCAAGTGGGTAGAGGCGGTCCTCACAACCCGTCGCCCGGCTGGGCGCGGGCGGTGATCAACGCGGAGGAAGTGCTGTTCTTAGCACCTCCAGCAGCTCGTTTGTTGGGGTGTGGCGGACCACCTTGGTGGCTCTTGCCTCTCGTTCCCTCAATAGGGCACCTCTTATAGGGGAAGGGGCTGGCGCTCTCTCTGGCCTGAGGCGGGTGGTGGCTGGACAGGAGAGGAGGTAGTGCACCAGTGGGCACCGGGAGCGGCCGCCGCAGTGTTCGCACCTCCCTGCCATGAACTCGGCGTGCAGCTCTTCCCGCGTGGAGTAACCCAGCCTCACACGCTGTAGCAGCATCCCGTTCGCTCTGGGCTGCTGGAAGGATGAGTTCAGTGGGCGATAGGCTGTGGCTGCAGCATACCACGCCGCTTGCCTCTTAGTTGCTTCCCATTCTTGGTGCTGCTGGTGGGCGTTGTGGGCGGCCCTGGGTTTGGCCTGCACCTTGAGCTGCCCCAGGCTGGGGCGCACGGTCCAGGTGATGGTGGGGCCGTGGGTGGCTCGCTTGGCAGCATCGTCGGCCGCATCGTTGCCACGCACGCCAACGTGGCTGGGAATCCAGTGGTGCCGGACACTCCTGCCATGAGCTGCCAGGTCCTGCAGGGTGCACAGGATGGTATTGGTGAGTTGGATGTTGTCCCTGGTGTGTGCATGGGCGTGGGCGTGCTGCAGCGCCTGCAGTCCCGACCGAGAGTCCGTTTGTATCATCACAGTGTCCTCCCGGCGGAGCAGAGCGTGCTGGAGCGCGTGCAGGATTGCTACCAGCTCCGTCTGGAGGAGGGAGCAGTTGTCTGATGTCCTCCACGCCTGCGTCAAGCCGCTTGTGACGAAGGCGGTGCCGGACCTGCCGCTGTCGGGGTCGACGGAGCCGTCGGTTTAGTAGATTTCGCTGCCTAGCTCCGTGACCTCAGACATTGCCCTGAGGGCGTGCTGGCGCAGCTCCTCGGTGAAGCAGTTTGCTTTGCTGGCGGGCAGCTGTGTGGCGGTGAAGTCGGCGGCGGGGGGCTTCCATGGTGGTGGTGGAACGTAGGCGGGGTTGGGGGTGTCGGGGTCGCGCCACATCCAGTTCCCTGCCTGGTTGAGGGTGTTGGTTGTTAGGCTGACATTTACGAGCCACCTGTTGTTACGCAGGCACTCGATGCCCTGCGACACGGCCATTCGGAGTCTCCTCTGCGCAACACCCTTAACGTCGTGCTGGAGCACTCTGGCAACTCGACAGGCTACAATGCAATCCACCCTGGTGGCGAGGGGCACCAGGCTGGCCTTGCTCTGCATGACACAGGCACTGCACCACCTCGGTGCTTTCAACATGGTTCTCATGGTGGTGTTTTGCATCACCTCCAGGCATTATTGCTGCTGCCGGGGTAGCGCTACAAGGACCGGTGCACTGTAGTCTACTAGGGAGCGCACTGCTTGTAGGACGTAGAGGCGGAGGACGGGGAAGGAGGGCAACAGCGCTCGGCCGCGTCATGGCCCTCATCACATTCAGCCGGGCCTGCGTCCGCTCCCTCAGGTGCGTGACATGCAGCGTGAAGGACATCCGCCTGTCCACCCACACTCCGAGGTAAGGATAGGAGTCGGTCCATGCCAGCCCAACTCCTTGGACGCGTAGTTGCTTGCCACAGGTGTGGAAGTCTTGATGGCCATGGCCTGGGACTTCTCTGCCGAGATTTTGAGCTCCAGCTCTTCGCACTTGGAAGTGATGAGGCGCATCGCTTCTTGGGCCCGCGTGAGTTTGTCGCCGCACCCGGTGACGACGAGGGCCAGGTCGTCGGCGTAGCTGAGAAGGATGGTTCCGTCCCGATAGGGGAGCGCCACCAGCTGCTCCATCAGCACGTTGAAGAGGAACGGGCTGAGGATGCCACCTTCGGGCGTCCCGTTCTCGAAGGTAAGGTAGGAGACTTGTGACCTGGAACTTCACATGGGCTCGGCGCTGGTGAAGGTAGTCCTGGAGCCAGCCCAGCAGTCTTCCTCGGATGCCCTTCCTCACAAGGGCGGCTAGTATGGCGCGGGGGCTAGCCAGTTCGAAAGCTTTCTCGAGGTCAAGAAAGACTACGATGGTGGGCTGGTTGCTGGCGTAAGCCAGGAGGGTGATGAGGAAGTCCGCCGTGCTCACCCCCTGGTGTAGCCAAACACGTGGTGGTGAAGGCTCCCCACGCTCCACTGTAGGCAACTCAGCACCATCCTCTCCGCTGTTTTTCCGGTGTAGCTCAGGAGGGAGATTGGACTGAAGGTGGTGTGATCCTTCGGCTTGGGGATGGGCTGGATGTCAACGTCCTTCCAAGAGGGCGGCAGACTGCCTGCCAATCACGACGCGTTCAGAAGGGCTATTAGCGCGGCGTCCTCGGCGGGCCCAGCGTGCGCCATCATAGAGTACCGCACTCCGTCAGCTCCCGCCGCTGTGTCACGCCCACGCTTCGCCTTGGCCAGCTCCTCGAGCGTGAAAGGCTGGCCATCGCGTGCGGCTGGCCCTGCGCCTCCCTTACCTCTTCATCGCGCTGTGGGCGTAGCTGCTCCTGAAGGTAGCGGCTGGGGGGGGGGGAGCTGCTCGCTGGAACCTCTCGCTGTGAAGCAGTTCGCCAGCCGATCTGCCACTTGCTCTGAGCGTGGGTGGGCAGCTAGGCAGGTCGAAGCAGCGCCTGAGGCCTTCCTGAAGCATCCCCACAGCAGGCCGAGAGAGGTGTGTTGGCTGAAAGAGGCGCACCACTTCAGCCACTTTGCCTCCATGGCGCTCAGGAAACCTGTCGCGCGCGGGCTACCACGTCCTGCAGGAGCTGCAGGTTGATTGCGGTCGGGCGCTTCCGTACAGCATCCTGTGGACGTTGACGCGGTGATTGTGCTTCCGGACTTCCTCGTTATAAAACATCCAGTCCGGGCGCCAGCAGCGGTAAGAGGCTGTCCTCGGCATGGCCGCGTCTGCCGCACTCTCTATGGCCGCCGTAAGGTCCCTTTTCTGCTTTGCAGGTCCGCAGGAGGCACATACGTGGACCACCATTCGTCCAGGGTGGCTTGGAACTTTGCCCAATCCCCCCTCCTGACGTTCCACTGGGGCGGCGGGAAATGAGGAGCTGGTGGGGCTACAGCGAGGGTCCCGTAATGGTCGCTGGTGTATGTAGGGTGGTCTGGCCAGGTGGCGCTGGAGTGTAGGCCGCCCGACACCAGCGTGAGGTCGAGTCGCCCTCCATGGAGGTGCATGGCCTCCCTGGTGTTCAGTAGTCGGACGTCAGGGACTTCTTCGAGCAGGTCGGCCAGGTGGCGCCCAGTCACGTTAGTGAGTGACACAGAGTGCAGCACGGGGTGGTGGGCGTTGAAGTCGCCCACCACAAGGAGGCTGGAGTGGGATGCGAGGGAGAGCAGCTCCCCAGCATCCAGCAAGTACCGCTGGCTCCTGTATATATTGTATACCGTGAGAGTGAGCGGCCCCAGCTGCAGCTCTAGTGCCAGGACCTCCACGCCGTCCCCACAGTGCTCGGGTGCGGCGATCCTCTTGTGCGGGATGGTGATCCGTATGAGGGCTGCACAGCCACGCCCATTTCCGTCTCCGGCTGGAACCGAGTGGAGGGTGTAGCCTGCTACACGCCACTCAAAGCCAGCCGGCGCGAGCGTCTCCTGCAGGAGAACCAGGTCCAGGTCCTGCTGGAAAACGGCTTGCAGCACCTGGTGTTTCTTGGGCCAGAGGCCCTGCACATTCCACTGCAGAACCCTCATAGTGGGCGCCGGCGCGTGGGCTGGGTAGACGGGGCGATCAATCTGCTCCTCCATCTTGGTTGTGGGCGTGCAGTGGGTGGAGAGGGTGTTGTGTGGGACCTCTCGGAATGGTAGATGATGGTAGGGGCTGGAGGGCACCCTCTGTGACGGCGTTGAACACCTCTTCGCGGACGAGTGCGTTGAGGTCCTCCTCGGGGGGTGGGTTGCGGTGCCCTGGCGGCAGTCGAGCAGCTTCTTCACAAGCTGTGCCACACATGTGAGGATGACGTCCACAATGGCTCTGCCCTCCTCACTGAGTCCCTCGTTGTAACCTGGGGGTCCACGTCGAGACCCTTTCGGTGGTTGGGCATTGGGTAGCCTGCTACCCAATGGGCGGGCGCGTTGGGCCCGACGCCTGTGTCCCTCCGTCCTCTGTGGCTTGGGGTTCAAGGAGGTTGAGGGCTGGGTGGACGTGTGAGCGGAGTTGCCGGTGGGGCTGTCCTCTGTGACGGCGGTGAACACCTCTTCGCTGAGGAGTGCGTCTAGGTGTTGCTAGGGGGGAGGGGGGTCCACGTGGTTCCCTCTGCTGCTGCTGCGGTGTCCGATCTGGTATCCTCCTCGTGCGCTCGAGGTACTTCACGTTGAACGCGTGGTGCCTCTTTTGGGCAGTTGGAGCATCGAGCCGTGGTGCCCTCCCTGGCCTTGTGGCGACCGATGCACTGCTCCGTCGGGTGCGCTTGGCTACACACGCCGCATCTGACGAGGTTTTGGCACGTGGCCTGCAGATGACCGAAGCGCTGGTACTTGTAGCACCTCATAGGCTCACCCTGGTAGGGGCGCAGGGCGTAGCGGCCCAGGTCCAGCTTAGGAGGCGGTGGCCCCTCGTACACCAGCAAGATCTGCCTCGTGGGGACCTTGTCTCTCTGCGCCCGGAGCCGTATTTCAGAGAGCACGTGGGGGTGGGCAACGACAGCCTGGCGGGGGAGGTTAGTGGGGTAGTGCTCCTGACGCATTTATTATTTTATTTTATAGGTTTATTGTGCAATAGAGTACATTCATACATAATCATAATACAAATAATAATAAAATAAAAACAAAACAAACAAACAACAAAAAAAACGACAAAAAAGACAAATACAGTAATAATATGATACAATAATATAAATACATGTATAAATGCACACATTACACAAAGCGGGCAGCCCGTCAGTGTTGGCGTGCAGTAAGACGTGGTGGAGGGTCCCACGCGTTTCTTGTCTGCTGCAAGTGGGTGGCGTCGGTCTTCATAACCTGTCGCCCGGCTGGGCGCGAGCGGCGATCAGCGCGGAGGGGGTGCTGTTCTCAGCACCTCGTTTGTTGGGATGTGGCGGACCACCTGGGCGGCTCTTGCCTCTCGCGCCCTCAGAAGGACGCCTCTTGCAGGGGCAGAGGCTGGCGCTCGCTCTGGCCTGAGGCGGGCGGTGGCTGGGCAGGAGAGGAGGTAGTGCACCAGTGGGCGCCGGGAGCGGCCACCGCAGTGTTCGCACCTCCCTGCCACAAAGTCGGCGTGCAGCTCTTCCCGCGTGGAGTAGCCCAACCTCAGACGCTGTAGCAGCACGCCGTTCGCTCTGGGCTGACGCATTTTCTAATTTCCCTTTTACGTAAGCGGCCTGCACACACGGCGGTATTTTACATATTTCAAAATGAAATTAATTTTTATACATTTGATAGGATTTCAAACAATATTACATTTATACACTCTATTTACATTAATGCCTTTGGGCATTCCTATAATAAAAACCTCCTGGGAAACCTATATATATATATATATATATATATATATATATATATATATATATATATATATATATATATATCAATTATTATGTAAAATTCATATGCAATCCTTTAACTTTGTCAATTTAATCGTTCTATTATTTTACTTAACTTTGTCAATTTAATCGTTCAATTATTTTACTTAACTTTGTCAATTTAATCGTTCAATTATTTTTACTTAACTTTTGTAAATAAAAATCATATTTTATGTGCAACTTAATAATTAATTAATTTATTTATTTTACTTGTCAATTCATTTAACGTACTACTGTTTCAAACATCATCTCTTAAATTTCACACACTAACAAACAAACACATGCTTTCAGCTCGACCAAATAGCACACTATTCTTTTCCAGTCGACTCTCGCCATTCTTCGTATGAAGGTCGGTAATCATTCCTTCTACAATTAGTCATTTACTTCCAAACAAATCATACTTAGTTAATTCCACTTTCTCTCACAATTCTTTGCAAACGACCATATGAGAGTAGCTCCTAATTATATTTACTTCTCATATTGCAGCCCCTAATTCATAGTCCATCATAGTAACCATATTATTCCACCATATTATAGTCACCATATTATTTCATTTTTATTTCACATACTTCATTTCACTTCGCATCTTGTTCCCCTAAATCATATTTTACCATATCTTACATTGTATACCTAATCCAACTTATCTCATTGTACATTCGTTGATTCTATGAATATATTTATATTTGTTTAATTGTTTTTCTTAAAACCCAGTTCAATATTTAAAAAATTTATTTCTTTTTCGTTTTAGGCCTAAAACCTATCAGGCGACAACTTGGATCAAACAAATTTATGGTTATGGTTTTCGAAACGCTATTTAGGCTGATTTATTAACAGAAAATAAATCACATGAATAACCATATATTATAACATTACTTTATTTTAAAATGTTTTCCTCTATTATGAATCTTACAATTGTTATATTATTATACTTAACCAATTTAATAAGTTTCCTTTAATATATCTCTTCGATATGATTGAGTTCAATTAAGATCCTTTTAATACATTAAAATAGACTCTTTGGACTTTAATTTATAGTACATGGGTTTGATTTTAATCACACATATCTTATTCTTAACAGAAACAAACAAAGCATTATATTAATTGGTTTTCTATAAGATTAAATTCATTTGATGGCGAAGTTCCAAATAATCAATCAGCGGACAAGTCTAGTACGCGTTTGAAACAGCGCAAGGGACGGGGAGTAGCTCGTAGATTCTTACTTTAGTTGATAATTGTCAGTGGTGTTGATTATATGAGCATTCAATACCTCATTCTTGCTTTAAGTTACTTATTGAATATTCAAATGGAACACTCAGGTCTGGCTGGTTTTACCTATTAAAATGTAAATATATTTTGAATGAGTTTAACGTTGATATTCTTTTAAGGAAGTGGTTTCATTAAAAATGCTAACTCTCTTATTATTATAGCTGGAGTGATGAAATTTCCCATTTCCCGAGGGAACCGAGATATTTTGAAAAAACTCTAAAATAACGGCATTTGGGGGGTATTTTAAAATCACCAATTATCCGGGTTTTTTCATATATTTTTATTCTGCAAGTTTGATTATGTACACAAGGCTAAAAACTAAATTTTTGTCGTAGATTTTCATAAAATTCGAAAAGATTACTTTTTTTATGGCTACTTTTGTAAATTTTTCCAAACAATCACAAAAATAACGATTTTGGGTGTTTAATGTTTCTTTCTCAAAAACTATATATGATATCGTAAAACACCGCGGAAATTTGTAGAGTTTGAAAAGACGAATCGAATGTACTTTGAATCATTGCTCTATGGCCAATACTTCCGGATCCTAAGCGATTTAAATATACTGAAACTTCGAGAATTTTTTTTCAGGAGAGAATATATTTGGTAACTGGCAATGTGTACCAGTATTAGGGAATGTTCCCTTTCTTTATTACTTTTGCGATGGCGGTGAAATTTTTAAGTCCGTAAAAGATCAAGAAAATCACAATTTAGCAAAACATCCAGTGTTGTGGCTTGATTTCTCTAATGATGATGTGGCCTATTGGTCGTTGATGGATCGAGTAACTATCAACACCACAATGTGCCAGTTGACAAGTCTTACCAGCATTTTAGTAGTGGCAAACCAGTAAAGTATTGTTCAGAGAAACCTTTTATTTGGACAAAAGCTAATGGTGAGAAATACAAAAGAGTGGTAACTATATTTACCATCAACAGGATCAGTTTATTCTTTTGTTCGTAAACTGTTTTTTTAAAAAAATCTCAAATTTTGTTATTTAAGAGAAGGGTTCAATGACTAGCGAAATACTATTGTAATTGACAAGCATGAGAAAAGCACTGCTCACCGAGACTCATTGCTAAGATATTTGACTTGTATACAAGGTGCAGGGTGAAGTCACAGTTGGAGAAACAGTCAGGAAGAGTGTGATTACTGGGAACATGTCTTGAGGCATGTCATAGCTGTTATTTGTACGTTAGCTGAACGTGGCTTAGTTTTTCAACGAACAGAAAAAAGATTTGGATCATTGCAAAATGGGGATTTCTTTAGATTGCTTGAACTCATAAGGTAGTTGGATCAATTTATAACAGGCCACATTAAGAAATATGGGAATTCTGGTGAAGGAAATCTTTCTTACCTATCAAAACCACCTACGAGGAACTTATTCAACTAATGGCACAAAAGCTTAATCCTTTCATTGTTGGCAAAGTTAAATCTTCTGGTTAGTTTAGTTTATCATTGAATCAAAACTAGATTTATCCTATCGCGGTGAATTAAGTGTTGTACTTAGGTACTTAAAAGATGGACAGCCTATGGAACGCTTTTTAACCTTTTTGTAAATAGAAAGCCACACCGGCGAGAAAATGGCATCCCGGGTGTTGCGGTACTACCTTGAAGCTTGTAGGCAATTTTTTTCAAAATAGGGAATGTCAATGCTGCTAACATGTCTGGACATTATAAAGGGATGCAGCAAAGATTTTAGAAACAAACAAGTTTGCTCTATATGTACCCTGTGCAGCTCATTCACTAAATCTGGTTGACCAAAGTGCTATTGACTGCTGTCAAGAGAATGTTAATTTCTTCGAAACAGTAAAATTACTCTATACCTTTTTTGCAGCCTCACCGAAACGGTAGAAAATTCTTATAGATCGTATTAAAAATGAAATCTTTCCTTTAAATTTTAGAAGCATTAGAATTTATAGCTGAAGACAAGTTACAAAAGGGAGACGCTAGAAGAGAAGCAAATAACATTGCAGATAAGATGCAAGAGCTAGAATTCGTTCTGTGTTGAATTTTTGGAATAAGATTTTGCAGAATTTTCACAAAGTATGCAAAGTTCTACAAAATGAGGATGCGAACTTAAAAAAAGTCATGTGCAGATCTGTATGTATCATAATCTGACCAACTGTGCACTTTACGAGATGAATTTGAAAAAGATGCAAATGAAATGTTACCAGATGTTGATTCGAGGAGGCTACAACTCACAAACATATAATAAAGAAGGTACCCAATGACGGAGATACACCAGAAGTATATCTGAATGCCAGAGAGAAATTTCGTATCACCAACTTTTGCACAAATGTTAACATACAGCAACTGAGTTGAAAAGAAGAGGAGAGATATACAAAGAAATAGCAGAGATTTTCTTTTACAAATGATGTGCCATATAATGTGACTTCATCCTCTACTAACATTAAAAGGTATTCTGGGTGCTGTCAAAAACTGATTGATGCATAGCCAGAGGACTTCAACAGTAATTTCTCAGTTGAGCTTCAGCAGTTTCATATATATATATATATATATATATATATATATATATATATATATATATATATATATATATATATATATATATATATATATGCTCTATAAGTTCAGTGCGACAGAAAATGTAAAAACGCTATTCAGTCATGCCGACTTTTATAAAAAAATTGTAGAAGAGAATATTGAGTGTGCCTTTCCAGATGTCGACATTGCCTTCCGTAGATTTTTACAATTAATGGTCACAATTTGCTCAGTGAGCGTTTATTTTCACGGTTGAAATATATTAAAAATCTCCTTAGAACATCTATGGTGATCGGATTAAGTATTAGGTAGGCTACTGGCACCAAATTACAAGATTAAATAGGCCCAGAGAAAACCTACCCAAAATGGATGCGCGGTGAACTTATTAAATTTCAGCATACTCCACACATATAAAATAATATGTTTAAATTTGGAATAAGGAAATGAGAATCTACAGATTAATTTGCATCTATGTTGAGAGAGGCAGAAAAGTCAATATATATTTTGCTGCAATTTATATTTACTGCTAACTCCGATCCGTCTTAATGGAACACCCTTTATATATTTTATATATATATATATATATATATATATATATATATATATATATATATATATATATATATATATATATATATATATATATAAATATATATATATATATATATATATATATATATATATATATATATATATATATATATATATATATATATATATATATATATATATATATAACGCAAGCGGCTGTTGGAAGTGCTCTATGACACACGAATGTGACACACCTGTGGCAATATAACTACGCATAAACAAACAATTCGCGTCTCAGAATAGATTTATCAAAAGAAGGGAATCTACAAAGCACCAGGGTAAATACACCCATTGACCAAAAGCAATTGTATCACAAAGCTGCGTCAAACGTATCCTGCGATATAGATAAAAACTTGCGATATGTAAGTAATTCGACATACATAGCTTTCGGTAGCTCCGCCTTAAGAGCGGAAAACAATGAACTCGACAACTGAAGCTCATCCCACGCCCTCTAGAATATATATATATATATATATATATATATATATATATATATATATATATATATATATATATATATATATATATATATATATGTTATCAGAGCAGCTCAATTAGAATGATTTTTGTATTATTAAGATTATTAGATTACTGTCTTTAAGAAGATTATCTCGTTCACGTTCCCCCTTTTTAATCCCACACTGCTTGTCGCTCCAGAATTTAAGAACACTTTGAAAATATATAAACTGTTAGTCACCCACAAAGTAACTTCGTGACGTACTGCTTGCCCCGTTAATAGGCTAATATTAGAATGAAGTATATTTTTGCAACGTCCTTCTTTACCTCGATTTAACCTGACATCTTCGTTAAGGTTAGCCAAAATAAGAACACAGTGAAGAAATCATCTTTGGAGTAGGATACGTAATTCACCTTCATATAAGTTCGATACCCAATGTAGAGATATAGGAATTAAACAAAAACCGTTAAGAAATGGCGAGTGTACATATATATCGAGGCCTCCCTCATGGCGAGGAGAAATAAGGAAGTAATAACAAAGGCCACCTGGGTTTCCGTTTTGCCCCTCTAATCGGTCTCCGGTAACATACAAGAACGGACAAAATTGTAAATTTAGGAGACAGATTCCTGACCTCGACTCAAAATTCCGACCCACCGAGAGGTTATTTTTTTAAATACAAAAGTAAAAAATGCAAACTGTCGATCTCTCATTATGCTATCCCCATAGCTCTACGACGAGAAAGTAGGGCAGAAGTGAGACCACACTTCTGTCGGATCAATAGGGATCTTTTTCCCCCAATTTCAAAAATGCCGAGGTAAGAGAAACAACAGACACCCAAACAGGAGACCACCCTTAAGTATCACCTTGCGTGTTCCCTACACCTCCCATTACCCCGCGGGGGTAATTGACGTATAAAACAGGTCGACAGGAGAAAACGAGGCTTTTTAGTTTTCGAGAAGAGAGAAAAGTCACCGGTAGAGAGTTTCTCTGTGAGTTAAGAAAGACTAGCAGTTTCTTGGACAATATCAGATTGTTCCACGTAGCCTCAGCACAGTTCAAGCCCAAGGATCATCAAAAGGATCTAAAACTACAAATACTCTCGACACAGCTCGAGTACCCAAAGATCGTTAATTATCCTTACGCTATCTGAGTTTGACAACCCCAAACTAGATAGAAGAAACATCAAACATATTCCACCTCGTTCGGAAGAAAGCCTTTTCAAGGTCACCAGCGGCCGCCAAAACCAAGGAATCATTGGTTTTGTTTTGATTCTACTTTGCATATTAGAATTTCCGCGTGACGTCACTCGCTCACTCTTCATCCAACAACGCCACCTCTCGAGCAACTGAAGAAATCATCCTTTCCACCCCTCCCCGGACCAAAATCGAGTAAAGGTATTTCTCTGGGATTCTCTGGTTTGAAAGCCCATTATATAGTGTGAGTAAGCTATCCCATTTTTTATGTCCCCGTGCGTTAAAGTAGTTTATTTTGTATATTTTAATTACGAAGTGGATTAGAGTAAATTGTTCTCCCGTAAAATCCACCCAGAACCGAGCATTGAGAGTGGGACATTAAAAAACTTCTTTTTTTATCTGTATCTTGTAAGTGTAGATAGTAATTTTGTTTGATAGTAATGTTCATTAAAAGTCTATTTTGATTTAAGTTTTTAAATTATCCTTGAACGAGTTGCGTTGGCAGTATTTGGTAAATTCAAGAAAGAACTTCCCTTTTATTCATTCAATAGAATAGAGTTAAGAAAAGCGCTCTTAGAGAACGATCCTGATGCGATCATTGGAATTACGAACGTACTACTCATTTTTTATTAATCATAATTAATAAATAAAGAATATATAATCTCAGCCAACTCATGATACCCCCATAAATTGGTAACATAACAGTCACCCCACCCTATAATTGGAGACCCTTCGTTTCGACCGGACAGTGAAGGTATAAAAGAAATGGACGCATTAAGCCATCGTCATTAGGACAAGGTAAAGAGAACTTCGTAAACGCTGTCAACATCAAGCCGCCCATCTTTAGTGAAAAAACAGTCCCAGGTTGGTTCAAAGTTTGAAGGCCCAATTTCACATCTCCGGAATTACAAAAAGAGGAGACTAAATTTTTCCACGTACTCATATTAGCCTCATTGCCTCTTTAGACCATCGGTCGTCTTCCGGTGGCCATTTTATCGTACCAAAATTATTCTCTTTTGGGGGGGAAAGTTATTGGGCCTTTCGAGAAGACCCACAGGACGACCCTCGACCAATTTGGAAGAACTATAAATTATTGTCCTTCAGGTAGGAGTTGGTGTAGTACTTGTGAGGCACAAATCCATTCAGTCTCTACCGGCTAACATCGCGCCCATAATTGCCACTCAGAAATAACCCCCCTGGCACAATTAGGGAAATTGAGTGATGAACTGTTGACGTTTGGTACGGTAGTGCGCAGGGCCCTAATATAAATACTAGTAGTGAGTCGATGGGTCGCAGTGCCGTTTCCGTGTCCAACGCGTTGATGCCGTATGCAAATAAAGATACGAGTGATAAGTATATAAATAGTTTAGCGGGAAGTGCGCGGTCAGTGCCCAAAGGTGCGTATCCTAATGGGAATCGTCCCAGTTATATGCAAAATAATAGTGATTACGTTGCGCAGCATAATATACCAGGAGGATTGCGACCCTTCCAAAAAAACAAAGACCTGTAGTTTGCCGCTCACATGTATTCCTTGGGGAAAACGCAAAATTCTGCAAACCCTGGTGCAGATAGTCTAAGGGAGAAGAGAAGGTTCAGATGCAACCTTCATTAAGGCCATCTTCGCCAGCCACGGTGGAAAACCCTGCGGGCATGTCATTGCAAGCGCGGCCGCTGGTATCCTGTCTGTTTTCACCGTTGCCCCTAAAGTGTGTAATCAAAAATGTGATTTCTCTATCGACACAGGGCCGAGTGTATCGATAATGCCGACTAAATTGGTGAAATCGGGCGAATTGCGCGAATCTAGTATAAATATTTCAACTGCTAATGGCGGGAAAATAAAAGTACACGGCAAGGTTCACATGGTCATAGTGATCGCCAGTCTTCGCCGATCATTTAGGTTGTCATTTGTAGTCGCGGATACCACTTCACCGTTAGTATGTAGGTCTTGACTTTTTTAAGGCATTATAATCTTTTAGTAGATTGTGCGCACGGCATACTAATAGACAATCAAATTAATCTTATATCGGAATTGAGATTATTTGGATAACCAGCGGTAGCCTTAGTTATCAATGACCTTCAGCATCTACCGCCCTATTGCAGAGACATATTGGAAAAATATGAGGCTCTGTACGGACCCGCACCCGCTCAGCCCTCCCCGTCATCGCCGAACTCATTGAAGTCTACGATCGAAACTGATAGTGCTTCACCGACATTCGCACGGTCGATGCTTCTTTCAATAGCTAAACTACAGGTCGCCAAAGCAACTCTTCCATGGCAAAAGGATCTTTTCAAAGCTGGAACTGGTTTGTGCCAATCATCAAATCCCTATGAACCAAGCATACCTAGAGAAAACTGCGGTCACAACACTATTTGGTTTGTGGGAGTACATTAAACTCCCATTCGGTCTCCGAACTGCAAGCTGCACCTCCCAGCGGCACATGGACAACCTGTTTCGAGGATTAGAGTTCGTTTTTGTGTATATAGACGACATCCTTATATATGGACGACCACCTGAATCATTTGTTGGTGGAAGGAATTTGCCCACCCGCGAAGAAAATGGAGGAGATTGGAGACATACCATTTCTAAAGGACTACAATAAGCTTCGATGATATTTGGGCATGTTAAGTCACTACCACAGAATGATTCCTAATTTGGCCGCGATGGCAGTCCCGTTGACTGAGCTTGTACCCATGCAACCAAAGGCTCAGGAGCTCGTGTGTAATGAATATGCACGAGGAGCATTTAAAAATACCAAATTGGCCTTAATCGGCTCCTTTAAACTCTGCCACCCCCTGTCCAATGATTCGCCATACCAGCTGGTGACGGATTGCTCCCAATACGCAGCAGGAGCTGCCCTGCACCAAATGGTTGATGGATCTGCAAAACCGGTGGCATTCTTTTCGAGAAAACTAAGCCGGACGCAGCAAGCAGACTCCACTTAAGACAGAAAGCTCATCGCAGCGTATCTTTATGTCATCCACTTCAGGCATCTGATTGAAGGTCGCCATGAAACCTTGTGAACTGATCACAAACCTTTAGTATCAGCTTTTGCATTGGCATTAAGTGCTAAAACAGACAGGAAACGACGCCATTGGACACCATTCTAGAGTACGTCATTGATATCGCTCATGTGCATGGTCAGGACAACGTAGTCGATGACTGCCTTTCAAGGAACGTCAAATTCGGTACAAATTGACTCGCTTCATTCCGTGATTTCGCGGCAACGCAGGATAATGACGAAGAAACGAAGGAATTTTACTCGCGACTAAAATCTTGCCCTTTTCCTGTGGAAGTTCAGCTTTGGTGTGAAGTAACATCAAGATACCCACGACCGTTTGTCCCTTTGGCATGCAGAAGTACTATCTTCAATCAATTACATAATATGTAACACCCTGGAATCAAGGCTTCACTTCGTCTCATTAAATCTCGATATTTTTGGCCCAATATGGACAGGGATATTCGCTCCTGGACGAGGAATGCCTTCCTTGTCAATCTTCAAAGATTTATCGCCACACGAAATCCTTGATCCTGCACATTGATATTCCATCCTCAAAGTTCGAAACTGTGCCTATTGATATAGTTGGACCACTCCTACCGTGTACACTGCCCTAAAAATCCTACCCCTCGGACAATCGGTATTTACTATCATGCATCAACTGAGCGACGAGATGGATCGAAGCGTTGCCGATCCAGGACATAAGTGCCGCAATGGTTGCGTTAGTTTTCCTAGACGGTTGGATTTCCAGATTTGGAGTCCTGATTTACGTCGTAACCGACAGAGGAGCCAAATTCGAATCAGAACTATTAAAAAAACTGTATACCCTCGTTGGTTTTCATCGTCTCCGCACCACGGCGTACCGCCCGTCCACAAACAGGATGGTGGAAAGGGCACATAAGACTATGAAGTGCTCTATAGTGGCCCATCGACAAGGCTGGCTGGTGGCACTTCCATTATCCTTTTGGGCATTTGATCTTTTACCATTGACTCGGGATTTTCACCTTTCACGGCAGTCATGGAAACCACACTCTTGTACCCGACACCCTTGGTTTCATCATCGTCATCGTCATCGAAGACCGACTCTAAATTTATATAAGAATTGGCATCAACCGTGGCTCAAGTCGACTTTGCGCAATCATCCATAGAGCACCTGCTCTCGATGCCCAAGCCTTTTGTGCCCTGATATCATCGTGAAGCAACTCATGTGTGGGTCCGAATAGACCGCGTTCGCATAGCACTAGAAGCGCCATATGATGGCCCTTTCCCGGTGATTGATCGCCACAGCAAAGTTTGCAAATTGGAAATTCCCAATGGAGAAAGGGTCACTGTCTCAGTGGACAGACTGAAACCGGCGAAATTATCTCCTTTGCATAATGATAACGTTTCGGTTATGAACAACACCCATGGACTCAGGCAGAAAACAGGAAGAGGACCAGGTGCACTTTACTTCGTAGAGTGCGCGGCACGAAAGATAACGACGCCACAAGAAGTCAACCGGACAGCTCTACAGTAACCGGAGAGAGGAACGGTAAGACGGACGATTTCACGCGCTCTGAGAGGCGAGTCACGTTTGCCAGGAATCCGACGTTCACGTATTTCTAATCCTTGGGTAGGCAATATTGTAGCGTCACATTTAATCAAAGAGGAAGAGCCATTAATATATGCACGCATCGCTGCCTCTATAGCTTTATTACATGCCTTGTTATGTGTTTTTTAAGTGTCATAATTATAATTTATGTAGAAATCTAAAGAAGGATAGGACAAAGTTGTGGATAAATTGTATATAAATGTAATAGATATTATATTATTATGACAGAACATGGCATAAATAGGACCGTTTTCATACAGGCATGCGCTTATGTAATGAACGATGCCCTGTGCGTATGTTGTAAATGCTGTCAGATATTACCTGTGCCCAAAATAAGTATTTCATATGTATCTACCTATGTAATGATATACGCTATTTTGTCAATAATTCAATTACTGCCAGGAGAGACCTGCAAAAGCTCAGCGAAAACCTCCACAAAATGGACGCGCGGTGATCTTATTAAGTCCTAGCATACTCCACACATATAAAATAACATGTTTACAATTGGAATAAGGAAATAAGAATGTATAGATTACCTCGCCTAATTTTAATACACCCCATGGTCTCTTTAAACTGGATCCTGTAATTAAAATGCTTATTTATAACGAAATTGTCCATTAAAACCTGATCCCTTTGATTTATTAATTTAGTTATGTTTCTCTTGTTTATTTTTAGGCATTCATAATTGCGTGTGTATGTACTTAGTTTTGTGACCTAAATGTCTATATTCTTTGCTCACAGTTGGAATTTCCGGAAGTAGATTTTATCTATTTGGCTTTATACTTCATATCCAGTATCTAAGCCCGTCTTTGATAATATTTTTTTCTATTGTGTTCTTCGGTTGTACATGGGCGGGGCATCATTCTATTGTTTCGTATATACGAGAGGTGGTCAATAGGTTTTGCGAATCGGTAGGGCAAAACAAAGGAAGGGGGATGGCTGTTTTGAGGGGTGTAAGGACAAGTTATGACAAGTCAGGACCTGCAGTCACACGCTCCTGCCTCATCTATTTAAGAAGCAGTAGCTGATCGCAGATCGTCAGTCACAAATTTTTCAACAATGGAGAAGGTTGACCACCGCGCAGTGATCAAATTTTTGACCAAGGAAGGCAAAAGTGCAAAAGAGATCCATGAATGCATGGTTGCAGTGTACACCGACACTGCCCCTTCCTATGCAACCATTGCTCGCTGGAATAGGGAGTTCCGTTATGGTCGTGAGTCCCTTAAAGTTTACCCTCGTCCAGGACGCCCGTCAGACGTGACGAACGAGGACAATGTGGCCCGTGTAGAGAGGATGATACTCGAAAATCGACGAGTGAAGGTCGAAGAAATCGAACGAGAACTTGGAATATCACATGGAAGAGTTATCAACATCATCCACGACAATTTGGCCATGATCAAGGTCTCTGCCCGTTGGGTCCCTAGAACCTCATGCCCCATGATCGACT
This sequence comes from Ceratothoa steindachneri, assembly GCA_963969495.1. NCBI lineage: Eukaryota > Metazoa > Arthropoda > Malacostraca > Isopoda > Cymothoidae > Ceratothoa > Ceratothoa steindachneri. Next base: position 87,185,356 of record OZ018319.1, on the reverse strand, counting down.
TCAACGTCGTCAATGTCCACAAGGCCAGAGTTGCACAAGCTGCCCTGCGCGAGTGCAGATTCGAGGAGCTCAACCATCTCCCTATAGTCCAGATCTGGCCCCTAGCAACTACTTTTTATTCCGCCAGCTCAAGGCTGCACTGCGTGGACGCCGGTTTAGGGACGATGAAGATGTCTAGCTCGCCGTCCAGGAGTGGATTGAACAGCAGTCGGGAGATTTCTGGTTGTCGGGAATTCAAAGCCCCAGTGCCAAGTGGCGCAAGTGCATTGAAATCGAGGGTAGTTATATTGAAAAATAATAGAACACTTTTCCTCATATCTCGTTTCCCTATATCCGAATTGCAAAACTTATTGACCGCCCCTCGTATATATACCACCTTTGTAAAATTATTCGTTATCCCTTGAGAATGAATTGAACAAGTTCGAAAGTACTTGGAATCCGCTTTACACTGTGGGATTTTTTGCATATATATATATATATATATATATATATATATATATATATATATATATATATATATATATATATATATATATATATATATATATATATATATATATATATATATATATATATATATATATATATATATATATATATATATATATATATATATATATATATATATATATATATATATATATATATATATATATGCAAAAAATCCCACATATATATAAGGTAAGCGGCCGTCTGAAGTGCGCGCGGGACACACGAATGTACGAACGCGCGAAAGTTTAGAGACACTAATGTCAATAAGACAGCGCATGTACAACAATTCGCGTCTCAGAATAGATTTATAAAAAGACAAGGGTCTACGAAACACCTTGGTAAATAATACACCCATTTACCAGAAGGAATTGTATCACAAAACTGCGATACCGTATCCTGTCACAAACTGGGATCAGGTGACATGCCCAGATTCTTTAAACCAAAAAGTTTATAGTCAAGGATAGAAGACGCGGTGACTTAAAACAAAACTTTATTTACAAAAGGGATATAATGAAAAAAAAGGATCTGTCCTAGGTTGAGTTTCGCTCCTGAAGGAAATAGTATTGACCAAAATGACGAAATCTACGGACTAAATTGTTAACTTAAGTGTTAACTTAACTATTAATTTAAATCTGATGGGCAGCTACGACAATTTTCTATTATAATTCCAAATAGTCGTATATCCTTCCCTCAAACTAATAAATAAATACTTACAGATGTACCGCAAACCCAAAAATGATATCGATATAAATGCATCACATTAATAGTGTCAAAAGGTGCAAAGTTTGACTAATCATTTTAAAGTATGAAGTAGTTTACTCTAAATCAAATTAATTCCAAAACAGTGATTTAAATCTATTACAGATAAACATTACAAATGTTTGATAATTAATCCACTTGAAAATGCCGATATATTCAAAGACTAGATTATCATAGGAAAGACCTTAAAATTAATTACAACTTTGATAGATCGAGCTAAGGAATGACATTTTGTAATACGTAAGTAGATTTAGAGTATGGAAAGACAAGAACTCAAATATGTAGACACAAAAATAACGCACGTATGATATTCCTATCTATATGAGACCATGGAGAAAGAAGGTTGAGCCACAAAGGGAAGCACTCACCGGTAACGTGACCACAATGCACCAACGCGCAATGACCGACCATATACATAGATATGAAGACTTATATGTACAAAAATAAGGGTCACTCACGAACACCAAAATCAGGCCTAGTATGGGCCACACAAAACAAGGACACCACACACGGTTGTCCTACCAAAAATGCACGGGAGGTACAACACTCGCGGTAATCCCGCACTAAAATACAAAAGGGGTACAACTCTGCCGGCTGTCTTACACTATGTCAATAAATCACAATAGCCTGAGACTCGCTTCTCTCAGAGTCCGCTGGGGATGGCCTCTCGAAGTTCCCTCTTCTGTCTCTATCCCGAGGATCCCTGCCAGTGTCGCGAGAGGCCTGCGCCCACGAGTTACGCTCTAGAGCACTACGCCACTCATCTCCTTTTATCTCGTCGACTCTGCCCTGGGAACCCTTCGGTGAATTGTCTCGTATGTCGCTCCTCCAGCGCTCATTGTCGTTGCGGGGTGGTGGGGGCTTCTCTTTGGGCGGGTCCATGCACCGGATGTCCTGGCTCGACAGGCGCTCTAACAGGGGCTCTCGCCTTTCGTCCTAGATACGTCACGTTTCCATCTTTGCCTTTTCCTTATCGCGCCACGCCATACTCTTGGAGGGGCGCCAAGGAGCCGACTTGTCCTCTTCAATTTCGCCATTGCGCTCGACGTGGGAGCGGGTAAGAGTTTCTCCCCGCTGCAGGTCACGCCCCTTGCGACGGATTAATCGCTCTTCCTCCTCCTTTGAAAGTTCCAACTCCTTCTTCTCTTCCTCTTCGTGCTGCTTCTTCAGTTCTTCATCACGCAGGCACTGCTTCTCTTCCTCCTTTGACATTGCGTGTCACACACGTAATATCTGATAGTTTGCATTTTTTTCTGACGAGGGCTATGACGTAATATCATAGGACCTTCGTTCGATTAATTGAGGCTGACACGTCATCCTAAAAATTCTAGAATTTTCGTTCGCTTTGGTCGGCCAGTTCCTCCTAGTTATTTAATTCAATATTGAAATTGGATTAAGAATTATTCCGATTTTGTTAGAAAGAAAGTTATTTGATATTTAGAGTTAAGAATTTTCATTATATGTTGATATAGCATTGGGGTTTTAAACGATCCATATTTATTATTGTTCCGTGGAATTCGATGTCGAGGCCTTCATTCTTCACAGAAGACATACCATTTTTTCGTGCTTGGAGAAGAAATTTGTGTTCAGGAGCAGAGTGGATTTCGTACACTTATTTTCCGTTTTTTTTCGTCTCGGAAGGCTATTGTGACTTATTGACTTAGTGTAAGACAACCGGCAGAGTTGTACCCCTTTTGTATTTTAGTGCGGGATTACCGCGAGTGTTGTACCTCCCGTGCATTTTTGGTAGGACAAACGTGTGTGGTGTCCTTGTTTTGTGTGGCCCATACTAGGCCTGATTTTGGTGTTCGTGAGTGACCCTTATTTTTGTACATATAAGTCTTCATATCTATGTATATGGTCGGTCATTGCGCGTTGGTGCATTGTGGTCACGTTACCGGTGAGTGTTTCCCTTTGTGGCTCAACCTTCTTTCTCCATGGTCTCATATAGATAGGAATATCATACGTGCGTTATTTTTGTGTCTACATATTTGAGTTCTTGTCTTTCCATACTCTAAATCTACTTACGTATTACAAAATGTCATTCCTTAGCTCGATCTATCAAAGTTGTAATTAATTTTAAGGTCTTTCCTATGATAATCTAGTCTTTGAATATATCGGCATTTTCAAGTGGATTAATTATCAAACATTTGTAATGTTTAAATGTAATAGATTTAAATCACTGTTTTGGAATTAATTTGATTTAGAGTAAACTACTTCATACTTTAAAATGATTAGTCAAACATGCACCTTTTAATGCTATTAATGTGATGTATTTATATAGACATCATTTTTGTTTGTGGTACATCTGTAAGTATGTATTCATTTATTAGTTTGAGGGAAGGATATACGACTATTTGTAATCATAATAGGCAATTGTCGTAGCTGCCCGTCAGATTTAAGTTAATAGTTAAGTTAACAATTAAGTTAACAATTTAGTCCGTAGATTTCGTCATTTTGGGCAATAATATTTCTTTCAGGAGAGAAACTCAACCTAGGTCAGATCCCCTTTTTTTTATTATATGCCTTTTGTAAATAAAGTTTTGTTTTAAGTCGACGCGTCTTCTATCCTTGACTAAAAACTTTTTGGTTTGAAGACTCTGGGCATGTCACCTGATCCCAGTTTGTAACAGTATCACAAAGCTGCGACAAGCGTATCCTGTTATATAGATAAAAACTTGGGATATATAAGTAATTCGACATACATAGCTTTCGGTAGCTCCACTTTAGGGGTGGAGAACAATGAACTCGACAACTGAAACTCATCCCACGGATGATTCTAGGTCACGTTCTCAAGAAAATAAGCATATATATATATATATATATATATATATATATATATATATATATATATATATATATATATATATATATAGTCAGAGCAGCTCAGTTGGAATGATTGTTGTATTGTTAAGATTATTATATTACTGTCGTTAAGAAGATTATCTCGTTCACGTCCCCCCTTTTAAATTCACCAAGACTTGTCGCTCCAGAATTTAATACTTCGCGTTGAAAATATATAGACTGATAGTCGCCCGCCAAATAACTTCGTGCCGTGTTGCTTGTCCCCTTAATAGACCAAAGAATAAAGTATATTTTTGCAACGTCTTTCATTACCTCTATTTACCCTGAAACCTTCTGTAAGACCAGCCAAAATAAGAACACATTGAATAAATTTTCTTTGTAGTCAAATACTTAATTTACCTTTACCATATACTGGTGACCCCTATAAACTGGTGCCGCTACAAACTTCCACCCCTATACAACTATGCAACAAGGCAGGCTGGATGCCTTATCTCTATTATGTATAGAAGCAGATGTGTTACGTAAGATTAGTTATGAGCATATGATCAAAAAATTTGCAAGGGAAAAAAGTAGAAGAAAATTATTCAACAATAAATATAATGAAACCATACAGAAATAAATATTATTTTCCTTTTTAATGCAAGTTTTGTTTAATTTCTAATTTTCGATAAATAAAACTTTATTTTATGATTTATTATTTTTTATATTTTGAATTACAAATGTATGGGGGCACCCAAAATTTTAAGTGCTTAGAGCCTATAAGGGTCTTAATTATGCTCTAGTAAAATACCACCATTTCTCTCATTTTAATGCTCAAATCACAATTTCACTTTTCAAACATCGATTAAACACGATATATATTAAATATATCGCAGAAATAGGATTGTAATTCGTACCTACAGACTTTTACACACATTTTTGTAATTATATAACCAAAATGATTATATTCCTGTCGATGGTTTCTTTTTAAAACGGTTAAGGTTGCTCGAATCAACGGAAAGAAAAAAAATGATTTAGTTAGCCGTACAAATAAGGAACTGATCGTGGGAATGACAATTATTTGGAAAAATATGCTAAGTTGTTTATTATATTATAATAAAAAAGAGGAGTATTTACGATGAGGGAATACTGCTCTTTTTAGAGCAGTTGCTGGGCGGGGCTAATTATCGGATGTATATTTGTCAGTCTATTCGATGACTGTTGGGCGGAGTTACCATCGAATGTTATTTTTGTTTCGACAAGTGAGCCCATTATAAGATTTCAGAAAACTTCAACGTGCTCAATTTTTAGTTATTTCGAGTGTCTTATTCCATCTTACGATGGGATCTACACACTAACCGTTCTCTATTTAAGTACAATCGGCTAAACTTTTGGCATATCTTGAACACCTGGAATTTTCCTTCTTGCTATGGAAGACCTATTGGGTGATATTGCAGGAGTATTTTGCTACTTGGATAATGTCTTGATGAGTGCTTAATCTAAAATGGAAGTATTTTCTGTGATCGAGAATGCTGGCCTGAAACTTGTGTCAGAAAAGTGTACCATTGGTCTACCCCAGGTTCACACTTAAGTTACCTAATTAATTAGGAAGGCATTAACCCTACTCAAGAAAATTAAGGGATATCACTAAAGCCTCCATTTCTACTAACACAATACAGTTGACGACCAATCAGAGATTTATTTCTTGAGCGCGTGATCAGATTGCTAAAGGCACATTCTCGTTGCTCTTGTAGTAAAGAGAAGCAAACTACATTATTAGCCTCTAAGGATGCATTCATAAATGTTAATGCCCTTGTTCATTTTGATCCCAAGATACTATTAGTAGTAGTTGCAGGCTATTGTGCATATGGCATTGGAGATGTCTTGTGCCATCTGATTCACGGAATAGAGAGACTCATTTGTTTTGCTTCACCCTTTCTCACTTCAGCCAAGCGTATCTATGACATCTAAAAAAGGAGGCCTTGGCGATGGTGTTTGACTTCCGTAAATTCCACTTGTATTTGTGAGGTCAATCTAATTTTCGTTTAGTTTCTGATAACAAGCCATTTTGGGGACCCTTTTCCTTAATAATAGTATTCCACCGATGGCTTCAGGTATAATACAGTGGTGAGATTTGCTACTCCAAGTCTTTTACTTCATTATCCGTCCCCATTGGGGACCTCAGATGCACTGAGTTGACTGCCTGTGTCTGAAATTAGTACAGACAGTAGTCCAGTGCCTGCTGACTGGAACTTTTTAGTCAATTTCCTGGATTCTTCTCCTATCACAAAGAAAGACATCGAGGAAAACGCTAGATAGGACCCTACTCTATATAGAATTCTAAGTTTTGCGAAAGTGGTTGGCCTATATCTACTATGGGAGAGCTAGGTCTTGCTCCCTATGATATGATATGTGAGCTGCCTCTAAAATATGGCTGTATGCTCTGGGGCTTTCGAGTAGTTATTCCTCCTAAACTTAGATAAGCTCTAAAGAGTGAGTTCCACTCTTGTCACACTGGTTCTTATCGGATGAAGGAATTAGCAAGCAGCAATTTATGGGGGCCAAATCTTTATCGCGATTTAAAAGACTTGTGCAACTCATATCCTAAATGCCTATCTCTGCGGGCCCAACCTCCAAAATCGGAGCTACACCGGTGGGAATGGCCAACCCACACATGAACAGGACTTAATGACGAGGAACGGACTCGAGACGCTAATGATAATAAAGGGACTTAGTTGAATGCCTCTAATTGAGTCTATCAGACCAAAGACTTAACTGATTCTTCTTATATAGTTGCTGGGCGGGGCTAATTATCGGATGTATATTTGTCAGTCTATTCGATGACTGTTGGGCGGAGTTACCAGAGGTATGTGTGTTCCTAAAGTAGTTGTACACATTTTCAGACCGGGCTGGTAAACCCTATCAATAGATACAACAGTTTATTTTTCGTTTCACACTCTCACGAAAACTTAACCAGTCAAAGCACATATCACCCTGTGTTTGCTCGGTGACTCTTGTTATTTAGCATTGGTATCTTTTCGTCTTGCAGCTGCTCCTTTGCGGGGGTATGTATGAGTGGCTGCGTGGGAAACTAATTATTCGCTTGCATCTCTTATAAATGTACAGTTGTGATATACGTATTTCTCTCTATTTTACTTTGGTTCACTACTTATTACATGCCATATTATCTAATTAATTAATGTGTGTACCCAATTTCAGGATTACATAGATCCACCAAGCACCCATTTGCGGGGGGGGGGGTTCCTCACTGGGCCTACCCATCCTGCAATTTCGGTGCTACAGGTCTACTTTCCTTTCAATTTGAGTGCCACAAAGACTTCCCTCCGAGTTATGGAGTAACATAGATAAAGACTTAATTAGTATCGACTTGGGGTAGAAAATCTCTTTTATTAACGCCACTACACTCTTACATGGCTTTGATATTCATTTATATATATATATATATATATATATATATATATATATATTTACTCAACAATTCTGGCCTTTTAATTAGCCTCTATGATTATACTATATGTCGCAATTATAATACATGTTATATATTTACCTAACAATCGGGCCTTTTAACTAGCCCCTATGATTATACGGATGTTGTAATTATGATATATATATATATATATATATATATATATATATATATATATATATATATATATATATATATATATATATATATATACACTTTGGTTCGAAGGAGAGTTACAAAATAGCAAGACGTGCAGGCATTTTGCCTCTTCCTATTTCATTATAATATGCCACTGCAATATAATGCCTACCAAAGGAGTAAAAAATATATGAATGACGGGTTCCTGGCAAACGTAACTCGTCTCCCGGAGCGTGTGAAGACGTCTGGTCCTACAGTTACTCTTTCAGGTTCCTGTAGAGGTGTCTCCTCGACTTCCTTTGGCCTCATTATCTTCTGTCCCATGCACTCCGAGAGGCGAAGTGTAACCCCCCCTCCTCCTGTTCTCCCCCGTAAGGGGCGCGGTGATTTGCCACTCTGGCCGCCGTGCTGACGGGATCCAGCGCTCCGTCCGGCCCCAGCTTAGCCTCTCTTCCTTCCTTCAAAACACTTGTTTCCTCTCTTTTCACACAACCTCTCCCACAACTTTCTCTGGTCAGCCTCTAATTTCACAGGGTAGATGCTGACCTTCCTTTCAGCCAACCGTCCCACATCGGGGCTAAGGGGGTGGGGGACAATGTTCCCTAACCCCTGAGCTCCGGTCTGGGGTGGCTGGTTTTTAACTACCTGCTTCATCCCCACCCATACCTTCCTCACATCCCTTTTGCTCTCCTCTTCACAATCTATTAATTTTTACGCCGTGTCCAAGGTGGAGCCGCCAATGCCGATGGACTGCCAGGCCACCAGGCGGGAGGGGTGGTCCCAAATGGCGGCGCCTGGCTCTGCCGGGCTTGTAAGCACCTCTCGCAGTGCGGGCTACTGCGAGAGGTGTGCGCGATTGCATCCCGTGTTTAAAAAAGGGTCACCATGCCCAATGATGATAAAAAAAAAACAAACCCAACCCTCAACTTCCCCTGTTCCATCGACGGAGCCGCCCTCGGGCAGCTCCAGCAAAAAAATGGAGGTTCCCCCCCCCCTGTGCTTGCACAGGGGACCCTCCATATTTCTCTAACCGGAGAGGAGGCTTACTCCTCTCCTTCGCCTACGGGTGCAGGGGACTCCCCCTCACCCCCTTCTCTGGAGGTGCTTTCGGGCACCTCCCTTTTCCCAGCGGCAGTCCCCTCTTTTCTTTCCAAGGGGACTGCCAAGAAAGCCAGCAGGCAGCCCTTAGCCAGCCGCTCCCCATCAAAGCGGCTCGGTAGGGCAAACCCCCTTAGGGGGGAGAGGGAAGCCAGGCCCCTTCGGTCGCTTCCCTCAAAAGACCTGCTGGCAAGAATTTTAAACCTTGCTGGGGTCAAGGCCTGTGCATCCCCACACAAGACTGGCGACACTGCCAAGGGGACCTGCGATGTCCTGGGAGGGGATGGCCAACTGGAGGCCCCTCCTGTGATAAACATGGTCCTTGAGGAGACCCAGCCTCAGACGGTAGGGCCTTCCATGGGGGGGAATTCGGGCTCGGCGCCAAGCACCGAACCCGAAACAGCCCCTATGCAAGGTCCTCCTCAAATGGCTGAGGGCTCCGAGGCAGTAAAAGGAGGGGAGGGATATCCTCCGACAGGTGCCCCCACGACAACCAGGACCTTCTCCATTTCGGAGAGGGACCTGGCTGAGGCCGGTCCATCTGGCCTGGGGGCTTCTGCCGGCGGAGGTGAAAAGCGGGTTCATTCCCCGCCCTCCTCTCCAAAAAAGAAAAAGACAAAAAAGACTAAAAAGACGAAAAAGACTCGGGGCTCCTCTCCATCCGCGGGGGCTGCGGGGACGGATGGGTCTGCTGCCACTTTGGTAGGCGACCAAGCCAAGATCGGCACATCCGGCCCCTCTACCCCCTCGTGTGCAGAGCCCCTGACCAAGACTAACACCAAAAGTGCACAGGGCGGAGCCTCGATGACATCGGGGCCCCTCATTCAGAGGTTACCTGGCGTTTTCGAGCCCGCTGGCTTCAAACGCTTCCTCGTTATTCGCTCCACTGATGGCACCATGTTGTCCAAGGGCAACATGATCCATCAGAGGAGAGGATTAGCTAGTGCAATTGGTAGAGAGCCGAAGGTGACCCGTTTCTCGGACGGGAGCCTTCTGGCGAATGCGGCGAATCCCGCCGAGGCGGCCAAGATAAGTGCTCTTCGGACACTTCATGGCACCCCGGTGAGTGTGACGCCGCACTCTACCATGAACTTTGTAAAAGGAGTAGTTTATGCGAGGGAACTCGTTGACTACTCCATTGAGGACATCACCCTAGAGCTGGCCGACCATGGGGCGGTCAAGGTCGAACGTGTGATGAGAAAACAGGGAGGGGCTTCGAGACCCACCCCTACACTCTTCGTCACGTTCGACTGTGACAAGCTCCCTGAGTCGGTGCGTGCCGGTTGGTACCGCTACCGCGTGAAGGCATTCGAGCCACTGCCGCGGCGGTGCTATTACTGTCACCGCTTCGGCTATACGAATCGCTCATGTAGACGTGCGAAGTCGGGGTCACCCGAAGTCTGTGTAAATTGCTCCAAGGTCGCACACGATAAGTCCAAATCGTGTGTGGCCAAGTGTGTCAATTGCGGAGAGCCGCACCCTGCTTCTTCGAAGCAATGTGGTGCATATCTCCTGGAGAAAGAAATCCTGGCCGTTCAGGCCCAGGATAGACTCTCATTCCGCGAGGCTAAGGACTTGGTCCTGGCGCGCCCAGCTCTGCCTGGGACGTCATATGCCTCAGTAGTTCGAAAGGCACCCTCTGCTCCTGGCCCATCCAGGCCAACGAGCACGGTTGTTTCCGCGCCCATTCGGAGCCCTTCTGCGGGCTCTACCCAACCCGGGCGCTCCCCTGGTAAAGCTGGCGGCAAAAAGGGTTCATTCCCAGCCCCGGCTAAAACCAGGGCTCCCCCCTCTTCCCCCAGCGTGACCGTTTCCCGCAAGGCGAAACGGCCACGCGCCTCCACCGAGTCGTTAGACTCACAGGAGGCAACACCCCTGAAGATGGTCGCTAGGCCATCTTCAGGGGTTCCTAAAGCTGTCCCCCGAAAGGAGGACAGCAACAAAGGAGCTTCGGCTCCTTCGCCCACGCCCCGAGGTGGAGCGAGTGGCTCGGAGACGGTCGTTCCTCGAAAAAAGGCCCCCCCGCCTCCGAAGCCGCAGCGCCCGCCTAAGGTTTCGAGGCGGAGGGAGGAAAAGACTCGCATGGCGAGCCCAACCTCCCCCAATAAGTCCTCGAAGGCGACAGAGCCTCCAGCGCTTTGTCCGGCCAACAGCGCCCGGGGTTCTGCCCCCGGGAAGCGTACGGCCATTCCCGTGAGGGTCTTCAATTCGAGGAGGGCCCCCGCGTCTCCTCCGCCTAGGCCTGGAGGGTATATTCCTTCAATGGAATTGCCGTGGACTCCGGGCCAACTGGGAGGAGCTGCGGAGGCTCGCCTCGTCCCGTTCCCCGTTAGCTATTTTTTTGCAGGAGACCATGCTAGGCGCGTGCCCCCTGCCTGCCCTCCCGGGGTATAAGGGTCTTGCGACCCCACCACCGCGGGATGGCCGGGCTAGGGGATGCGCGGTTTACACCCGGCATGATGTCTCCGTTCTTCCTTTCTCTTTAGATACCTCCTTTCAGGCAGTGGCTGTGCAGCTACACCTGGATAGGAGGTATACTATCATTTCTGCGTACATTCCACCGTCAGCTGACTTCGACGCGGGGGACTTCCGCCGCGTCGTGGCACGGTTGCCGAGGCCCTATCTCTTGCTTGGAGATCTGAACGGCAGGCATCCTCTCTGGGGAGATTACTCCATAAATCCCAGGGGACAAGTCCTTGCCGATCTGATCGAAGAGATTGAGATGGGTGTCCTAAACGTGGATGAGTTTACGCATCACTGTCCGAGAACCGCTTCATTTTCTTGCCTTGACCTATCTTTGTGCTCTTCGGATGCACAGCCTGATTTTGATTGGGGGGTGGTCGATGACCTCCATGGTAGTGATCACTTTCCCATTCAAATATCATTTTCAGGGCAACTGCCGCCTGAGAGACCACCTCGGTGGTGCTTGGCGCGGGCGCGGTGGCCTGCATTTCAGGAAATGACTGAATTCTCTATCTCAGTCGAGGAGTTTAGGTCGGTAGATGAGGCCGTTGAGTTCTTCTCCGGCAACCTCATCGCCGTGGGCCTGACTACTATTCCTAGGACGTCTGGCCGTTTTGCACGCCGACCACTCCCATGGTGGTCGGCCGAGTGTGAGACGGCTCTCAAACAGAAGCGTTATGCCTACATGCGCTATAAGCGCCGCCCGAACGATTTCACTGTCGCTGAATTTCGTCGGGCTAGGGCTAGGTTCCGGTATATTTCGAAGCACGCCCGCCGCTCTTCTTAGCGGGCATACGTGTCTTCACTTAACGGGAAGATCCCTTTAGCTGAGGTGTGGAAGCGAGTCAAAAGGATTCTGGGCAAGTTCTCCCCATTCTCTAGCCGTGATGCTGCTCCGCCAGCATTCAATGCACGTCGTGATGTCGCGGAAGGCCGCCGGCTGGACTTTACCTCCAGAGGCGGAGAACCCTTCAACGACAAGTTTACTGTGAGTAAGTTGCGTTCCGCTCTCGCTTCGTGCGCGGACACCGCTCATGGTCCGGACGATGTCCCGTACGCCATGCTTCGACACCTGGGTGAGCGAGGCATGGCCTTTCTGTTAGATATGTTCAACAGGATCTGGGTGGAAGGTCTTCTCCCAGACTCCTGGCGAATCGCTACTGTGCTCGCCTTTCGCAAGCCGGGGAGAGATCACTCTACTTCAAACGGTTTCCGCCCAATCTCTCTAACCTCTTGCGTGTGCAAGTTGATGGAGAAATTGGTAAATGTTAGATTAGCCTATTTCCTGGACAGCGGAGGCCATCTGTCTTCTGCACAGTGCGGCTTCCGTAAGTTTCACTCCACGTCGGATGCTCTGTTCCGACTGGAAAATTCCGTCGTCGAGGCTTTCCTTCGTAGACAGCACTACGCCACGGTGTTTTTTGATCTGGAGAAGGCCTATGATACCGCATGGCGATACGGTATCATGGAGACTCTCCACACGATGGGGGCGAGGGGACGCCTCCCAATGTTTATATCTGAATTTTTGCGAGATCGTCGATTCCGCGTACGGGTGGGGGGAGCCCTCTCTGCCCCAAAGGAGCAGGAAGAGGGTGTCCCGCAGGGAAGTGTCCTCAGTGTCACACTCTTTGCCCTGAGCATTAACGGCATCACCTCGGTGCTGCCGGAAGATGTTCTCGCTACGCTCTACGTGGACGACCTTTCGATCTCTTTTGGCGCGGCCCAGATGCCAACTCTGGAGCGTCGACTCCAACAGGCATTGAACCGCGTCTCTCGCTATGCCGAAGCGCACAGGTTTCGGTTTTCTTTGGCCAAGACTAAGGTGGTGCACTTCTGCCGCCATCCACGGCTTCACCCCGACCCAGATTTGTTTCTTAATGGGGTGCGCCTGGATGTGGTTGAGTCGCACCGTTTCCTTGGTCTTGTATTCGACCGACGCCTCGCCTGGGAGGCTCATATTCGCAGCCTTAGGGTCTCTTGTACCCGCGCCATGGACATTCTCCGTTCCGTGACGTTCAGCGCTTGGGGCGCTGATAGGGCTACCGCCTTACTTTTTTATCGATCCTTTGTTCGCTCGAAGCTCGACTACGGATGCGAGTTTTATGCATCCGCAGCCGAGCGTTTATTGCGGAAGGTGGATTCAATCCACCACACCGGCCTTCGCCTTGCGACCGGTGCCTTCTGCACTTCCCCCATTGAGAGCCTGTTGGTCGATGCTGGGGAGATACCACTCGCTCTGCGCCGCGTGCAGTGCATCACTCGCCTGTACGCGCGAGCCCGGCGCCTCCCTCAGTCGCCAACAGCTCTCACTGCATCCGCAGCTGATCTCGATGGTGCCTATGCCGCCGAGAGACGCCAGTCATACCCTAAGCCCTTTGGGTTTAGGGCCAGGAAACTCCTTCGAGAGGTAGATATAGCTCTCGGGCCGGTGGCGCCCCTGGTTCTGCCCAGGACGCCACCCTGGAGGGTACCACATTTGGCTATTTGTCGCCACGCCTCTGCTCTCAAAGCTTGTACTGCGCCGGGAGTATTGCGTTCGACCTTTTTGGAGCACACATCGTGTCACGCTGGTACCGTGCCAGTGTATACGGATGGCTCCAAGTCCCAAGAGGGGGTCGGCTTCCACGCCGTATCCCCTCTGTTTGAAGTCAGCGGGGCTCTACCAGGCGCTGCGTCTGTCTTCACGGCCGAGCTGGTGGCAATACACCACTCGGTACGGGAGATTACGCGACGTGCCCGGTTCGGAGACCGGATTGTGATCTATAGCGACTCACAAAGCGCCCTGAGTGCTCTCGGGGCATTGGAATCTCCGCATCCCCTGGTTCGCGATATCCGTGACGCCACGGTTTTGGCGAGCCGGGCAGATGTCGAGATTATCTTCTGCTGGGTTCCTGGACATGTAGGAATTGCGGGGAATGAGGGCGCCAAAGAGTCCGTGAGGACTCTGCGACCGGACCAGCGTTTCGCTCTTCCTCACACCGACTACATGGCAGGAATACGGGCAGCTCTTCGGACTGCTTGGCAAAGAAGATAAGAGATGGTCGAAGGGAACTTAAAGTTGCGTGCCATTGCGCCACGACTGTTCCCATGGACCTATCCCCCAATGCCGCGGCGGCTTCAGGTTGCTTTCTGTCGTCTCCGAATCGGACACACTCGTGTGACGCATCGCTATCTGATGGAGCGCTCGCCTGCGCCCTATTGCAACGACTGCGTCGTCCCCCAGACTGTTCGGCACATTCTTGTCGAATGTCCCAGTCTGGGTGATCTTCGCGCACGATACCTGTCCCAGTACCGGGATGGGCGGGGTCGCTACCGCCTGTCCCTTGTGCTCGGGACAGATTCGTGCACACTGACTTGTGGACTTGTTGACTTCTTGGGGGAGGCCGGCCTTCTTCCTATTATTCAAGCAAGGTTTGTTTGTTTTGTTTTTTTGTTGTTTTTTTGCATTTTTTGCATTTTTTGTTTTTTGTTTGTTTTTTTTTTCTTTAGTTGCACGCTCCTGCACCGGGGGGACCTCTCCCCGACGCACCAGCTTGCTTCCTTTCCCCCCTTTGGGGTGTTGTTTTTTTTTTTCTCTCTCTTTAATTTCATTTTAAAGTAGCCTAGAACTAGGCCAGTTTTAATACGGCGACTAATGCCCAAGTAGGCAGTCGCCAGATGAGCTCTTAAAAAAAAAAAAAAAAAATCCTCCTGTTCTCTGCCTGAGTCTTCGGGCGTTGCTGATTACCCAGTACGTTATCACAATGTGAGGGAGGAAGCCTCACCGTTTTTAGCCTGTCCACTGAGACAGTATTCCGTTTGCCATCATGTAACTCTGACTTGTAGGGCTTGTCGTTGTCCTCGACCACCGGTAAAGGGGGGACGAGCTGCGGAGGATCGTCTCTCCCCGTTTCCCGTTAGTTATCTTTTTCAGAAACCGTGCTGCGCGCGTGCCCCCTGCCCACACTCCCGGTATTCTTTCTGGATACACACCTGATTTGGGGTAGGAGGTGGTCGATGACCTCAACGTTAGTGTGATAACTTCCCGATTCAGATATCATTTCTGGATCGCTGCACTCTGAAAGAACCTCCTGGTGATGCTTGGTGCGGGCGCGGTTGTCCGCATTTCATGAAATTGCTGATTTCTCTGTCCCAGTCGAGGAGCTTAGGTCGGTGAATGTAACCGTTGGGACTCTTATTCTCTTGCAACATCATCGCAATGACGACTGTCCGTTTTGCACGACGACCGCTTTTGTAGCAGTCAGTTGAATGTGAGACGGCCCTCAAACAGAAGCGTTATGCCTGCATGCGCTATAAGCGCAGTCTGAACGATTTAACTGCCGGTGAATTTCGTGGAGCTAAAGCTAGATTTCGGTATGTTTCGAAGCACGCTCGCCGCTCTTCCTGGCGGACATACATGTTTTCACTTAATGTTAATACCCCTCTTTCAGAGGTGTGTCAAAATAAATCGGCCAAGTTCTCGTAAGACCCCTATCTCGTTCTCCAGGAGAATCGGGCCGAAATCTTGGACCTCGCATCCTGAACAGAGTCCCTCGCGACCTCTTTCTCCGAATCTTAACCCGGGATGGTGCTCTACCATCATTCGAAGCACGTTGCGATGTCGCTGAAGGCCGCCGACTAGACTTTATCTCCAGAGTCGGAGAAGCTTACAACAGTATGTTTGCATTGTATAAGTAGCGTTCCGCTCGCTTTTCGTCCGCGGACACCGCTCCTGGTCTCGACAATGTCCCGTATGCCAGGCTTTGGCACCTAGGTGAGCGAGATATGGCATTTCTGATAAATTTGTTCAACAGGATCTGTACAAATGGTATCCTCCTAAACTTCTAGGGAGTGGTGACTATGTTCGCATTTTGCAAACCCTAGAGATATCACTCTATCCCGGCCAGTTTCCGTCTAATCTCTCTAACCTACTGCGTGATGGAGAAGTTGGTAAATTTTAGGCTAGCCTTTTGTGGACAGTGGACGTCACATCTCTTCTGCACAGTGTGGCTTCCACCGCATGTTCCACACGACGTTTGATTCTTTGCTCCGGCTGAAAATTCAGTTTGCAAGTCCTGCCTTTGTAGGCAGCACTACGCTACTGTGATTTTTGATCTGGAGAAGAACTAAGATATCATATGGCGATAAGGCATCATGAAGACTCCCCGCACGATGAGAATGGATGGATGCATACCAATTGGCCAAGACTAAGGTGGTGCACTTCTGCTGACATCCAAGGCTCCACCTCGACCCGGACTTGTTCTTAAACAGGGTTCGCCTTGATGTGATGGATTCGCACCGTTCCCTTAGTTTTGTTTTAACCGACGCCTCACCTGGGAGACTCATATTCGCCTCCTTAGGATCTCATGTACCCACGCCATGGGCATTCTTCGCTTCGGGACGTTCAGCACAGAGGGTGCTGATAGGGCTACTGACTTTATTTTTTTATACATCTTTTGTTCGTTTGAGGTTGACTACGGATGCGAGTTTTATGCAGCCGCCGCCGAGAGGGTATTACTGAAAGAGGAGTCGATCCACCATACCGATGTCCGCTTGGCGACCGATGCCTTCCGCACTTCCCCCATTGAGAACCTACTTGTCAAGGTTGGAGAGATGCCACCTCGCTCTACGCCGTACACAGAGCACTATTCGCATGTAAGCACGAGCCCGGCGCCTCACTTGGTTGTCAATGGCTTTCATTGCATCCGCAGCCGATCTATACGAAGCCCATGCCGCTTAGAGACGCCAGTCATACACTGAACTCTTTTAGTTTACTTCTATAAAACTCATTTCAGAGCTCGGTGTAGTTCTAGGACCAGTTGGGCCTCTGATTTTGCTACGGGCACCAACCTAGAGGGTACACCATTTGTCAATTTTTCACCACACCTCAGCTCCCAAAGTTTCAACAGCTCGGGGATTATTGCTTTCGTCCTTTTCGGAGCACAATTCATGTAACGTAAATCCGTGCCAATGTATACAGATGTCTACATGTGACATGAAAGGGTTAGCTTCCACGCCGTATCTTCTCTGTTTGAAATCAGCAGGGCTCTACCAGATGTTGCGTCTGCCTTCACGAACGAGGTATTTGCAATACATTTCTCAGTACGTGAGATAACGCATCGTGCTCTCAGGGCATTCGTATCTCCACTAACCCTGGTTCATAGTATCCATGACGCCACGGTTGCTGCGAGCCTGGTGGATGTCGAGATTATCGTCTGCTAGTTTCCTGAAGATGTGAGAATTGCGAGGAATGAGCGCGCCGATGAGGACGCCAAATGTCTGCAAGTTTGCCGAACTAGCCAACGTTACACTCTTCCCCACACCGACTCATAGCAGGAATCAGTGCAGCCCTCCGGGTTGTTTGGCAAAGAAGATGGGAGGGCGGCCGAGGGCAACTTAAAGTTGCATGTCAAAACTGGAGGCAGAGTAAGAATTACTCCAATCAACTGATAGGCAGGGCTTAGTGACGTCACGATGCAATATGCTGTTTGTGTGTGTGAATACTTCCGATGAACATTTATCGCTGTATGTCTCAAGGTGGATTAGGAACTTCCTGCTGCTGTTCATTTTGTGGGCATGTTAAGGAAACTATTTATGATCTGATTATGCACACTTTGATGGAGAGATCTGTGCCAGGTGTTTACTCCGGAAGCATAAAGTTCCAATGATTGCGTAAGCAAAGTTATGCCGGAAAGGTGAATGTCAGGATGTTTCAGTCATCCTCTGTGGCCAGGGGAACACAAGATTACTACAAACATCCAGCCTCTGGTGAAGGAAAAGGCATGTGAAGAAGATTGTAGATAAAGTTATAATTACATCTTTGTATGTGAGAAATGGCTCAAGGCATGAACTACTTCCAATAGCCATTTCAATTACCTAGAAACATAATACACATTTAAAACCGATCTCCATAGTGAATGAAATATAAAATAAATAGGCTATGTACATATGATGACATATAATATACCCTATTTTTCCTAGTTGTGATATAGCCTGAATGTACATCAAGTTGATAAGTTAAGAATTAAAATAATTGGTAAAATTCAATGGAATGAAAAATAATAACTAAGTGCTAGCTATATAATATGATTGATGGCATGAACAAAATAGTAACCAACGAAGGTATAAAAAAAATGATAGCCAGTGAGGTCATAAAAGAATACTAACCATGTTATGTAAAATATGGTAATAATTATGGTGATAGATACAGTGTATGCAAATTGATTCATCAAATTCGCCCAATTTTCTTAAACATAACATATCTTTTATATAAGAATAAACAATAGAATTTAATATAAAAATTAGTTAAAAACATTACTAATATTTTCAGATTAATTATGATGTAGATTTCAATATGATTGTTCAGATGTATATTGTTGTGTTTGAATTTAAGTTCCATCTAATTCTCTTTGTCGTTGTATATTTGTATGTGAGTGTTATCTATGTTAGATGCGTGTTGTTTTCAATGTTTGCTCATCTTTATGCTTCTTTTTGAGCACGAATATTTGATCTGCTTCCTTGAGTGTGTATTTTCGCCTTTCTAGGACCTTGTATGGGTTTATATATCGTGTGGGGAGATAGGAAGTTGCTGAGTCTCTATAGGTGACGTGCGTGGTGTAACCTGTATAAGTAATTTAATAGTGGCATAGATACTCTATATTATTGTTTACTCTATTATTCACACTATTAATTACTATATTATTTAGTGAATAATATAGTGGGGTGCCTTCACCGAGTGATGTGTTGCTAGCCACTAGAGGGATTCGTCGAAGCCTCGAAAGAGTTAGAGGAAGTAGTGGATATCTCGGCGAAGGTGACTTCTGATTCTCTTTTCTTGTTTGGAAGAAGGTTGGGTAAAAGGGGGATCAGGGTTAGTGGACGATATTATGTATATATAAATGGGAATTTAGCTGATTATTATCAAAGTTTATTACGGACAAAATCTTGAAATTGTCTCCGTGTGTTACATCTGCATAGTTGGCAAGAAATTCCCCTCTTCTCACCATTAGACGAATCGAATGTGAATAGAAAGAAGATAAGAGGGTTCCCTGTGGATTGTGGAAGATCGCATGAGAACGTGAATAGGAGAGGAAAATGTATGGAAAAAACTTTAGAGGGGATAGGAAAAGCTTAAAGGTCGGTGGCTAGACACCGATGCGAGGTGTTATTGTGTGTGAGTGTAGGTAGTAGTAGTATTGGGTGTGACTTAGGCGGCGAGAGGATATAGGGGGGGTAGGAGAGGGGCATGTTTATGGAAAAGTGCTGTTCATGTTGTTGTTATCTTATATGTGACTAGGTATTGTCTGAGGTTACTCGAGGGCTGCGGAGTGTTTTAATCTCCTAGCAAAGTATTGTTTATCTGTATATGTATGCATGTGGGGTCTCATGCAAGTTTGTCCAACTGTCGTGTTAAATGAGTGTGGGTGTATGAGCTGAGTGCTATTAGTTTGTTATTTTCATGCAGTGTGTCCATTTGTGTGTACAAAGGAGAGCGGCCTGCGCATATCAGAGCGGAGTTCTGAATGCGCTGTGCTTCTATCTGACATATATGACTTGCAACTACGAGTGTGTTTGGAGACTATGGGAGGAGTTGTCTGACTAGTGTTTTGTAGAAGTGTAGTTGTAATTTACGGTTGACAGGATAGAACCTGTGCAGCTTCTTGTTAATGTTGTTGGCCTATGTTTGTATGATATTTTGGTGTATGTAGAATTTTAGGGTTTTTCAAATGTTTCCCCTAGATTTTTTGTGTGAGGTTTGTATGTGAGTCTAATTGTTGGGGGTTCTGCTATGTGTATTTGCATGTTGTGCATGCATTATCTCTAGTGCCATAGTTTCACGTGTGTCTTTTGAGTATTCGTAGGTATGAGCCACTTATCCTCATAATCTGTCTATTCGTGCATGACGTGCGATTCTGTTTGCTCCCTTTTCATAGATAAGAATAATCACGTCGTCTGCGAGGGGCAGTGTGTGTGTAATTATGCTGCAGATGGGCGTGACGCTGTTAATGTATTTTATGTGACATATCCTATGGGTAAAGTAGTGAGAGAGAAGCCTTCTGGTACAGAGAGGGAGATCCGTGTTGTTCGTTGGTTTGAAATGAAGTCCCTCATGCCATACATTATCGAAAGCTTTCTCTACGTCCTTACTGATGTAAAGTGTTTTGTGTTGTGCATTCTGTTTTATTACATGAGCGTTGGTGACAACCACTTGAATGGACCGACACTCCTAAAGCTATATTGGAAGGGAGAGTAACAGTCCCTATCCTCCATAAAATTCCGGAGACGGCTGTTGACCATATTATCATCATTCACTCGTCAAACCTGGAAGCGTCAACTTTACCGCTTACCGACCGGTAAAGCTTTTTGGAGGTTCTTGGAAACGAAAGTAAAGTTGAGAAACAGCGAAAGTTTCTTTTGCCAACCATCACTTTTATGCCCTCCTTTCCCCTTCGGCCATCCTAAAATGTTCTGAAGGGGAAAGTATGAGCAGGAGACCCCCCCAACTTTCTCACCGCTACTCCCAGAGCCCTTAAGGCCTACGGCAAGAACGGCGAAGCAGGCGAGAGACAGAAAGGGAGGGGAAAAGTTAATAGTAGAATTGCAAAGCTGGAAATACAGGAGGAGATTTGAAAGGTGACCTATCAGATCGCTGCAATACAGCTTTAGGTGGGTTCCAAAACACGGTGTGTTATATATCCTTGCCTTTTTATTATTCATTTTATTTCCCCTGCCCCAAGTGTAAAGTGTTCAGTCCGTAAAAGGTGAAGGATAGCAGAAATAGTGTAGGGAGAAGTGGAAAGAAGTAGGTTTGCAAGTCAATAATGGGTTGCAGGGAGATCATGTTAATCCCTTTCCGTTTTGTAGAGTAATATAGTTTTGAAAATTATCAATTTAGCGGATTGATGAGAGAGTATCAGGTAGAGCAATACCCTCTGGCATTCCTATAAAATATTAGCATACTTTCCTTTTTAAATCCAATGTTAAAATATTCAATTATTTTCTCGTTTAATTTCAGACATATATATTCAATCCTATGTATAAATTATGATTCATCTCAAATAATCCTATATCTATAAATTAGTGCCCAAAATTTGTTTAATTATCTCCCGTACGTTCATTCCTTCTGAATTATAAAATCAAATATAAATTTTCAACCCAGTCATATTGTTTCATATTTTTCGAGCGCACCAGCCAGCTGAGTCAGTTGGTCATTTATTTTCCGAACGTCGACTCTCAACACGCGTTAGTTTCTAATCCCAAGTTTCCAATTACATCCTTAATTGAATTAATAATATCCTTATTAAATTAAATTTATTATATCTATATAAATACAACAAGTGAATAATATTTCTTTATCCGATATTTTTTATTTTACGTTCATTCGCGTGACTGAGTTTTGCACACTCATACACACACACGCAGATCAATCATATCCATCCATCTACACAAACTCGGTAGCGACTAGCATGGAAGATTCGATGACCTCAGGCAACGGCCCAATCGAACAAATTAGCGAAGCCCCTGCCCCCAAATTCCCAACTCATCCAGAGGCACGTCCACGCCTACATCTCTCTTCCCGTGTACGACTCGGCAAACCCTATCGCATGGCTAGAGGCGTCAGCCTTCTTCATTAAGCCTCAGCATGTGGCAGAAGAAGAGAAGATAGCTGCCGTCGTCCAGCGCCTCCCTATGAGTATTTTTAAAGAATTTAGAGAGCATTTACTAGATGTGGGGCAGGCGGGCATTCTGGAACGCCCCAGGGGTGCATTTAATGCCAAGTTCGGCAGGTCCTAGGTTGACGACCTGAGAGAGCTCCTATCCATTCAGGAGATGGTAGATAGGAGCCCTTCGGAATTTCTAAAACATTTGAAGGCTCTTATTAGGGTCAAAAGTTCACAAAGCGAGCATCTTAATCCCCTCCTCACTGAGATCTTCATGAAGGGGGTCCCAGAGGGGATCAGTCCTTTCATTATTAACGAGGGGAATTCATCGATCGAGCAGCTCGCATCGGCCGCTGACAAGTTATATAACAACCCTTATGTTCAATGGGGTAGCGGCCCTTGTAATAACATTAAACCCTCTAATAATTTATTTAATCCATCAATATCCCAGGTTAGGGGGACAACGAGCTCCTCTGACGACCGGGTCTAGCGTTTAGAGGTTCCATCATCTTTACGGAGGGTGGAGGCTGACATCCAGAGGTTAATACTGCAACGGGGATCAAGGAGCGAGTACAGGCACGGAGTTGACAATGAGAGGCGCAGGCCCCGTTCAGGTTCACGGAAAAGAAACCAACGAGGGCATCTCCATGTGAGAGGTGAAAGTCAGCAAATCATCATTATCTTCCACACAATCAGTGCCTATGCTGGTACCATCAAAGATACAGTCAAAAAGCTGTACACTGTGCACAGCCTTGTAATTACCGTTATGCTCCTTCTGTAGATAGAGGGGAGTAGAAAAAAATAATAGCATAAGCAGGTAACGAACAGCTTCCCGCGTTGCTGGACCACTGTTAGCCAGCGGCGAATCCACTCGGCCATCCTGAGTCTCAAAAAAGACTCATTCAAACAAAGCTTTTAAGCCGCTCGCCTGCACTTCTCGTACTCTATACTTCACATACTGCGACAAGAAGTCTTCCGAAGCAGAACGTTTCCTTTCCCTCTCAACCAACCCAGTGGTGCTGGTATCATAACAAATATAGTGCACAAGCCGTAAAATGTTTACTGCCTTGCACATATTTACAACCAATAACTCCACCTAATCTCAACTCTCCACTCCTTCGCATCAATCTTCATCGCAAAACTCCTATAATTTTCACTTTCCATCACCAAATTCTTCAAATCTTCAATCAAATCTTCATTCCTCAAATTCTCCAGTTTTCTCATCTCACCCAACTCAACCAATTTCTCCAAATGCTCAAATTTCAATTTCCCAACTTTCAGATTCTCGCATTCCTCTCACTCCAGCCCCTCAATCACAAACTTTAAACTAACTAGGCAAGGGATAAACGGGTCTTCATCCCCTGACTACACTCGCATTTTTGACCCACTTTCTGTCTTCTCATTCCTGGTGGACACTAGAGCTGATTGTAGTGCCCTACCAATTTCGCAGGGCGACAAAGCTTCTGATTCCTCAGATTTAGTTCTGAAGGAAGGTAATTCGACCAATATTAGGACCTATGGAAGGCGTAACCTTCAAGTCTCACTCAGTCTCCAGAGTGTTTTCCGATGGAATTTTGTCATGGCCGAGGTAGAGCGTCGAATATTGAGCCTAGATTTTCTTTCGGCTCACGACCTCTTGGTCGATTCTCGTCACTGCAAGCTTGTCGACCGCAAACTACTCTCACTGTTTCGGGTTCGTACACGCCTTCTCAGAGTTCCCTCCTCTCTGTTTATCTCCCACCTTCCGAGACACCATTTCAGCGGCTTCTTCAGGAGTTGCTTGAGCTCACCCTTCCACCTTCGAAGGACAGGCCCATTAAAAAAGGTGTGATGCATCAGATCGAGACAACAGAAGGTCCTGTATTCTCACGGCCACGCCGTCTAGCACCAGATAAACTCTGCTATGCATGATGAATTTCAGATCATGATGGATGCTGTCATTTGTAGGCCTTTCTCTTCTCCTTGGGCATCTCCACTCTACATTTTGCTCAAATCCACAGAGCTCTTAACGCTGTAACAATTCCTGATCGCTATTCTTTGCCGTACTTAGCCGAATTCACCTATTCTCTCCATGGCTATACAATCTTTTCTCGCCTAGATCTGGTTGATGCTTTCAACCAGATCCCTATTTACTCATATGATATTGCAAAGACTAGCATCACCACTCCGTTTGGTGCTTTGGAAATGGTCAAAATGCCATATGGGTTGCGTAACTCTGGTCAAACTTTCCAGCGCTTTATAGATCACGTCCTTAGGGGTCTTTCTTTCGTATTTTGTTACATCGATGACCTCCTAATATCGTCTTCCTCGCTGGAGGAACACCTTTCTCACCTTGGCCAAGGTTTTTCTCGACTTCAAAAGTACGGTATCGTACTCAACGCTTCCAAGTGCATTTCTGGTGTCCCACAACTGCCCTTCTTGTGTCACTATGTCTCGAGTGCAGGGATTAGCTCACTCGAAGATAAAGGCATCGTGATGCGAAACTTTTCTCGTCCCACATCACGCAAGCAACTCAGGCGGTTCTGTGGCATAGTCAATTTCTACCATAGATTCATTCCTAACTGTGCCCAGGTCATGCAACCTATCAATTTAATGCTCACCAATACCAAAAAGAACTCTCCTCTTGAATGGTCTACTGGGGCGTGCGATTTATTCTCTCAAACCAAAGAGGCTAATACCTGCGCTGTCGAATTGGCTCATCCTTCTCCAGGAGACCCTATCAGCATCTCCTCAAATGCATCCTCAACTTATGTAGGTGCAACCTTGCAACACGAGATTGGTGACCAATGGCAACATCTTGCTTTCTTCTCTCGCGATCTTACAGACTCTCAAAAACTATATTCAACGTTCTCTCGAAGACTCCTGGGAATATATCTCGCTGTCCGCCACTTTCGCTATCATTTGAAAGGGCGTGAATTTACCATTTTTACTAACCATAGCCTTTGGTCGGTGCTTGTTCGTCTCGTAGTACTTCGTAAGTACACACTGCAGTTGAAACTCGTCAACTTGACTTTATCCTGCAGATGACGAACGATATTCGCCACGTTCCTGGTTCTTCAAACGTCGCACCGGACACGCTATCTCGCATTTCATCGATTTCAAGCATGTATTTCTCCCACACTGCAACGATCGATCAGACAGCAATAGCACTTGCCCAGGAACAAGATGAACTCACGCAAACATTGCCTCACTCTTCTCAACTCGTCGTTCGCAAGATCGACTTGCCGGACAGTCCTTCCAGGCGCATCCTGGTTCACTATTCATTGCCTGACTGTCACCGTCCTCTCATTCATTTCGCTTACCGTCGGCACATTTTCGACCAAATTCATGGTCTCTCTCACACGCAAGTTGGTTGCCCAACGCTTCATTTGGCCGTGTATGAATGACGACGTGGCAAAATGGACTCGCTCATGCCTGCCATGCCAGCGCGCCAAAGTTCATCGCCACAGAAAAGCTCCTCTGGTCCCCTTTCCTCTTCCTCCTTCGCGTTTTGACGCCGTTCACGTTGATGTAGTAAGCCCTCTTCCTTACTCCCGTGGTTGCAATTATCTTTTCACAATGATCGATCGTTTTACTCGTTGGGCAGAGCTTCCACGGTCACTCGAGCCTTCGTAGCAACCAATTTGAATCCCATTAGTGGGATGCACTCATGTCAGTGCTTGGCTCCTTTCCCCTTCGTACCACAAGCTACCATCCACAGAGTAACTCTGCAGTAGAATGTCTGCATCGAACCATCAAAGCAAGCTTACGCTCCACCGACCCAAACACCACTTGGGTGGACAAGCTATCTTTGATTCTCCTTGGCATTCGCTCGTCTTTGAAGGGGTATCTGACTTGATCTGCAGCGGAATTAGTTTACGGTACTCAACTTCGTCTACCCGGCCAATTCTTTTCTTCCTCTGACCGACTTCTACCATCTCACCTTGATCCTTCTTCATACGTACATAATCTTGTACGCATGATGGCTGAAGTTAAGCCAACTGCCCCCCGATGCCTGCTAATTATAAAACCTCCGTGCCGAAGGAGATGACAACATCTTCCCACGTTTTCGTCCGTCGCGATTCAACTCGCACTTTATTGCAACCAGTCTATGACGGGCCCTTTTTCGTCATCTCCAGGAAGCCGAAATTCTTCGTCCTACAGCTTGGCACCTAGCAGGATGCTGTCTCTATCGACCGCCTGAAACCTGCCTATACCGAAAATGTTCCTCTACTGCCACTATCATCTCCTTCTTCTTCTTCCACTATATCCCTCTATGGTACAGTACTACCTCAAAATAAACCAAATCCTACCCTTTCAACCACCCCTGCTACTCAAATGTCACCTTATGTTTTGCGGCCTCCTCCTCTTTTGTTGTAGGAACCCTCGTCGGCATAAGTGGTTAGTCAGGAGCAAATCTCTCCCCCAATGGTCACTCTGTCAGCGGACAACGGCAATAAAGACCCACATCCCGATTGACGCCATCTCGGAAGGAACCAACAAGCGGGTCACCTTCGCTCCATCAACCTTCTCTTGTGCCACTGCCTCGTTCAACGCTACTGGCACTCCAACAGCGGATCCGTGACCCCGCACTTGCAGCTTCTCCCTACACGCTCCGGTCGCATCGTCAGAAGGCCTCGGCGTTACTCAGACATCGGTTCTGAAATTAAAAAAAGGGGGTAACTTTCTTAGGGGAGGGTGTTACAGCAATGCCTTCTGGCCTTCCTATAAAATATTAGCACACTTTTCTTTTAAAATCCAATGTTAAATATCCAATTATTTTCCCATTTAGTTTCAACCATTTCTATTAAATTTTATGTATAAATCATCAATCATCTCAAATAATCCTATATCTATACAGGCTATTCTTCATTGTTATTTCCCCTGTTGCTCTAAGTTTTTTTTTACTGCTAGTTGAGCTCTCTCGTCACTCTTTTTGTTATCAATATTGTACATATTTAGGTTACTGGTGAAATTAGCTATATAAACTTTGGCTTAATCGGTTGTCACCTTCGGGCAATCCTTGTCATTTCGGTCAGTTTTCAATTTATTTGGGTTAAATTATTTAAGACTACTGTTCTGGAGGTTTTCTTGTTCGTGTTATTCTTCCATGGGCAGAAGTGGGGTTATCTCCCCTCCCATCTCTGGGCTCTCAGTGCCGTGATTTCTTTTACTATTTACGCTTGGCTTTTTGGTCGTTGGCTACTCTACATCTCACTCTGTCGGTCGTTCGATCTGTTCCCGTTTTTATTTATTTATTTATTTATTTATTTATTATTTTTTTTTTGGGGGGGGGGGGGTATTAACATTACTGTATTACATTATTTTAGGATTTTAGAACCTGAAGATGGGTGATATGCCTGAAACGTTGTTCCTTAAATAAATCACATATACCTCAGCCTCCTATGTGTCCTTACCTTCACCGTGAAATATATATATATATATATATATATATATATATATATATATATATATATATATATATATATATATATATATATATATATATATATATATATAATATATCACCGCTAAAGAAGGTAACTTAGAGCGACCTTGATAGCCAAGAAATGTTACCATTGGGTGATATCTTGACCCAGGTAGTAACATAGGCTACTCACATTTAGCAAAAGTGGTGACACCTGGTTTTAAAAATGTAAACTAATACTTCATAAGAGCTGCAGATGCTTCAGTGCTTCAAAATGCCACTTTTAGGTGTTCTTCAAGGCCAACAAAGGCCAAAATCGGGATAACTTGAACCTGAGAGTAATGCTACTTAGATTTGGCAAAAGTGGTCAAAATATATACTAATATTTGCTAAGAACTGTAGATGATTCAGTGTTTTAACAAGCCATTTTAAGTGATATTTAAGGCCGGCAAAGGCGACAATTGGTCCAGATGATTCCTATTTAGCTTTTGAGTGACGCAAACTCTCAATTACACAATAAACAGAAATATTGTTTATGTTCGGCAAGCCTGTTCAGAGTGTTTTTGCCTGGAAACCATGTGCAGCAAAGAGCAAATGTTTACTTTGAGCAAGAGACAGGGAGTACTCATGAACAGGGGACAGTACTCTGAGAAACACATTTAGAAAATTCAAGATAATTCCTGAAAACTCCAAATTGATCTAAAACTTTCCTTTACAACATTCTGGAATATTTTAGGCCCTTCTATTGGAATATTCTTGATAATTCCAGGATACACAACTGACACAAGTATAAAAGGCAGGAAGTTCTTCCCAGATCCTCAGTTTCAATTTTATCTCCAAATGAACCAGGTCCTGCTCTGGTTCCCAAAGGATAAACTAACGAGGGTATCCCAACGCAAGAGGTGAGAAGCAGCGAAATTTTCAATCTCATTCTTCCGCCTGTTCTCATAACCGTCCACGCCATCAGGGCTTATGCTGATACCATCAAAGGTACGGTCACAACGTGCACACTGTATACAACCTGTATACAATCTATTCAATGGTGCTGGTACCATAACAAATACTCGTATGTTGTACAAGCTATACAATGCTTGCAACCATGCACATATTTAGAACCAGTACCTTCTAACCTCAACCCTCATGTTTTCTCACATCAATCAACTCAACCACCTTCTCGAAATTCTCACAATCCTTCGAATTCAGCCTCAACTCTTAAATCACGTACTTTAAACGAAAAGTGCAAAAGATAAACGAGACAAAATCCCCTGCCTACACATCATTTCCTCAGTTAGGTCATCGAAAATCAAAGTGAACAGTAGAGTGAATGAGTGACACAGGATTCCAGTAGTGTTCAGTACAGACCAGTTTTAAAGAGAAACAAGGAAATGTGCACCACATCCAGCTACTGCAGCATTCCCAGGCAGTGAAACTAGGTATGGAATGGTCCCTTGAAGAAACATGGATCAACAGGGACAAGGATCAACAAGGGCAAGGATCAATCAAGGTAAGATACTATAGCAATGCCCTCTGAGACATTCCTATAAATAGGAATAATCCTGGGAAAATTATATTCATATGTATATAATATGTAAAATTATCATCCAAAAATATAATCAATCAAATAATTTGTAACCCGATAATATTCGATGTTACGAGTACTTCACCAATAATACATCAAAAATACCTTTTTTTTTAAATTTCCCCTACACGAGCACGCATATACAAACACATGCCTTTCACCATCTACTTTGGAGGACTACATTCAGTCCACTTGTGCAGAACGTCGCTTCGAATAAGGTTAGTTACTTTTTTTCTCCTAATTATTTTCGACAATCATTCCATACAAAATTAGATTCTAACTCCTGTTCTTCTCTCATTGTAGACCCCAATTCACACTCTATCATAGCTCTATGTGAGGGTATGGAACATACATACTCGCATGCCGACAGACAATCGTGGGAACGAAAGAAATTTGTCGTTTGAGTTGACCTTTGTCTCCTCCCTCCCCCCCTTCCCCCAACTGACGAAAGAAAGCCTATCTCACAGAGAAGCCTAAATTCTATTTGCCTTCTTTATGATACCATGGAGATTGTCCAGAAGGCGCTGCGATAAGCGAATTGACGTGAATGGAATCTCTCTCTCGATTTCTCACAATCCTCGGTATAAATAATAACGCCGTTCATCCCTCTGGAGAAGTGTCCCAAACCTACTCGCGTAATCCTCACGTTGAACGAGAGTCGTTGCCGTAACGAATCGACTGTCAACGCGCCGCCGAGATAACTTGGTCACTGTCTCAAAGTGTTCCTGAAGTAAATCCCACCCGCAGAGTTTGCGACTAGAAGAATACGCTTTGTTGCTCAACGTAACTTGAGAAAGAAAAGGAACATCCAAATAGTTACTGGAAGTTACTATTTGTTAGTGTCACATCCAGTTAAGAGTGAACTAACCGGAACTGCAGCCAGCAGCCCCGAACCCGTCGTCTTATCCCCCCTCTCCCCGAGAACTCGTGTTAACGCCACCCGAACCACCACGTCTGGACCTGAGTAGTCGTCTCTCCAATCCATCACAATTAATGGTAATCTGTAAACCCAGTGTCCCTCTATTCTTAAATTACCTATTTAATTAACAGTGATTGATACTCCCATTGAGTCTTTATAAATCTAGACGCTTAACGTCAGTGTTTAATATTTAATCCTTAATTTTGCCCGTTTAACTATTGCTAATTATAATATTTGTGTAAAGTAAAGTTTATTTTTTGTACGTGTATTTATTTGTGGCTCATCCCTTTTGACGTACCCTTGGCAAGACTTTAATTAAGAATCCCTTCGGCTAATTTATTCAACCTGTATTATGCACTCTTAGAATTCAACAATCACAAACCTCCCTCCAGTAACAAGTGGGACTTTTATAGTGAGAATCCTGGCTACGGCACAACCCGCCTCTAACCAGCTTTCGCACGTTCAGTAGGAATTAAAGCCTACCTATATATATATATATATATATATATATATATATATATATATATATATATATATATATGATCGTAGATTGAGTCATAGGGTCAACACCATCGACTTAAACAATAGCGGTGTGTCCAGATCAAGGACTAGAATAATTATTGGACCAGGCTATGAGCAATTCTACGACATATATAAAAGTGGTGTCAGCTTTAAGGGATTAAATTTTTAAGGAAGCGAACTCATATAGCCTAAAACTTGCCAACGTCCAAGGAAGCCCAAATAAACTAACGTAAATTTTAATAATTAGAGTCTATTCCCCGAAGGAATATAAATAATAACCATTAATAATCCTTTCCAGATTGCAAAAGCAAAGCTAGGAAAATATTCATTATTTTGGTGGTTAGTTATTAGATTGTATCGGTTAGGAACAATCGTAGCTTCTACTTCTCTTATCAGGTGCGTAAGTTCTTTCGTGAGTCACCAGTTGCGTCAGCTAGAGCATCAATGGCTTCACAATCGTTCGAATTTTTCGTCAAGCAAGGACAAGCTCTCGGTCTCCCACGACAGGAACTAAAAGAATTCATCCAAAGCGAACAGCGAGAGGAAAGAGCACGTGAAATGGAAGTAAGAAAAGAAGAGTTAGAATTGGAAGAAAGGAGAAGAAAAGAAGTGTTAGAAATGGAAGTAAGAAAAGAAGAGTTAGAATTGGAAGAAAGGAGAAGAAAAGAAGAGTTAGAATTGGAAGAAAGGAGAAGAAAAGAAGAGTTAGAATTGTAAGAAAGGAGAAGAAAAGAAGTGTT
Organism: Ceratothoa steindachneri; assembly: GCA_963969495.1. Classification (NCBI taxonomy): domain Eukaryota; kingdom Metazoa; phylum Arthropoda; class Malacostraca; order Isopoda; family Cymothoidae; genus Ceratothoa; species Ceratothoa steindachneri. The sequence goes on along the minus strand of OZ018319.1, from coordinate 87,154,328 downwards.
AGAAATGGAAGTAAAAAAAGAAGCGTTAGAATTTGAAGAAAGAGAAAGGATTCGAAAACATGAAAGGGAATTAAGCAGAGACCAAGTTGAAGTCAGTTCTGTTGGATCCCGTGATCATCAACCCCAGGCACCCGCTATGAAACTTCCCCAATATAAAGACGAAAAAGATTTGTGCTCATACTTAACACATTTTGAAAAGATCTTCGAGGTAAACGGATGGGCCCTAGAATCCGAAGGAGTGAGTAAATTGCTCCCATTGCTTAGTCCGCGCTTAAGAGAAATTTTCATCTCGTTACCACATGAAGCTACAATAGACTATAGCACCTTGAAGGCCGAATTGCTATCCGCCTTAAACTTGAACCTTCAATTCTACCGCGCGAAGTTTAGATCGGCTAAAATCCAGCCCGGTCAAACTTCCCGACATTTTGGATATATCCTGAAGCGAAACCTCCAGTTCTGGTTAGAATCCTCCAAAGTCGAATCGGAGTATGAGGCCCTGATTGACTTTATGTTAAAAGACCAGCTATTGTCCACCCTCCTTCAGGAGATCCGAGCATTCGTGCAAGACCGCCGAGCGTCTACCTTTCAAGAATGCCTCGAGGAAGCTGATCTCTCCACGCGACAAATCATCACCTATACCCACAGGATACCCGGAAGAATAGTCCCCCGTCCCCGAGGAATAAATTTAGTCAATGGAAGTCACAACAAAGGAAACCCCCTCCATTGATAAGGACCACAGCCCCGTTCAGGGCAAAGAATAAGCCTTTTGTAGCCCACGAAGACAGAAAACCCCCAGTCTTCAATACCCCCTACAATAATCAGCACCCGGATAAGCAGGTTATATGCTACTCCTGCGGTTCCCCCGGCCATTATAAGTCCCAATGTGTACAGAATTCCAGCCTACGTCCCACCTAGAGCCAACAAGTTCACCAAGTAACCGCTACCCTTCCCCCAGAACAGCCGGCCGCGCTTACGTCATCCCCCTCGTCTCCATCCCCACAGGAATTTCAAGTGAACTTCCTGTTCAACAAGAGTTCCCCGGGAGGACTAAATTTCGAAACCGGCTCGATGAATCGCTGTAAAGTGTCCACCCTCGTCAGAGACACAGGGTGCACATGCATTGTGGTATCAGACAAATTGCGACCCCCTGTCGACCCACAACATAAGAAGTACGCAATTGTACACGACTTCTTGGGTCGAGAAAAAATAGATCCTCGGTAATCCGCTGCCATGTACAGTGTAAATATTTCACTGGTTGGGCCGACGTAGTGGCAGCCCCCATCAAATTTTGCTCGGTACCCATTGGCCAGAGCGCACTACTCTCCCCGAGTGAAGTGACTCAAGCTGTCGTCACTCGAGCGCAAGCTAGCCGCGAGGCCTCTCCCCCAACACGCCTTTTCACCCCAGAGTCTCCTTTAGAGGTCCCAACGAGTAATGCACAATTCCTCAGAGCACAGCAAAGCTGCCCTTTACTTCAATCCCTTTGGAAAAAGGCCCGAAAGAACGAAGAGGTGATCGTTCGAGGGGACCGTCCCATAAGGTACATCATTAACGACTCCCTTCTGTTTCGCACCTCTTGAGGTGAGTCTGACCCACCTTCCAAGGTCATGTGTATTTCGGGCACACATGTAAACCAAATCCTGCGAGTAGCACATGAAAGTCCCATGGCCGGTCATTTCGGTCATAACAAGACTTCTCAGCGAGTATTTAAATACTTTTTTTGGCCCGGTACAGCCAAAGATATTGCAGAATTCTGCAAAACGTGCGATTTGTGCCAGAAAACCACTGCAAAAAGTCGAATAGCCCCAGCTCCCCTGCAAAGAACCCCAGTCATTTCGGAGCCCTTCTCGAGAGTCGCCATCGACCTCATCGAACCAATTCACCTTCCTTCCGCCGAAGGTCATACGCATGTACTAACATTGATAGACTGCGCTACCCGATTCCCAGATGCTATCGCTCTAAAAAGGATCGATAGTATCTCTTGCTCTGAAGCCCTTATTTCCATTATTTCTAGAGTAGGATTGCACAAAGAAATTTTGTCAGATAGAGGCCTCCAGTTTACCTCTGAGCTCATGGAACACGTGAACACCCTGCTCCAAATCAAACCTATTTTTACCACCCCCTTCCATCCGAGCGCGAACGGCATGTGCGAAAAGTTCAATGCGACCTTGAAAAGCGTCCTCAAGAAGCTTTGCATGGAACAACCCCAAGAATGGCACCGATATTTGCCAGTTGCGTTATTCGCATGCCGCGAAATTCCCCATAGGACCATCGGATTTTCCCCATTTGAGCTCCTGTATGGGAGAAACGTGCGGGGTCCCCTCAGTATTTTGAAAGAGTTATGGACAAATTCCCGTTTGTGTCCAGAATTAAGGAACACTTATTCCTTCGTCCTCGAACTAAGGGAAAGATTAAAAAGGTGTTCTGACATAGCAGTCAGAAGTTCCGAAATGAATATGGAAAAGTATCGGACATACTTTGATCTGAAGGCCAAACACAGAAAACTGAAGCCCGGGGATGAAGTTCTACTCTTACTCCCCTCGGATTCCCATAAACTTCTCTCCCAATGAAAAGGCCCCTACCCCGTTCAGAAAACCCACGGATCGGTCGATTACGTTATACAGACACCCGCAGGTGATAAGTTATATCACATGAACATGCTAAAAAAGTATCATAGACGGGCCTGTATAAACAATATAGTCCCCTTCGACGAAGAAAGGGTAATTGACGACGTCCACCCAAACAAACCCCTAAATATTGTTAATTCAATTTGCATAGAGTCAAGCGAAGATTGTCCCCTCCCCGTACTCCCGTCCAAGCTGCCCCCATAAAAGAACCTTTCCCCGAGTTGGATGTAAACTCCGACCTCACCCCTGCCCAAAGGAACCAAATGATGGCACTTTTGGAAGAATTTAGTGACGTCATTTCCGAGTCACCAGGATGCTCGACTCAGTTCGAACATGATATCGCCGCCCTCACTACGCTCGAACCTGTGCGATGTAAGCCCTATCGCGTACCGGTGCACCTAAGAGACGCTTTCAATGAGGAAGTCGACAATCTTTTGCAATTAGGGATTATCGAGCCATCTACGTCCGACTACTGTTCCCCAATAGTCATGGTCCGCAAGCCAGACCAGTCCTTTAGGATGTGCGTCGATTTTCGGAAGTTAAACACCGTCACCGTGTTCGACGCCGAGCCTCTCCCCCTAATTGACCAAAATTTACATCTCTTCGAAGGAGCCACCTACATCACTGAGATAGACCTATGTAAGGCCTATTATCAGATCCCCCTAAAGGCATCAGCGAGGAAACTAACAGCCTTTCCTACATACAAAGGTTTAATGGAATTCACTCGTCTTCCTGTTTGCCTATTCACTGCCTGCAGTAGCTACAACCGCATAATGCGCCGTGTAATAGACGGTTTAAAAACGTTTCTTTTTATTTTGATAACGTGTATATGGCTACACGTTCATGAAACGACCATATCTTGTCCCTCCGCCTGCTTTTAGAACGCTTAAAGCATCATGGCTTAACGATTAAACCCTCAAAATGCCCTTTTTCTTATAAATCCATAGAATACCTTGGATTTAAAATAGGCGAAAGTCATCCTGCCCCACAGAAAGAGAAGGTAAAGGATATTGTAAATATGCCCCTACCACGCACTAAGAAGCAATTACGGTCTTTCCTCGGTGCTGCTTCGTTTTACCGCCGCTTCGTACCCCAATTTGCTTCTGTAGCAGCTCCCGTAAACGATCTGCTAAAAAAGAAACTCTCGGACCATCTCCAGTGAAACCTCGACGCCGAAGCGCACTTTGAAGAGCTCAAAGAGAAGCTAGTCTCCGCCCCAATCTTCAAACTGCCGAACCCTCAGAAGAAATTTGGCGTAAGGACAGATGCTTCCCAACTGGGTATTGGCTGCGTATTACTCCAATACGACGAGGACCAAGAACCCGCTCCTATAAGCTATGCGAGTCGCCGACTGACCAAAAGGGCATACGCTACCGTAGAACTGGAAGCTCTAGCGATTGTTTTTGCGATTACAAAATTTAGAATGTATCTGGTAGGTCGTCCATTCCTCATAGAGACTGATCATAGAGCGTTAGCCTACTTAAAAACTTGTAAAATCCGAAACGGCAGGCTAATGCGCTGGTCATTATTGCTAGCGGAGTACCGTAATGAAATCAGGTATCTAAAAGGGTCTGGCAATGTACTCGCAGATAGCCTTTCGAGAAACTCAATTTCAGATAGCGATTAATAGTCAATTATATATTTTTTTGTGTGTATCCTTTCTATAAATAATTATTTCTTGCCTGTACTCTGTATGTGTTTTGTTTTGTTTTGTATATGTAAATTAGAGAGACTGATGTAGCAGTAATATTTTGTAGCCATTAGATACTAAGGTAAATTCCTAACGGTTTTGCTAAAATTACCGACTCAATTGTTCGAGTCGAGGAAGATAATTACAAATTCCCCCGGGAAGTTAATTTTCACATTATTCCTTATTTCATGGCGGAATAATGTTCCTCGAAATAGGTAGGCGTGTGAGGGATGAAATGTACATACTCGCATGCCGCCAGACAATCGTGGGAACGAAAGAAATTTGTCGTTTGAGTAAACCTTTGTCTCCTCCCTCTCTCCCCCACCCACCCTTCCCCCAACTGGCGACAGGAAGTCTGACGAAAGAAGGCCTATCTCACAGAGAAGCCTAAATTCTATTTGCCTTCTTTATGATACCATGGAGATTGTCTAGAAGGCGCTGCGATAAGCGAATTGACGTGAATGGAATCTCTCTCTCGATTTCCCACAATCCTCGGTATAAATTATAACGCCGTTCATCCCTCTGGAGCAGTGTCCCAAACCTACTCGCGTAATCCTCACGTTGAACGAGAGTCGTTGCCGTAACGTATCGACTGTCAACGCGCCGCCGAGATAACTTGGTCGCTGTCTCAAAGTGTTCCTGAAGTAAATCCCGCCCGCAGAGTCTGTGACTAGAAGAATACGCTCTGTTGCTCAACGTAACTTGAGAAAGAAAAGGAACATCCAAATAGTTACTGGAAGTTACTATTTGTTAGTGTCACATCCAGTTAGGAGTGAACTAACCGGAACTGCAGCCAGCAGCCCCGAACCCGTCGTCTTATCCCCCCTCTCCCCAAGAACTCGTGTTAACGCCACCCGAACCACTCCGTCTGTACCTGAGTAGTCGTCTCTCCAATCCATCACAATTAATGGTAATCTGTAAACCCAGTGTCCCTCTATTTTTAAATTACCTATTTAATTAACAGTGATTGATACTCCCATTGAGTCTTTATAAATCTAGACGCTTAACGTCAGTGTTTAATATTTAATCCTTAATTTTGCCCGTTTAACTATTGCTAATTATAATATTTGTGTAAAGTAAAGTTTATTTTTTGTACGTGTGTTTATTTGTGGCTCCTCCCTTTTGACGTACCCTTGGCAAGACTTTAATTAAGAATCCCTTCGGCTAATTTATTCAACCTGAATTATGCACTCTTAGAATTCAACAATCACAAACCTCCCCCCAGTAACAAGTGGGACTTTTATAGTGAGAATCCTGGCTACGGCACAACCCGCCTCTAACCAGCTTTCGCACGTTCAGTAGGAATTAAAGCCTACCTATATATATATATATATATATATATATATATATATATATATATATATATATATATATATATATATATATATATATATATATATATATATATATATATATATATATATATGATCGTAGATTGAGTCATAGGGTCAATACTATCGACTTAAACAATAGCGGTGTGTCCAGATCAAGGACTAGAATAATTATTGGACCAGGCTATGAGCAATTCTACGACACTCTATCATACTAATTATACTTACTACACCTACACCACATAATTATATTTATACAATGACATGTACTCTAGTGTGCTCACGTATACCCTGCGTGTATGTTCATAATTATTTCACCCATATTCCTAGTCGTATAATCTCATGTAACTACTTGTACTCGCATAATTATATCACTTTTATTATATTTCATTCTCAATCGCTTACTTATCATTCATATTCTCTGTATACAATAAAAAATTTAATTTCTTAGTTATCATTTGTGTAATATCTTGTAAATTATAATATATCCTATTTTTGTTCACATTGATTCATGCCATTCATTGGGTAGATTGAGATCCAATCCACGTTAGGGTTGCCATATGATCAGTTAACTCAAATATCAAACTTATGCAAGTACTGACTATTGCATGGCTATCTAAATCAATCTACTCACGCATGCACTAGTCAGAACCTATACATAAAAATGGTCCACAGACCCAGGATATCTCCCACTCGCTTAATTAATGAAAATAAATTAAATCTTACATGAAAACGTGTAATTTCGGATCTCACGCTGCCATTCACAAAGCGCGCGCGCTGTTTTACAATCCCGTGTTCGTTAACGAATCCTAGCTTCTAGCTTCATTATAACGATTCAATTAGTATTTAGTAACATCCCTTAAATACAGAGAATATTTTTCTTTAATTTCTTTAATTTCATTAAATTTAATCTCTAAGATTTTCTTCTGGTACGACCACAGGCTTGCGTTCTGTACGCGCTCATACACACACACACACGTGCACTCATAATAACCACAACTCCTTCACGCATAGAAATACATTAGTTCAACCATCACGTGTACACCCAAATAAACAGGATAGACTATGATGGATCAGCAATAAGGGACATCGGCTAGCGTCTCACATGGTCAACGCAATCAAGCGCCTGAATCTAATCCGCAGTTCAGGAACAGGCAGCCACATGCATATCTCTCGCTTCCAGTATTCGATGCAGAAATTCCAATTGCATAGCTAGAAGTCTCAACCCTCCTTATCAACCCCCAGAACATCACAGCAGAGGAAAAGACAGCAGATGAAAAGACAGCAGCAGCCATCCAGCGTCTCCCCATAAGTACATTCGTTGAATTCAGGGAGATTTAAATTAACTCAGAAAATGGGAGATAGGAGTCCTTACATTCTTAAAGCACCTAAAGGAGCTTATCAGGATAAAAGGTGCACATATCGACCTTTTTAGCCCTCTCCACAGATATTTTCATGAGTAGAGTCCCAGAGGGGATCAGGCTACTTATTTTAAACTTAAACCCCTCGAATATAGAGCAGATAGCCATAGCCGCAGATAAATTATTTTTTAATCCCTACGTGAATTGGGGCAACGGCCAAAATCATTGCCCAACTAGCAACACTTCCATTTTTCAGGTTCGGGGAACGACGAGCTACCCTGGCGACTAGTCGGGGCGTTCAAGGGTTCCATCTTCTCTATCAAGGGACCATGAAGCTTCAATACGGAAGATGGAAGCCGATATCTAGCGGTTATAGCTGCAACAGGGATCACTTAGCGAGCACAAACACATGTTGGACGATCCGAGGCGCATGTCCCGCTCTGGTTTCCAAAAGAGAAGCCAGTGAGGGCATCCCAACGCAAGAGGTGAGAAGACGCGAAATTTTCAACCTCGTTCTTCCGCCTATTCTCATAACCTTCCTCACCATCAGGGCTTATGCTGGTACCATCAAAGTTACGGTCACAACGTGCACACTGTATACAACCTGGTAACGGCCGTTATTCTTCTTCACATACTGCGACAATAGTCTCCCAAAGCATAATGTTTCCTTTTGCTTTCAATTTAGTCAATGGTGCTGGTACCATAACAAATATATTGCACAAGCTATGCAATTCTTGCAACCGTGTACATATTTGGAACCAGTACCTCCTAACCTCAACTTTCTAGTTTTGTCACATCAATTAACTCAACCACCTTCTCCAAATTCTCACAATCCTTCGAATTTAGCCTCAACTATTAAATCACATCCTTTAAACTAAAAAGGCAAGGGATAAACGGCTCAAAATCCCCTGCCTACACATCATTTTCTCAGGTAGGTCGTCCTTTTCAAATTTATGACCCACTTTCTGGTAAAGCATAAGCTGGGGTTTGGTTAATGACTAAACTAGCCTAGATATCAGTCATTAACCTTGCTTTAAATGAAGTAAGGAATGAGAATGCGTTAGAACAGAGAAAACGATGCAGGGGTGACTAAGGTAACCTGGTAGTTTCAAGGCAAGTAATAGTTGTAACTTTTAACAAGATTTATTTTTTAAACTTAACAATGAAAGAGCATAAGTATAACAAAAAGAGGATGAAAATAGAAACACACAGTTGTAGTAAATGCGTTATGAATGATTATAAATCAATTAATAATTCGAGTAGTTAAAGAAATTATTCGATACAACGGGAATTAAAACGAGTTGGTTTACATTAATATGAATGGTATAGAAATGTGGAAAATTATTCGTTATAGATTATAGTTGGTAAATTTTATGTTATAGCCACTGAGCGTTGCACTAATTATAACCTCAGGGAGAACTGGAAATGTAAAGAAAGGAGGGAATTACATTCAGAACACTTAAGACATTTGATAAAGCTGATTATTAGAATCTATATTATTACTGACGCTTTGAGCTTGGTTGCGGGGTGGCCAGAGGTGGAGGGATGGTCTCATGACTGGGTAGCTCTGACGACGGAGTTTCCTGCGACAAAAGAGGAGTCGACAACAATCGGGAAGAAGATATGGGGGAGATAGGGGTGATTGGGGTTGAGGTTAGATAATGGTGAATTAGGGGAATCACTGGACCATTTTTCGATATAGTTGGAGAAGAAAATGAGGACTGTTCAGGGTGAACAGCATCAACAAAGGCGGTTTTCAAACGATTCAAAGAAACAATATCCTTGTTGGTGCCAAGCTGCAGTACATAGAACCTCATCTTCCTAGAGATGACGAGAAATGGTCCATCATAAACGGATTGCAATAAGGAGCGAGTTGAATCGCGACAGACAAAGACATGGGAACAAGTTGACATCTCTTTTACCCCGAAAGGTTTCTGCATAGCAGGCACTCTAGGGGCGGTAGGCCTAATCTTAGCCATCACTAGTACGAAATCGTGATGTTGGGTTCAATGAAGCGTAAGCTTGCTCTGAGCGTCGAGCGCAACCGTTCCACTTGACGTTGCTTTGGGGGTGGTAGCTAGTGGCATGTAGATGGAAAGGAGCCAATCACTGACACGAGTGCATCCCATTGGTGGGATTCAAATTGGCTGCCACGATCAGTCATGATCGTTGAGGGAACACCAAAACGAGCAACCCATGATGAGACGAAGGCTCGAGTTACAGTGGAAGCTCTGATGTCTGAGATAGGAACTGCCTCTGGCCAACAAGTAAAACGATCGATCATGGTGAGAAAATAATAGCAACTAGGAGAGTAAGGCAGATGACCTACTAAATCGACATAAACGGCGTCAAAACGCGACGAAGGATGAGGAAAAGGGCCTAGAGGAGCTTTTGTGTGACGACGGACTTTAGCGCGCTGGCATAACAGGTATGAGCGAGTCCATTTGGTCATATGGGAATTCATACTTGGCCAAACGAAGCGTTGCGGAACGAGCTTGCGTGTGGCATTGATGCTAGGATGAGAGAGACCGTGAATTTGGACGAAAATGTGTTGATGGTAAGCGAGAGGAATGAGAGGGCTAGGGCAGTCAGGCAATGAATAGTCTACCAGGATGCGCCTGAAAGGACTGTCTGGTAATTCGACTTCGCGAACAACGAGTTGAGAAGAGTGACGCAGCGTTTGCCTGTCTTCATCCTGTTCCTGGGCTAACGCTATTGCCGTATTATTGATGGACACAGTGCGACAAAGTTGCGTGCCCGAAACTGAAGAAATGCGAGAAGGTGTGTCCAATACGACGGTTGATGAGCCAGGAACGTATTGAATGTTGCTTGTAAGTGGCAAAATGAAGTCTAGATGTCGAGCATCGGGTGCAGAGTGCACGGCAGAAATGCTATGAACAGATAGTGCACCAATTAATGACTTGTGGTCCGTGAAGACAGTAGATTTACCTCCTTCCAAATATTGTCGGAAGTGGCGGAGGGAGAGATATATCCCGAGCAGCTCTCGAGAAAAAGTGATCGATCTCTTTTGTGAAGGAGTTAAAGATTTTGAGAAGAATGAAAGAAGTTGCCATGAGTTACGAATTCCGCCAGGAGAAACATGATATCTAAGAAAGGAGAGTTATGCGACACAAAAGACACATTTAAAAGTGTTGAGTACGATACCATACTCAAGTCGAGCGAAAACCTGACGAGGTGAGATAGATGCTCCTTTAAAGACGAAGATGCTATCGGGAGGTAGTCTATGTATCAAAAGACGAAGGAGAGACCTCTCAGAACCTAATCCATGAGACGTTTAAAGGTCTGACCACTGTTACGAAGACCAAAAGGCATTCGGTACATTACGAGGGAACCAAATGTCGGGGTGATAACTGTCTTTGGGATGTTATATGGATCAATATAGTTCTGGATGAAGGCACGAACCAGATCGAGTCGAGAAAAGATTGAACAACCGAAAAGAGCAGAGAATATATATCGGGGATAGTACAGGTATTGACCTGCCTGTAATCACCTACAGCTCTGTACTCACCGGGAATGGATTTAGCAGAGGTGGGCGCCGCTACCAAAATTTTGAAACTGCTATACGCTACTCCACTACCTTAGCTAGGTGAAACCTCTGCCGCTACTAGCACTACTTTTTAAAAAATGGCGAAGCCGCTACCCGTTGCTCCGCTATCGCTACTTTTGATTGTAAAGCGTCCTCCCCCCCAGCTTTTCACTGATTTTAATTAATTTCAAGGAAACTACTGTATATTACATCCAAAATTAGCAGTTTTAGTGTAGAAACGTACAATAGGTAGTGGTTTTGATATGTTAGTCCTCTATTCCACTACCATTTAGAGAATCCGTAAGAAGCGGACTAATGTAGCAGTCCGCCCAACTCTGGGATGTAGGTACTATACTATACGAAGCTATGCCACCTACCGCCATGAATGTGATCTCTTGCTTCATTAAATTGAGTATATTTGGGGCTAGTCGACGGGAGCGTGAAAATATAGGCCCTACAGTGATCTCTATCCGGTGAACAACACTGTGTTCAATTGGCTTGTCCTTTGAGGATGGAATGCTAAGGGCAGGAAATTCATGTATAAGGCGCTGAAATTGGGGACTGGTCGAAGGGAACCGGACAGAGAGAAGAGAACTGTGAGTGAAGTAGCGTGTTCGATAAGCTTGCGGTTTCGAGAATCGACCAGAAGGTCGTGGACAGAGAGAAAATCGAGGCCCAAAATAGGAAAGTCAACCTGGGCAATAATAAACGTCCGTCGAAAAACTCGACGGAGGCTGAGAGATAACTGAAGGATACGCTTTCCATAGGTCCTTATATCCGAGGAATTAGCGGCTTTAAGGACAAAATAAGGAAGACGAAAATGTATTATCGTCCAGAGAGGCTAGAATAACACTACATTGAGCACCAGTGTCAACTAAATATGAAAAAATAGAGAGGGGGTCGTAAATACGAAATGCTGGATCAACCTGAGAAAGTGAAGGAACGACAGAGGTGATAAACCCATTGATCACTTGCGTTTTTAGTTTAAATTAGTTGGAGAATTTGAATTATTAGAATGAGAGTGAATTTGAGCATTGGATTGAGAAGAGTGAATTGATTGTTGAAATGAAATTGGTGGATTGACGAGAGAAGAGGCTGGTACTGGTTGTAAATATGTGCAGGGCTGTAAGCATTTTATGGCTTGTGCACCATATTTGTTGTGGTATAGTATATGGTTATTCATGGTTTTTTTTTCCGTTAATAAATCAACCTAAATAGCGTTTCGAAAACCATAACCATAAATATGTTTGATCGAAGTTGTCGCCTGATAGTTTTTTTAGGCCTAAGACGAAAGCGAAATAAATTTTGAAATAATGAACTGGGTTTTAAGAAACATAATTAAACAAATATAAATATATTCATAGAATTAACGAATGTACAATGAGATAAGTTGGATTAAGTATACAATGTAAGATATGGTAAAATAAGATTTACAGTAACAAGATGCGAAGAGAATTGAAGTACATGAAATAAATATGAAATAATATGGTGGAATAATATGGTGACTATGATGGACTGTGAATTAGGGGCTGCAATATGAGAAGTAAATATAATTAGGAGCTACTCTCGTATGGTCGTTTGCAAAGAATTGTGAGGGAAAGTGGAATTAACTAAGTATGATTTGTTTGGAAGTAAATGATTAATTGTAGAAGGAATGATTACCGACCTTCATACGAAGAATGGTGAGAGTCGAATGGGAAAAAATATTGTTCCAGAAGGTCGAGCTGAAAGCGTGTGTTTGTTTGTTTGTGTGTGAAATTTTAAGAGATGATGTTTGAAACAGTAGTACGTTAAATGAATTGACAAGTAAAATAAATGAATGAATTAATTATCAAGTTGTACATCAAATATGATTAATTTACAAAAGTTAAATAAAATAATTGAAGGATTAAATTGACAAAGTTAAATATATATATTTTTTTTTTTAATTAAGGGGCTATCTGGCGACTGCCGACTAAGGCATAAGTTGCCGTAAACAAACAGCCAAGTTCTAGGCTACTTTAAAAAATTGAACAGGAAACAATAAAAAGAAATAACAATAACAGACAAAGTTAAATAAAATAATTGAACGATTAAATTGACAAAGTTAAGTAAAATAATTGAACGATTAAATTGACAAAGTTAAAGGATTGCATGATATGAATTTTACATAATAATTATATATATATATATATATATATATATATATATATATATATATATATATATATATATATATATATATATATATATATTAAGTTTCCTAGGAGGTTTTTATTATAGGAATGCCTAGAGGGCATTGCTATAGTGGTACCAGCAGCAATTAGTTGGTTGGAGAGAAGTAACACTAGAATGAGAAGGATGAAACTGTGAAAAGCGAGCATTAGGATGAGTGGTAATATTGGCAAGGCTACGTACAGTGCACAGCGTTGCTACCATATTTTTCATGGTACCAGAATAGACTCTTTGATTGAGAGTGATGAAATTGAGGTTTGGATGGGTAAGCGGAAGAAGAATGATTAAAGGAATGCTGCGTCTCACCTTTTGTGCTTGAATGCTCTCGTTGGTTTCTTCTTCGAGAGGACGAACGGTGCCTGTCGCTCCGTCCACCCTTGTGACTGTGCACTTGCGCGTTCCTACATCGGAGTTTTAGGTTTTTCAACCTTCTTCCTATCCTATCTAACGTGGCAGCTAAGTTCGGCAATGAAGAGAAAGAGGCGTTGCACGGTTTCGGCCTGTTGTCGGAAGACTCCTTTGGGAACCGAACCTGCGAAATAGTTAAATTAGAAGGAAGAATCGGATTTCGTGGGACAGTCCCCCAGCTAACATACGGGTTTCGGTATATAATCACGGCTGCTTGTGCATTCTGGTTCACGTTGTTATGCTTACCAATCATAATGAGGGGTCTAATGTGGTCAGTGATCCCCAACAGGAACAAATTATGTAAGAAGGGAGTCGAAATGCTCAGACTAAGCGCTTTTCGCCCTTGTCAATTCCTTAAGATGTTCAAGGAAGCGCGTGGGAAGCCTATCCCCCATTTGCTCCGTATTTAAAAGTTCTCGCACGTCCTCGACCTGTGACCTGCCGAACACGAGCTTATAAGCCTGCTTTAATTCTCCACACGCACCCCTTCTCCCACTTTCAAGCAAAATCCCCCGGAATAAAGTAAATATACTCATCGGCACTTTTAGCCTAATGTAGATTATGCGCTCTTGATCAGTTATGGCTTGATATTCCATGAGCACTTCGCATAATTCCAACCACGTGATTGGGTCGGTTGCATCAAAAGCGGGAAGAATGATCGAAGGGTGGTTGGTGCCTCGGGCGCTAATATCTTGCGTGAACACATATGTATGACTGATCGCCGCAGCCGAGGTACCCGTGGTTGTTGGAGTGTAGAATGTTTGGTTTGGACTTGTGGTTGTTATTGAGGCAGACGTTGTGGTGGCACAATTATTCATGACTATATTATGTTGTTTATTAAGGCATGTGTGCTATTGAAACTATTCGGGATATTAAAATAAAATTTGAGGAGGATAAATAAGTGAGTGGGTTAGAAATAAAATGAGAAGAAATGTTTTCAATTTCGAGCACCGTTAAAAGAAAACGTGCGTTCGTTAGAGAAATTTTCAAAGCGAGTGGAGAAAAGAAAGGACGCCGGGGCGCTCTCCGTACCGGAACAAATGAGAGTGAACCCGGTTGAGTTTAAACCTTCGCGGGCATAAACTAACACGTGAAAAGAATGATCTAATTTTTCGTAACTAGACGTCAAACTATATAATAATTAATTGAAGCGGGTCTTGGGGCATTAATTAAAACATAAGATGTGGTTTGGTTAATGACTAAACTAGCCTAGATATTAGTCCTTAACCTTGATTTAAATGAAGGAAGGGATGAGAACGCGTTAGAATAGAGAAAACGAGGCAGGGCGTGACTCAGACAGCCGGGTAGTTTCAAGGCAAGTAATGGCTGCAATTTTTAACAGGGTTTATTTTTTAAACTTAATGAAAGAGCATAAATATAACAAAGAGTAAGGATGAAAATAGAAACACACAGTTGGAGTAAATGAGTTATGAATGATTATAAATTAATTCATAATTTGAGTGGTTAAGGAAATTATTCGATACAAGGGAAAATAATACGAGATGGTTTATATAAATATGAATGGTATAGATGTGGAAAATTATTTGTTATAAATTATAGTTGGTAAATTTTATGTTATAGCAACTGAACGTTGCACAAATTATAACCTCAGGGAAACTGGAAATGCAAAGAAAGGGGGAATTACATTCAGAACACTTAAGACATTCGATAAAGCTGATTATTAGAATCTATATTACTACTTACCTTATCCGGTGGGTAGACACAACACAAGTGAAGGAATGAAAGTTCGAGTGTGGCAGGAAAGATGAGGTCTACACTGATTGGATGGTTTGAAATGCATGAGACAAGGGTTGTGATTGTTGGAGGAGACCGTACATCTAATAAGGTAATCGTATGGGGTAAATATTATCGAATGTCGTACAAATGAATTTTAAGGGGCGATATATATAATTTCTTAGAGGGGAAAATGCCAACTGCATCTTTACGAACTTTTGTAAGAGCAGGCAAAGATGTCAGCTGCTACACTGTTTTTTCATACCTGGTAGATACTGGTGCTGAATGCAGTGTCTTAGCAATTTCTAAGGCCGACAAAGATTCTTCTTCCTCAGATTTAGTTCTGAAGTCAGCCAATTTGACCAACATTAGGACCTATGGAAGGCGAAATCTTCAAGTCTCACTCGGTCTCCATCAAGTTTTTCGATGGACCTTCATCAAGGCCGAGGTAGATTGTCCAATATTGGGCCTCGATTTTCTTTCGGCTCACGAGCTTTTGGTCGATTCTCGACCCAGAAAGCTTGTCGACCACAAAACACTACTCACAGTTTCAGATTCGTACTCACCTTCTCAGAATAGCCTCCTCTCTATTCGTCTTACACCAACCGAGGCACCATTTCAACGCCTTCTTCAGGAGTTTCCTGAACTCACCATTCCATCTTCGAAGGATAGGCCCATAAAACAGTGTGGTGCATCGGATAGAGACAACAAGTGGTCCTGTATTTTTCCTTCCACAACGCCAAACTCCAGATAAACTGCCTGCTATTCACGATGCAAGTAGGGATTTGTAGGCCTTCCGCTTCTCCGTGGTCCTCCCCACACCACATTGTGCCCAAATCCACGCTGGGATATTTCAGAGTAGTTGAAGAATACAGGGCTCTAAATGCTATTACAATCCCTGATCGAGATCAATTGCCGTTCATAGCAGATTTTACCTCATCTCTCTCTGGTTGTACTCTCTTTTCTCGGCTGTATCTGCTTCGTGCTTTCAACCAGATCCATATTCACACAGACTATGTTCCAAAAACTAATATCACAAGTCCGTTTGGATGTTTTGAAATGGTCAAAATGCCATATGGATGCGCAACTCTGGTTAAACTTTCCAGCGCTTTATGGACCAAGTCCTTGGGGGTCTTCCTTTTTTATTTTGCTACATCGTTGACCTTCTAATAGCATCCTCCTCGCTGAAGGAACACTTTTCCCACTTTCGTCAGGAATATCTCTTTGGTGTCTCGTAACTCTCCTTCTTTGGAAACCATACTCGAGTGCCGGGATTAGCCCACTCGAAGATAAAGGTACCGTGATGCGCAACTTTCCTCAACCCACACCACGCATACAACTCAGACGTTTCTGTGGTATGATCAATTTCTACCACAGATTCATTCCAAATTGTGCCCTGGGCATGCAACCTATTAATTCTATGCTCACCAAAACCAAAAAGAACTCTCGTTTTGAATGGTCTACTGAGGTGTGCGATGCATTCTCTGGCACCAAAAAGGCTATTGCCCGCACTGTAAAATTGGCTCATCCTTCTCCAGGAGCCCCCATCAGCCTATCTTCAGACGCACCCTCAACTCATGTAGGTGCAACGTTGCAACAAAATATTGGAGACCAATCGCAACCTCTTTCTTTCTTCTCTCGCTCTCGTTCTGATTTCCCAAAGAGGTGTAGTACGTTCTCTCGCGAGCTCCTTGGAATATACCTCTCAATCCGCCATCACTTGGAAGGACGTGACTTCATTATTTTTACGGTCGGTGCTTGTTCGTCTCGTAGTACTTCGTAAGTACAGAGTAGGCGTAAGTACACACTGCAGTTAACGCTCGTCATCTTGACTTCATCGTGCAGATGACGAATAATATTCGCTATGTTCCTGGTTCTTCCAACGTCGTACCGGATGCGCTTTCCCGCATTGGTGTGATTTTGGGCATGCAACTCTCTCTCACTGCTCCCATTTATTATGCAACCCTAGCGCTATCCCAGGAATAAGATGAAGACACGCAAGACACGTCAAGATCGGCCGCCCCGCACTCCGTTTAATATACGTTCGGTTTCCAGCCTGCACCTACCTATTTCTGCCTCCAAGTCACACGCGGCTCGCCACTGTGCTAAACTGGAACCCCAGACTGAAATGATAGATTATCGCTAGTTTGGAATCAAAAGTATTGGCGATACCGATGAATCGATAACGCGGGGAAAAAATCGCATAACCGATAACTAGATATCGTTATCGCGATAACACCCACATATGGCATCTACAATATACAATTTAAACAATCTATAGGATTGTGTCCGATCATGCATTTAAAATATACAATTCGAACCATACGCAGGAATGTGTCAAAAACAAAAAGCATCACCATCAAAACTCGTCAAAATTCAAATCAATCGTAATATGCAATAATAAAAAACTGGATCCACAGGAATGAGTCCAGAATACCCTCCAAAGTTAACCCTCCCTGCACATTTAACCATCTAATCTAGGGTTTGAATAGATTCAGGTTTGGACTGTCTACCGTCTAGATGGCAAATTATTCCAGTAATCTACCACTATTGGTGAAAAAATATTTTCTAACATCCAATTTGCACCTCTGTTTTTTTATTTTTAAGTGGTGACCCTTAGTCCGAATACTACCTTCCAACTCCCCCCGCAACACCTCCATGGGCAGCTACGGCACAAACTCCTCACCACAACCCTGGATCAGACAACAGTCACGGATCCTGGACGTCTGCCTTACCCGGTTACGGCTGGGCCACACATCCCTCAACGCCCGCCTCCACCGGATGAACATCTTCCCTGACCCATTCTGTCCCAGGTGCCGGAACATAGACGAAACAGAGGAGCACTTCCTACTCCGCTGACCCCGCTTCTACTCCCACCCCCAAGCCCTGGCGCATAGACTCCGTGCTCTGAACGTCCCCACCCTTGACCTACCCACACTACTGGCTGCTCCCCCCCCCCTGTCTCTCCTCACCTGCGAATTCCTGAGGAAATCCCAACAACTCCCGCGACTATAAAGCGGGGCTCTAGCAGCAGGACATATACGCCGCAAAGCATCAATGCCATCAAAAACAACAACAAATAACTTGCTAAAATCCAACTTATCCATCCCAGAACATATTTTAAAAAGCTCGAAAATTTTTCCTTTCAAACATCTCGGGGAATCTCTCTGTAGACTTTCTTCCGAAGGGTTGTATCGCTCCACGCTTTCCAAATCTTGTTTGATATAAGTGATTAATCGTTAGGTACTTTAGTGAGAAGTTTGCTTAACCTAGGTTATCTCCTTATATCTACTGCCTTAGTAACCTAAGACCTTTGCCTTAACGAAAGTCGCCCGTGCCGGCACGGGGGCATTCTTCTCTCGAGATGTCTCAAAAGCACAAATCTCGAGTTAAACTAAAACGACCTAATTCTAATACTGATCTCGAGTCACCTAACGTTGATCCTACTCTAAAGCAACTACATAAAGTGATCAAAGAGACTGACCAAGCTGTCTCACGTTTCTCTTCACAGCCATTAATTTCTGGTTCAGAGAAATCAAACACCTACCCGAATTACCTTGCTATATATCATAATCCAACACAGTAATAAAACTCCCGTGACATCACAAAGTAAGACCAATGATACAGGTAGCATAAATGTGACTTCCATAAACAAAAATGATCCCAAATTGAATATTGGGTAAATGTTGCTTTCTGGCTTTGTTCTGGAAGGTTGTCTTACAGGAAGCTCCTGATTCTCATTGTAAGATTGGGATATAATACTGATTTGGGTGTGTAGTTTTTCTTGTATTTATTTAATACATCAATCACTAATAAATACATTAGTAATTAATACTTTTGGGGAAGATAACTGGCAGCAATCCTGAGCAAGAATTGGTAAATATGTAGATTACGGCCGGGAAAAAAATTTGTGTAAATATTATCGTTCACTTGTGTCAGAATATTCATGCGCGTTTGAGTCCTTTTTGAATTATTATTCTATAAACAATTAGGATTATATACTGGGGGGCTGTGCCCCCCAGACCACTCCCCAATTTAATGAAACTCAGGATCATCGTAGTGTAGTCCCCCATTGTGTTTACCCCCACACGAGCCATCAACTTAAATGTACTCAAAAAACGCGAAACATTTTGGAACACGGACGAAATTAT
This sequence comes from Ceratothoa steindachneri, assembly GCA_963969495.1. Taxonomy (NCBI): domain Eukaryota; kingdom Metazoa; phylum Arthropoda; class Malacostraca; order Isopoda; family Cymothoidae; genus Ceratothoa; species Ceratothoa steindachneri. The sequence goes on along the minus strand of OZ018319.1, from coordinate 87,135,265 downwards.
ACATCCCATCATTCGCGCCGATAATCTACATATTTACCCCAGATATTTTTTGATGAGTGTTAACTTTTTCCTTAGTAAATTTCTGAGAGTATGGCTGTTTGTATAGATGGTGAGAGCATGCCGTTTGAAAGTAGTGTGTATGTGGTGTGTGATGCATGTGGAGTTGAAAGGAGAGTGAATGTAACTGAATGCCGTGTGTGTTTTCTGGAAGGGGAGGTTAGGAGGTTGAATAATTTGGTGTTTGAGGTGAGAAGAGATGCAAGTGTGCGATTGAAGGGTGAGATTAGTGCTAAGAGGGTGGAAGATAGGGCTAGGACTGGGAACAGTGTGGAAGTTGTGAGTGATGATGAATGGTGGGTGAAAATGGATAGGATAGATAAGTTAGGACAGATTAGGTGTTTGAAAAGGAAGGACATAGAACCTGTTAGGTTGACTAACAGATTCAATGTCCTGAGAGAGGAAGAGTGTGAAAGTGATTTGCCTGGTGTGATTGTGGATGAAAGCAGGATGGGTGGTAGTGTGACTGAGAGCAGGAGGGAGGGTAATATTAAGCCAAGACAGAATAGGAGAATGACTGAGGTGCTAGTGATGGGTGACTCTCAGATTAGGTATTTAGATAGGAAGTTGAGTGATAGCAAGTGGAAGGAAATGAGTGTGTGTCTGCAGGGTGCTGGTGTAAGTGATGTTTGTGATAGGTTGGTTTCTGGGTGTGAGAGGGATGTAGTTGTGATTACGCATGTGGGAGTGAGTGATGTAAAGAAGGTGGGTACATGTGAGTTACGTGAGCAGTATAAAAGGTTAGTTGAAAAGATGAGTAAAAGCAGGGCAAAAGGTGTTGTTTCTGGTGTGCTTCCGAGATTGGATGTGAGGGTAGAATGGTTGTCACGTGCAATTGGTTTGAATGAATTTGTGAAAGGACTGTGTGAGGACTTAGGATTGGTGTTTGTGGATTTCTGGGGTGAGTTTTACGGGAATAGGAGGTTGTATGCGATGGATGGGCTCCATCTTAGTCGGGCAGGTGTTGAGGTTCTATGGGGAGAGCTGGATAACATAACATAACATAACATAATTTCACAGATGACAAAAGCCACAAGGGCCTATCTAAGGTCATCCGTATCTATCAAATCCCTCCCACATAATGCATCCATAGGATTTTGTCAGATCATGCATCTACAATATACAATTTAACAATCCATAGGAATGTCCAACCATGCATCTACAATATATAATTTAAGCCTCCATAGGAGTCTGTCAAAAACAAAATGAAAGTCCCCCAAAATATACAATAAAAAGAAACTGCATCCACAGGAATAAGTCAAGAAACATATCCACATACCAAAAAGTAAGAAATTAACCCTCCATCCCTATATAATCATCCAATCTGCGCTTGAAAACATTCAAGTTTGGGCTGTCTACAGTCTCAGGTGGCAAACTATTCCAATAATCCACCACTCAGATCAGATCAGATCAGATCAAATGGTTCGGTATTACCTTTACATCGGCACCTGATATATAGTCATATTTATTAGAAAGTATTAAAATATTCAGATTATTATCTTTGTCCACAATATTATTTTTCAGGCTCTTTACCTATTTATAGTTGCCTTTGTCTTGTATTTACATTAAGATTATGTACAGAGTTTCAGAATATATATACATATATATAAATAAAATATGTCATATGTTTCAATCTAAATTATCACATAAAACAGGGCAAATGTCTCAATTCAAACTACTTACAAATTTTTCTCTCATTTTCCACATTCTTGATAAAATCATCTTATGTTTTTCTTGTTCATTCTTATTCATATTACTGCTAAACAATAGAATTGCAGCTATAAATGATTTTTTATCAGTGTAAAATTTACTCTCCTGTCTAATGTTTATCAATCTTGGACATTCGTATAAAAAATGATCTATATTTTCTATTTTTTTCATGTTGCAAAGGAGACATTGGTCTGTTTGATTTTTATCCAATTTTTCATTCCTCCAGTTCAGTTTGAGTGTATTGGTTCTTGCCAAAAATAAGATTCTTGAGTACTGGTCATTGTAATAAATTCCATCTTCTTTAATTTTCTTTTTATATTCACAATATATTGCAAGACTACTTCTTTCTGCTAGCTCTCTCTTCCATTTGTCTGTATCTATGTTATTTATAATGTTTTTCAGTTCAGTTTTATTTTTGTATTTAATATTGTCCAACGATAAATTATGGGCATTCATGTAGGATTGTATACTTTTTATCCATTTGTTAGATTTATTATTGTATAATACAATAAATATCTTACTTAGCAATTCATTTTCATTATTGCTGATTAGATATTTTATATACATGATCACCTTTAGGGCCAACCTATTTTCAAAAGTAGAGGATCCAACTTCTCCTCTAAGGGCAGCAACAGGAGTATATTTTGGAGCTCCAAGAATATGTCTATATGCCCTATTTTCAGCCTTCTGGTATTCATTTATTTCATTTTTTGTAAAATACATAATTTCCGCTGAGTATATTGCACTTGGTAATATGATGTTTTTCCAATAGGCTTTACCAATAAGCACCTTATTTGTGCTTTTACTAATTACTGAGGGCAGCATATTACTCATTGATTGAATAAATTTAAGCTTCTCTTCTTTATGTATTTTGAAATAATTCCTAACATAACATAACATAACATAACATAATTACACGGATGACAAAAGCCACAAGGGCCTATCAAAGGTCATCCGCCTCCGTCAAAACCCACCCACAAAAAGCACCCTCACCAGGGGAAGACAAAATCAAAGTCCCCCACAATATAATATAACGGATGACAAAAGCCACAAGGGCTCATCATAGGTCATCCGAGTCAAGCGGCCTCTTTTTCAAGGCACCCAAACTCCCAGGAAAACTACATCCAGAGGATTGCATCCAGAAACAAGGGTATCACCAATCAAGGCTTGTCAAGAACTAAATCATGCAGCTATAGATATATACAAACAATATTAATATATACAAAACTTAGGAACCATCACAACCTTCCCTTCCCATAAACTCATCCAACCTACTCTTAAATACATTTAGATTTGGACTACCTACTACCCTCTGCGGCAATTTGTTCCAGAAGTCTACCACTCTATTGGTGAAAAAATATTTTCTTAAATCCAACCTACACCCTTGCTTTTTAATTTTCAAGTGGTGACCTCTAGTCCGATTTCCATCATCTAACTCAAAAAACTTGCTAACATCCAATTTATCTATCCCGGAAAAAATTTTAAACAGCTCAATCATATCCCCTCTCACACACCTCCTTTCGAACGAGAACATATTTAATACCCTCAGTCTATCTTCATATTCAAGGTGCCTCAGGGAAGGAATAATCTTTGTTGCCCTCCGTTGCACTGACTCAAGAAGGTTAATATCGTGTCTAAAATGTGGGGACCATGCCTGTATACAGTACTCTAGATGTGGCCTAACATAAGAGTTATAGAGTTTAAGAATAACCTCCTTACTTTTGTAACTGACATTTCTCTTAATAAAACCCAGCACTCTATTTGCCCTATTTCTTGCTTCAATACACTGCTTAGAAAACCTTAATGACTTATCTATTACTACTCCTAGATCTTTCTCATCCTCTACTGAGCTCAGCCAATGCCCATCCATTTCATAGTTAAATTCTCTATTATTTTTTCCCATGTTAATAACTTTGCACTTATCAAGGTTGAAAGTCATTTGCCACTTATGTGCCCAGGATAACAATTTATTTAAGTCCCCCTGCACTTTAAAATTATCATCAATATCTTTAACTACAGCTGCTAATTTGGTATCATCCGCAAAAATTGACACTTTATTATTAACTGCCTCCCCAAGATCGTTTATATAGATGACAAATAATAATGGACCGAGAACTGATCCCTGAGGAACCCCACTGATAACATCCCTCCACTCTGACTTTACACCATTTAGCACTACCCTTTGCTTCCTGTCTTTCAGCCACTCAGCTATCCAATTTGAAACACCCCCACATATCCCAATCATTTTTAATTTATGAACTAGTCTCCTGTGTGGTACCTTATCAAATGCTTTACTAAAATCTAAGTAAATTATATCTACATTCTCTCCCTTATCTACTTGATCTGTTACAAACTCCAGAAAGTCTAGTAAGTTAGTCAAACATGATCTACCTGATCTAAACCCATGCTGAGCATCGCTGATTAACCCCTCCCTCTCTAGATGTTGGCAAATGCCTTTTTTAACTATTTTCTCAAGAATTTTACAGACTACAGGAGTTAGGCTAACCGGTCTAAAGTTATTTGGATCCTCTTTACTACCCTTCTTGAAAATGGGGACTACATTTGCTCTCTTCCAATCATCGGGTATTTCTCCATATTCCAATGACCTAGTATATAACTTGTCCAGAGCTATTGAGATACTTTCTACCCCTTCTTTAAGTATCCTAGAATGAATATTATCAGGGCCGGAGGCCTTGGTAGTATCTAAATCACCTATTAGTCCTTTTATCATCCTCCGATCCACACAAATGTTAGTAAACACCTCTTTTCCTGACCTATGAGTACTATACATAGGACTATTTAGTTTCTCTTTTGTAAATACTGATGCAAAATGACCATTTAGTACCTCAACTATTTCCTCATCAGTTTCGCTCACAAACCCTTCATATTTGATAGGTCCTATTTTAACTCTGCCACACTTGTTATTAATTTTATAGTAACTAAAGAACTTTCTAGGATCTTTGTTGCTATCCTGAGCTAATTTAATTTCTGACACCCTTTTTTTTTTCTTCTTTATAATCTTATTTAACTCATTCCTAGCCATTCTATAATCACTTAAATTTTGAATATTATTTTCTACCTGTAATTTTTTATATGCCCTTTTCTTCTCTGAAATTTTTCTAGCTATCTCCTGATTCCACCATAATGGTTTCCTACTTTTGTTCCTAATGGCCTTCATTGGGATACATTGTTCTTGGACTACATTTATTATATGCTTGAAAGTATCCCACATCCCATAAGCATTTTTACCTCTGAATTCTATATCCCCCGTAAGGGGCGCGGCGATTTGCCATCCTGGCCGCCGTGCTGACGGGATCCAGCGCTCCGTCCGGCCCCAGCTTAGCCTCTCTTCCTTCCTTCAGATAGCCCGATTTCTCCCCTACCTCGTCGCTTTTCATACAACCTCTCCCACAACTTTCTCTGGTCAGCCTCTAATTTCACAGGGTAGAATGCTGACCTTCTTCTCAAGCCAACCACCCCGGATCGGGGCTGAGGGGGGGAGGGGACATTGTTCCCTAACCCCTCAGCTCCGGTTTGGGATGGGTTTTTTTTAACAACCTGCTTCATCCCCACCCACATCTTCCTCACATCCCTTTTCCTCTCCTCTTCACAACCTATATTTTTTACGCCGTGTCCAAGGTGGAGCCGCCATGCCGAAGGACTGCCAGGCCACCAGGCGGGAGGGGTGGTCCCGAATGGCGGCGCCTGGCTCTGCCGGGCTTGTAAGCACCTCTCGCAGTGCGGGCAACTGCGAGAGGTGATGAGCTATTGCGTCCCGTAATCAAAAGAGGGTCACCATGCCCATGTATGAAAAAAAACAAAAACCCCAACCCCCAACTTCCCCAAAAACATCTACGGAGCCGCCCTCGGGCAGCTCCACCGAGAAAATGGAGGTCCCCCCCCTTGTGCTTGCGCAAGGGACCCTCCATAATTCTTTAACCGGAGAGGAGGCTTACTCCTCTCCTACGCCTACGGGTGTAGGGGACTCCCCCTCACCCCCTTCTCTGGAGGTGCTTTCGGGCACCTCCCTATCTCCAGCGGCAGTCCCTCCTTTGCTTTCTAAGGGGACTGCCAAGAAAGCCAGCAGGCAGCCCATTGCCGACCGCCCCTCGTGCAAGCGGCTCGGTAGGGCAAACCCCCTTAGGGGGGAGAGGGAAGCCAGGCCCCTTCGGTCGCTTCCCTCAAAAGACCTGCTGGCAAGAATTTTGAACCTTGCTGGGGTCAAGGCCTGTGCCTCCCCACACCACCTGACTAGTGACAATACTGCCAAGGGGACCTGCGATGTCCTGGGAGGGGATGGCCAACAGGAGGCCCCTCCTGTGATAGACATGGTCCTTGAGGAGACCCAGCCCCAGACGGTAGGGCCTTCCATGGGGGGGAATTCGGGCTCGGCGCCAAGCACCGAACCCGAATCCGCCCCTATGCAAGGTCCTCCTCAAATGGCTGAGGGCTCCGAGGCAGTAGAAGGAGGGGAGGGATCTCCTCCGACAGGTGCCCCTACGACAACCAGGACCTTCTCCATTTCGGAGAGGGACCTGGCTGAGGCTGGTCCATCTGGCCTGGGGACTTCTGCCGGCGGAGGTGAAAAGCGGGTTCATTCCCTGCCCTCCTCTCCTAAAAAGAAAAAGACTCAAAAGACGAAGAAGACTCGGGGCTCCTCTCCATCCGCGGGGGCTGCGGGGACGGATGGGTCTGCTACCACTTTGGTAGGCGACCAAGCCAAGATCGGCACATCCGGCCCCTCTACCCCCTCGTGTGCGGAGCCCATGACTACGACTAAGACCAAGAATGCACAGGGCGGAGCCTCAATGACATCGGGGCCCCTGATTCAGAGGTTACCTGGCGTTTTCGAGCCCGCTGGCTTCAAACGCTTCCTCGTTATTCGCTCCACTGATGGCACCATGTTGTCCAAGGGCAACATGATCCATCAGAGGAGAGGATTAGCTAGTGCAATTGGTAGAGAGCCGAAGGTAACCCGTTTCTCGGATGGGAGCCTTCTGGCGAATGCGGCGAATCCCGCCGAGGCGGCCAAGATAAGTGCTCTTCGGACACTTCATGGCACCCCGGTGAGTGTGACGCCGCACTCTACCATGAACTTTGTGAAAGGAGTAGTTTATGCGAGGGAACTTGTTGACTACTCCATTGAGGACATCACCCTAGAGCTGGCCGACCATGGGGCGGTCAAGGTCGAACGTGTGATGAGAAAACAGGGAGGGGCCTCGAGACCCACCCCTACACTCTTCGTCACGTTCGACTGTGACAAGCTCCCTGAGTCGGTGCGTGCCGGTTGGTACCGCTACCGCGTGAAGGCATTCGTGCCACTGCCGCGGCGGTGCTATTACTGCCACCGCTTCGGCCATACGAATCGATCATGTAGACGTGCAAAATCGGGGTCACCCGAAGTCTGTGTAAATTGCTCCAAGGTCGCACACGATAAGTCCAAATCGTGTGTGGCCAAGTGTGTCAATTGCGGAGAGCCGCACCCTGCTTCTTCGAAGCAATGTGGTGCATATCTCCTTGAGAAAGAAATCCTGGCCGTTCAGGCCCAGGATCGACTCTCATTCCGCGAGGCAAAGGACTTGGTCCTGGCGCGCCCGGCTCTGCCTGGGACGTCATATGCCTCAATAGTTAGAAAGGCACCCTCTGCTCCTGGCCCATCCAGGCCAATGAGCACGGTTGTTTCCGCGCCCATTCGGAGCCCTTCTGTGGGCTCTACCCAACCTGGGCGCTCCCCTGGTAAAGCTGGCGGCAAAAAGGGTTCATACCCTGCCCCGGCTAAAACCAGGGCTCCCCCCTCTTCCCCCAGCGTGACCGTTTCGCGTAAAGCGAAACGGCCACGCGCCTCCACCGAGTCGTTAGACTCACAGGAGGCAACACCCCTGAAGATGGTCGCTAGGCCATCTTCCGGGGTTCCCAAAGCTGTTCCCCGAAAGGAGGACAGCAACAAAGGAGCTTCGGCCCCTTTGCCCACGCCCCGAGGTGGAGCGAGTGGCTCGGAGACGGTGGTTCCTCGAAAAGAGGGCCCCCCGCCTCCGAAGCCGCAACGCCCGCCTAAAGTTTCGAGGCGGAGGGAGGAAAAGACTCGCATGGCGAGCCCAACCTCCCCCAATAAGTCCTCGAAGGCGACAGCGCCTTCAGCGCTTTGTCCGGCCAACAGCGCCCGGGGTTCTGCCCCCGGGAAGCGTACGGCCATTCCCGTGAGGGTCTTCAATTCGAGGAGGGCCCCCGCGTCTCCTCCGAGCTAGGCCTGGAGGGCATATTCCTTCAATGGAATTGCCGTGGACTCCGGGCCAACTGGGAGGAGCTGCGGAGGCTCGCCTCATCCCGTTCCCCGTTAGCTATTTTTTTGCAGGAGACCATGCTAGGCGCGTGCCCCCTGCCTGCCCTCCCGGGGTATAAGGGTCTTGCGACCCAACCACCGCGGGACGGCCGGGCTGGGGGATGCGCGGTTTACACCCGGCATGATGTCTCCGTTCTTCCTTTCTCTTTAGATACCTCCTTTCAGGCAGTGGCTGTGCAGCTGCACCTGGATAGGAGGTATACTATCATTTCTGCGTACATTCCACCGTCAGCTGACTTCGACGCGGGGGACTTTCGCCGCGTCGTGGCACGGTTGCCGAGGCCCTATCTCTTGCTTGGAGATCTGAACGGCAGGCATCCTCTCTGGGGAGATTACTCCATAAATCCCAGGGGACAAGTCCTTGCCGATCTGATCGAAGAGCTTGAGATGGGTGTCCTAAACGTGGATGAGTTTACGCATCACTGTCCGAGAACCGCTTCATTTTCTTGCCTTGACCTATCTGTGTGCTCTTCGGATGCACAGCCTGATTTTGATTGGGGGGTGGTCGATGACCTCCATGGTAGTGATCACTTTCCCATTCAAATATCATTTTCAGGGCAACTGCCGCCTGAGAGACCACCTCGGTGGTGCTTGGCGCGGGCGCGGTAGCCTGCATTTCAGGAAATGACTGAATTCTCTATCTCAGTCAAGGAGTTTAGGTCGGTAGATGAGGCCGTCGAGTTCTTCTCCGGCAACCTCATCGCCGTGGGCCTGACTACTATTCCTAGGACGTCTGGCCGTTTTGCACGCCGACCACTCCCATGGTGGTCGGCCGAGTGTGAGACGGCCCTCAAACAGAAGCGTTATGCCTACATGCGCTATAAGCGCCGCCCGAACGATTTCACCGTCGCTGAATTTCGTCGGGCTAGGGCTAGGTTCCGGTATATTTCGAAGCACGCCCGCCGCTCTTCTTGGCGGGCATACGTGTCTTCACTTAACGGGAAGACCCCTTTAGCTGAGGTGTGGAAGCGAGTCAAAAGGATTCGGGGCAAGTTCTCGCAGGACCCCCCTCTCGTTCTCCAGGAGAATGGGACCGCAATCTCGGACCCCGCGTCCGTGGCGGAATCCTTAGCGACCGCTTTTTCCGCATTCTCTAGCCGTGATGCTGCTCCGCCAGCATTCAATGCACGTCGTGATGTCGCGGAAGGCCGCCGGCTGGACTTTACCTCCAGAGGCGGAGAACCCTTCAACGACAAGTTTACTGTGAGTGAGTTGCGTTCCGCTCTCGCTTCGTGCGCGGACACCGCCCATGGTCCGGACGATGTCCCGTACGCCATGCTTCGACACCTGGGTGAGCGAGGCATGGCCTTTCTATTAGATTTGTTCAACAGGATCTGGGTGGAAGGTCTCCTCCCAGACTCCTGGCGAATCGCTACTGTGCTCGCCTTTCGCAAGCCGGGGAGAGATCACTCTACTCCGACCGGTTTCCGCCCAATCTCTCTAACCTCTTGCGTGTGCAAGTTGATGGAGAAATTGGTAAATGTTAGATTAGCCTATTTCCTGGACAGCGGAGGCCATCTGTCTTCTGCACAGTGCGGCTTCCGTAAGTTCCACTCCACGTCGGATGCTCTGCTCCGACTGGAAAATGCCGTCTGCGAGGCTTTCCTTCGTAGACAGCACTACGCCACGGTGTTTTTTGATCTGGAGAAAGCCTATGATACCGCATGGCGATACGGTATCATGGAGACTCTCCACACGATGGGGGCGAGGGGACGCCTCCCAATGTTTATATCTGAATTTTTGCGAGATCGTCGATTCCGCGTACGGGTGGGGGGAGCCCTCTCCGGCCCAAAGGAGCAGGAAGAGGGTGTCCCGCAGGGAAGTGTCCTCAGTGTCACACTCTTTGCCCTGAGCATCAACGGCATCACCTCGGTGCTGCCGGAAGATGTTCTCGCTACGCTCTACGTGGACGACCTTTCGATCTCTTTTGGCGCGGCCCAGATGCCAACTCTGGAGCGCCGACTCCAACAGGCATTGAACCGCGTCTCTCGCTATGCCGAAGCGCACAGGTTTCGGTTTTCTTTGGCCAAGACTAAGGTGGTGCACTTCTGCCGCCATCCACGGCTTCACCCCGACCCAGATTTGTTTCTTAATGGGGTGCGCCTGGATGTGGTTGAGTCGCACCGTTTCCTTGGTCTTGTATTCGACCGACGCCTCACCTGGGAGGCTCACATTCGCAGCCTTAGGGTCTCTTGTACCCGCGCCATGGACATTCTCCGTTCCGTGACGTTCAGCGCTTGGGGCGCTGATAGGGCTACCGCCTTACTTTTTTATCGATCCTTTGTTCGCTCGAAGCTCGACTACGGATGCGAGTTTTATGCATCCGCAGCCGAGCGTTTATTGCGGAAGGTGGATTCGATCCACCACACCGGCCTTCGCCTTGCGACCGGTGCCTTCCGCACTTCCCCCATTGAGAGCCTGTTGGTCGATGCTGGGGAGATGCCACTCGCTCTGCGCCGCGTGCAGTGCATCACTCGCCTGTACGCGCGAGCCCGGCGCCTCCCCCAGTCGCCAACAGCTCTCACTGCATCCGCAGCTGATCTCGATGGTGCCTATGCCGCCGAGAGACGCCAGTCATACCCTAAGCCCTTTGGGTTTAGGGCCAGGAAACTCCTTCGAGAGGTAGATATAGCTCTCGGGCCGGTGGCGCCCCTGGTTCTGCCCAGGACGCCACCCTGGAGGGTACCACATTTGGCTATTTGTCGCCACGCCTCTGCTCCCAAAGCTTGTACTGCGCCGGGAGTATTGCGTTCGATCTTTTTGGAGCACACATCGTGTCACGCTGGTACCGTGCCAGTGTATACGGATGGCTCCAAGTCCCAAGAGGGGGTCGGCTTCCACGCCGTATCCCCTCTGTTTGAAGTCAGCGGGGCTCTACCAGGCGCTGCGTCTGTCTTCACGGCCGAGCTGGTGGCAATACACCACTCGGTACGGGAGATTACGCGACGTGCCCGGTTCGGAGACCGGATTGTGATTTATAGCGACTCACAAAGCGCCCTGAGTGCTCTCGGGGCATTGGAATCTCCGCATCCCCTGGTTCGCGAAATCCGTGACGCCACGGTTTTGGCGAGCCGGGCAGATGTCGAGATTATCTTCTGCTGGGTTCCTGGACATGTAGGAATTGCGGGGAATGAGCGCGCCGATGAGGGCGCCAAAGAGTCCGCGAGGACTCTGCGACCGGACCAGCGTTTCGCTCTTCCTCACACCGACTACATGGCAGGAATACGGGCAGCTCTTCGGACTGCTTGGCAAAGAAGATGGGAGACGGTCGAGGGGAACTTAAAGTTGCGTGCCATTGCGCCGCGACTGTTCCCATGGACCTATCCCCCAATGCCGCGGCGGCTTCAGGTTGCTTTCTGTCGTCTTCGAATCGGACACACTCGTGTGACGCATCGTTACTTGGTGGAGCGCTCGCATGTGCCCTATTGCAACGACTGCGTCGTCCCCCAGACTGTTCGGCATATTCTTGTCGAATGTCCCAGTCTGGGTGATCTTCGCGCACGATACCTGTCTCGGTACCGGGATGGGCGGGGTCGCTACCGCCTGTCCCTTGTACTCGGGACGAGTGCGTGCACCATGACTGGTGGACTTATTGACTTTTTGGGGGAGGCCGGCCTTCTCCCCTTTATTTAAGGTTCCTTTTTTTGTTATTGTTTTGTTTTAGATTGCACTCTCCTGCACCGGGGTGAGGGGGACCTCCCCCCGCTGCCGGAGATTGCTTCGATTGTTAAGTTTTTCAAATTTATATTGATTGTTAAGTTTTCATATTTTAACTTTAAAGTAGCCTAATTCTAGGCTGTCGTGTTTTTCGGCGACTTATGCCCAAGTGGGTAGTTGCCAGATGGGCTCTATAAAAAAAAAAAAAAAAATGAATTCTATATCCCAGTCTACCAAATTTAGCAAGCTTCGAAGTTTTACATAATCTCCCTTATGAAAATTTGGAACTTTTTCAGCATTCTCAGTTATTTTACCCTTCTCAATTCCCAAGTTAAAACGAACTATCTCATGGTCACTATTTCCCAATGCTTCCCCAACAGTCAATTCTTGAACTAAATGATCACTGTTAGAAAGTACTAAATCTAATATATTGTCCCCCCTTGTTGAATCGTTAACAAACTGATTCAAAAAATTATCCTCAAAGCATTCTATGAACCTGCCACTTGTTCTATCCCTACCTATCATATTTTCCCAGTCCACAGAGTTTAAGTTGAAGTCCCCAATAATAACTGCATCTGTTTCACATCCCTTACTTATTTCCCTTATCATTAGTTCATCTATATCATCAGTCTGCCCAGGTGGCCTGTAAAAAGCTCCCAAATGCACCATTCTATTTTTACTGAACCTAATATCTATCCAAAGTGACTCAACTCCATCCTGCTTTATTGAAGTATTTAAACTTGAAACAATGTTGTTTTTTATATAGATAATTATTCCTCCACCAATCCTACCTGTCCTTTGACTAATGTACATATTATAGCCCTGAAAATCAAATTCACTTATAGTGTCACTAAATTCTATTTCATTAACCCATGATTCAGTAACGCATAATATATCTATATCCTCATTGCTAATATAACTAAATAGCTCATCCTTCTTGTTTCTAAGACTACGAGCATTTGTATAGAAACAATTTAACCCCCCTATCCCTGAAGCACCTCTTGAAACTTGAATGACCTCACCTCTATCGCCTTGGAACCTATTTCTGTTATCTGCCAAGTCCATTCTACTTTCAGTACTATAATGTCCTCTCATAATTCCCTGACCACTATTAGTATCTAGTTTCCCGCCCGCAAAGACCTAATAACACGATCATACTCCTCCCACAACACATCTACCCCCCTCCTACTCAAATGCAGTCCATCCATCGCATACATTTCTTTCATTCCAACAAACCTATCCCACACATCCACAAACATGACACCTTCCATCTCACACATCCTCCTCACATAATCTCTTATGACGTCAGACGGTAGCGTCAGATGTCAACAATATCGGCGTAATATTTTTTGTATATGAGTATATACTGGGGGCTGCGCCCCCACAGACCCCCCCAATTGATTGAAACTCAGGATCATCACAGGGTGGTTCTCCTGCAGTGATATATCCCCCACAAGCAGTCTCCTTTAATTTACTATTTTTTTTTTCTCCCCAACAGCTTTTTCCTGGCAGAAAAACCTAACCTAATAACAAACAATTCTTACTTTTATAGGTTTCTTGATTAGTTTATGCACCTCCAGATAATCTAAAAGTTTTTCGCGACCATACAAAGTAAAGCCGAATTCAAATAACAAAGAAGCACATGGAGAGCATGAAAACACAATAACGAAAGAAAAACATTCGCAAAACGGGTCCTATTTATAAGCTACGATGTTGCAGTAAGAAGCTGTTATCGTTCGCAGTAAACAAAAAATACGAAAACAAAACAAAAAACAATAAAAGACATCAAGAAACCTTACCTAACTTAGAAAAAACTATAAACGAGCAGAGCGCAGATATTTAGTAAATATTAGACTAAAAGTTACAAATCCCCAAAACAACAAAAAATATAACGTAGTGATTGTCACATCTGACGCTACCGTCTGACGTCATAAGAGATATGCTGTAGCCCAAAATTGTAGCCGACTAACAGCGCCATCTACCGTGCTCCTCGAATCTGAAGTATTACCCATATCTCCCCTCACACACCTTCTTTCAAATGAAAACATATTTAATACCCTCAGCCTATCTTCATATTCAAGGTGCTTCAGGGATGGTATTATTTTTGTTGCCCTCCTTTGTACTGACTCTGAGTTTATATCATGTCTAAAATGTGGTGACCATGCCTGTATACAGTACTCTAAATGTGGCCTGACATAAGAGTTGTATAGTTTAAGGATGACCTCCTTACTCTTGTAGCTAACATTTCTTTTAATGTAACCTAGCACCCTATTTGCTCTATTTTTTGCCTCAATACACTGCTTTGAAAATTTCAGTGACCTATCTACTACTACTCGTAAGTCCTTCTCATCTTCAACTGAATTAAGCCAATACCCATCCATCTCATAGCTAGATTGCCTATTATCTCTCTCCATGTTAATAACTTTGCATTTATTAAGGTTAAAAGTCATCTGCCACTTCTGAGCCCAAGCTAACAACTTATTTAAGTCACCCTGCACTTTAAAGCTACCCTCAACCTCTTTGACTACAGCTGCCAATATAGTGTCATCAGCAAAAATTGACACTTTAGCTATTTATACCTTGCCTAAGATCATTTACATAGATTATAAATAATAAAGGGCCTACAGGTGGGAAACTAGAAGCTGTTAGAGGTAAGGGAATAACAGGAATAGAGGACAGGTGTAGGAAATGGAAGGGATGCAGAGATAGAGGAATAGCTAGGGGGGAGGGCATACTGATGCGTTATAGGGGGACTAATGCACAAGTGAATGAGCAGATAACTAGGAATAAAAAAGCACGATGCAATGAGGATGGGAATAATAAAAAAACCTTAAAAATATATTACACAAATGGTCGGAGTATAAGGAATAAGATAGATCTCTTAAGAGCGTTAGCGAGTGAAGAGAATTTTGATATAATTGCGATAACAGAGTCATGGCTTGATTTGGCAGGTAATCACTTTAAACCTGAGGTTGAGATTGAGGGCTTTAACATGTTCCATACAGATAGAAATAGGAAGAGAGGAGGAGGGGTTATTATTTATATTAAAGATAATCTCCAGTGTTGTGTAAACAGTACAATTAAATTAGATGATAACACAGTCATTATGGCTAAATGTAAAGGAAGGTAAAAACAAGCTTCTCATAGGATTATTATACAGACCACCAAATCTTAGTAAGGAAGCTTCAAATCTTCTGTGGCACGAGATAGAACGGGCATGTAGAAGTAAGCATGTGTGTATAATGGGCGATTTTAATTACAGAAATATAGACTGGGAAGCTCTTGTGGGTGATCAGGAGGCTGAGGAATTTTTGAATGTTGTCCAAGATAATTTTCTGAGGCAGATTATTAACGAACCCACTAGAGGTAATAATATACTGGATTTAGTTCTGACAAATAGGGAAGAAGTTATTAAGGATACTGAGATTAGAGGAAATTTGGGTAATAGTGACCATTGTGAAATTAGATTCAAGATGAAATGGAATGGTATTGATAGTAGCATGAACAATGTTAAAATTCCTGACTTTAGAAGAGCAAATTATAATGGGCTAAGGACTTACCTGGAGGCAGTTGTACAGAATCCAGGCAATGAAATCAAATCAGGAATAGATTCAATGATATCAGTTAGTGGAGACAATAATCACCAGGAGGAAGAGATTACAATTGAAGAGGAGTATGAAAGAATAATTGAGCAATTAATTAACAGGTCAGATGATTAACATTCCATATAAGGAGATTAGGACTAAAAATAATGACCCAAAATGGATGACAGATAAAATTAAGCATTATATTGGCATTAAAAAGGGCATTTATAGGAAAATAAAAAATGGAGAGGATCACTTAAGGCAGAGATATAATGAAATAGCAAGAGATGTTAAAAAGTTAATTAGAGTAGCAAGGAGAAATTATGAAATTAAAGTGGCAAATAGGGCAAAGGAAGATCCTAAAAGTTTTTATCAATTATACAAAACTAAGGTTAGAGATAAAATAAGCCCACTTATAGATTCCAATGGAGAATTAGTGAGTGATAGGGACTCAATGGCTGGAATGCTAAATGACTTTTTTCTCTCAGTATTTACACAGGAGGATACTCTAAATATACCTGAGGTGTCAATGATCTTTCGGGGTAATGATGAAGAGAAATTAAAGGATATCTTGATCACAAAGGAGATAGTGACAAAGGAAATTGATAAAATCAAAAGTAGTAAAACACCCGGTCCTGATGAGGTCTTTCCTAGAATTTTGAAAGAATGTAAGGATGTGTTAAGTGAGCCCCTAGCATGCATCTTTAGAAAATCATTGGAGAGTGGCATTGTGCCAGTGGCATGGAAGAAAGCCAATGTGATACCTATATTTAAAAAGGGGATAAAACAAATATGTCTAATTACAGACCAGTAAGTTTGACATCAGTGGTAGGGAAAATGATGGAATCTATTATAGCAAGGAATATTAGAGATCACTTGGATAAGCATAAGTTGATAAAAGAATCACAGCATGGCTTTAGTAAGGGTAAATCCTGTCTAACTAATTTGCTGTCTTTTTATAGCAAGGTGTATGAAGCAGCAGATAATGATGAAAACTATGATATTTTATACTTGGACTTTAGTAAGGCTTTTGATCGAGTGCCACACTTATGGCTTCTGAGCAAAGTTAAAGCACACAGGATCGATGGCAGTATATTTAGGTGGATTCAGTCATGGCTTGGTGACAGATGGCAAAGAGTTAGTATAGATGGAGTTAAATCTGAGTGGAGGTGTGTTAGTGGAGTTCCGCAAGGATCTGTTTTGGGTCCCTTGCTATTCTTAATTTATATTAATGATCTTGACATAGGTATAAGTAGTGACCTGAGTAAATTTGCTGATGATACTAAGCTAGGTAGGGCCATTAGGGCTGATTCTGATGCTGTTGTAATGCAGGAAGAATTGACCATTCTGTCCAATTGGGCCGAGAAATGGCAAATGAAGTTTAACATAGACAAATGTAGTGTACTTAGTATAGGTAGAAATAATCCACTGAATAGTTATAAATTAAATGGGAGAAATTTAGGGAGGACCGATTGTGAGAGGGACTTGGGTATTTTGGTAAGTTCAGACCTTCGTCCTAGAAAGCAATGCCTAAATGCTAAGAATAAAGATAATAGGATATTGGGATTCATTAGGAGGAGTTTAAGCAATAAGAGTGCTGAAGTCATTCTAAAACTGTATCTGGCGCTAGTTAGGCCTCATCTAGACTATGCAGTACAATTTTGGTCACCATATTATAGGAAGGATATTGATTTGCTTGAGTCTGTGCAGGGAAGGATGACAAAGATGATTGGTGGGCTAAGGAACTTACCTTATGGTGAAAGGCTCAGAAAACTAAATCTACATACATTGGAAAGGAGAAGAGTCAGAGGGGAATTGATTGAAGTCTTCAAATGGGTAAAAGGATATAATAAAGGGGATCTGGGTAAGGTTCTTATAATTAGTGAACATGACAGGACACTTAACAATGGGTTTAAGCTTGATAAGTATAGGTTTAGGAAGGAGATTGGGAGGAATTGGTTTACAAATCGTGTGGTAGATGAATGGAATAGGCTCACTAGACATGTGATAGAAGCCTCCTCTCTGGGTAGTTTTAAGAATAGATTAGATAAATATATGGATGAAGCTGCTAGATGGGACTGACTTTTTTTTATGTATATATTTTTCTAAGGAGTGCGGAGATTATATTTTGCGGTTGCATGAATGGACATAATCCTCTGGATGCATTTTATGTATATTGTAGATTAGATATGACGAACTCCTGTAAAGGGTGACAATGTTGATGACTTTTCTCTGGTAAGAAATCTTTTGTGTGTTGACTGGAACAGGAGCTGCCAAGTGTAGGCTATGAATGGTCTTTTGCAGTCTCCTTCTTTTCTTATGTTCTTATGTTGCGAGTATGGGTAGATGCGATTCTAGCTTATTTTGAGGGTAGGCTCGTTGTTGGGGACGGCTTGTCAGGGGGATGGTCTTACGATGATCCTGAGATTTCAATCATTTGGGGGGGCCTGGGAGCACAGCCACCCAGTATATATTCGGAAATTGCCATAAACTTTGTCCACATAGACTTCAGCTCAGAAAAATAGCCCAAAATAAGCTTGGAGTCAGATTCAGCCATACTCTAAACAATTACCGAATATTGATCCCAAATTGGTTTCTTGGGTATATTTAAGCTACAACAGTTAATTTCACAAAATTAAGTCCATTAACAATTTAAAAAAGTTGTTGAATCCATTTGCCATGGCCCTGTCGGTGAGGTTAAATATTGCATAACAGGATCCCTCTTAATACATACAAAATCCTTAGATCAAACAACAGCCCTCTTAAATACAAAAACCATTATCAATGGACAATATGATGTAGAGTGCTCAGTTGCACAAAATTTAAACACTATTCAAGGTATCATATATA
This sequence comes from Ceratothoa steindachneri, assembly GCA_963969495.1. Classification (NCBI taxonomy): domain Eukaryota; kingdom Metazoa; phylum Arthropoda; class Malacostraca; order Isopoda; family Cymothoidae; genus Ceratothoa; species Ceratothoa steindachneri. Next base: position 87,117,067 of record OZ018319.1, on the reverse strand, counting down.
CACCTGATCTACTATACTTTGATGAAGAATTATTACTCAATGAATTAAAAATTCAAAATGAGTCACTTATGAAAATTAGACGCCTCAATAAAGGTCCTTCCCGTATCCCTACCCCCTTGTTAGTATTAACTTTTGCTGGATATGTCTTGCCTTCTAAATTATATTATGGATACCTTATGTTGAGTATTAATAACCACTACCCTAATCCCTTGATGTGCTTTAATTGCTGGCATTTTAGACATGGAAGTAGGACCTGTACAAATAAATCTAGATGTCTTTATTGTAATGAACAACATAATTCTCAGGGTTGTATTGCTCCAAGGGAAGCTCCTAAATGTATTCACTGCTCTTCTCCCAACCATTTGCCATCCTGGCCGCCGTGCTGACGGGATCCAGCACCCCGTCCGGCCCCAGCTTAGCCTCTCTTCCTTCCTTCAGATAGCCTGTATTCCTATCCTACCTCGTCACTTTTCATACAACCTCTCCCACAACTTTCTCTGGTCAGCCTCTAATTTCACAGGGTAGAAGCTTACCTTCTTCTCAGCCAACCGTCCTGGATCGGGGGAGGGAACAATGTTCCCTAACCCCTGAGCTCCGGTCTGGGGTGGTTGGTTTTTAACAACCTGCTTTATCCCCACCCATACCTTCCTCACATCGATTTTCCTCTCGTCTTCAAAATCTATCTTTTTTACGCCGTGTTCAAGGTGGAGACGCCATTTCGAAGGACTGCCAGGCCACCAGGCGGGAGGGGTGGTCCCAAATGGCGGCGCCTGGATCTGCCGGGCCTGTAAGCACCTCTTGCAGTGCGGGCTACTACAAGAGTTGGTGAGCGATTGCGTCCCGTAAAACAAAGAGGGTCACCATGCCCAATGATGCAAAAAAACCCCATCTCTCCTTAATTCCCCCTATAAGAACGACGGAGCTGCCCTCGTGCAGCTCCACAGAAAAGATGGAGGTCCGCCCCCCCTGTGCTTGCGCAGGGGACACTCCATATTTTCTAACTGGAGAGGAGGCTTACTCCTCTCCTTCGCTTACGGGTGCAGGGGACTTCCCCTCACCCCCTTCTCTGGAGGTGCTTTCGGGCACCTCCCCTTTTCCAGCGGCAGTCCTCTCTTTTCTTTCCAAGGGGACTGCCAAGAAAGCCAGCAGAACGCCCACTGCCAACCGCCCCTCGTGTAAGCGGCTCGGTAGGGCAAACCCCCTTAGGGGGGAGAGGGAAGCCCGGCCCCTTCGGTCGCTTCCCTCAAAAGACCTGCTGGCAAGAATATTGAACCTTGCCGGGGTCAAGGCCTGTGCCTCCCCACACAAGACTAGTGACAATACAGCCAACGGGACCTGCGATGTCTTGGGAGGGGATGGCCAACTGGAGGCCCCTCCTGTGACACACATGGTCCTTGAGGAACCCCAGCCTCAGACGGTAGGGCCTTCCATGGTGGGGAATCCGGGCTCAGCACCAAGCACCGAACCCGAATCCGCCCCTATGCAAGGTCCTCCTCAAACGGCAGAGGGATCCGAGGCAGTACAAGGAGGGGAGGGATCTCCTCTGACAGGTGCCCCTACGACTACCAGGACCTTCTCCATTTCGGAGAGGGACCTGGCTGAGGCCGGTCCATCTGGCATGGAGGCTTCTGCCGGCGGGGGTGAGAAGCGGGTTCATTCCCTGCCCTCCTCTCCTAAAAAGAAGAATAAAAAGACAAGACCAAAAAGACTCGGGGCTCCCCTCCATCTGCAGGGGCTGCGAGGATGGATGGGTCTGCTGCCACTTTGGTAGGTGACCAAGCCAAGATCGGCACATCCGGCCCCTCTACCCCTCCCCCGTGTGCAGAGCCTCTGACTAAGATTAAGACCAAGATTGCACAGGGCGGGGTCTCGATGATATCGGGGCCCCTGATTCAGAGGTTACCTGGCGTTTTGGAGCCCGCTGGCTTCAAGCGCTTCCTCGTTATTCGCTCTACTGATGGCACCATGTTGTCCAAGGGAAACATGATCCATCAGAGGAGAGGATTAGCTAGTGCAATTGGAAGAGAGCCGAAGGTGACCCGTTTCTCGGACCGGAGCCTTCTGGCGAATCCCGCCGAGGCGGCAAAGATAAGTGCTCTTCGGACACTTCATGGCACCCCAGTGAGTGTGACGCCGCACTGTACCATGAACTTTGTGAAAGGAGTATTTATGCGAGGGAACTCGTTGACTACTCCATTGAGGACATCACCCTAGAGCTGGCCGATTGGCGGTGAAGGTCGAATGTGTGATGAGAAAACAGGGAGGGGCCTCAAGACCCACCCCTACACTCTTCGTCACGTTCGACTGTGACAAGCTCCCTGAGTCGGTGCATGTCGGTTGGTACCGCTACCGCGCGAAGGCATTCGTGCCACTGCCGCGGTGGTGCTATTACTGTCACCGCTTCGGCCATACGAATCGCTCATGTAGACGTGCAAAGTCGGGGTCACCTGAAGTCTGTATAAATTGCTCCAAGGTCGCACACGATAAGTCCAAATCGTGTGTGGCCAAGTGTGTCAATTGCGGAGAGCCGCACCCTGCTTCTTCGAAGCAATGTGGTGCATATCTCCTTGACAAAGAAATCCTGGCCATTCAGGCCCAGGATCGACTCTCATTCCGCGAGGCTAAGGACTTGGTCCTGGCGCGCCGGCTCTGCCTGGGACGTCATATGCCTCAATAGCTAGAAAGGCACCCTCTGCTCCTGGCCCATCCAGGCCAACGAGCACGGTTGTTTCCGCGCCCATTCGGAGCCCTTCTGCGGGCTCTACCCAACCCGGGCACTCCCCTGGTAAAGCTGGCGGTAAAAAGGGTTCATATCCAGCCCCGGCTAAAACCAGGGCTTCCCCCTCTTCCCCCAGCGTGACCGTTTCCCGCAAGGCGAAACGGCCACGCGCCTCCACCCAGTCGTTAGACTCACAGGAGGCAACACCCCTGAAGATGGTCGCTAGGCCATCTTCCGGGGTTCCTAAAGCTATCCCCCGAAAGGAGGACAGCAACAAAGGAGCTTCGGCTCGTTCGCCCACGACCCGAGGTGGAGCGGGTGGCTCGGAGACGGTTGTTCCTCGAAAAGAGGGGCCCCCTTCCGAAGCCGCAACGCCCGCCTAAGGTTTCGAAGCGGAGGGAGGAAAAGACTCGCATGGCGACCCCAACCTCCCCCAATAAGTCCTCGAAGGCGACAGCGCCTTCAGCGCTTTGTCCGGCCAACAGCGCCCGGGGTTCTGCCCCCAGGAAGCGTACGGCCATTCCCGTGAGGGTCTTCAGTTCGAGGAGGGCCCCCGCGTCTCCTCTGAGCTAGGCCTGGAGGGCATATTCCTTCAATGGAATTGCCCTGGACTCCGGGCCAACTGGGAGGAGCTGCGGAGGCTCGTCTCGTCCCGTTCCCCGTTAGCTATCTTTTTGCAGGAGACCATGCTAGGCGCGTGCCCCCTGCCCGCCCTTCCGGGGTATAAGGGTCCTGCGACCCCACCACCTCGGGATGGCCGGGCTGGGGGATGCGCGGTTTACACCCGGCATGATGTCTCCGTTCTTCCTTTCTCTTTAGATACCTCCTTTCAGGCAGTGGCTGTGCAGCTGCACCTGGATAGGAGGTATACTATCATTTCTGCGTACATTCCACCGTCAGCTGACTTCGACGAGGGGGACTTCCGCCGCGTCGTGGCACGGTTGCCGAGGCCCTATCTCTTGCTTGGAGATCTGAACGGCAGGCATCCTCTCTGGGAAGATTACTCCATAAATCCCAGGGGACAAGTCCTTGCCGATCTGATCGAAGAGTTTGAGATAGGTGTCCTAAACGTGGATGAGTTTACGCATCACTGTTTTTGAACCGCTTCATTTTCTTGCCTTGACCTATCTTTGTGCTCTTCGGATGCACAGCCTGATTTTGATTGGGGGGTGGTCAATGACCTCCATGGTAGTGATCACATTCCCATTCAAATATCATTTTCAGTGCAACTGCCGCCTGTGAGCCCACCTCGGTGGTGCTTGGCGCGGTGGCCTGCATTTCAGGAAATGACTGAATTTTCTATCTCAGTCGAGGAGTTTCGGTCGGTAGATGAGGCCGTTGAGTTCTCCGGCAACCTCATCGCCGTGGGCCTGACTACTATTCCTAGGACGTCTGGCCCCTTTTGCACACCGACCACTCCCATGGTGGTCGGCGGAGTGTGAGACGGCCCTCAAACAGAAGCGTTATGCCTACATGCGCTATATGCGCCGCCCGAACGATTTCACTGTCGCTGAATTTCGTCGGGCTAGGGCTAGGTTCCGGTATATTTCGAAGCACGCCCGCCGCTCTTGGCGGGCATACGTGTCTTCACTTAACGGGAAGACCCCTTTAGCTGAGGTGTGGAAGCGAGTCAAAAGGATTCGGGGAAAGTTCTCGCAGGACCCCCCTCCCGTTCTCCAGGAGAATGGGACCGCAATCTCGGACCCCGCGTCCGTGGCGGAATCCTTAGCGACCGCTTTTTCCGCATTCTCTAGCCGGGATGCTGCTCCGCCAGCATTCAATGCACCTCGTGATGTACGGAAGGCCGCCGGCTGGACTTTACCTCCAGAGGCGGAGAACCCTTCAACGACAAGTTTACTGTGAGTGAGTTGCGTTCCGCTCTCGCTTCATGCGCGGACACGGCCCATGGTCCAGACGATGTCCCGTACGCCATGCTTCGACACCTGGGTGAGTGAGGCATGGCCTTTCTGTTAGATTTGTTCAACAGGATCTGGGTGGAAGGTCTTCTCCCAGACTCCTGGCGAATCACTACTGTGCTTGCATTTCGCAAACCGGGGAGAAATCACTCTACTCCGACCGGTTTCCGCCCATCTCTCTAACCTCTTGCGTGTGCAAGTTGATGGAGAAATTGGTAAATGTTAGATTAGCCTTTTTCCTGGACAGCGGAGGCCATCTGTGTTCCGCACAGTGCGGCTTCCGCAAGTTCCACTCCACGTCGGATGCTCTGCTCCGACTGGAAAATGCCGTCTGCGAGGCTTTCCTTCGTAGACAGCACTACGCCACGGTGTTTTTCGATCTGGAGAAGGCCTATGATACCGCATGGCGATACGGTATCATGGAGACTCTCCACACTATGGGGGCGAGGGGACGCCTCCCATTCTTTATATCTGAATTTTTGCGAGATCGTCGATTCCGCGTACGGGTAGGGGGGAGCTCTCTCCGGCCCAAAGGAGCAGGAAGAGGGTGTCCCGCAGGGAAGTTTCCTCAGTGTCACACTCTTTGCCCTGAGCATCAAAGGCATCACCTCGGTGCTGCCGAAAGATGTTCTCGCTACGCTCTACGTGGACGACCTTTCGATCTCTTTTAGCGCGGCCCAGATGCCAACTCTGGAGCGTCGACTCCAACAGGCATTGAACCGCGTCTCTCGCTATGCCGAAGCCCACAGGTTTCGGTTTTCTTTGGCCAACACTAAGGTGTTGCACTTCTGCCGCCATCCACGGCTTCACCCCGACCCAGATTTGTTTCTTAATGGGGTACGCCTGGATGTGGTTGAGTCGCACCGTTTACTTGGTCTTGTATTCGACCGACGCCTCACCTGAGAGGCTGATATTCGCAGCCTTAGGGTCTCTTGTACCCGCGCCATGGACATTCTCGGCTCCGTGATGTTCAGCGCTGATAGGGCTACTGCCCTACTTTTTTATCGATCCTTTGTTCGTTCGAAGCTCAACTAAGGATGCGAGTTTTATGCATCCGCAGCAGAGCGTTTATTGAGGAAGGTGGATTCGATCCACCACACCGGCCTTCGCCTTGCGACCGGTGCCTTCCGCACTTCCCCCATTGAGAGCCTGTTGATCGATGCTGGGGAGATGCCACTCGCTCTGCGCCGCATGCAGTGCATCACTCGCCTGTACACGCGAGCCCGGCGTCTCCCTCAGTCGCCAACAGCTATCACTGCATTCGCAGCTGATCTCGATGGTGCCTATGCCGCCGAGAGACGCCAGTCATACCCTAAGCTCTTTGGGTTTAGGGCCAGGAAACTCCTTCGAGAGGTAGATATAGCTCTCGGGCTGGTGGCGCCCCTGGTTCTGCCCAGGACGCCACCCTGGAGGGTACCACATTTGGCTATTTGTCGCCACGCCTCTGCTCCCAAAGCTTGTACTGCACCGGGAGTATTGCGTTCGACCTTTTTGGAGCACACATCGTGTCACGCTGGAACTGTGCCAGTGTATACGGATAGCTCCAAGTCCCAAGAGGGGGTCGGCTTCCACGCCGTATCCCCTCTGTTTGAAGTCAGCGGGGCTCTACCAGGCGCTGCGTCTGTCTTCACAACTGAGCTGATGGCAATCCACCACTCAGTACGGGAGATTACGCAACGTACCTGGTTCGGAGACCGGATTGTGATCTATAGCGACTCACAAAGCGCCCTGAGTGCTCTCGGGGCATTGTAATCTCCGTATCCCCTGGTTTGCGATATCCGTGACGCCACGGTTTTGGCGAGCCGGGCAGATGTCGAGATTATCTTCTGCTGGGTTCCTGGACATGTAGGAATTGCGGGGAATGAGCGCGCCGATGAGGGCGCCAAAGAGTCCGCGAGGACTCTGCGACCGGACCAGCGTTTCGCTCTTCCTCACACCGACTACATGGCAGGAATACGGGCAGCTCTTCGGACTGCTTGGTAAAGAAGATGGGAGACGGTCGAAGGGAACTTAAAGTTGCGTGCCATTTCTCCGCGACTGTTTCCATGGACCTATCCCCCAATGCCGCGGCAGCTTCAGGTTGCCTTCTGTCGTCTCCGAATCAGACACACTCGTGTGACGCATCGCTATTTGATGGAGCGCTCGCCTGCGCCCTATTGCAGCGACTGCGTCGTCCCCCAGACTGTTCGGCACATTCTTGTTGAATGTCCCAGTCTGGGTGATCTTCGCGCACGATACCTGTCCCGGTACCGGGATGGCCGGGGTTGCTACCGCCTGTCCCTTGTGCTCGGGACAGATTCGTGCACATTGACTTGTGGACTTGTTGACTTCTTGGGGGAGGCCGGCCTTCTCACTATTATTTAAGCAAGGTTTGTTTTTTGTTTTGTTTTATTTTTTGCATTTGATTTTTTCCTTTAGGTTGCACGCTCCTGCGCAGGGGGGACCTCCCCCCGATGCAGGAGCTTGCTTCCTTTCCCCCATTTGGGGTGTTTTTTTTTCGTTTCTTTAATTTTATTTTAAATTAGCCTAGAACTAGGCCAGTTTTAATACGGCGTCTAATGCCCATTTAGGCAGTCGCCAGATGAGCTCTTAAAAAAAAAAAAAAATCTCTAGCTGAGATGCTGCTCCGCCAGCATTCAATGCCCGTCGTGATGTCGCGGAAGGCCGCCGGCTGGACTTTACCTCCAGAGGCGGAGATCCCTTCAACGACAGGTTTACCTTGAGTGAGTTGCGCTCCGCTCTTGCTTCGTGCGTGGACCCCGCTCATGGTCCGGACGATGTCACGTACGCCATGCTTCGACACCTGGGTGAGTGAGGCATGGCCTTTCTGTTAGATTTGTTCAACAGGATCTTTGTGGAGTGTCTCTTCCCAGATTCCTGGAGAATCGCTACTGTGCTCGCCTTTCGCAAACCGCAGGGAGATCACTACTCCGACCGGTTTCCGCCCAATCTCTCTAACCTCTTGCGTGTGCAAGTTGATGGAGAAATTGGTAAATGTTAGATTAGCCCTTTTCCTGGACAGCGGAGGCCATCTGTCTTCTGCACAGTGCGGCTTTGCAAGTTCCACTCCACGTCGGATGCTCCGCTCCGACTGGAAAATGCCGTCTGCGAGGCTTTACTTCGTAGACAGCACTACGTCACGGTCTTTTTCGATCTAGAGAAGGCCTATGATACCGCATGGCGATGCGGTATCATGGAGACTCTCCACACGATGGGGGCGAGGGGACGCCTCCCAATGTTTATATCTGAATTTTTGCGCGATCGTCGATTCGGCGTAAAGGTGGGGGGAGCCCTCTCCGGGAAGTGTCCTCAGTGTCACTCTTTGCCCTGAGCATCAACGGCATCACCTCGGTGCTGCCGGAAGATGTTCTCGCTACGCTCTACGTGGACGACCTTTCGATCTCTTTTGGCGCGGCCCAGATGCCAACTCTGGAGCGTCGAATCCAACAGGCATTGAACCGCGTCTCTCGCTCTGCCGAAGCGCACAGGTTTCGGTTTTCTTTGGCCAAGACTAAGGTGGTACACTTCTGCCGCCATCCACGGCTCCACCCCGACCCAGATTTGTTTCTTAATAGGGTGCGCCTCGATGTGGTTGAATCGCACCGTTTCCTTGGCTTTGTATTCGACCGACTCCTTACCTGGTAGGCTCATATTCGCAGCCTTAAGGTCTCTTGTACCCGCGTCATGGATATTCTCCGTTCTGTGACGTTCAGCTCTTGGGGCGCTGATAGCGCTACTGCCCTACTTTTTTATCGATCCTTTGTTCGTTCGAAGCTCGACTACGGATGCGAGTTTTATGCATCTGCAGCCGAGCGTTTATTGCGGAAGGTGGACTCGATCCACCACACCGGCCATCTGTTTGCAACCGGTGCCTTTCGCACTTCCCCCATTGAGAGCCTGTTGGTCGATTCTAGTGAGATTCCACTCGCTCGACGCCGCGTGCAGTGCATCACTCGCCTGTACGCGCGAGCCCGCGCCTTCCCCAGTCGCCAACAGCTCTCACTGCATCCGCAGCTGATCTCGACGGTGCCTATGCCGCCGAGAGACCCCAATCATACCCTAAGCCCTCTGGGTTTAGGGCCAGGAAACTCCTTCGATAGGTAGATATAGATCTCGGGCCAGTGGCGCCCCTGGTTATGCCCAGGACGCCACCCTGGAGGGTACCACATTTGGCTATTTGTTGCCACGCCTCTGCTCTCAAAGCTTGTACAGCGCTGGGAGTATTGCGTTCGACCTTTTTGGAGCACACCTCGTGTCACGCTGGAACCGTGGCAATGTATATGGATGGCTCCAAGTCCCAAGGGGTGTTCGGCTTCCACGCCGTATCCCCTCTGTTTGAAGTTAGCGGGGCTCTGCCAGGCGCTGACTCTGTCTTCACGGCCGAGCTGGTGGCAATACACCACTTGGTACGGTTTATTACGCTACGTGCCCGGTTCGGAGACCGGATTGTGATCTATAGCGACTCACAAAGTGCCCTGAGTGCTCTCGGGGCATTGGAATCTCCGCATCCCCTGGTTCGCGATATCCGTGACTCCACGTTTTTTGGCGAGCTGGGCGGATGTCGAGATTATCTTCTGCTTGGTTCCTCGGCATGTAGGAATTGTGTGGAATGAGCGTGCCGCTTGGGGTGCCAAAGAGTCCGCGAGGACTCTGCGACCGGACCAGCGTTTCGCTCTTCCTCACAGCGACTACATGGCAGGAATACAGGCAGCTCTTCCGACTGCTTGGCAAAGAAGTTTGGAGACGGTCAAAGGGAACTTAAAGTTGTGTACTATTGTGCCGCGACTGTTCCCATGGACCTATCCCCCAATGCCGTGATGGCTTCAGGTCGCTTTCTGTCGTCTCCGAATTGGCCACGCGGGATGCACCGCCATTTGATTGAATGCTCTCCAGCGCCCTACTGTGAAGCCTGCGTCGTCCCCCAGACTGTTTGGCACATTATTGTTGAACATCCCAGTCTGAGCGATCTCCGCGCACGTTAGCTGTCCCTGTACCGGGATGGGCGGGGTCGCTACCGCCTGTCCCTTGTACTCAGGACGAGTTCGTGCACATTGACTTGTTGACTTTTGGGGGGAGGCCGGGCTTCTCCCCTTTATTTAACTAGTTTTATTTTTTTTGTTGTTGTTTTCTTTGTAGGTCCCACACTCCTGCGTCGGGGTGAGGGGGAATTCCCCCCGACGACCGAGATTGCTTCCTAAAATAAAAAAATAAAAATTATCTGCCACAACCACATCAGACAAATCCCTTTCAACCTCTTTCTCTCTCAGCCCATCAAATCTGTTAGTCAACCTAGAAGGTTCCATGTCTCTCTTACTTACACACCTAACCTGTCCTATCCTAGCCTTTCAATCCATATTCACCCCTCATTCATCTTCACTAAAATAACACAAAAAAGGTAAAAAAGAAAAAAATTAATGTTTTTGAACACAGCACTCTTACAAGCAATGTTTACGCTAAGCGTGGCAATGCACAACTAGGCATAAGGATCCATGGATTGTGGGTAATGTGCTTTCATACCCCCCCCCCTCCCCCTGATGCATCGTTCTTGAACCAAGCTAAAATTTGTTTGCCAAACTAGTTCATGAACCAATTTGTTGTTATCTGGGTCATTTGTCAACCACGGTTCGTTTGAATGAACCTTCTGAAATGGTAGTGATTAATTCTCTCTCTTCCAACAACTGCTATAGGGTATGTAGGAATGGTCATGATGGTGAATCACAAGAGTAAATTTGTGTATGCCACACCTGTGAGAATAAATCCTCTTTGAGTGTTGCTAGAGTAGTGCATTTGTGCATGAGTAAGCAATCACAAATGTTGAGTGACAATGGACCTGAGTTTGTAGGGTGTGCATTTGAGGAAATGTTGAGTGAATGGGGGATTAATCATGTGTGAATGACATCCTATGTAGGTACCTAGCATGAATGGTTTGGCTGAAAGAATTATAAGAAACTGAGTGAGATTTTATGATTAATGGTGAAAGATTGGAGAGAATGGTATGAATGTTTGAGAAAAGTACTTTGGTCATACAATATGACAGTGCATAAGGTGGCGAGAATGTCACCATGTAAATATTTGCTGAATTTTAAGAGAATGGTTAGGCCACATATGGGACTTAGTGAAAGCGATAGTGAGTTATGGAGAAAAGAAAATGAAAGGTTCAAATGTTTTTCTGTTGGGAATAAAGTCCTGAAGAAATGGTTGTTGGCCCTGTTATTAGGACGAGAGGCAGTGAGGGAGTGTGACTAGATTATGCCAAAAGCTTTGTGAGTGTTATAAGTGAATGAAGTATGTTTGTGAAGATAGGGATTGAGGCATGGTGAGGTGAGGCTAACTTAGTTGGGATGGATGTTGTGCTTTGAGTTTTTAGGTAGGAGTTTGATTTCCCTCACCATTGTAGGTGCCTAATCCCTTTCTTCTTTTTCAGGGTGCCTGGGATGACTGAAGGGATAGGGAGACCTTGATCTGGATGGGGGGGACTATGGATTTCCATCATGCCCCACATTCATTTTGTTCCTTTCTCCAAGAAAGTTAACAGCATAGTTACTGCAAGACAGTCTTAAAGCTTATTTTTGCCAGTATAAATATGAAGAAAATGAGCTGGATAAGTTACCAGGTGAGGATTTTTTCTGCCTGTGAGTGTGATTATGTGTGTCTGGTGTGGATGGCTGAGAGTAGTTTGATTGCAAGTGACTGAAAATGTCTTCTCCATTCCAACTTCTTAGGGCCCTTGAGTGCCTGCACAACAGTCTATGCCGACAGTATCCTCCCAGTTCAGAACTACCCCAAATCGTCCCAGTTTAGAATGAATTGGCAAGAATGGCAATTTCTTTATGAGAGTGGAGCCCCCTCCAATGGTCAATAAAGCCCTAGGGCTAAAATGGCTGAGAACTTTCTCCATTAAAAAATTGCTCACTTTGTGATGAGCACAGCAGTGCTCTACTTTGTAGACTACTGTAGGATAAGATTTGATTTTAAAATTTTGTTTGGGTTCCTGATATTCATTTATATATATACAGTAGTATTTTGAGATACAAGTATAATTCATTCCTGGATCAAGCTCGTAACTCAATTTTCCCCATTATAAATAATGGAAAACATTTAATCCATTCCAGCCCTCCCAAAACACCCAAATCAACCCTAATTAATTGGAAAAACATGTTTTTAATATTAAAAGCAGTGAATACATGAACAAGGGATGTGTTCGCCTTGTAGTTTCAAAATCTTGCAAGCACAGTTTCATTTGGTTTTTGGAGATACAAACACAAAGTCTACTTTGGGAAAATGTGTTGCCACTGCAGTTGGTCCCATTAGTTCAGAGGGTAGAGTGCTGGTCTAGATAACCAAAGGTCTAAGATTTGAGTCCTTCCTGAGGAGATATGTTTTTTTTCTGGGTCATCTTGTGGGGGCAGGGTTGCAACTTCCTCACCAATTCTTCCTGCCACCCCAACAAGGTCCGCTCGGTCGTTCAAGGAGAGAGTATTTTCTAAATTTATTAAAAAACTAATAAATATTCCAAGCTAAACCAACATTACAGCCCCAAAACCTCCAAAATATATATACCTTATAACCTACTCAAAATTATATTTATGTATACACTATATAGGTGGACTTATAGACTTTTGGGGGAAGGCCGGCCTTCTTCCCTATATTTCACTAGGTTTTTTTTTGTTATTGTTGTTTTCTTTGTAGGTCGCACGCTCCCCCCGATGCCGGAGCTTGCTTCCGAATTGTTGCCATTTTCCCTTTTTACTGTTGTTGTTTTTTTCATATTATTTTAAAGTAGTCGAGTGCTAGGCTGTTGTGATTGCGACGACTTATGCCCAAGTGGGTAGTCGCCAGATAGGCTCCGAATATTTAAAAAAAAATCCAAACACCCTGAAAAAGGAGAAAGGGGGAGGGGAGGCGGATACCAACACACTACTACAGTCTCCTGTAAGATCTCTACTCCATTCTCCTGTTTTTTCCTTAATGGGATGTCAAATATCCTCCCTAAGAGGAAGGGTGGCCAGTGACTACCCTGAAATATTACCTGCCAGTCGAGAAATTAAGTGAGAAGAGGCTTTTAAAGATGGTGTTAAAAAAGGAGATAAGTTGGAGATGTCTAAAAGTAATAAAGCCCAGGTAGATTCTACTTTCATATTATTCAGTCTTGGAGGGTCTGTGACTCCTGTAGGTGCCAGGTCTACCAATCTAGATGTGGCACCAAGTTGGGCAGACTTGTTTAACGTAGCTGAGGGCCTGATTAACATAGAATAATTTATTGTATGATTGAAGGCCACCAGGAGTAATTTGATTATAATATGGTCTCATTAAAACATTTAACAAGCCCCATGCTCTATTAAAGTGAGGCAAGAGGTTGGCTTTATTGATATATTTCTGAGTCTCCATTTTCATCTATGAGCTCGGAGATTAGGCCTGGAACTCAAGCTTGTATTTGTTTTTTATATCATTATATTTAAATATAATGATTGCTGGTTTTGAATTATTCCACAGTGATTCTTAGCAATCAAATTTATTCAAGATTTTACTTTAGTTAGAAGGTTTTTATAAAAGTAAATATAGTAAGAGCTTTTTGTTTAATTCAAATTAGCATTTATTTTCCCGCTGATAATGACAACATCTAATCCATCAACTCTTTTGCCACTTGGTAAGTAGGATTTTCTTTTTTTTTATTTTTATAGCCTATATATAAACAGGGTATTCCAAAAGGCTTATTTATAGATGTATCACTGCTATTCTGAGTAATAGGTTTTAAGTAAAGAGAGGATGGGCATGCAGCAGGTGAGAATGAGAGAGAGAACTTTATTAAAGATAGAAAATATGAATTAGTGTTCATGGAACAAAGTTCCTACCATGTTACAAGGGTTACATTACTATCCTTGACTTCTTACCATTTGTAAACTCAATAGACATGTTTCCTAAGGACTGTGTACTGATGTTTACACATTTAGATATGGTTAAGAGAACTCTTACTAGCCTAGTGGATAACAGATTGGATTTCCAAACCTTGGGTTTATTTCTAGTGAGAATGCACACAAAAAGTTTGCTACTCATAGGGGGCAGTCGCCAATGAGGTGGTGTATAAAGTCTAGAGCATATGTGCAGACAGTTCCAGTCACATAGATCATTACAATTTATCATAAAAAATGTATCTAACAGTTTTACACAGGGTTTACAGGACCAGATATGGGTTGTCACTGAATTAGTGGAGCAAGGGGAACAAACTTAAATTCTCTTTTCACTCCAAAATACAAAAGAATTTTAATAATTTAAAAATAATATGGAAATTTAGTTTTCTCATACCAATTGACAATAGAAATATAACATAAGATTTATATCATATATACACTTCGAAAAATATGAAAAAAATATGTCAAATATTAATAGTGGCAATCAAAACATTTCAAACTCAACAACAGTGTTAATCCATACTAAAATTTATCCTCCTCTCAGTCAACTTTTCGACCACTCACAACATTTCTCCAAATCTTATGATGATTGCTATAACAATGCAGGGAGTGGGGGGGTTACCATGTGTAGACTTTTACACCTGCTACTTGAAGGAGAAGCATGTCCTCACACCTCAAGTTTGGATAGAGAAGCCCCAGCTCACTGATGGTAGGTGTGGAAAACCATGTCAACACCACTCTGACCTGTGGAAGTGCTCCCCTACAAACATATTTGTGCAGCTCAATGGCTTTCCCTTAGCCATTTTTGCACATACCCTTGCACAGCTCCAGCTCGCTGATGGATGAGCTTCCCCCTCTTTGCTTTCTCAGGGGCTTCTTTAAGCATCTCTTAGCAAAGAGGGAGTTCCCCCCCCCATCTCCTAATTCTATCGATGAGGTGGCTTTCCCCTCATCTCTTCCTTATAGTTGTCCATGGACAATCCACTTCAGCACCAGTAGCAGCCTGGTTTCCAATTACAGGCAATAGGTTTAGAGTATCCCTGGTCAGGATTCCTGATATCTTGGTGGAGGGTGATCACTTTGAGGTCCCTCCTGAGCTGGAAATAGTCTCAAAGATACCCCTGCCTAAGATGGTAGGATCTTCCAAGATGGTGGACATAGGCTCAGTGGGAAACAACTTGTGCAAGATCCTCAGGTGGCATGGGATCCCCTAGAACTCATAAAGAGAGGAGGGATCTTCCCCAGCTGTTGCCCTATTTGAAGCCATGGGATTCTCCATTTTGGAGAAGGACATGACTGAGGCTTCTTCCAAGGGTGGAGAAAAGAAGTCTCGCTATTTTAAAAAGAAAATTAAATACATTGCTCGACAAAAGTTTAGGCTGAGTGAGCGGGGGCAAACTAAACTTATGTCTAAAAAAGTATGGTATAGATGAGGGTGATTTAATTTAGTCAGAAGTTTGGGCCGGCTGCATAACGTCACTACATCCCTCAGTTTCCTGCTCAGCCTGCTACCACGTGCTCAGTGTCAACTTGGCCGCGGTAGTGAGAGGACTGTGCTGTTGTGTTCTCCTGACTGATGCCATTTTGTGACTCTTTTTGTAGTTTGGGAGTGTTTGTGGCCTTATTATGTGGAAAGCCAGGCAGTTATCATCTGAAACTATTGCCCAGATTATCGCTCTCAAGGAGGCCGGTACACAAACTAAGGAAATAGCTGACCAACTTAAAATAAGTGATCGTGTTGTGAGGCGTTACGTTGTTAGGTGGAGGGAGGGAGGGTGTGACACCAAACCAACCCAGAAAGAGCAGTCTGGTAGGCCTCATAAGACCTCTAGGCATGTTGATAACATTGTTAAGAGAGACCTAGAGAACATCCTCGTATTTCAGCCCGTAAAATAATAGTGTTCTGTTCAGTGAGGTGTCTGTGCGCACTGCTAGTCGACATGTTCATGAGCTTGGTTACACAAGCCACCCCCCCTTCAAGAAACCGATTCTCACCTATATGCAGAAGGCTTGTAGGGTCGCTTATGCTCTGAAATATCTTCAGTGGGATGATGCTGACTGGCTTGATGTGCTTTGGTCTGATGAAGCAATGTT
The DNA here is from genome assembly GCA_963969495.1 of Ceratothoa steindachneri. NCBI lineage: Eukaryota > Metazoa > Arthropoda > Malacostraca > Isopoda > Cymothoidae > Ceratothoa > Ceratothoa steindachneri. Next base: position 87,101,429 of record OZ018319.1, on the reverse strand, counting down.
TGCAGTGACTGAAGAGAGGGGTGATTGGGGAGTGGTCGATGACCTCCATGGTAGTGATCACTTTCCCATTAAAATATCATTTTCTAGGCCGCTGCCGCCTGAGAGCCTGCCCCGGTTGTGCTTGACGCGGTGGTCTGCATATCAAGAAATGACTGAATTCTCTATCTCAGTCGAGGAGTTTAGGTCGGTAGATGAGGCCATTGAGTTCTTCAACCTCATCGCCGCAGGCCTTGCTACTATTCCTATAAGGTCTGGCCATTTTGCACGCCGACCACTCCCGTGGTGGTCAGGTAAGTGTGAGACGGCCCTCAAGCAGAAGTGCTATGCCTACATGCGCTATAAGTGCCACCTGAAAGATTTCACTGTCTGTGAATTTTGTCTGGCTAGGGCTAGGTTCCGGTATATTTCGAAGCACGCCCGCCGCTCTTCTTGGTGGGCATACATGTCTTCACATAATGGGAAGAGCCCTCTAGCAGAGGTGTAGAAAGGACTCGGAGGATGGGGGGGGGCAAGTTGTCCAGGAGAATGCGACCGCAATCTCGGATCCCGTGTCCGTGGCGGAATCCTTCGCGACCGCTTTCTCCGCATTCTCTAGCCATGATGCTGCTTCGCCAGCATTCATTGCACTTCATGATGTCGCGGAAGGCCGCCGGCTGGACTTTACCTCCAGAGGCGGAGAACCCTTCAATGACATGTTTACTATGAGAGAGTTGCGTTCCACTCTTGCTTCGTGTGCGGACACAGCCCATGGTCCGGACGATGTCCTGTATACCATGCTTCGACACCTGGGTGAGCGGGGCATGGCCTTTCTGTTGAATTTGTTCAACAGGATCTGGGTGGAGGGTCTCCTCCCAGATTCCTGGAGAATCGCTACTGTGCTCGCCTTTCGCAAACCGGGTAAGATCACTCTACTTCGGCCGGTTTCCGCCCAATTTCTCTAACCTCTTGTGTGTGCAGGTTGATGGAGAAATTTGTAAATGTTAGATTAGCCTTTTTTTCTGGACAGTGGAGGCCATCTGTCTTCTGTACAGTGCGGTTTCTGCAGGTTCCACTCAACGTCAGATGCTTTGCTCTGCCTGGAAAATGCCGTCTGCGAGGCCTTCCTTCTTAGACAGCACTACACCACAGTGTTTTTTGATCTGGAGAAGGCCTATGATACCGCATGGCGATTCGGTATCATGGAGACTCTCCACACGATGGGGGCGAGGGGTCGCCTACCAATGTTTATATCTGAATTTTTGCGAAATCATAGATTCCGTGTATGGGTGGGAGGGGCCCTCTCCGGCCCAATGGAGCAAGAAGAGGGTGTCCCACAGGAAAGTGTCCTCAGTGTCGCACTTTGCCCGGATCATCATCGGCATCACCTCTGTGCTGCAGGAAAATATTCTCGCTACGCTCTACGTGGACGACCTTTCGATCTCTTTTGACGCGGCCCAGATGCCAACTCTGGAGCGTTGACTCCAACAGGCATTCAACTGCGTGTCTCGCTATGCCGAAGTGCACAGGTTTTGGTTTTCCTTGGCCAAGACTAAAGTGGTGCACTTCTGCCGCCATCCACGGTTCCACCCCAACCCAGATTTGTTTCTCAATGGAGTGCGCCTGGAATTGGTTGAATCGCACCGTTTCCTTGGTCTTGTATTTGACCAACGCCTCACCTGGGAGGCTCATATTCGCAGCCTTGGGGTCTCTTGTACCCGAGCCATGGATATTTTTCGCTCATTGACGTTCAGCGGTTGGGCTGCTGATAGGGCTACTGCCTTACTTTTTTATCGATCCTTTGTTTGTTCGAAGCTCGACTACGGATGCGAGTTTTATGCATCCGCCGCCGAGCGTTTATTGCGGAAGGTAGACTCGATCCACCACACCTGCCTTCGCCTAGCGGCTGGTGCCTTCCGCACTTCCCCCATTGAGAGCCTACTTATCGATGCTGGGGAATGCCACTCGCTTTACGCCGTGTATAGTGCATTATTCGCCTGTACGCGTGAGCCCGATGCCTCCCTCAGTCTCCCATACCCTATGCCCTTTGGGTTCAGAGCTAGTTATTTCTCAAGGGCCGGTGGCGCCCTTGGTTCTGCCCAGGACGCCACCCTGGAGGGTACCACCTTTGGCTATTTGTCGCCACGCCTCTGCTCCCAAAGTTTGTACAGCGCCGGGAGTATTGCGTTCGACCTCGTGTCACGCTGGAACTGTGCCAGTGTATATGGATGGCTCCAAGTCCAAATAGGGGGTCGGCTTCCACTCTGTATCTCCTCTGTTTGAAGTCACCGTACACCACTCGGTTCGGAGACTGGATTGGGATCTATAGCGACTCACAAAGTGCCCTAAGTGCTCTCAGAACATTGGAATCTCCACATCCCCTGGTTCGCGATATCTGTGACGCTACGGTTCTGGCAAGCCAGGCGGATGTCGAGATTATCTTCTGCTTGGTTCCTGGACATTTAGGAATTGCGGGGAATGAGGGCGCCAAAGACTCCCGCGAGGACTCAGCGACCCGATCAGCGTTTCGCTCTTCCTCACACCGACTACATGGCAGGAATACGGGCAGCTCTTCGGGCTGCTTGGCAAAGAAGTTGGGAGACAGTCGAAGGGAACTTAAAGTTGCGTGCCATTGCGCCACGACTGTTCCCATGGACGTACCCCCTAATGACGCGAAGGCTTTGGGTTGCTTTCTGTCATCTCCGAATTGGGCACACTCGGGCAATCTCCGTCTTCGTTACCTGTCCCTGTACCAGGATGAGTGGGGTCACTACCGCCTGTCCCTTGTACTCAGGATGAGTTCGTGCACATTGACTGGTGGCCTTATAGACTTTTGGGGGATGGCTGGCCTTCTCCCCTTTATTTAACTAGGTTTTTGGTTGTTCTTTTCTTTGTAGGTCGCACGATCTTGCGACGGGGGGGGGGAGGCGGACATCCCCCCAACACCCGAGCTTCTTTCTCCTTGTTGCCATGTTCCCTTTGTATTATTTTTTTGCATATTTTTATTTTGAAGTAGCCTAGTGCTAGGCTGTCGTGAGTGTGGCGACTTGTGCCCAAGTGGGTTTTTGCCAGATAAGCTCCTAAAATAAAAGAAAAATAGAGGAAAAAAGTTGGTGGGGGGTAGGCTAGGTCATCTAACTTTTTATAGAAATTTTTAAAAAAGTCACTCATTTGTCTTCTGTTGATGTTTTAAAGACTCCTCATACAGTATAGATGAATGAATGAGATGAAGAGTAATAAGAAAGAGAAAATGATTTTGTAGCTAACAACTTGTTCACAGCATAAATATTTTCACATGAAGTGAAATGTATTGAAATTTATAATTAACTATTTTAAAAATTATAAATTTGTTGCAAAAGACTATTAAATTAAACTCATTCCTGACTGTTAGAAATATTATGACAGCTGGAAATATATTCAGTCCAAGGAAAGAACATCACTCATTCTGAGTTGGTTAGTTTGAGTTGATTACAGCAGCTTAGGGCTGAAATTTTCAAGTCCAATCGATTATAGTCAATTTCAAGTGTTATTTTGATTTCAGTGACTATAGTCACCCACTGCAGCAAAAGGTTTAAGGCCAATAGGGGCTGGTGAGTTCCCTTAACAAATCTAGAACCAATGAATGCATTCATTGGCTCATTATATGAGAGGAACCAGGCTCTCAGCCCAGCATCATTGCCCATTTTCCCACAAAGGTTCATAATATTTGGTGGCATTCTATTCTGAGTTGAGTCCACATTGGTAGTATGCTTACCACCTCCTTACCTTAAACCTTTGTCATATTGTTCATATAGTCCTGCAACAATTTTAAAAGTTTAAACATGTACAAATGATAGAATGAGTTGTTAAAAACTATATGAAAATTCAACTTGACGTTTTATTTTTTATGTACTTTTTTTATTATTGCACTTTAACATGGCCGCTTTCATTGTTGATACATCTTTTAAGCCAATTCTTGAAGACTGAATGTTTAACTTAATTGATGCATTACTTGAATTGTATTTGTTATTCTGACACTGAGTTCACTTAGAGAATGAAGTTTTGAGTAAACAATTGTTTTCACATGGCTCCACATAAAAATTCCAGTGGGGATAGATTAGGTAAATACCCTGGCCAGAGAATTCGTTCACCTGCAAGAGGTGTTCAATAAGTTTGTGGCCTAACCCAGAAAGAGCAAAAGTTCACCCAACTACTTTTATTTATTTTTCAACGTAATAGCCTTTGATATTGATGCATTTCTTTAGTCTCTTCTTCACTTGCAAAAATCCATCCCTGGAGAATAATGGGTTGAATCCTTCCAAAACTCCATGGCCTTCTCCTTGGTCTCCTCATCACCAGCAAAAGAGATATCCTGCAGCTGCTTCTTCATCTGTGAGTAAAGGTGAAAGTGTGAGGGTGCCAGATTGGGGGAATAAAGGGAAGGGGGCAGCAATTCAAAGCTGCAGGACACCAATTTGTTCATGGCCACCATGCTCTTGTGTGCAGGTGCATTGTCCTGCAAGAGAACACCTCAGGGCCACTCTTCCTCAGCGTTTCTGAAGGATAGCCTCCCAAAGTTTCCCCAGTAGATCTGCATAGTATGGTTCATTAATGGTGCAGCCATGATCCAAGAAGTCCACAAGGAAGATCCCTTCCGGGCCCCAGAACACTGTCACCATGACCTTGAATTTTCATGGTGGCTGAGAGGAGGGATGCTTCCATTGCTTAGATTTGGCTTTGGTTTCTGGATCGAAGTGAGCAACCCACATTGCATCCTGGGTTACGATTCGGGCCATGAATCCCTCCAGATCCACTCTCATGTGGGTCAACATCTCCGTTGAAGTCATTATCCGGTTCTTCTGCTGATCAGGTCTCAGTATTCTTGGGACCCATTGGGCAGACACCTTGGAAAGGTTGAGGTGATCATGCAAGATGGTAACAATGGATCCATTACTTATTCCCATTTGATAAGCAATGTATAGCACTGAGATTTGATGATTATCCATGACCATGCTCTCCACCATGGCCACAGTTTTCCTGGTGACTGCAGTTGACAGACCAAGACTTTGAGGGTCATCTTCACACAAGTCTCGGCCCTGCTTGAAAAGAGCAGCCCAACTTTTGACAGTGGAATAATATAGGGAACTCTCACTTAGTGTTACTTTCAACTAGAGATGCACCGAATATCATTTTAGCCGAATACCGAATATTCAGCTGCTTACTATTTGGTAATGACTGAATATTTGGTTGAATACTTACATTTACTGGCACTGTACCTTATTTAAAAAGCTTTATATTTTTTTAACTAACCTATATATTTTATTTTATCCTTTCAGAAATTCTCATCTAGCAATTAATCTAATTATAATTTATAATCTTCTCAAATTCATTTTAGACTTAATTTTTGTGCAATGTCTCAAAGTTGCAGTATCATATGGAAATACTTCAGACATTGTGAAAATGATCCAACATGCTGTTTGTGTAATTTATGCAATATCAAGGTTTCAAGAGGGGAAATGACTTCAAAAACTCAGACAACTACAGCAATGTTAAACCACCTGAAAAACAAACACACTAAAGAATACAATATGAATCAATCAAAGAAATCTACAGCAGTATAAAGAGCTGCGTTAAAGTTTCTAAACAACATTATTTGATACTGTAGAGAGAAAGAAAATATGGGACATAAATGACCATAGAGCTGTTGAACTTCACAAATTAATTGGACAGATGATTGCTGTAGACATACAGCTCTTTTCATTTGTTGAAAATGAGGGTTTCAAAGGCCTTATAAAAAAAACTTGCCCAAATTATAGTATTCCAAGCAGGAGATATTATTCTGATACGATTGTCAAAATATATATGAACACTTATGTATGAAAATTAAAGCTGAGTTATCGGCAGCAAATTTGATTTCTCTAACAACATATATATGGACTGCCACTAGAGCCAACACTTCATTCATAAGTTTAACAGCACAGTGGTTGTCTGACAACTTTAAATGTCAAAGGGCAGTCTTAAGGGTTAAACGTTTTCCAGGAACACATTTTGGCTTAAACATTAGTGAACAATTGGTTAGCAGTCTTGAATGTTTCAACATTCCTCTCAATAAAATCCATATAGTTTTGAGAGACAATGCTTCCAATATGGTTGCACGACTCAGAAAGTGGGTTATCTTCTTTTTGTTTTATCCACACATTACAACTTATCATTTCTGATGCAATATTATCTCAGAGGTCTGTGCAAGAGATTTTGACTGTATGCTGAAACATAGCTACACATCTCAATCATTCACCATTAGCAATGACCAAATTTGAATTACTAAAAACACAGATGGAAATAATAGGGCATAAACTCAAACAAGATGTCAAGACCAGATGGAATAGTACATACTATATGTTGGAAAGGATGTTAGAACAAAAGGTTATTGCTGCTTACAGTGCAGACCACAATGTCACTGATATAAGTCCCTATCAATGGGCCATTATTGAGAAGATAGTAATTATACTTAAGCCATTCGAAGAGCTAACAGTTGAACACAGTTCAAGAAAAGCAACAGCTTCATTGATCATACCTTCAATTTTAGTATTGCAACTATTTTTGCAAAAGACTGTTAGCATAGACCAAAATGAGTTAAGCAACTTTATTGGCATTTTAACAATGATTGATGAGTTACTTAAATCCTCAAAGAAAAGATTTGAAAGCTATCTTACTAACAAGATGTTGTGCATAACTACATTTTTAGATCCAAGATTTAAAATAAAATTTCAGAAGAGCAACTCAACATTGAAGAAATGAAAGAGTGTCTCATTGAAAGTGCAGAGGAACAATCAATGGGAAACTAGTCCTGAGTCATCTTCCTTTTCTGACAATGATTCACCTACAAAGACAAGCAAGGCATTTCCTGGGTTTTCCAAATATTTCAGTTTAAATGATTGTTTCTTAGAATTAGAAAAATTGAGCCAATCTAGTAAATTTATAGGTGAAGACAGTCAAGGCACAACACCCTCAACACAATTTCCAAAAGAAAGGCTATTGCCAAAGAAGCTGAAATCTATGTGTCTTTACTTCTTTAGGAAAAATCTAAAGATCCTTTAGGATGGTGGAGTAGAATAAAACGGGTTTTAAGAATTTTCAGAAGCTTGCTCTTAAATATCTTTCAGCTCCCTCTTCATCAGTGGAAAGTGAAAGACTTTTTAGTTCTGGTGGAAATACGTATGAAGTTAAGCGAAACAGATTGCTTCCATAAAATGGGGAAAGGCTTATGTTTCTGCACTACAACCTTCCTATCTATCAATATAAGTACAGTGGTGAGTCTACTGACTAAGTATTGAGTGATAACTTAGTAAGCACTACATTAACACATGTCTGTTCATATTCTTGTTTGTATTGTCTTGTTCATATTTTTTATTTGTATTCTTGTATTTCATTAATAAATTTGTTTTGAAAAAAAGCCATGAAGGCATAGCTATAGCCATTGAAGTAGCCTGATGAGTCGGGTGGTAGTCTTTATGATAAAACCATATTTGACACTGAATACTCTACAAAAAAAGCTGAATACCGAATATTGAGAAAATGGCTGAATACTGAATAGTTACTGAATATTCGGTGCACCCCTACTTTCAACTCCTCAGGAATCAACTGTGGCGCTTTCCCTTGAATAAAATACGCTGGGAGGATGTCAGCCTGTGCATTACCTGTTGGAACATGTATGAACATGATCCAGCTGTGGCTGGCTCTTGTCTCCCCTCCCTGTATGTTAGGCTGAGAACTCATTGAACACCTTGGTATACCCAGCCATTTGTTTAGAAAGGTGTTATTTAAAAAAAATTATGCATTCAATACATAATGGCAGGGTTCTTCATCTTGGTGGGGGGGTTATTTACAAAATTTAGCCTGCAAATCAGGGATGAAGAAATTCAGCAACATTGTCACAACTTTCACCATTAACTATTTGTTTATTAGAGAAGAAAGGGCCTATGATTTGAGCAATACTGATAGTATCCCACTGATTAACTTTTCTAGAATTCATCTTGTCATGTCTGTGTTTTCACTATCCCATATTTGCTAATTGTGGGGATTGAATTAGTAGCTACAGAATGTTGCTTCATCTGAAAAGCTCAATACATGATTAAATGCTTAGGATTTATCTCTGATTTTGTTGTACAGCAAAAATCTAATCTTTCATGGTAATCTTCCTCTTATAAGTTGCGAACCAGCTTAATTTTAACTTATATATTTTATGCATTGATGTTACTGGCATGTTTAACTCATTGGATGCAGTGATTTTTTTTTTATTCCTCTCAAAAGCTTCACCCTGAGAGGCTTTTTTTTAATAATGAGTGATGGTGCCTTCTCATGGCATCTGTTTGTTTAAACTCATCAAATCATGTAGTTAATTTTTTCTTCAAAATTTGCTATTTGTAGGATCTGCAAATGAAAAAAAATAAAAGATTTACATAAATGAGATTATTCTATAAAAATCTTTTAGAGTTGAATTTTCATAATAGCCCTAGTAAATTTTGCTATTGTACAATGTATTATTAAATTTTAAAACTGTAGGTATTATGAACACTATTTTGGATGCTTAACTATTACAAACTATACTTGTCCTCTCTTTCATATTTTAGAACTCGTGGATAAATGCATCGGATCAAGAATTCACATAATTATGAAAACAGACAAAGAAATAGTTGGAACTTTGCTTGGATTTGATGATTTTGTTAATATGGTCTTGGAAGATGTCACTGAATATGAATCAACTCCAGAAGGCCGGAGAGTTACACATTTACATCAGATTCTTTTGAATGGAAATAATATTACGATGGTGAGCTGAGTACATATACTCCTATTTGCTATTTGGGTAAAGCAACCCAAGTTTGGCTGGTGTTTGCTGCTTGAGAGATAAGAAGGTGTAGGAACTGATTATGAAAGACCTGGAAGAGATCCTAGGTCATGATACAAAACTGAGTTTTGCAATTTGACTAGAGGCAAAGTTAGTTGAAATTGGAGTGAATTGTCAAGAACATTGACCCTAAATAGTGAAACCAGGAGGCTTCAAATGTGACCAGTACTATTACTCACATTTGAACTCTTATGAAATTTAATCTGAATGATGTGTGTATGTGGTTTACAATAACAGTCTTGCACCCTATGATATTCTTTTCAATATATTTTTGCTTCTAGAATGTTCAAGGGTCATTTTTGTATCTATTTTTTGTACCTTGCAGTTTCATTTGTTATTTATTGGCATTCTTGCTATAGCCTAGTGGATAGAGCTTAGGGCTTTTTGAGTTGATGCTCGACACGAAGCTTTTGAGTGATGCCACAAGCTGTCCAGCCATTGGTGTATACACTGGAACTTACCCCTGTATCATCACACACATAAGCAATCACAATACCAGTATAATTTTCCTTCCCACCTTCACAGCACAGCATGCCCACTTTTTTTTCTGTTCTGGAGTTCTGCCAATGTACTAGTATCCCCCATGGGGGCACACATTCACATACCCTCCTTTGTACTAGTACAAAGGATTCCACCATCGCTGATGGTGTAAAAATCACAATACACCCTCCCCCTCTCATTGTCATTCTGATCTTTATCTCTCTTCATGAGTGAACATGCTGTCGTTGGATTCCCCAAATTCTTTCCTCTCATTTGCAACCATGCTGCAACTGGCATCTGGTGGGTTGCATACCCTTCTGGCTTCAATGCAGGAGAGACTGGCTATATACCGTCCACACATTTTCATTACTTTACAGATCTCTACTTAAAAATTTCTGTGGGAGATGCTCTCCTTGGTTTTTGTTTTGAATGTTAAAATAATAATTTTCCTTTGACATCACTTGCATCATGCTAAGCTGGTTCTTTTCATGAACTCATTCCATATGACTTTTATTGTCCCCTCCCATTTCTAGCATTTGTTATTTTTATTCACCCTTTTATCACTATTTAGTGATTACATGACAGGCTCCTTGAATGCGACCATTTTCCTTTTGGTTTTTCAATGGATTAAAAAACATCCTACATACATACAAAGGTTTTTACTCATTCACTGCATCGCCATCACCCCAATACTATTGGTCCTTGCTCAACCTTTATTGGGCCCCAGAACTTCTTGAATCACATTTTACCCACTGCTATCAATTAATTTCTACACTCTCAATAATTTGCATCTTTAAGATTCTGTCCTGCTTAGGCTAGCTGCCTCAATTAATTTGGCTGACAGTCGGCTTTATCTCCACGATAGACTTTCTTCACAATTCCCTCACTTTAAACAACAACAAAGCTGAATTCCCTCTCATTATTCATTTTTAATCTACGACTTTCCCATCAACCTTCCATCTAGGCTTAAGGATCTGACCAGCTACCACATGCCATGTCAGGAGAGCGGCTTTAGAACCTCTATAAACAATGCCCTCAGGTTGCAAGAAATCAGTCCTTGAGGGGACCAGGGTGTTTGGGGATGAATAATGGGAAGATCGGTTCTACCTCAAAATAACAACTTCCCTGTGTGTACTGGCTGACCACCTAGCTCCCTGCGGCCATTCTCAGGTGCATAAGGCTGTACTGCTTGTGGCATTTGGGTTTTACTGCCTTGTTGGTGGCCAGGCCAATTAAAAGTCAGTCCCATTTCTTGATTTGCCACAATTGATCTTCAAATTTTGGCCATCCTGTCAAGGATTAGTACATCCTACTTAGGATATCCACCCTGTCGCCATGACTCTCTTGCTGTTCAGTTGGGAGCTGTGGCCTTTGGCCAACTCCTGGTCAGTGTGCATTCTGCACGGGTTGCATACATCATCATTAATACACCCAGGGTGGACTCATGAAAAGTCTGAAAACCTGAGACTGATTAGGTGGGAGCTTTTACACACAGGATATAGCTCACTAGCCCCATTCTCTTATCTTTAGTGGTCACAAATTCAGCTCCTGTATATTGCCAATTATTTTTACAAGTGTTGTCAAAATTTTGGACTATGTCCCTCTCTATAAATCCTTGCCTGACCTTGTGTGGTGTTGGGGTGGATGAGGACTCCAGCACTACTCTGACTGGTGGAGGGACTCCCCTACAACTTTCTGAATGTAGCAAAGGGGTTTTCCTATTGCCATCTTCAGAGCTGTCCCCAGGCAGCTCAACCTCTGTGATGGAGGTAGCCCTCCCTTTGCTTTCTTAGGAGCCCTTCCAAAATCCTTCTAGTGGAGAGGGCATTTGCCCCTCTCCATTGCTGATTGGTGTGGGGGTTTCCTCCTAACCACTTTTGTAGAATTGACTCTGATGACTTCACTTGCCACAAGTCCTCCTTTGCTTTCTCACAGGCCTGCCAATAACACAAGGCAAAGGTTGCATTGCCTTGGTCCCTGCCACTTTTGTTGGTGGGATTTGCCACAATACTGTAGATCACCAGGTTTGTCACTGATGGAAGCTGGCATGCCTGCTTCTAATGCAGGTAGGCATACTGGCCCTATTGGCATAAGTAATGGGCCATAAGCCATATCATTCCCATTCAGGATACCCGACCCCTTGTGGGTCGGGGTGGGTGGAGGGTGGAGACTCCTCCCGACCTAGATATATGGTCCCAGAGTTGTCCCTGCTCCAAATGGCTGGGTCTTCCTTGCAGACAAACCTAAGTTCACCCTTGTGCAAAGCCCTCCTCAGAAATCACAGGCCCCAGAGGAGTGACAGACAGAAGAGCCCCCGTCTCCAATCTGGTGCTCCTTCGACAGCCAAGATCTTCTATTTGGAGAAAGATCTGTCTAAGGCTGGTCTGTCCAGCCTCGAGGACACCTTCAGGGGACCAGGAAGCGGCTTTATTCCCCACCAACCTTCCTAAAGAAGGAAAATTGTTGAGAGCAATCAAGGTGTTCCTCTCCCTTTGTGCGGGGCGGGTTCCTGGGATGGTAGGGTCCGCTGCCAATTCAGCAAGCGACCAGGCCAAGACCATAGTCCCTAAGTGAAGCCTCTATCACACATGGACCCCTCAGTCAGAGATTAGCTCTCATTTTTGAACCCGAGAGCTTCAGACGTTTTTTATTTCTTTGCTCCACTGATGGCACCCAGTTGGTCAAAGGCCACCATGCTTCATCAAAGGAGACCTTTAGCTAGATTGACTGGAGAGTCGAAGCCCTTCAGAGACTCCACGGCTTGCCAGTAAGTGTAATGCCCACTACCATTAATTTCATGAAAGTAGGGTTTAGGCAAGGAAACTCTTGGACCACTCCTTAGAACACCACCGAAGCAGCTGGCTAACCAAGGAGCAATCAAGGTTGAATGTAGCCTCAATGGTGGGCTGAGTTGGAAAAGTCCTATGGACACTTTTTCTCTTAATCTCCCAAGTCATTGGGAGGTCATAGTATCTACTTTCCATGTGCCCCTCTTTTCTCTTCTTTTAAAATGGTCACAACAGATGGCAATAGTGGGAAAGTGCAGGGAGATCCACCTCCAAGCCTGACAGTTGGGGAGGATGAGGAAAATCGAGGTACTCTCTCGAGCGGTGGAGGGGACTTCCCTCTCACCATCGACATGCTACAAAAGGGCTTCCTTCCCCTTTCCCATCTTTGGAGCCACTCTCAGTCATCTCCACCTCTGAAAAGGTGCCCCCCCCCCACATCCCTGTGCTTTCTCAGGTTCTCCTCCAATCTTCTTATACAGAAGAGGATGCTTACTCCTCTTCTAGGCCTATGGGTGTGGTGGCTTGCCCCTCATGCATTTATCTGGAGCGCTCTCGGGCGAATCCATCTCCCTACCAGCAGTAGTCCCTCCTTTCCTATTACAGGGGACTGCTAATAGACAAGGCAGGTGGCCTACAATTGACTGTTCCCAATGGGAGCTGTCGATAGGGCTAACCCCCTTAGGGGGAGGGGGGCAAGGGAGACCACCGCTGTTGGTCCGTGCTCCCTAACGTCCTGCATTTTAAGCCTGCATGGCTAAAAAAAAACAAGACAGTCCTCTATTGGCATTTGTGATGTCTTGACCGGGGGAGGGGGGGCGATAGCCGCCACATGGAGGGCCCCACTGAGATGGCCATGTTCCAAGAGGCCACCCAGCCACATATAGCAGGTCCTTCCATGGGGGTAACCCTGGTCTCTGTGCCAAACACAGTACCTAGATACGCCACTGTGCAAGCTTCTTCTCTTGGTGTGTCTTAGGCCCCCCAAGACTCACAAGGAGAGGAGGGACTTTCTTCCCTGTCTGGTGCCTCTTTGACAGTGAAGACCTTCTCCAATCTCGGAGAAAGATATTTGTGAGGCCGATTCGTCCGGCGGTGGAAAGAAGCAGGTCCATTCCCCAAAAAGAGAGGGACAGGAAGAAAAAGACAATGAGGATTGAGGTTTCCTCTCTCTCTGCGGAGGCCTCGGGGATGGATGGGTCCACTGGGCGCCTCAGCAAGCGACCAGGCCAAAATCACTACCTTTTTTTTTACGCCGTGCCTAAGGTAGAGCCGCCAAGCAGAAGGGCTGCCACGTCACCAGGCGGTAGGGTGGCCATAAATGGCAGCACCTGGCTCTGCCAGCCCCATTCGCACTCCTCGCAGAGCGGGCCACTGCGAAGGGTGATTAGCGTTTGCCTCCCGTAAAAAGGAATAGGGTCACCATGCCCAATGATGAGAAAATAAAAAATCTTCCTTCAATTTTCCCTCGTCCATCGTCGGAAAATGGAGGTCCTTCCCCATCCTGTGATCTCGCAAGGGACCCTCCAAATCTCTCTAACCGGAGAGGAGGCTTACTCCTCTCCTTCGCCTACGGGTGTAGGGGACTACCCCTCACCCCCTTGTCTGGAGATGCCTTCGGGCACCTCCCTCTTTGCAGCGGCAGTTTCCCCTTAACTTTCCAAAGGGGACTGCCAAAAAAGCCAGCAGGCAGCCCATAGCCGACAGCTCCGAATTGAAGCGGCTCTGTAGAGCAAACCTTAGAGGGGGGGGGGGGCAGGACCCATCGGTCCCTTCCCTCAAAAGACCTGCTAATGGGACCTGTGATGTCCTGGGGGGCGGATGGCCAACTAGAGCACCCTTGTCCCCTAAGGTGGACATGGTACTTGAGGCAACCCAGCCTCAGACAGTAGGGCCTTCCATGAGAGCGAATCCGGGCTCGGCGCCAAGCACCGAACTCAAGTCCGCCCCTATGCAACGTCCTCCTCAAACGGCTAGGGCTTCCAAGGCAGTACAAGGAGGACGGGGGGATCTCCTCCTCCGACCGGTGCCCCTGCGACTGCCAGGACCGTCTCCATCTCGGCGAAGGACCTTGCTGAGGCCGGTCCATCTGGCCTGGGGGCTCCTGTCGGCGGAGGGGAGAAGGGGGATCATTCCCCGCTCTCTTCTCTTAAAAAGAAAAAAAAGAAAAAAGACTTGGGGCTCCTCTCCATCCGCGGGGGCTGCGGGGATGGATGGATCTGCTGCCACTTCGGTAAGCGACGAAGCCAAGATCGGCACATCCGGCCCCTCTGCCCCTCCCCCCCGGGTGCAGAGCCCCTGACTAAGACCAAAAGTGGCAGTGGGCAGAACGGAACCTCGATTACATCGGGGCCCCTCATTTAAAGATTACCCGGCGTTTTCGAGCCCGCTGGCTTCAAACGCTTCCTCGTTATTCGCTCCACTGATGGCAGCATGTTGGCTAAGGGCAACATGATCCATCAGAAGAGAGCTTTAACTAGTGTGATTGGTAGAGAGCCGAAGGTGACCCGTTTCTCGGACGGGGAGCCTTTTGGCGAATGCGTCGAATCCCTCCAAGGCGGCCAAGATAACTGCTCTTCGGTCATTTGATGGCACCCTGGTGAGTGTGACGCCGCACTCTACCATGAACTTGGTGAAAGGAGTAGTTTATGCGAGAGAACTCGTGGACTACTCCATATAAGACATCACCTTAGAGCTGGCTGACCATGGGGCGTTCAAGGTCGAACATGTGATGAGAAAACAGGGAGTGGCCTCGAGACCCACCCCTACACTCTTCGTCACGTTCGACTGTGACAAGCTCCGTGAGTCGATGCGTGCTTTTGGTACCGCGTGAAGGCATTCGTGCCACTGTCGCCGAGATGCCACTACTGCCACTGCTTCGGCCATACTAATCGCTCCTGTCGACGTGAAAGTCGGAGTTAGCCGAAGTCTGTGTAAGTTGCTCCAAGGCCACACACGATAAGTCCAAATCGTGTGTGGCCAAGTGTTTGTCAATTTCGGATAGCCTGACCCTGCTTAGGATCGTCTCTCATTTCGCGAGGCTAAGAACTTGGTCCTGGCTCGCCCGGGACGTCCTATGCCTCAATGTTGAAAAAGACACCCTATGCTCCTAGCCCCTAAATGCCTACGAGTACGGTCGTTTCCGCGCCCATTCGGAACCCTTCTACGGGTTCTACCCACCCCGGGCGTTTCCCTGGTAAAGCTGGCCACACAAGGCTCCACACTCAGCCCCAGCTAAAACCAGGGCTTCCTCCCTTTTCCCAGCGTGACCGTTTCCCGTAAGGCGAAACAGCCACGCGCCTCCACCGAGTCGTTAGATTCACAGGAGGCAACACCCCTGAAGTTGGACGCCAGGCCATCTTCTGGGGGTCCTAAAGCTGCCCCCCGAAAGGAGGACAGCAACAAAGGAGCCTCGGCTCCTTCGCCCACGCCCATTAATGGGCTGGGTGGCTCAGAGACTGTGCATCATCCAAAAGAGGGCCCCCCGCCGCCGAAGCCGCAACGCCTGCCTAAGGTTTCGAGGCAGAGGGAAGAAAAGACTCATGGCGAGCCCAAACCTCCCCTAATAAGTCCTAACAGCACCCGGGGTTCTGTACCCTCGCCAGAATATTCTCCGTTCCGTGACGTTCAGCGCTTGCGAGTTTTATGCATCCGCAGCCGAGCGTGTATTGCCGAAGGTAGACTCGATCCACCACACCGGCCTTCGCCCTGCGACCGGTGCCTTCCGAACTTTCCCCATTGAGAGCCTACTAGTGTATGCTGGGAAGATGCCACTCACTCTACGCCGTGCACAGTGCATTATTCGCCTGTACGCGCGAGCCCGGTGCCTCCCTCAGTCGCCAACAGCTCTCATTGCATCCGCAGTTGATTTCGACGATGCTTATGCCGCTGACAGATGCCAGTCGTACCCTAAGCCCTTTGGGTTTAGGGCCAGGAAACTCCTTCGAGAGCTAGGTATAGCTCTCGAGCCAGTGGCGCTCTTGGTTCTGCCCAGGACGCCACCCTGGAGGGTACCACCTTTGCGCTATTTTTTGGTACGCCTCTGCTCCCATAGCTTCTACAGCGCCGGGAGTATTGCGTTCCACTTTTTTGGAGCACACCTCGTGTCACGCTGGAACCGTGCCAGTGTATACGGATGGCTCCAAGTCCGAAGAGGGGGTCGGCTTCCACGCCGTATCCCATCTGTTTGAAGTCAGCGGGGCTCTGCCAGGCGCTGCGTCTGTCTTCACGGCCGAGCTGGTGGCAATACACCACTCGTTCCGGGAGATTGTGTGACGTGCCCGGTTCGGAGACCGGATTGTGATCTATAGCGACTCACAAAGCGCCCTGAGTGCTCTCGGGGCATTGGAATCTCCGCATTCCCTGGTTCGCGATATCCGTGATGCCACGGTTTTGGCGAGCCGGGCAGATGTCGAGATTATCTTCTGCTGGGTTCCTGGCCCTGTTGGTATTGCGGGGAATGAGCGCGCCAAAGAGTCAGCGAGGGCTCTGCGACCGGACCAGCGTTTCGCTCTTCCTCACACCGACTACATCGCAGGAATACGGGCAGCTCTTCGGACTGCTTGGCAAAGAAGATGGGAGACGGTCGAAGGGAACTTAAAGTTGCGTGCCATTGCGCCGCGACTGTTTCCATGGACCTATCCCCTAATGCTGCCCCCGTAAGGGGCGCGACGATTTGCCATTCTGGCCGCCGTGCTGACGGGACTCAGCACCACGTCCGGCCCCAGCCTAGCCTCACTTCCTTCCTTCAAAACACTTGTTTCCTCTCTTTTCACAGAACCTCTCCCACAACTTTCTCTGGTCAGCCTCTAATTTCACAGGGTAGATGCTGACCTTCCTTTCAGCCAACCGTCCCGCATCGGGGCTGAGGGGGTGGGGGACAATGTTCCCTAACCCCTGAGCTCCGGTCTGGGGTGGCTGGTTTTTAACAACCTGCTTCATCCCCACCCATACCTTCCTCACATCCCTTTTCCTCTCGTCTTCAAAATCTATCATTTATACGCCGTGTCCAAGGTGGAGCCGCCATGCCGATGGACTGCCAGGCCACCAGGCGGGAGGGGTGGTCCCAAATGGCGGCGCCTGGCTCTGCTGGGCCTGTAAGCACCTCTCGCAGTGCGGGCTACTACGAGAGGTGTGCGCTATTGCATCCCGTATTAAAAGAAGGGTCACCATGCCCAATGATGAAAATCACACCAAAAAAACCCAACCCCCAACTTCCCCAAGAACAACGGAGCCGCCCTCGGGCAGCTCCAGCAAAAAAATGGAGGTCCCCCCCCCTGTGCTTGCACAGGGGACCCTCCATATTTCTCTAACCGGAGAGGAGGCTTACTCCTCTCCTTCGCCTACGGGTGCAGGGGACTCCCCCTCACCCCCTTCTCTGGAGGTGCTTTCGGGCACCTCCCTTTTCCCAGCGGCAGTCCCCTCTTTTCTTTCCAAGGGGACTGCCAAGAAAGCCAGCAGGCAGCCCTTAGCCAGCCGCTCCCCATCAAAGCGGCTCGGTAGGTCAAACCCCCTTAGGGGGGAGAGGCAAGCCAGGCCCCTTCGGTCGCTTCCCTCAAAAGACCTGCTGGCAAAAATATTAAACCTTGCCGGGGTCAAGGCCTGTGCCTCCCCAAACAAGACTGGCGACACTGCCAAGGGGACCTGCAATGTCCTGGGAGGGGATGGCCAACTGGAGGCCCCTCCCGTGATAGACATGGTCCTTGAGGAGACCCAGCCTCAGACGGTAGGGCCTTCCATGGGGGGGAATTCGGGCTCGGCGCCAAGCACCGAACCCGAGTCCGCCCCTATGCAAGGTCCTCCTCAAATGGCTGAGGGCTCCGAGGCAGTAGAAGGAGGGGAGGGATCTCCTCCGACAGGTGCCCCTACGACAACCAGGACCTTCTCCATTTCGGAGAGGGACCTGGCTGAGGCCGGTCCATCTGGCCTGGGGGCTTCTGCCGGCGGAGGTGAAAAGCGGATTCATTCCCCGCCCTCCTCTCGAAAAAAGAAAAAGACTAAAAAGACTAAAAGGACGAAAAAGACTCGGGGCTCCTCTCCATCCGCGGGGGCTGCGGGGACGGATGGGTCTGCTGCCACTTTGGTAGGCGACCAAGCCAAGATCGGCACATCCGACCCCTCTACCCCCTCGTGTGCGGAGCCCCTGACTAAGACCAAGAGTGCACAGGGCGGAGCCTCGATGACATCGGGGCCCCTCTTTCAGAGGTTACCTGGCGTTTTCGAGCCCGCTGGCTTCAAACGCTTCCTCGTTATTCGCTCCACTGATGGCACCATGTTGTCCAAGGGCAACATGATCCATCAGAGGAGAGGATTAGCTAGTGCAATTGGTAGAGAGCCAAAGGTAACCCGTTTCTCGGACGGGAGCCTTCTGGCGAATGCGGCGAATCCCGCCGAGGCGGCCAAGATAAGTGCTCTTCGGACACTTCATGGCACCCCGGTGAGTGTGACGCCGCACTCTACCATGAACTTTGTAAAAGGAGTAGTTTATGCGAGGGAACTCGTTGACTACTCCATAGAAGACATCACCCTAGAGCTGGCCGACCATGGGGCGGTCAAGGTCGAACGTGTGATGAGAAAACAGGGAGGGGCCTCGAGACCCACCCCTACACTCTTCGTCACGTTCGACTGTGACAAGCTCCCTGAGTCGGTGCGTGCCGGTTGGTACCGCTACCGCGTGAAGGCATTCGTGCCACTGCCGCGGCGGTGCTATTACTGTCACCGCTTCGGCCACACGAATCGATCATGTAGACGTGCAAAATCGGGGTCACCCGAAGTCTGTGTAAATTGCTCCAAGGTCGCACACGATAAGTCCAAATCGTGTGTGGCCAAGTGTGTCAATTGCGGAGAGCCGCACCCTGCTTCTTCGAAGCAATGTGGTGCATATCTCCTTGAGAAAGAAATCCTGGCCGTTTAGGCCCAGGATCGACTCTCATTCCGCGAGGCTAAGGACTTGGTCCTGGCGCGCCCGGCTCTGCCTGGGACGTCATATGCCTCAATAGTTAGAAAAGCACCCTCTGCTCCTGGCCCATCCAGGCCAACGAGCACGGTTGTTTCCGCGCCCATTCGGAGCCCTTCTGCGGGCTCTACTACACCCGGGCGCTCCCCTGGTAGAGCTGGCGGCAAAAAGGGTTCACACCCAGCCCCGGCTAATACCAGGGCTCCCCCCTCTCCCCCCATCGTGACCGTTTCCCGTAAGGCGAAACGGCCACGCGCCTCCACAGAGTCGTTAGACTCACAGGAGTCAACACCCCTGAAGATGGTCGCTAGGCCATCTTCCGGGGTTCCTAAAGCTGTTCCCCGAAAGGAGGACAGCAACAAAGGAGCTTCGGCCCCTTCGCCCACGCCCCGAGGTGGAGCGAGTGGCTCGGAGACGGTGGTTCCTCGAAAAGAGGGCCCCCCGCCTCCCAAGCCGCAACGCCCGCCTAAGGTTTCGAGGCGGAGGGAGGAAAAGACTCGCATGGCGAGCCCAACCTCCCCCAATAAGTCCTCGAAGGCGACAGCGCCTTCAGCGCTTTTCCGGCCAACAGCGCCCGGGGTTCTGCCCCCGGGAAGCGTACGGCCATTCCCGTGAGGGTCTTCAATTCGAGGAGGGCCCCCGCGTCTCCTCCGAGCTAGGCCTGGAGGGCATATTCCTTCAATGGAATTGCCGTGGACTCCGACCCAACTGTGAGGAGCTGCGGAGGCTCGGCTCGTCTCGTCCCGTTCCTCGTTAGCTATCTTTTTGCAGGAGACCATGCTAGGCGCGTGCCCGCTGCCTGCCCTCCCGGGGTATAAGGGTCTTGCGACCCCACCACCGCGGGATGGCCGGGCTGGGGGATGCGCGGTTTACACCCGGCATGATGTCTCCGTTCTTCCTTTCTCTTTAGATACCTCCTTTCAGGCAGTGGCTGTGCAGCTGTACCTGGATAGGAGGTATACTATCATTTCTGCGTACATTCCACCGTCAGCTGACTTCGACGCGGGGGACTTTCGCCGCGTCGTGGCACGGTTGCCGAGGCCCTATCTCTTGCTTGGAGATCTGAACGGCAGGCATCCTCTCTGGGGAGATTACTCCATAAATCCCAGGGGACAAGTCCTTGCCGATCTGATCGAAGAGCTTGAAATGGGTGTCCTAAACGTGGATGAGTTTACGCATCACTGTCCGAGAACCGCTTCATTTGCTTGCCTTGACCTATCTTTGTGCTCTTCGGATGCACAGCCTGATTTTGATTGGGGGGTGGTCGATGACCTCCATGGTAGTGATCACTTTCCCATTCAAATATCATTTTCAGGGCAACTGCCGCCTGAGAGACCACCTCGGTGGTGCTTGGCGCGGGCGCGGTAGCCTGCATTTCAGGAAATGACTGAATTCTCTATCTCAGTCGAGGAGTTTAGGTCGGTAGATGAGGCCGTTGAGTTCTTCTCCGGCAACCTCATCGCCGTAGGCCTGACTACTATTCCTAGGACGTCTGGCCGTTTTGCACGCCGACCACTCCCATGGTGGTCGGCTGAGTGTGAGACGGCCCTCAAACAGAAGCGTTATGCCTACATGCGCTATAAGCGCCGCCCGAACGATTTCACTGTCGCTGAATTTCGTCGGGCTAGGGCTAGGTTCCGGTATATTTCGAAGCACGCCCGCCGCTCTTCTTGGCGGGCATACGTGTCTTCACTTAACGGGAAGACCCCTTTAGCTGAGGTGTGGAAGCGAGTCAAAAGGATTCGGGGCAAGTTCTCGCAGGACCCCCCTCCCGTTCTCCAGGAGAATGGGACCGCAATCTCGGACCCCGCGTCCGTGGCGGAATCCTTAGCGACCGCTTTTTCCGCATTCTCTAGCCGTGATGCTGCTCCGCCAGCATTCAATGCACGTCGTGATGT
This sequence comes from Ceratothoa steindachneri, assembly GCA_963969495.1. NCBI lineage: Eukaryota > Metazoa > Arthropoda > Malacostraca > Isopoda > Cymothoidae > Ceratothoa > Ceratothoa steindachneri. The sequence goes on along the minus strand of OZ018319.1, from coordinate 87,080,450 downwards.
CGAGGAAGGCCGCCGGCTGGACTTTACCTCCAGAGGCGGAGAACCCTTCAACGACAAGTTTACTGTGAGTGAGTTGCGTTCCGCTCTCGCTTCGTGCGCGGACACCGCCCATGGTCCGGACGATGTCCCGTACGCCATGCTTCGAAACCTGGGTGAGCGAGGCATGGCCTTTCTGTTAGATTTGTTCAACAGGATCTGGGTGAGCTGGTGGCAATACACCACTCGGTACGGGAGATTACGCGACGTGCCCGGTTCGGAGACCGGATTGTGATCTATAGCGACTCACAAAGCGCCCTGAGTGCTCTCGTGGCATTGGAATCTCCGCATCCCCTGGTTCGCGATATCCGTGACGCCACCGGTTTTGGCGAGCCGGGCAGATGTCGAGATTATCTTCTGCTGGGTTCCTGGACATGTAGGAATTGCGGGGAATGAGCGCGCCGATGAGGGCGCCAAAGAGTCCGCGAGGACTCTGCGACCGGACCAGCGTTTCGCTCTTCCTCACACCGACTACATGGCAGGAATACGGGCAGCTCTTCGGACTGCTTGTCAAAGAAGATGGGAGACGGTCGAAGGGAACTTAAAGTTGCGTGCCATTGCGCCGCGACTGTTCCCATGGACCTATCCCCCAATGCCGCGGCGGCTTCAGGTTGCTTTCTGTCGTCTCCGAATCGGACACACTCGTGTGACGCATCGCTATCTGATGGAGCGCTCGCCTGCGCCCTATTGCAACGACTGCGTCGTCCATCAGACTGTTCGGCACATTCTTGTCGAATGTCCCAGTCTGGGTGATCTTCGCGCACGATACCTGTCCCAGTACCGGGATGGGCGGGGTCGCTACCGCCTGTCCCTTGTGCTTGGGACAGATTCGTGCACACTGACTTGTGGACTTGTTGACTTCTTGGGGGAGGCCGGCCTTCTCCCTATTATTTAAGCAGGGTTTGTTTGTTTTTTTTTTGTTGTTTTTTTGCATTTGTTTTGTTTTTTGTTTGTTTTTTGTTTTCTTTAGTTGCACGCTCCTGCGCCGGGGGGACCTCTCCCCGACGCACCAGCTTGCTTCCTTTCCCCCTTTTGGGGTGTTGTTTTTTTTTCTCTTTAATTTCATTTTAAAGTAGCCTAGAACTAGGCCAGTTTTAATACGGCGACTAATGCCCAAGTAGGCAGTCGCCAGATGAGCTCTTAAAAAAAAAAAAAAAAAAAAAATCCCCTCATGCTGCGACGGTTTCAGGTTCTGTCGTCTCCGATGGGCGGGGTTGCTACCGCCTGTCCCTTGTACTCGGGACGAGTGTGTGCACATTGACTGGTAGACTTGTTGAATTCTTGGGGGAGGCCGGCCTTCTCCCTATTATTTAAGCAGGTTTTTTTTTTTTTACCTTTAGGTTGCACGCTCCTGCGCCAGGGGGACCTCCCCCCTACGCCCCAGCTTGCTTCCTTTCCCCCTTTTTGGGGTGTTTTTTTTTTGTCTCTTTAATTTTATTTTAAAGTAGCCTAGAACTAGGCCAGTTTTAAACGGCGACTAATGCCCAAGTAGGCAGTCGCCAGATGAGCTCTTAAAAAAAAAAAAAAAAAATCAGGAAACATGCTGGGCCTGTACCCCCTGTCCACTCTCCCGGGGTATAAAGCTTTTTGTGCCCCCACCACCACGGGATGGAGGCCAGGCAGGAGGATGTGCCATTTACACCCGCTATGATGTCTCCGTTCTTCTCTTTGCTTTAAATAGCCCCTTTCAGGTAGTAGCAGTGCAGCTGCACCTCGATACGAGGTATACTGTTACTTCTGCGTACATTCCACCGTCAGCTGACTTCGACGCAGGGGACTTACGCCGCATCGTGACACGGTACCGAGACCATTTCTCCTTCTCGGGGATTTGAACGGTAGACACCCCCGCTGGGGAGACTACTCGATCAATCCCTGGGGTCAAGTCCTGTCTACCTGATGGCCACCTGGAGATAGGTGTCCTAAATGTGCATGCATTCGGCGTTTTGGGAGCGGTGATCTACCGGGCGCTGCGTCTATCTTCACGGCAAGGCTGGTTGTAATACACCTTCGGTACAGGAGTTTGCGTCGTGGCTGGTTCGGAGACCGGATTGTGATCTATAGCGACTCAGAAAGCGCCCCGAGTGCTCTCGGGGCATTGGAATATCCACACCTTCTGGATCGCGGTATCCGTCACGCCACGGTTACCGCGAGCCGGGTGGATGGCGAAATATCTTCTGTTGGGTTCCTGGAAATCTGGGAATGAGGGGGCCAAAGAGTTCGAGAAGACTGGGCGACTATACCAGCGTTTCGCTCTCCATCACCTTGAATACATGGCGAGAATCGGTTCAGCCCTCCAGGTTGCCTGGCAAAGACTTGAGTGATGGCCGAGAGGAACTTAAGGTTGCGCGTCATTGTGTTGCGACTCTTCCCATAGACCTACCACTTGATGCCGCAACCTCTTCCAGTAGTCTTCTGTCGCCTGGGCATACTCGCGGGGTGCACAGCCATTTGATGGAGCGCTCCCATGCACCTTAATTCATCACTTTTGGTAGGTGATCCATGAACTTCATGTTAGTGACTACTTTACCCATTCAATTATAATTATCTGGGCTGTTTCTGTCTGAAAAACCGCCCCTGTCGCGCTTCGTGGTCCTCATTTCTGGAAATTATTGATGTCTATTGTGCTAGTTCGAGGTCAGTCAAGGTTCTTCTTTGGCACCCATTATCGCAATGGTCCTAACTACTATTCGGACCATTTTTGGCCGTTTTATTACGACGTCCGCTGGTTCGGTGGTCTGCCGAGTGCGAGACGGCCCTCCGACAAAAACGATATGTCTACATGTGCCGCCCGAATAGGTTCCGGTATATTTCGAAGCACGCCCGCCGCTCTCCCTGGCGGGCATATGTGTCGTCTTCTTTCGTGATCACTTTATCAACATTTTCATACTGAGCTGCGCTCAATGCACGTCGCTGAAGGCCTCCGACTGGAGTTTATCGAGGCATAGAACACTTCAACGACAGGTTTACCTTTATTGAGTTGCATTCCGCTCTCACTTCATACGCCAACAGTGCCCCTTATGTTATGCTTCCACACATAAGTGAGAGAGGCATGGCATTTCTACCAGATTTTTTCAACAGGATCTGGAGAGAGGTATCCTCCTGGACTCCTTGTGAATTGAAATAACAACGAAAAGGTAAGTCTAGTCTCCGCTTTATTTCGCATACTATAAAGTCTAGTCTCGCAACTCTACGGTATGTGTGCCCTTGACGATTCAGAAGAAACAGATTCTTGGAGGCTTAAAATCCTTCTGCCTGCGTTATTCAAGGTTGGCCATTGCCTTCCTTGCAACATGATTTTGTTTCAATAACTCCTACTCATTCATTTTTCCATTCTTAGGAAATTTCTTTCCGCTACTGAGTAAATGCGAGGCATTACTTCATCCCCGCAATGAGTGTTTAAATTCTTTGTTCTGAAAATGTTCTTAGAAACTTCATGGTACATACTTTAGATCCCCACTCGGATTCATATTGCTTTTAATGTCCTTTTTTTATTTTAATTTACTATTATCTCATTAGTCCCCTCTTCTAGCTACTCGGTTAATGTATCCTTCCTTCCCCAAATTAGTTGGACTCGTTGGATTACATTAATGCTTTTCTTCTCTGGCTTTTGTCAATTCAGAGTAAATTTGTCTATTGAAACCTTTCTCAACCGTACTCACGCATCTTTTCAGTCTCATTTTCAGGCCATTTAACTCCGATCCATAATCAATCTAGACGTAGGAAAAAGATCAGGGATGGGGAAGATTTGGAGTGCAAACTAACTCTCGTTTCCACATTGGATACCAGACTTCAGAGGAAGTTTTCAAAAAGATTCAGGGCAAGTCTTCGCTGCACCCACCGCTGCCCAGTAAGGGGCACGGCGATTTGCTTTCATGGCCACCGTGCTGACGGGACTCAGCGCCCCGTCTGGTCCCTGCTTAGCTGCTTCTTTCTGACACCTCCTGCTTCCTCGCTTTCCCTACAACCTCTCCCACAACTCTTTTATCGGCCTCTAATTTCATAGGGTAGACGCCTACAGGCCTCTCACCCAACTATCCCCGATCAGGGCCGAGGGGGAAGGGGACATTGTTCCCTCACCCCTGAGCTCTGGTCTGGGATGGTAGGTTTTTAACAACCTGCTTCACCCCCACCTTCACCTTCTTCACATCCTCTTTTTCTCTCCTTTCCCTATCTATCACTGTTTACGCCGTGCCTAAGGTAGAGCCGCTATGCCGATGGGTTGCCAGGTCACTAGGCGGGAGGATTGGCTCAAATGGCGGCAGCTGGTTCTGCCGGCACCGTATTCACCTCTCGCAGAGCGGGCTACTGCGTGGGGCTGATGAGCATGTGCATCCTGTGAATTACATAGGGTCACCATGCCTAGTGATGAGTCCCTAAAAAATTTCTCCCTTTACCTTCCCCTTCCCCATCACCGGAGCCGCCTTTGGGCAGCGCCACTGAAAAAATGGGGGTGCCCCCCACCCCCCCTGTGATCCTTCAGGGGACCCTATAAATTTCTTCTACCAGAGAGGAGGCTTACTTCTCTCCTTTGCTTACAGATACAGGGGGCCTTCCCTCACCCCTTTCTCGATCACTTTTACCAGCGGCAGTGCCTCCTTTACTTTCCAAGGGGACTGCCAAGAAAACAGGAGGCAGCCCATAATTAACCACTCCCAATGGGGGCTCGATAGGGCCAACCCCATTAGGGGAGCATTGGACGGCAGGGCCCATGCCTTCTTAATGTCCTGCTGGCGTGCGTGACTAGTTTGCAGGGAGTCAGTGTACCTTATCCTCTCTTCGTCCACGGATGCCGGTTCGCCGGCATTAGAAGATAAAAATAGAACCTCTAATCTGATGATATCTTGGGGCGGGGGGGATGGCCACATGGAGGCCCTCCCTGAGGTGACCCAGCCTCATATGATAGAACCTTCCATGTTGTCTTACCTGGGCTCGGTGCCAAGCACTGAACCCGAGTCCGTCCCTGTGCAAGGTCCTCAGACGTCTCGAACACCCCGAGGCCTTACAGGGAGAGGAGGGATCTCGTCCCCCGGCTGGTGCTCCTATAATAGCTAAGACCTCCATTTCAGAGAAGGATCGTGCTGAGGCCTTTCTATCTGATTTAGGGGCTCCTACCGGCGGAGGTGAGAAGCGAGTTCATTCCCTACCCTCCTCTCCTAAAAAGAAAAAGACATGAACAGGACTTAGTAAAACTAAGAGCTCCTCTTCCTCCGCGGGCTTCACGGGGACGGACCGTTCTGCTGCAATTTCGACAAGCGACCAAGCTTAGATCGGCACGTCCAGCCCCTGTGCTTTCCCTGGCGAGGAGTGCCTGACCAAGACCAAAAGTGCGCAGACCGGAGTCTCGATTACGTCGGGCCCTCTCATTCAGAGGCTACCTGGCGTTTTCGGGCCCGCTGGCTTCAACAGCTTTCTTGTTATTCGCTCCACTGATGGCAGTATGTTGGCTAAGGGCAACATGATCCATCAGAGGAGAGCTCTAGCTAGTGTGATTGGTAGAGAGCTGAAGATGACTAGTTTCTCGGACGGTAGCCTTTTGGCGAATGCGGCGAATCCCTCAGAGGACCATGATTAGTGCGCTTCGGACACTTGATGGCACGCCGGTGAGTGTGACGCCACACTCTACCATGAACTTCGTGAAAGGAGTGGTTTATGCGAGGGAACTCATGGACTACTCCATATATGACATCACCTTCGAGCTGGCCGACCATGCAGCGGTCAAGGTCGAACGTGTGATTAGAAAACAGCGAGGGGCTTCGAGACCCACCCCTACACTCTTCGTCACGTTCGACTGTGACAAGCTTCCTGAGTCGGTGCGTGCTGGTGGTATCGCTATCGCGTGAAGGCATTCGTGCCACTACCGCGGAGGTGCTACTACAGTCACTGCTTCGACCATACGAATCAGTCTTGTGACGTGCAAAGTCGGGGTTACCCGAAGTCTGTGTAAGTTGCTCCAAGACTGCACACGATAAGTCCAAATCTAGTGTGTTAATTGCAGAGAGCAGCACCCCGTTTCTTCGAAGCAATGTGATGCGCATCTCCTTGACAAGGAAATCCTGGCCATTCAGCCACAGGATCATCTCTCATCTCGCGAGGCTAAGGACCAAGGTCCTGCCGCGCCCGGTGCGTAACTGTTTCTCGTAAGGCGAAACTGCGGTGCGCCTCCACTGAGTCGTTAGACTGAGGAGGCACCACCCCTAAAGTTGGTGAGGTCATCTTCCGGGGTTCCTAAAGCTGCCCCCTAAAGGACAACAGCCCCAAAGGAGCTTCGGCTCCTACGCCAACACCCATTGGTAGACTGGGTGGCTCGGAGACAGTGGATCCTCCAAAAAAGGCACCCCCCGCCTCCGAAGTCTGCTTAAGGTTTCGAGGCGGAGGGAGGAAATGATTAGCATGGCGAGCCACCTCCCCTCATAAGTCCTCGAAGTCGATAGCGCCTTCAACGCTTTGTCCTGCCAACAGCGCCCGGGGTTCTGCCTCTGGGAAGCGTACGGCTATTCCCGTGAGGGTCTTCTGTTCGAGGAGGGCCCCCGCATCTCCTCCGAGCTAGGCCTGGAGGGCATATTCCTTTAATGGAATTGCCGTGGACTCCGACCCAACTGTGAGGAGCTGCGGAGGCTCGGCTCGTCTCGTCCCGTTCCTCGTTAGCTATCTTTTTGCAGGAGACCATGCTAGGCGCGTGCCCCCTGCCTGCCCTCCCGGGGTATAAGGGTCTTGCGACCCCACAACCGCGGGATGGCCGGGCTGGGGGATGCGCGGTTTACACCCGGCATGATGTCTCCGTTCTTCCTTTCTCTTTAGATACCTCCTTTGAGGCAGTGGCTGTGCAGCTGCACCTCGATAGGAGGTATACTATCATTTTTGCGTACATTCCACCGTCAGCTGACTTCGACGCGGGGGACTTGCGCCGCGTCGTGGCACGGTTACCGAGGCCCTTTCTCTTGCTTGGAGATCTGAACGGCAGGCATCCTCTCTGGGGAGATTACTCAATAAATCCCAGGGGACAGGTCCTTGCCGATCTGATCGAAGAGCTGGAGATAGGTGTCCTAAATGTGGATGAGTATACGCATCACTACCCTCGAACCGATTCATTTTCCTGCTTCTATCTATCTTTGTGCCCTCCTGATACACAGCCTGATTTTGGATGGGGGCTAGTCAAGGTCCTCCATGGTAGTGATCACTTTCACATTCAACTATCATTTTCTGGGTCGCTGCCTCCTGAGAGCCCATCCCCGTGGTGCGTGGTGGTCCCCATTTCAAGAAAGGACTGATTTCTCTGTCTCAGTCGAAGAGTTTAGATCGGTAGATGAGGCCGTTGAGTGCTTCTCCGACAATCGTATCGCCGTGGGCCTAACTACTATTTCTAGAACGTCCTGCCATTTTGCACGCCGACCGCTCCCGTGAGGCGGTCCTGAAACAGTAGCGTTATGCCCACATGCGCCGCCCGAACGACTACACTGTCGGCAAATTTCGTCTAGCTAGGGCTAGGTTCCGGTATTTTTTGAAGCACACCCGCCGCTCTTCTTGGCGGGCATACGTGTCTTCACTTAACGGAAAGACACATCTTGCAGAGGTGTGGAAGCGATTCCAAGGTATTCGGGGCATGTTCTCGCAGGGCCCCTCTCCCTTTCTCCAGGAGAATGGGGACCGCAATCTTGGACCTTGCGTCCGTGGCGGAATCTTTCGCGACCGCTTTCTCTGCATTCTCTAGCCGGGATGCTGCTCCGCCAGCATTCAATGCTTGTCGTTATGTTACGGAAGGCCCCCGACTGGACTTTACCTCCAGAGACGGAGAACCCTACAATGACAGGTTTACTCTGAATTGCGTTCCGCTCTCGCTTTGTCATGCTTTGACAACCTGGTGAGCGAGGCACAGCCTTTCTGTGCTCGCTTTTCACAAACCGGGAAGATATCACTACCCCGGACGGTTTCCGCCCAATCTCTCTAACCTCATGTGTGTGCAAGTTGATGAAATAATTGTAAATGTTAGATTAGCTTTGGATGGGGGGGGGGGCAGCGGAGGCCATGTCTTCTGCAAGTTCCACTTCACGTCTGATGCTCTGCTTCGACGGGAAAATGCCGTCTGCGAGGCATTACTTCGTAGAGCACTACGCCACGGTGGTTTTCGATCTGGAGAAGGCCTATGATACCGCATCGTGATGCGGTTTTATGCATCCGCAACCGAGCGTATATTGCGGAAGGTGGACTAGATCCACCACACCGTCCTCCGCATGTCGACCGGTGCCTTCCGCACTTCCTCCATTGAGAGCCTACTCGTCGATGTTGGGTAGATGCCACTCCCTCTGCGCCGTGCATTATTCGCTTGTATGCGCGAGCTCTGTGCCTCCCTCAGTCGCCAACAGCTCTTATTGCATCCGCAGCTTTTCTTGCTGGTGCCTATGCCGTCGAGAGACGCCCTTCATACCATAAGCCCTTTGGGTTTAGGGCTAGTTATAGATCTCGGGTCGGTTCTGCCCAGGACGCCACCTTTAACTATTTGTCGCCCCGTCTCTTCCAAAGCTTCTACAGTGCCGGCAAAATTGCGTTCGGCCTTTTGGAGCACACTTCCGCGTCACGCTGGAATCGTGCCAGTGTATACGGATGGCTCCACATCCCAAGGGAGGGTCTGTTCCACGCAGTATCCCCTCTGTTTTAAGTCAGCGGAACTCTGCCAGGCGCTGCGTCTGTCTTCCCGTAGAGCTGGCTGCTATACACCACTCGGTACGGGAAATAACGCGACGTGTGCTATTCGGAGATCGGATTGTGATTTACAGCGACTCACAAACCGCCCCCCTCCATCCCCACCTAGTGATCTCTGTGCAATGGGAATCTCCGCATACTTTGGTTCGCGATATCTGCGATTCCACGTTTTTGGCCAGCCGGGCGCATGTCCAGATCATCCTTCTGCTGTGTTCTTGGACATGCAAGAACTACGGAGAATGAGCGCGCCAAAATTACGCGACTGGGTGTCCAGACAAGCATTTCTTTCTTCCTCACACCAATTACCTTGCAAGAATATTGGCTGCTCGGCAAAGAAAAGATGGTACCTAAAGTTGCCGCGACGGCTTCAGATTGCTTTCTGTCGTTTCCGAATTGGACACACTCGCGGAACGCACCGCCATTTGGTGGAGCGCTCGCCTGGCTCTTATTGTGAAGATTACGTTTTCCTCCAGTCTGTTCGGCACATTTTTTTTTAATGTCCCAGTCTGCTTAAATTTCGCGCACGTTACTGGTACCGGGACGAGTGAGGTCGCTACCGCTTGTCTCCTGTACTCGGGACGAGTTCGTGCATACTGACTTGTGGACTTTACCTTTTTTTTGGGGGGGGGGGGGAGGAGGCCGTCCTACTTCACTCTACTTGACTGTTTATTGTTGGTCGCAATATTCCTGTGCCAGAGTGAGGCGGGCCTACTCCCGATGTCGTAGCGAGCTTCCTTCTCCCCCCCCCTCCTTTTTAAATTATTTTTTTCGCCTATGTCATTTTCTAATATAGCCGAGTCGAGTACGTCGACTTATTCTCAAGTTAGCAATAAAATGCACCCACCGCCCCGTCCTCCTGGAGGACGGGATCGCAGTTTCTTTCGTTTCTAAAAACCCGCAAACATTACTTTTAATCGCATTTATTAATAATTACTTTGATACTCTCACTGAGGACTTTATTGATCACCCTTTCACCACGATCCCCTTCAGCTTGCAACTTTATTTCCCCCAGCACAATTCTCTTAGAGAGCTAATAACAAGGAGGCATCAAACTCTTTAATATTTAGAAAGTGGTATATTCAAACCTGGAGTTAATACAAATATAGAAGACTAGCTTATTTGAGAAGCTAGACGCTAAAGTACTCTTATTCCCCCCATTGTGTTTTGATGTATCAGAAAATAATAGATATTTTCTTTCCCAGCTGGTTCCAGGCGGGGATATGATCGAGTGATTTGCAACGATTGTTGGCGAGGATTCTCTACTTTTGCATCAGGGGTGATTTATTACATTAAAATGCTTAAAATAAATTTTCATTTTTCGTTGGCTTTATTTTATTTAATTCAATAACAATCCATCGCCTGCGACTCCTTGGCTACTTGCGATGTTCCGATTACGAGAAAGATGTCTTCAAGAAGTAAGAGGATTTGAGACTCCTGGTCTTCGTCCATGTCTAGGGGGGTAAAAAAAAAAAAGACTTGAGGCGCTCAGGAACCGGAGAAAGCACAACCGACCAAATTCGCAGAAAGACGGGTCTTAGAAAATGTTTTATCCATGTAGGCTATATATATATATTTTTCTTTTGGTACAAAATAGGTTCCACTCGTTTTACAGATATTTTCCTAGCAAAGTAAAAAAAAACTTTTCTTGAAAAATAAGTGCTTAGGCTTTAAAGAAAGGAAGGGGGTAGGGGTTCCTTCCATTGTGACCTTACAGAAAATCTCATTATGAATTAGATTATATAAAAGATTAAGGAGATTGGCGGATGGGGCAGTAGCATGAAAGATATAACAAAAAGTAATGGAAGAGTTTGATAAGGACGCACTCGGAGAGAGGGACAACAGGCGTGTTTGTTTGTTGTTGTTGTTTTTTTGCTTCAAAGCCTAAGGAGTTTTATTCGAGAGCCAGATTAACTTTATTTCGAGTGGGAGAAGTTGGCTGGAGTCACGCGTGGGTAATAATAGTAGTTCAATACGGGTTTGGTCAGATAAACAAGTTGATTTTAGGGGGAAGTGGACATTTTTAATGTGATTGAATAAATTATATGTACGTTTATGGACACCGTGGGTTCAGAGATGTTTAAGCAGATTGAATAGTGGGGGCGGGGAGGTATGTCATGCATTGAAGGGGTAGGGTGGGAGATAATGCGTTTTTTTATGCGATAAGCATGGTAAGTTGGAGAGGAAATTTGCTACTCATTTCTTATTGTTGGTGTGGTAGGGTGCGTCTAGTACCGTTTGTATGGGGATGTGGCAGGGTAAAGTGTCGAAGGATTTGTTAATGCCTATTTCGACTATGCTTGTGTGTAGTTGGGGATGGTTTTGGTTAAAGTCTTCTAGGATATATTGCTAGGGTGGTCATGGGTATGGCTGTAAGTGTTTTTCTCATAAACCCTGATGAGGGTGTGAAAGTTTAATTTTACGAGGATTTGTATTTCTAAGGGTTTTTTTTTTAGGTTATTGAAAGAACTGCAAAGGCTTGGGCGTAATGGGGTATAGGAGGAGGGAACTTCGGGAACCCCGGACCTGAATGAGAACATGGAAAACTGACCATTTTTCCAAGAGAAATGCGTAAGGCAGTTTTTGTGTTTCACAAAATTATAAATGATTTTCGATTTATGAACATATATTTGTTTTTTAATTTTACGAGCCCATCTGGCGGCTGCCTACTTGGGGCATAGGTCGCCCTACTTCAGCAAAGCCTCCTACTAAACTATATTAAAAAACAAATAAAAACAAAAAGGCAAAAAGAATCGGGCTCCGGCGGTTTTTTTTTTTATTGTGGTAGCCCATCTGAGGACTGCCTACTTGGGCATAAGTCGCTGTATACAACAACCTACTATTAGGCTATATTAAAATAAACAAATAACCCAACGATAAAAAGGGCAAAGGCTAAAAAAAGAAAAGAAAAGAAGGAAGCGTACTAGGGCGTCGGGGGTAGGCCCGCCTTCCTCCGGCGCAAGAACATGCGACCTAGAACAGTCAAAGTCGAGGAGACAAGCCTCGTCGAAAGAGTATAGTCAAAAAGTGTGTATGCACGAACACGTCCGAGTACAAGGGACAAGCATTAGCGACCCCACTCCCCCAGGGACTGGGACAGGAATGTACCGAACAGTCTGGGCGACTACGCAGTCGTCACAGTGAGGCGAAGGCGAGCGCTCCATCAAATGGCGGTGCGTCCGGCGAGGGTGTTGAATTCAGCGACAATAAAAAGCAACTTGAAGCCGTTGCGGCATTGGGGGGTAGGTCGATGGGAACAGTCGCAGCGCAATGGCACTCAACTTTAAGTTCCCCCTGACCGTCTCCGTTCTTCTTTGCCAAGCTGCCCGTATTCTAGACAGGTAATCAGTGAGGCTGGTCGCCCAGGAGTCGCGAATTCTGGCGCCCTCCTACCCGTATATCGCGAACCAAGGGATGCATAGATTCTAATGCCCCGAGAGAACTCAGTGCGCTTTGTGAGTCGCTATAAATCACAATCCGGTCTCCAAACCGGGCACGTCGCGTTATCTCCGGTAACGAGGTGTATTGCAACCAGCTCGGCCGTTAAGACAGACAGCGCCTGGCAGAGCGCCGCTGACTTAGAGGGACCACGATGTGGAAACCGACCCCCTCTTGGGTATTGGAGCCATCGGTATACACTGACACGGTTCCAGCGTGACACGAAGTGTGCTCCCAAAACTCCAAACGCAATACTCCCGGTGCTGTAGAAGCTTTGGGAGCAAAGACGTGGCGTGCTAGGCAGAACCAGGGGCGCGATTGACCCGAGAAATATACCAAGCTCTCGGAGTTTCCTAGCCCTAAACCCAAAGGGCTTAGGGTATGACTGGCGTCTCGGCGGCATAGGAACCGTCGAAATCAGCTACGGATGCAGTGAGAGCGGTTGGCAATTGAGGGAGGCGCCGGAATCGTGTGTACAGGCGAATAATGCACGGCGCATAGCGAGTGGCATCACCATTGGGCTCTCAATGAGGGACGTGCGGAAGGCACCGGTCGCAAGGTAAAGGCAGGTGTGGTGGATAGAGTCCACATTCCGCAATAAACGCTCGAGTTTGGATGAATAAAATGCTCATCCTTAGTCGACTTTCGAACCCCACTTAGAAATAAGTCTGGGTCAGGGTTTAATCGTGGATGGCCACAGAAGTGAACCACTTTAGTCTTGGCCAAGGAAAACCAAAGCCTGTGTGCTTCGGCACAGCGAGAGACGCAGTTCAATTCCTGTTGGAATCAACATCTGGGCCGCGCCAAATCCACGTAGAGCGTAGCGAGAACATCTTCCGGCAGCAGAGAGGTGATGCGGTTGATGCTCAGGGAAGAGTGTGACACTGAGGACACTTCCCTGCTCCATTGGTCCGGAGAGCGGAGAGGACTTCCCTCACCCGTCCGCAGAATCGACGATCTCGCAAAAATTCAGATATGAAGATTGGGAAGCGTCCCCCCATCCCATGATACCGTATGGCCATGCGGTATCATAGGCCTTCTCCAGATCGAAAAATACACTGGCGTAGTGCTGTCTACGAAGGAAAGCCTCGCAGACGGCATTTTCCAGTCGGAGCAGAGCATCCGAAGTGGAGTGGAACTTGCGGAAGCCGCACTGTGTAGAAGACAGATGGCCGCTGCTGTCCAGGAAAAAGGCTAATCTAACATTTACCAATTTCTCCATCAACTTGCACACGCAGGAGGTTAGAGAGATTGGTCAGAAACCGGCCGCGGTAGTGTGATCTTACCCGGTTCCCAGTAGCGATTCGCCAGGTCTCTGGGAGAATAACTTCTATCCAAATCCTGTTGAACAAATCTAACAGAAAGGCCATGCCTCGCTCACCCAGTTGTCGAAGCATGGCGTACGTGACATGAGATTCTCCGAACCAGGGGCGGTGTCCGGGCACGAAGGGAGGGTGGAACGCAACTCACTCAAAGTGAACCTGTCATTGAGGGGTTCTCCGCCTCTGGAGATAAAGTCCAGTCGGCCGCTTCCGCAAAATCATGAAGCACATTGAATGCTAGCGGAACAGCATCCCGGGTAAAGAATGTGGCTAAAGCGGTCGCGAAGGATTCCGCCCCTCACCGAGAGTGCAATCGTTCGGGCGGCGCATGTAGGCATAACTCTTTGGTATGAGGGCCTTCTTACACTTCGCTGACTACCAAGGGGAGCTGTCGGCGTGCAAATCGTTCTAGGAATAGTAGTTAGGCCCACAGCGATGAGGTTTCCGGAGAAGAACTCAACGGCCTCATCTACCGACCTAAACTCCTTGAATGAGACAGAAAAATCAGTAATTTCCTGAAATGCGGATCAGCTCGCGGCCGCCAAGCAACACCGTGTCGGGCTCTCAGGCGGCAGCAGCCCAGAAAATGATATTTGAATGGGAAGGTGATCACTACCAAGGAGGTCATCGACTACCCCCTAGCCCCAAATCAGGTTGTGCATCCGGAGAGCACAAAGATACATCGAGGCAGGAAAATGAAGCGGTTCTCGAGCAGTGACGCATAAACTCATCCACATTTAGGACACCTATGTCCAGCTCGTCAAAGACTTGACCTTTGGGATTAAAAGAGTAGTCTCCCCAGAGGGGGTGTCTAACGTTTAGTCTCCGGAAGAGAAAGGGCCTTGCCAACCGTGCAATGGCGCAGCGGAAGTCCCTCGCGTCGAAATCAGCTGAGAGTGGAATGCACACGGAAAATAACAGTATACCACATGTCCAGTGCCAGGTGTAAATCGCGCATCCTCCTGCCCGGCACCAATCCCGTGATTGTAGGGTCACAAAACCCGCATACCCTTGGAGTGTGGACAGGGGGCACGGGACCAGCATGGTATCCTGCAAAAAGATCGCTAACGGGGAACGGGAGGAGACGAGCCTCTGCAGCTACCCCAGTTGGCTCGGAGTCCACGGCCGGACAATGCGCTGTTGCTTTCGAGGACTTATTGGGGCTTATTGGCTCGACATGCGAGTCTTTTTCTTCCTGCGCCTCGAAACCTTGACCAGGCGAGGCGGCTTCGGAGGCAGGCAACCCTCTTGTCGAGGATCCACCGTCTCCGAGCCACCTAGCTTACCACTGGGTGTGGGCGTAGGACCCAAAGCTCCATTAGTGCTTTCCTCCTTTCGAGGGGGGCGCTTTAGGAACCTCGAAAGATGGCCTGGCGACCAACTTCAGAGGTGTTGCCTCCTGTGAGTCCAAAGACTCGGTGGAGACGCGCGGCCGTTTTGCCTTGCGGAAAACGGTCACGCAGGGGGAAGGAGAGGAAACCCTGGATTTAGCCGGGGCAGGGTGTGAACCCTTAGTGCTGCCAGCTTTACCAGGGGAACGCCCGGGGAGGATAGAACGCGCAGAAATGGGAGCGGAAAACGACCGTACTCGTAGGCCTGGAAGGGGCAGGAGCAGAGCATATGACGTACCAGGCAGCGGCGGGCGCGCCAGGACCGAGTCCTTAGCCTCAAGAAATGAGGGAGGATCCTGTGCCTGAACGGCCAGGATTTCTTTCTCAAGGAGATACGAACCATATTGCTTCGAAGAATCGGGGTGCGGCTCTCCGCAATTGACACACTTAGCCACACACGATTTGGACTTAGCGTGTGCGGCCTTAGATCAACTTACACAGACTTCGGGTAACCCCGACTTTGCGCGCCTACAAAAGCGATTAGTATGGCAAAAGCGATATCAGTAGTACCTCTCCGCGGCAGTCACAGTAAAACGTGACGAAGAGCGTAGGGGTCGGTGTCAAAGCCCCTCCCTGTTTTCTCATCACACGTTCGACCTTGACCACTACATCGTCAGCCAGCTCTAATGTGATGTCATATATGGAGTAGTCCACGAGTTCCATCGTATAAACTACTCCTTTCACGAAGTTCATGGTAGAGTTCGGCGTCATACTCACCGGCATGTCATCAAGTGCCCGGAGGGCACTAATCATGGCCGACTCGGAGGGATTCGACGCATTCGCCAAAAGTCTCCCGTCCTGGAAACGGATCAACTTCCGCTCTCTCCCAATCACACAACCTAAAGCTGTACTCTGATGGATCATGTTGCCTTTAGCCAACATGGTGCCATCAGTAGAACAAATAACGAGGAAGCGTTAGATGCCAGCAAGCTCGAAAACGCCAGTTAACTTCTGAATAATGGGCCCCGACGTAATCGAGGCTGCGCTCTGCACACTTTTGGGCTTAGTCTGGGACTCCCCACCTGGGGAATCACCGGAGCCGGACGTGCCGATCTTTGCTTGGTCGCATACAGAAACGGAAGCGGCCCCATCCGTTCCCGTGGCTCCTACGGAGTGAGAGAAGCTCCAGTCTTTTTTGTCTTTCTATTTCTTTTCTTTTTATCAGAGGCGGGCGAGGAATTAGTCCGCTTCTCCCATCCGCCGGCAGGAGCCCCTAGGTTAGATGGACCTGCCTCAGCAAGATCCTTCTCTCTGAAATTGAGAAGGTCTTGGCTGTCACAGGGGTACCAGTCGGGGGATTAGATTCCTCCTCTCCTTGTAAGGCCACGGGGGCCCGCCGAGCCGTTTGAGGAGGACCTTGCACAGGGGCGGACTCGGGTTCAGTGCTTGGAATCGAGCCCATGTTCGACCCTACTACTTTTCACCTAATGCCGGCGAACTGGCATCCGTCGAGTAAGAGAGGACACTTAAAGTGACCCCTGTTTTCTCTTAACGCACGTGCAGGATGTTAGGGGGCACGAACCTAGGGGCACTGTCATCCATTGCTTCCCTGAGGAGGTTGGCCTTATCGACGCGCTCCCACCGATAGCGCTCAGTTTTGGGCCGCCTGCGTGCTTTCTTGGCAGTCCCTTGTGAAAGAAAAGGAGGGACTGCCGCTGGAAAGAGGGAGTCACCCAAGGGCGCCTCCAGAGAAGGAGGTGAGGGGGAGTCCCCTACACCCGAAGGCCTAGGAGAGGAGTAAGCCTCCTCTCCGGTAGAAGAAATTTGGAGGGTCCCCTGAGAGAATACAGGGGTGGGAGCCTCCATTTTTTCAGTGGAGCTGCCCGAAGGTGCCTCCGGTGATGGTATATGGGAAGGTAAGGAAAATTTATTTTGGTTTAGTAACTCATTATTGGGCATGGTGACTCTATGCATTTCGCCTGGCAGTCCGTCGGCATGGCGGCTCCACCTTAGGCACGGCGTAAAATTGATAGACAGTGAAAGGAGAAAGAACCGGAGCTCAGGGGTGAGGGAACGTTGTCCCCTCCCACCTCAGCGGGATGGTTGGGTGAGAGAAAATTGGTCGGCATCTACCCTGTGAAATTAGAGGCCGTCAGAGGAAGTTGTGGGAGAGGTTGTAGAGAAAGTGAGGAAGCAGGGTAAGGAGACAGCGTGTCAGAAGAAGGAAAAGAGGCTAAGCTCGGGCCGGACGGGGCGCTGAATCCCGTCAGCGCGCAGCCAGGAAGGCAGATCGCCGCGCTCTTTATGGGGCGATTTATGTCCATATAGCAAAAATCTCTTGTATGACTTGACTGACTTACTGACTTAAGGGCGCAGGTCGTAACGACCCCTTGCTCTGCGCCTGCCTACTGTCATTGGTTATTTCTAGCAGACATGAAACATAATTTGAGCGGGGTATACTTGGGCACTTGCCAAAGACTTCCCAAGCGCATTGCTCTACTAACTTGAGCGTATTCCCCCTCTCCATGAAGAGAGGCGGAGTAGAGGAGACAACCGAGGTATATGTCTGTTTATACTCGCCCTTCCCCTCTCATCTACATGCTGCTATAGATGAGTTTCCCTCACATGGTTTAGCCCACCTGCTGAAGTGGTTACCTGGGTGTGGTGCTTAGTTCTCTTGTATGAGAACCATAAAATCTGTTATTACTTTTCTGGTGTGAAACATCGAAAATCTCTCACCTTGTGAGGAGAGGAAGCCTGCATTTTGGGCTTCCTCGATTCCAATAAACAAATCCGTTGCAGAAATAGCGGCGAAATTTAAAGGAACTTCATTTTCATCCAAAGGTTTTTCTGAGAATTTTGCTTCCCACCACTCGGACTTACAGGAGTGGTTGTGCCTCGTCATCCTCAAATAAAAAATTGTAACTTAAGATGGAATATATGAATCTGGTTATAATAGTTGATTTTGCTTAACCGCAAAATAGTATAAGACACTGAAAAATATAAAAAAATTAGCAAGTACCACGGATGGCACAGGTTTTCAACAGACCCCATGGGAAGAAACGATTGGGACATCAAGCTCCTTCAATCTTAGATGCCAGCACAAGAGCGCTTTAAGATGAGTCGGGAATTCACTTTGTGAAGGTATTTAAGAAAGAGTTATGTTGGGTCGCAAGGTGGGGGGGGGGGGGAATCGTTTAAGAGGCATGAAGAGATCATTTCCATACGGGCGGGTTTACAGTTGAACCTATGAACAAGAGGTCACATCTATGCGCGTTGATTTTTTTTTTAAAACTCCCAGCTGGCGACTGCTACCAGGCGCATAAATCGCCGTAAAAGAAATTTCTACTACTCGGCTACTTTAAAATTCGCAAAAAAAAGAAAAAACCCTTCCCCCAAAAAAGCGGTAAAAAAAAGGAAAAGCAAGGAGGAGGAGGGCCATGTTCTGGCGTCGCCTGGTTGAGCCAGAGAATTAGAGTCAAATAACATGGAAGAAGGCAGCCTCCTTCAGAACGTCAATGGGTCCACATGTACTTGAGCACGGACCCGTCACGGGCACAAGGGAGACAAGCGGTAGGGACCCCGCTAGTCTCGGTACTGGAACAAGGTAACGCGCGCCAAGATCTCCCAGATAAGCCACAATAATATTTCAAACAGTCTGGGGTACAACTCAGTCGTAGTAAGATGCAGGGGAGCGTTCAGCAAGTGAGGCCAATTTGAAGAAAAAGTGACATGAAGTCGTCGAGGTATTTGGGGGTAGGTCCAAGGAAACAGTTGCGGCGCGATTGCTGGAAAATTCTTTGATCTGATTTCAGGCAGGTAGTCAGTTGTTTTTAAAAGGTATACAGGAGCAGTTGACCTCTGCTCCCTCCGACCGCTTGAGAGATAAGGGTGAAAGCTTTGATCATTACAATTAATTGGGGCCGCGCTTTATGTGAGACTGTCTTGGGAAAAAGAGGTAGATATGGAGGTAAGCTGCGGGAATTTTATAACAGCCCCCCTCTTCCCCGCTTTGGAGGCGGCGCCAACAGCTAGGAAGTAGAAGTTCAATTGCAACTTAACCTCTTGCAGCATACACCCAAGTGAGTAGGTCCTGGAGGGTCCAAGATTGCATTTAAATGGGGGTGGTCCTGAATGCTGCAGGGCTACATCCACCTGGGTTGGCCGTGTTATATCCACAGGAAAATGAATGACCACTCTCGAACTATTTTCTCTTGCTCTACAGTGTGGCTAGAGTATAAAAAAACAGCCTTGCCTGCTGGACGTGACAATGTAGTCAGTGTAAGAAGAGCAAAACGCTGGTCTGATCGGCCAATCCTTGCAGACTTTGGCACCCTCATTCGCCACGATACCTACCTATCCAGGATCCCACCAATAGATAATCTTGACATCCGCCCGGCTCGCGAATACCTAGAACCAGGTGGTGCGGAGACTCTAATAACTCGAGATCACTCAGGAGAATTTGAGTCGCTATAGATCACGAAACGGGCACGACGCGTTATGCTCCGTACCGAGTGGTATATTGCAAGGGTGGTATACAAGGGAGAAGCAGAGGAGCACATATAGTGAGAGCTACACCAAACTATTGAATTAGCTTCTTAGACCTAAAGCTAATGCACTATGTACTAGGTAGAGCCAGTGGCATTTCCTCGGCATCTATAAGTAGGTTTTCAAGAGGGGACCTGTGGAAGGCACAGGTCGCCAGGCGGAGACAGGTGTGGTCGATCGGTCCATGTTACGCAATAAACGCTCGCAGGCAGATGCGTAAAACTGCATTCATATCAAGCATCGAAGGAACAAAGGAGTGACCCTTTCACACCCCTTGGTGCTGAATGTCACGAAACCAGGAATGTCCATAGCACGGGTACAAGAGGCTCTAATGCTGTAGATAAATATGCGGGTACCAAGTGAGGCGTCGGAAGAAATGGAGACAAGGATGTGGCACGAATACAGTCGAAACCCATTTAGGAACAAATCCAGATTGAGGTGGAGCCGTGGATGGGGGCAGATTAAAAAAAAAATTAGGAGCCCATCTGGTGAACCCCTACTTGAGCATAAGTCGCCTAATGCGACACAGCCTACTACTAGGCTATATTAAAAAAAACAGCGATAAAAAGGAAAAAGGGTAGCGATCCCACTCGTCCTGGTACCGGGGCGGGTAATGTGTGCGAAGATCACCCAGAGTGGGACATTCAACAAGAATGTGCCGAACAGTCTGGGGGACAATGCAGTCGTCACAATAAGTAGAAGGCAAACGCTCCATCAAATAGCAGTGTATCCCGGGAGTGTGTCCAATTCGGAGACGACAGAAAGCAATATGAAGGCGTCGCGGCAGGGTAAAGTGGGTGCATGGGAACAGTCTCGGCGCAATAGCACGTAACTTTAAGTTCCCTTCGACCGTCTCCCATCTTCTTTGCCAAGCAGTCCGAAGAGCTGCCCGTATTCCAGACAGGTAATCAGTGTGAGGAAGAGGGAAACGATGGCCTGGTCACCCAGTTCTCGCGGACACTTTGGCGCCCTCATTCTCCGCAATTCCTACATGTCCCGGAACCAAGCAGAAGATAATCTCAACATCTGCCCAGCTCGCAAAAACCGTGGCGTCACGGATATCGCGAACCAGGCGATGCTGAGATTCCAATACCCTAAGAGCACTCAGGGCACTTCATGAGTCGATACAAATCACAATCCGGTCTCCGTACCGGGCATGTCGCGTTATCTCCCGTACCTAGCGGTGTATTGCAACAGCTCAGCCGTTAAGACAGACGCAGCGCCTGGCAGAGCCCCGCTGAGCTCAAGCAGAGGGGATACGGCGTGGAAACCGACCCCCTCGTGAGACTTGGAGCCATCCGTATACACTGGCACGGTTCCAGCGTGACACGAATTGTACTCCAAAAAGGCAGAATGCAATACTTCCCAGGGCTGTAGAAGCTTTGTAGAAGCTTTGGGAGCAGAGGCGTGGCGGTAAATAGTCAAAGGTGGTACCGTGCAGGGTGGCCTCCTGGGCAAAACCAGGGGCGCCACCGGTCCGTGAGCTCTACCTAGCTCTCGAAAGAGTTTCTTATCCCTAAACCCAAATGGCTTAGAGTATGACTGGCGTTTCTCGGTGGCATAGGCACCGTCGAGATCAGCTACGGATGTAGTTAAGAGCTGTTGGCGACTGAAGAAGGCGCCGGACTCGCGCATACAGGTGAATAATGCACTATGTACGGCGAAAAGCGAGTGGCATCTCCCCAGCATCGACAAGTAGGCTCGCAATGGGGCAGGTGCAGAAGGCACCGGTCACCATGTGAAGGCCAGTGTGGTGGATCGAATCTACATTCCGCAATAAACGCTCGTGTGCGGATGCATAAAACTCACATCCTTAGTCAACTTTCGAGAGAACAAAGGATCAATAAAAAAGTAAAGCAGAAGGAAGAATATCTATGGCGCGGGTACGGGAGACCCTAAGTTGCGAATATGAGCCTCCCAGGTGAGGCGTCGCTCAAATACAAGACCAAGGAAACGATGCGAGTCAACCACTTCCGGGCGAACCACATTTATAAACAAGTCTGGGTCAAGGTAGAGCCGTGGATGGCGACAGAAGTGCACCACTTTATTCTTGGGCAATGAAAACAGAAGCCTGTGCGCTGTGGTATAGTGAGACACACAGTTCAATGCCTGTTGGAGTCGACGCTCCAAAGTTGGCATCTGGACCGCGACAAGAGACATCGAAATGTCGTTCACATAAAGCGTAGCGAGAACATCTTCCGGCAGCACCTAGGTGATACCGTTGATGCTAAGAGCAAAGAGTGTGACGCTGAGGACACTTCCCTGCGGGACACCCTCTTCCTACTCCATTGGGCCAGAGAGAGATCAAAAACACCGTGGCGTAGTGCTATCTACGAAGGAAGGCCTCGCAGAGCATCCGACGTGGAGTGGAAATTGCGGAAAGCACACTGTGTAGAAGACAGATGGCTACCACTGTTCAGAAAACGACTAATCTAATATTTACCAATTTGTCCATCAACTTGCACATGCAAGAGGTTAGAGAAATTGGGTGGAAACAGGCCTGGGTAGAGTGATCTCTCCCGAGTTTGCAAAAAGCAAGCACAGTAGCGATTCGCCAAGAGTCTGGGAGGATACCCTCTACAATGGTCATGTTGAACAAATCTAATAGAAAGGCCATGCCTGGCTCATCCAGGTGTCGAAGCATGGCGTATGGGACATCGTCTGGACCAGGGGTGGTGTCCACGCAGGAAGCGAGACCGGAACGCAACTCACTCAAAGTAAACCTGTCGTTGAAAGGCGGCCTTTCGCGAAATTGCGACGCTCATTGAATGCTAGCAGAGCAGCATCCTGGTTAAAGATTGCGGATAAAGCGGTGGCGAAGGATTCTGCCACGGACGCGGGTTCCGTGATTGCGATCCCATTCTCCTAGAGAACGGGAGTGGGGTCCTGCGAGAACTTGCCCTGAATCCTTTGGACTCTCTTTCACCCGTCTTCCCGTTAAGTGAAGACACGTATGTCTGCCAAGAAGAGCGGCGGGGGTACAACAAAACATACCGGAACCTAGCCCTAGCTCGACGAAATTCACCGACAGTGACGCTTAAAATGCATGTAGCCATAACGCTTCTGTTTGAGGGCCGCCTCACACTCGCCTGACCACTATGAGAGCGGAGGGGGTGCAAAACTGGCAGACGTTCGAGGAATAGTAATTAGGCCCACGGCGATGAGGTTAACGGAGAACTCAACGGCCTCATCTACCGACCTAAACTCATCGGCTGAGAACCAGAAATCAGTCAGTTCCTGAAATGCGGACCACCGCGCCGAGATCTCAGGCGACCCCCGACACCAAATCAGGCTGTGCATCGGAAGAGTACAAAGATAGATCGAGACAGAGGTGCTGGGGCAGTGATATGTAAATTCATCCACATTTAGGACATTAACCTCCAGCTGGTCAAGGACGTGACTTCGGGGATTGATCGTGTAATCTGCTCAAAGGATGCTTACAGTTGAGATCTGCGAGCAAGAGATAGTGCCTCAGCCACCGTGCAACATCGCGGCAGAAGACTCCCGCGTCAAAGTCGGCTGAGGGTGGAATGTACGCAGAAATAACATAATACCTCCTATACAGGTGCAGCTACAGAGCTACTGCCTGAGAGGAGGTGTCTAAAGAGAAGAAAGGAGACATCATGACGGGTGTAAATGGCACATTCTGCTGCCCGGCCCCCATCCCGTGGTGGTGCGGTCGCAAAACCCTTATACCCGGGGAGGGTGGGGAGGGGGCACGCGCCCAGCATGGTCTCCTGCAAAAAAGATAGCTAAGGGAAAACGGAAGGAGACGAGCCTCCGTAGCTCCTCCCAGTTGGCCCGGAATCCACGGAAATTCCATTGAAGGAATATGCCCTCCAGGCCTAGCTCGGAGGAGATGCGGGGGCCCTCTTCGAAGAGAAGACCTTCACGGGAATGGCCATACGCTTCTTGGAGGCACAAATCCGGGCGCTGTTGGCCGGACAATGCGCTGAAGGCGCTGTCGTCTTCGAGGACTCATCGGGGGAGGTTGGGCTCGCCATTCCCTCCCTCTGCCTCAAAACCTTAGGCAGGAGGGGGAAGGGGCTAGTTTTAGACGAGGGTGGTTGTGAACCATTTATGCCGCCAGCTCTACCAGGGGAGCACCCGGGGTGCGTAGAACCCGCAAAAAGGTTTCGAATGTGAGTGGAAACGACCATGCTCGTTGGACTGGACGGGCCAGGAGCAGAGGGTGTCTTTCTAACCATTGAGGCATAAGACGTCACAGGCAGAGCTGGGTGCGCAAGGACCAAGTCCTTAGCCTCGCGGAATCAGAGTCGACCCTGGGCCTGAACGGCCAGGATTTCTTTCTCAAGGAGATATGCACCACATTGCTTCAAAGAAACGGGGTGCGGCTCTCCGCAATTGACACACTTGGGCACACACGATTTGGACTTATCGAGTACGGCCTTGAGCAATTTACAGATAATTCGGGTGACCCCGACTTTGCACGTCTACATGAGCGATTCGTATGGCCAAAGTGGTGACAGTAATAGCACCTCCGTGGCAGTGGCACGAATGCCTTCACGCGGTAGCGATACCAACCGGCACGCACCGACTCAGGGAGCTTGTCATAGTCGAACGTGACGAAGAGTGTAGGGGTGGGTCTCGAGGCCCCTCCCTCTTTTCTCATCACATGTTCGACCTTTACCGCCCCATGGTCGGGCAGCTCTAAGGTGATGTCCTCTATGGAGTAGTCAACGAGTTCCCTCGCATAAACTAATCATTTCACAAAGTTCATGGTAGAGTGCGGCGTCACACTCACCGGGGTGCCATCAAGTGTCACCAGAGCACTTATCTTGGTCGCCTCGGAGGGACTCGCCGCATACGCCAGAAGGCACCCGTCGAGAAAGGGCTCACCTTCGGCTCTCTACCAATTACACTAGCTAATGCACTCCTCTGATGGATCATATTGCCCATGGCCAACATGCTGCCATCAGTGGAACGAATAACGAGGAAGCGTTTGAAGCCAGCTGGCTCGAAAACGCCAGGTAACCTCTGAATGATGAACCCCGATGTTATCGAGGCTCCGGCCTCAGCCAGGTCCTTCTCCGAGATGGAGAAGGTCCTGGCAGTCGCATGGGCACCGGTCGGAGGAGATCCCTCCCCTCCTTATACTGCCTTGAAAACCCAGGCCGTTTGAGGAGGACCTTGCATAGGGGCGGATTCGGGTTCGGTGCTTTGCGCCGAGCCCAGATTCGCTCCCATGCAAGTCCCTACCGTCTGAGGCTGGGTTGCCTCAAGGACCATGTCTATCTCAGGGGGGCCTCCAGTTGGCCATCCCCCCCTAGAACATCACAGGTCCTATTGGCAGCAGCGTCATTAGTCATGTCTGTGGAGGCACAGGCCTTGAACCCTGCTAGGTTTAAGATTCTAGGATTCTAGCCAGCAGGTCTTCTGAGGAAAGCGACCGAAGGGGCCCTGCTTCCCTCTCCCCCTTAAGGGAGTTTACCATACCGAGCCGCTTTAATGGGGAGCGGTCGGCTATGGGCTGCCTACTGGCTTTCTTGGCAGTCCCCTTGGAAAGAAAATGGGGGACTGCGGCTGGGAAGAGGGAGGTGCCCGAAAGCACCTCCAGAGAAGGGGGTGAAGGGAAGTCTCCTACACCCGTAGGCGAAGGGTTAGAGAAATTTGGAGGGTCCCCTGCGCAAGCACAGGGGGGAAGGGGACCTCCATTTTTTTCTGTGGAGCTGCCCGAGGGCGGCTCCATCGATGGACAAGGGGAAATTGAAGGAAGATTTTTAATTTTCTCATCATTGGGCATGGTGACCCTAAATTTTTCACGGGATGCATACGCTCATCACCCCTCGCAGTTGCCCGTCCTGCAAGGGGTGTGTACAGGCCTGGCAGAGCCATGTGACGCCATTCAAGACTACCCCTCTTGCCTGGTGGCCTGGCAGTCCCTCGGCATGGCGCCTCTACCTTGGACACGGCGTAAAAAGAAATAGATGGTGAAGTGAGAAGGAGCTCAGGGGTTAGGGAGCATTGTCCCCTTCCCACCTCAGCCCCGATCCGGGACGGTTGGCTGAGAAGGTCAGCATTTACCCTGTGAAATTAGAGGCTGACCAGAGAAAGTTGTGGGAGAGGTTGTATGAAAAGCGAGGAAACAGGGGGGAGAAACACAAGTGTTTTGAAGGAAGGAGAAAAGGCTAAAGCTAGGGTCGGACTGGGTTCTGAATCCCGTCAGCACGGCGGCCAGGATGGCAAATAGCCGCGCCCCTTACGGGGTCGACTTAGGGAGCTTGTGACATTCCAACGTGACTAATAGTGTAGGGGTAGGTCTCGAGGCCGCTTCCTGTTTTCTCATCACACGTTCGACCTCGACCGCTTCATGGCGATGTCATCTATTCAGTATTCAACGAGTTCCTTCCCATAAAATACTACTTTCACGAAGTTCAGGGTAGAGTGCGGCGTCACACTTACTGGCGTGCCATCAAGTCTCCGAAGTGCACTAATCATGGCCGCCTCGGAGGGATCGACGCATTCGCCAAATGCTACCGGAGAAACGGGTCACCTTCAGCTCTCTACCAATCATGCTAGCTAAAGCTCTCCTCTGATGGATCATGATGCCCTTAGCCAACATGCTGCAATCACTTGAGTGAATAAAGAGGAAGCGTTTGAAAACAGCGGTCTCAAAAAAGCCAGGTAACCTTCTGAATGAGGGGCCCGACGTAATCGAGGCTCCGCTCTGTCTAATCCTATGGAAACAAACACTTTCAGGAGAGGAAGTAATAGAGTTTGGAGGGAAAATGACAGAGAAGGTTAAATGGGTTCGGGGTGCAGGGGGCGCAGAGTCCCGTCAGCACGGCGGCCAGGAAGGCAACTCGCCGTGCCCTTACGGGGCGGAAAAACAGGGGCAAAAGGAGGGAGAGTTGGTACACGAGAACTGAGATTAAGGGTTAGCAAAGAAAGGATGAAAGGCTAAAGTGGGGCCAGCTGAGTTCCGTCAACACAGAGGTCAGGAAAGCAAATCGCCGTGCCCCTTACAGGACAGTTGTAGGGAAAGAAGACAAGGTGTCAGAAAGGGGAGCCTAAGCTAGGGCCGAACGGGCCGCTGCGTCAGCACGGCGGCCAGGGAAAAAATATAGGTACCCCTTAAAGGGCTTTGGAGGGGGGGCAACCCTGATTCCTGCCATGTAGTCGTTGTGAGGAAGAGCGAAGCGCTGGTAACAACAAGGAAAGAAGGTACCCTCGGAGACCTTACGGTCCATTCAAAGAGGGTACCTTTGGACTAGCAATCGAGCGGGCACAAGGCTGCTCAATTGTTTTGCGTCCCTAAACGGCCACTTTTCAAGACTTTGTCTAGTCTTGACTTGAACTGGTCAACAGATTCACTGTTGACAACTTCCACTGGAAGTGCGTTCCACATACCGCAGATACTGTAATGAAAAAATTTCCACACAGATTGCGGTTGTAACGCTTCAGTTCAAGTTTGAAGCCGTGATTGCGCGTTCTGTTCTCACTCAGTGTGAAAATATCCCGGTAGTCAACATTGTCGAACCCTCGAAGTATTTTGAAAACTTCGATGAGCTGACCACGCTGTCTACGGGTTTCCAGCGAGAACAGATCTAATTCCCTTAGTCTATCCTCATAACTTTTATGTCGGATAGAGGAAATCAGCTTGGTTGCCCTGGCTTGTACGCGTTCCAATCTCGCGATGTCCTTTCGCAATGAAGGACTCCAAAATTGTACGGCATACTCCGGTGCGGTCGGACAAGTGAGTTGTACAGGCACAGTACAATCTCCTGGTTCCGATAACCAAACTGGCGCTTAATATAGCCTAGCATCCTTTGGGCCTTTTTCTCCGCCTCAATGCACTGTTTCGAGAACTTGAGGTCACTAGTGATAGTAACACCCAAGTCCTTCTCAGTGTCACTCGATTCAAGAGCAGTGCCCTTAAGGATATACTGAGATTGGGGGTTTCTGTGGCCGATATGCATCACTTTGCATTTGCCCACGTTAAAAGGCATTTGCCACGTGTCCGACCACTCCCCAATCTTCTCAAGATCTTCCTGCAGGCGTGCAGTATTTCCATCCTTTGCAACGTTCATACCAAGCTTGGTATCGTCGGCAAATTTGGAAATCTGGTATGGTCGCCCAGAGTTTGCTGAATCTTTGACGCTCTCATTCCCTGCAATTCCCACATACTCATATTCCATACGAAGACTTACTTAGAAATAACGGAAAGATCGGAAGTTTGAAGAACATATTCAAAATCACCATTTTCAGAGGTGACTCTTTCAGTTTTGGTGGAAATTCGTGCTTCGGTGGCTTCACCCATCGCCTTTGCATCCACTGAGAGAGGCGTTGAACTCGACTGCTGCTTATAACTGAAAAATAAATCGAGGCAAATAAGATATATTTATATATATATATATATATATATATATATATATATATATATATATATATATATATAGAGAGAGAGAGAGAGAGAGAGAAGAAGAAGAAAGAAAAAGATGCACACTAAGAATTATTTTCCCAACATGAAACACTTCGCGGAAGACGGTAAAATGTACAAATCCTGAATCAAAACCATTTCATGTGAGAGCTAGAAATAACAGTCCTGCTCACTTGTATATATATATATATATATATATATATATATATATATATATATATATATATATATATATATATATATATATATAGAGAGAGAGAGAGAGAGAGAGAGAGAGAGAGAGAGAGAGAGAAAGAAGAAAGAAAAAGATGCACACTAAGAATTATTTTCCCAACATGAAACACTTCGCGGAAGACGGTAAAATGTACAAATCCTGAATCAAAACCATTTCATGTGAGAGCTAGAAATGACAGTCCTGCTCACTTGTATTTATCTAGAAAGGTGGCAATGAAACGGAGGATAGCATTGGCTTCCAGTCTCACTTCTTTTGCTTCGCAATTGCAGCAATTGATCACCCCCGTCATTGTGCCGTCTAGACGAAATCTGGAAAAGAAAATTTACATTAAAGGACTACTTCTAAAGGAAGGCGGGTTGTTTATAATTACATCGCTCAGGGCGAATGGGGGTTAACAATCGATAATGCTAGAGGAGGAAAACAAGTTAAGTACTAAGAGCCAACCTAAATGTAGTTGGTGACCGGGTTAATTCGCGATGGACAATATCTCTAACATAACGAAACCACAGTACCATCATCCGACAAATATGGGTAAGACTACGGTTACTATAGCATTTTATTTTCGCCAATATGGCGACTACCTTCAAGGGCATAAGTGATTGTAATTAAAATTCTAGCCTAGAACTAGGCTATTCAACAATTTGCAAAAAAAACAAGAGGAAGCACAGTTTGACGTCTGGGGTAGGCAAGCCCCCTCCCCATCCTGGCGCAAGAACATGCAACCTAAAATAGAGTTAAATAAAATAAGGGACAAGCGGTAGCGACCGAGCTCGTCCCGGTACCGGGAAAGATAACGTGCGCGAAGATCACCCATACTGAGACGTTCAACAAGAATGTACCGAACAGTCTGGGGGACAACGCAGTCGTCGCAATAAAGTTCAGGCGAGTGTACCCAATTCGGAGACGGCAGATAACGACCTAAGGCCGCCACGGCATTGGGGGTAGGTCCATGGGAACAGTCGCGACACAATGGCACACAACTTTAAGTTGTGTGCCTGGAGGGCTGCCCTGATCCGTGCCATGTAGTCAGTGTGACGAAGAGCGAAACGTTGGTCTGGTCGTCCGGTCCTCACGGACTGTTTGGCGTCCTCATTCTCGGCAATTCCCACATGTCCAGGAACCCAGCAGAAGATAATCTCGACATTCACCAAGCTCGCGACAACCGTAGCGTCACGGATACCACAAACCAGGGGTGTGTGGAGATTCCAATGCCTCGAGAGCACTCAGGGAGCTTTGTGAGTCGCAAAGATCACAATCCGTCTCCGAACCTGAACGTACTGGCGCACGATGAACTATGCTCTGCGCAGAGTTGGTAGCATCTCCCTAGCATCGACAAGTAGGCTCTCAATGGTATGGGGTGAAAAAGGCACCGGTCGCCAGGCGCCAACCGGTGTGGTGGATCGAGTCTACCTTCCGCAATACACGCTCGGCTGCGGATACATAAAATTCGAAACCGTAGTCAAGCTTCGAACGAACAAAGGATCGTAGGAAAAACAAGACAGTAAGTAGCCCTATCTGCATCCTTGGTGCTGAACGTCACGGAACGAAGAATGTCTATATCGCAGGTACAATAGAGACCCTAAGGCTGCTAATATGAGCCTGCCAGGTGAGGCTTTGGTAGGAAACAAGACCAAGGAAACAGTGCGAATCCACCACTTCCAAGCGAACCCAGTTTAGTATCCGTAACAAGTACGGGTTGAGATCGAGACGTAAATAATGACAGAATTGCACTAGCTTACTCTTGGCCAAGGAAAACCGAAACCTGCAAGTTTCAGCATAGCGGAGATTCGCTTCAATGCCCGTTGGAGTCGACGCTCCAAAGTTGGCAATTGAGCCGCACCATAAGTTATAAACGTCGTCTGCGTAGGGCGGAGCGTGAACATCTTCCGGTAGCACCGAAGTGATACTCTTAATGCTCACGACAGTTACACTGAGGACACTTCCTTGCAGGACACCCTCTTCCTGCTCCATTGGGCCAGAGAGGGGTCTCAGAGTCCCCTCACCCTTACACGGAATCGACAATCTCGCAAAAAAACAAATAGATAAAAAAAATAGGCGGCGTTCCCTAGCCCCCATGATACCATACCGCCATGCGCTATCAATGACCTTCTCCAGATCTAAAGATACAGTGGCGTAGTTCTGTCTACAAAAGAAGGCCTCGTAGATAGCATTTTCCAGTCGGAGCAGAGCATCCGACGTGTAGTTGAATTTGCGGAAGCCGCACTGTGCAGAGACAGATGGCTTCCGCTGTCGAGGAAAAAGGCTAATCTAACATTTAACAATTTCTCCATCAACTTGCACACGCAGGAGGCTAGAGAGATTGGGCGGAAACCGCCCGGGGTAGAGTGATCTCTCCCTAGTTTGCGAAAAGCTAGCACAGTGTCCTTTCGCCAGGAGTCTGGAAGGATACCCTCTGTCCATATACTGTAGAACAGATCTAACAGAAATGCTATGCCTCTCAACTAGATGTCGAAGTATGGCATACGGGAGAGCGTCTGGACCAGTGGCGGTGTCTTTGAAGGGTTCTCCCTCCACCTCTGGAAGTCAATTCCAGTCGGCGAGCTTCAGCGACATCACGAAGTGCATTAAATGCGAGAAGCATCTCGGCTATATAATGTAAAGAAAGCGCTCGCTAAAGACTCCGCGACGGACGCGGGGGCCAAGATTGAGGTTCCGTTATCCTGGAGTACAGGGAGGGGGGGGGGGAGATCCTTTGAGAACTTGCCCAGAATCCTCGACTCATTACCACACCTGTGCAACAGGGGGTCTTTCCGTTAAGTGAACACATGTATCTTCGCCAAGAGGAGGGGCGTACGTGATTCGAAACAAACTGGAACCTAGCCCTAGCTCGATGAAATCGTTCGGGCAGCGCTTATAGCTCATGTAGGCATAACGCTTCTGTTTGAGGGGCACCTCAAACTCGGCTAACCACCACGGAAGGGGTCGGCATTCAAAACTGCCAGTTGTTCTACGTATAGTAGTTACGCCCACGGCGATACGGTTGCCGGAAAACTCATCGGCCTCATCCACCGACTTGAACTCCTCGACTGGGATAGGGAAGTCAGTTCCTGAAGCCGTTCTCAGACCGTGATATGATGCGTACACTCACCAACACTTAGGACACCTATTTTAAGCTAGTCGACCTGAACTCCTCGACTGGAAGAGGGAAATGTCATTTCCTGAAATACGGATCACCGCACCCTCTCAAAGCACCAGCCAGGCGGGTTTTCAGGTCGGTGACCTGGAAAGTGGTCACTACCATTTAGGTCATTAACCACCTCTCATCCAAAATCAGGATATGCAACCGGAGAGCGCAGGAACAGATTGATGAAAGAAAATTAAGCCATTTTCGGACTGTAATGTGATGCTTAAACTCATCCACATTTAGGACACCTATCTCAAGCTAGTAGATCAAGTGGGAAATGACCTGACCCCTTGGATAGATCCTGGAGTCCCGCCAGATGGACTGTATACCGTTTAAATCTCTGAGCAAGCGAAAGGGCCTCGGCAACTGAGCCACGACGCGGCGGAAGTCCCCCGCGTCGAAGTCGGCTAATGGTGAAATGTACTCAAGCCTATCTCGGAGGAGAGGCTACGCTTCCCGGAGCAACAACTCGGAGCGTTGTTGGCCGAAAAAGTCTTTGTCACCTTCAATGATTTATCGGGGGAGATTGGGCTCGCTGTTCGAGTCTTTTCTTCCCTCCAGCTCGATAGACGATCTGCCGCCTGAACGGCCCGGCTTTCCTTCTTTAGGAGATATGCGCCACAGTGCTTCGAGGAAGCAGGATGCGGCTCTCCACAATTGCACACTTAGCCATACACGATAAGATATCGTGTACGGCAGAGTTGGGCAAACTGCGGCACTCGTTTCATTTAAGAATTCAATAAAATATTGAAAATTAATTATTGAACACTTTGCCAAAATCTCATCTCATTATTTTTGTTATCAAAGTGCTAGATTCTTCAATCAGTCATTTTCAAATATATTTCATTCGTAGACAAAATCATCTCTAAAAAATACGATAAATTATAAATATTCTCATTCCCCTTATCTACACACTCTCTTTTGCTCGCAGAAATTAAGCTACGTAAACTGTGGTTAGTACTTGGATGGGAGACGCCTGGGCCCTGGGTAATGACATAATATAGAATTGTACGTCGTCGTTCAGATTCCACGTTAAACTGTAGGTCCCCACTTTGATATAAGTCTGGAAACAGTTTAAAAGAAGTGGCAAAACTATGCAAAGATATTACCCTTTTTTTTGTCCTATCCACCCACTTGGGGATAGGACCCTTCCTTTATTTTAAGTACAAAATTAGAACTTATGGAAAAAGTTCATGAACATGAAAATTTTTGAATGACAAATGTCGGGTTCAGAAAAACCCGTTTAACAAGAAGAAAGAGCAGGAGGAGAAGAAAGTGAAGGAGGAGCAAGGGGACGGACGGTGGGCGTCGGAGCTAGTCTTGAGATGTTGGAGCCACGAGGAGTTAAACAGCCATGCCGCCTCCGGTGAAAGCGGCGTCCTTATATAGTCCCCAAGGACGCCGCTTGTAGCTATACGTATGAGTATGTAGTATATGCAAATAGGTAGAAAGGTAATTGCAGTTAATTTATATGTATTCGAAATTTGCATCGAACTGTTTAAGTGCGGCCCACAAAGTTTTACAAAAGCTTCAAATGTGGCCCGCTGCTTAGAATTATTGCCCCATCCCCCCTTGGTGTACGGCCTTGGAGCAACTTACATAGACCGGGTAAACCCGACTTTAGGAGCTTGTCACTATCGAACGTGACGAATAGTGTTGGGGTGGGTTTCGAGGCTTCTCCCCGTTTTCTCAGCACACATTCGAACTTGGGCAGCCAGCTCTTCGATGATGTCTCCTAAGTAGTAGTCCAAGAGTTCCCTCTCATGAACCATTCCTTTCAGGAAGCTCATGGTGGAGTACGGCGGCGTCGCTCACCTGCGAGCCATTGAATGTCCGAAGGGCACTAATCATGGTCGCCGCCCTCGACAGAAAGCTTCCGTCAGAGAAACGGGTCACCTGTGGCTCTCTACAAGTCTAACTAACTAATGCTCTACTATGATGGAGTATGTGGCCTTTAGCCAACACGTTGCCATACGTAGAACTAAAAAGCTTTTGAAGCCACGCCCAGTAGCGTCTGAATGAGGGACCCCGGCGTAATCGAGGATTCGTTCAGTGCAATTACGATTTTTGTCTTTGTTTGAGCTTCCCGTACGATGCCGAACGTACAGGTCGCTTTTTGAATCGGTAGCGGACACGTCCGTCCTAAGAGGATCCGCAGAGGAAGAGGAACCCTTAGTCCTCTTAGATTTATTTTCATATTCTTTTTCTTCTTTGGAGAGGAAGGAAGGGAATGTACCCGGTTCTCTCAAATGCAGAAGGGGTCCCAAGACTGGACGGACCGTCCTCAGCAAGATCATTCTCCGAAAAGTGGATGAACCTGTCTGTCAAGGGGGCACCAGTGGGGGGGAGGAGGTCACTGCTCTCTTTGTCAGTCATTAGTGGCCCTTGCAACCTGATGAAGTGCTCGCAATGGAGTGGACAAGGTTTGGTGTCTGGCAACGGGCCAAGGTTCGACCCCATGGAAGACCCTACCATCTGGGACTGTTTCCACCCAGGAGAGGACTCCAACTGGCCATCCCCTCCACCCCTAAGGTGTCAGGTATCTCGAACGGGGACTCAAGGCTCCTATGCCCCGTCATGAACGTCACTGGGGCAGGCAAGCCGATGAGTTAGGAAGAAGGGGTGCGAGCATGCCAGTTCCCATTATTGTGGCAAACCTCGGATCGATGAGGTGTTTTGGCGAGGCCCAGGAGAGCGCTAAGAGAGAGAGGGGTAAGGGCACCTACTAGTTTCCCAAGCCCCCATCAAAGTTCAATTCAACCCAGTGACAGGGCTTCCTTAATTTGCACACAGGCCGGAAGGATAGGCAGCTCATTCAGGTACCAAATGTACCAGGCTACCCCTTGCGCAGAGAGAAAAAAGTAATTGGTAGGAGCTTTACCACCGATCTGCATTCATTACGATACCTTTTACTTCGCAGTGGTGCTTACTGATTAATGTGGGATCCGAACTACAGGTATCTAAGGTGTATGGCAACCACTATAAAGATGACCCAAATCGGGAGTCTATGTGTATTTAAATATTTATTATCTTTCGTGAAAATTTCAAGTAAATGGAATAAATATTTCGTAATTTATGAGGAAATAAACAAACTATCTTCCAAATTGCAGCGGCCAAAAGTTAAGGGTCAATTAGAAAAAATGAACTACCAACCAAGGTATTTGTGTTTAGGAGACTGTTAATGGGCTAACAGTTACTTCTTATGATCATACATTATTGGAACATTCAACTGTCAACATGGCGGCTTGTGAGTGACGACCGGTGTCCTGTGATGAAAAACAAAGTATTGTGTGCCTTCACCAAAAATGCAAGCCAAATTCTTTGATAGCCACTACTGTAGGAAGGTCTAGAATTGTTGTGCAACGAATTGTAGCTCGTTTTAAGTCATCAGGATCGACAGATGCTAAACCCAAAACCGGTAGAACTCATAAAACGTCACCAAGACAGGAGCGTATTATGGTTAGAATGTCACTGAAGAATAGGTTTAAGAGTGCTGGTGAGATATCCCCATAGCTGGGCGCGACTTTGATGCCGGATCTGGTGCGATTGCGACTTTGCGACTCTAATTTTGGACCCCCGAGTGCGACTTGCGACTTTTTTTCCCCCGGTGCAACTCCGCTAAATTACAAAGTAAACTTTAGCGCGATAACAGAAACATGCTTTTATAAGGCAGAAAAACACATTAATTATTTTTTAGTTAAAACACAGCCTAAACTAATATCTACAAGTCATCCTACTCCTCCATGTCCTCCTGGCCCATCTTTTCCTACAGGAGGTCCATGTTCCCCTTGAGGAACACACGCTCTTCAAAGTTGACCTCATCCAGGGAGGACCTCTTGGCCCTGAGGACGTCCCGGGTCGTGCTGAATAACCTCTCCACAGCTGCAGAGCTGGGGCGCGCAATTTCTTTCAAAAAAGTCGTCTTTGTTCCTGTTCAAAGTCGCGGAAAATTGGCGGTGCGACTTTGCTTAGTCAGACTTTTTCAAAACGTTTGCGACTTCGAAATTCATAGTGCGGCAAAGTCGCAACGCCCAGCTCTGGATATCCGACAAGTTCAGCTCCACCTCCGAAGTCAACCTATCGCGCAAAACAATTTCCCGGACGTTACGAGGTTTTGGGGTTGCTTGCTCGGGCACCGGCAAAGAAACCTGTGATCTCCGAGAAGAATCAAAGAGCCCATCTTCGTTACGCTCGCGAACATGTCGTTTGGACAGAACAGTGGGCGCAGGTTCATTATAGCGATGAATCGAAGTTTAATGTGATTGGTTCCGATGGCTGGATGTACGTCCGACGAAGATGTGGTGAAAGCTTATCTCGTGCATGTGTGAGGAAGACTGAAATATGGAGGAGGCAGTGTAATGGTATGGCAAGTGATCTCTGCTGCTGG
Organism: Ceratothoa steindachneri; assembly: GCA_963969495.1. Lineage (NCBI taxonomy): Eukaryota > Metazoa > Arthropoda > Malacostraca > Isopoda > Cymothoidae > Ceratothoa > Ceratothoa steindachneri. The sequence goes on along the minus strand of OZ018319.1, from coordinate 87,044,913 downwards.
TCCTGGTCCACTTATTCAAGGGATGATCTCATGGACTGGCTACCTTAAAGTCCAGATCTAAACACTACAGAAAACGTTTGGAAGATTATTGGAGATAGGGCGCGAAGGAGAAATCCAAAGAACCAAGATGAACTCTGGGAATTATTGAAAAACGAATGGACAAATATTACCACATCATTTTGCGAGAAATTAATTCAGTCCTAAGGTAACAGATGTCAGGAGGTCATTGATAGTAAAAGGATGTTCACAAAATATTAATAGTAAAGGTTTCTTTTTTGTTCTTGTTTTTCTAAGTGACCCTTAACTTTTGGCCGCTGCAATTTGGAAGATAGTTTGTTTATTTTCTCATAACTTACGAAATATTTATTCCATTCACTTGAAATTTTCACGAAAGATAGATATTAAATATATCTAAATATGTGTATAATATATAGTCTCATGTTTTGTTAAACTTCTATAATACCTAAATATTTAAATACACTTGTTCTTACTGACCCTTATATTATGGACGCTACTGTAAGTCTACTCTTGATTTTTTTTTTTTTTTTTAAGAGCTCATCTGGCGACTGCCTACTTGGCCATTAGTCGCCGTATTAAAACTGGCCTAGTTCTAGGCTACTTTAAAATGAAATTAAAGAGAGAAAAAAACAAAAACAACACCCCAAAAGGGGGAAAGGAAGCAAGCTGGTGCGTCGGGGGGAGGTCCCCCCTGCGCAGGAGCGTGCAACCTAAAGGAAAAAATCAAATGCAAAAAATAAAACAAAACAAAAAAACAAACCTTGCTTAAATAATAGTGAGAAGGCCGGCCTCCCCCAAGAAGTCAACAAGTCCACAAGTCAATGGCACGAATCTGTCCCGAGCACAAGGGACAGGCGGTAGCAACCCCGGCCATCCCGGTACCGGGACAGGTATCGTGCGCGAAGATCACCCAGACTGGGACATTCAACAAGAATGTGCCGAACAGTTTGGGGGACGACGCAGTCGCTGCAATAGGGCGCAGGCGAGCGCTCCATCAAATAGCGATGCGTCACACGAGTGTGTCTGATTCGGAGACGACAGAAGGCAACCTGAAGCTGCCGCGGCATTGGGGGATAGGTCCATGGAAACAGTCGCGGAGAAATGGCACGCAACTTTAAGTTCCCTTCGACCGTCTCCCATCTTCTTTGCCAAGCAGTCCGAAGAGCTGCCCGTATTCCTGCCATGTAGTTGGTGTGAGGAAGAGCGAAACGCTGGTCCGGTCGCAGAGTCCTCGCGGACTCTTTGGCGCCCTCATCGGCGCGCTCATTCCCCGCAATTCCTACATGTCCAGGAACCCAGCAGAAGATAATCTCGACATCTGCCCGGCTCGCCAAAACCGTGGCGTCACGGATATCGCGAACCAGGGGATGCGGAGATTCCAATGCCCCGAGAGCACTCAGGGCGCTTTGTGAGTCGCTATAGATCACAATCCGGTCTCCGAACCGGGCACGTCGCGTAATCTCCCGTACCGAGGGGTGTATTGCCACCAGCTCGGCCGTGAAGACAGACGCAGCGCCTGGTAGAGCCCCGCTGACTTCAAACAGAGGGGATACGGCGTGGAAGCCGACCCCCTCTTGGGACTTGGAGCCATCCGTATACACTGGCACGGTACCAGCGTGACACGATGTGTGCTCCAAAAAGGTCGAACGCAATACTCCCGGCGCAGTACAAGCTTTGAGAGCAGAGGCGTGGCGACAAATAGCCAAATGTGGTACCCTCTAGGGTGGCGTCCTGGGCAGAACCAGGGGCGCCACCGGCCCGAGAGCTATATCTACCTCTCGAAGGAGTTTCCTGGCCCTAAACCCAAAGGGCTTAGGGTATGACTGGCATCTCTCGGCGGCATAGGCACCATCGAGATCAGCTGCGGATGCAGTGAGAGCTGTTGGCGACTGAGGGAGGCGCCGGGCTCGCGCGTACAGGCGAGTGATGCACTGCACGCGGCGCAGAGCGAGTGGCATCTCCCCAGCATCGACCAACAGGCTCTCAATGGGGGAAGTGCGGAAGGCACCGGTCGCAAGGCGAAGGCCGGTGTGGTGGATTGAATCCACCTTCCGCAATAAACGCTCGGCTGCGGATGCATAAAACTCGCATCCGTAGTCGAGCTTCGAGCGAACAAAGGATCGATAAAAAAGTAAGGCGGTAGCCCTATCAGCGCCCCAAGCGCTGAACGTCACGGAACGGAGAATGTCCATGGCGCGGGTACAAGAGACCCTAAGGCGGCGAATATGAGCCTCCTAGGTGAGGCGTCGGTCGAATACAAGACCAAGGAAACGGTGCGACTCAACCACATCCAGGCGCACCCCATTAAGAAACAAATCTGGGTCGGGGTGAAGCCGTGGATGGCGGCAGAAGTGCACCACCTTAGTCTTGGCCAAAGAAAACCGAAACCTGTGCGCTTCGGCATAGCGAGAGACGCGGTTCAATGCCTGTTGGAGTCGACGCTCCAGAGTTGGCATCTGGGCCGCGCCAAAAGAGATCGAAAGGTCGTCCACGTAGAGCGTAGCGAGAACATCTTCCGGCAGCACCGAGGTGATGCCGTTGATGCTCAGGGCAAAGAGTGTGACACTGAGGACACTTCCCTGCGGGACACCCTCTTCCTGCTCCTTTGGGGCAGAGAGGGCTCCCCCCACCCGTACGCGGAATCGACGATCTCGCAAAAATTCAGATATAAACATTGGGAGGCGTCCCCTCGCCCCCATCGTGTGGAGAGTCTCCATGATACCGTATCGCCATGCGGTATCATAGGCCTTCTCCAGATCAAAAAACACCGTGGCGTAGTGCTGTCTACGAAGGAAAGCCTCGCAGACGGCATTTTCCAGTCGGAGCAGAGCATCCGACGTGGAGTGAAACTTACGGAAACCGCACTGTGCAGAAGACAGATGGCCTCCGCTGTCCAGGAAATAGGCTAATCTAACATTTACCAATTTCTCCATCAACTTGCACACGCAAGAGGTTAGAGAGATTGGGCGGAAACCGGTCGGAGTAGAGTGATCTCTCCCCGGCTTGCGAAAGGCGAGCACAGTAGCGATTCGCCAGGAGTCTGGGAGAATACCTTCCACCCAGATCCTGTTGAACAAATCTAACAGAAAGGCCATGCCTCGCTCACCCAGGTTTCGAAGCATGGCGTACGGGACATCGTCCGGACCATGGGCGGTGTCCGCGCACGAAGCGAGAGCGGAACGCAACTCACTCACAGTAAACTTGTCGTTGAAGGGTTCTCCGCCTCTGGAGGTAAAGTCCAGCCGGCGGCCTTCCTCGACATCACGACGTGCATTGAATGCTGGCGGAGCAGCATCACGGCTAGAGAATGCGGAAAAAGCGGTCGCTAAGGATTCCGCCACGGACGCGGGGTCCGAGATTGCGGTCCCATTCTCCTGGAGAACGGGAGGGGGGTCCTGCGAGAACTTGCCCCGAATCCTTTTGACTCGCTTCCACACCTCAGCTAAAGGGGTCTTCCCGTTAAGTGAAGACACGTATGCCCACCAAGAAGAGCGGCGGGCGTGCTTCGAAATATACCGGAACCTAGCCCGACGAAATTCAGCGACAGTGAAATCGTTCGGGCGGCGCTTATAGCGCATGTAGGCATAACGCTTCTGTTTGAGGGCCGTCTCACACTCGGCCGACCACCATGGGAGTGGTTGGTGTGCAAAACGGCCAGACGTCCTAGGAATAGTAGTCAGGCCCACGGCGATGAGGATGCCGGAGAAGAACTCAACGGCCTCATCTACCGACCTAAACTCCTCGACTGAGATAGAGAATTCAGTCATTTCCTGAAATGCAGGCCACCGCGCCCGCGCCAAGCACCACCGAGGTGGTCTCTCAGGCGGCAGTTGCCCTGAAAATGATATTTGAATGGGAAAGTGATCACTACCATGGAGGTCATCGACCACCCCCGAATCAAAATCAGGCTGTGCATCCGAAGAGCACAAAGATAGGTCAAGGCAAGAAAATGAAGCGGTTCTCGGACAGTGATGCGTAAACTCATCCACGTTTAGGACACCCATCTCAAGCTCTTCGATCAGATCGGCAAGGACTTGTCCCCTGGGATTTATGGAGTAATCTCCCCAGAGAGGATGCCTGCCGTTCAGATCTCCAAGCAAGAGATAGGGCCTCGGCAACCGTGCCACGACGCGGCGGAAGTCCCCCGCGTCGAAGTCAGCTGACGGTGGAATGTACGCAGAAATGATAGTATACCTCCTATCTAGGTGTAGCTGCACAGCCACTGCCTGAAAGGAGGTATCTAAAGAGAAAGGAAGAACGGAGACATCATGCCGGGTGTAAACCGCGCATCCCCCAGCCCGGCCATCCCGCGGTGGTGGGGTCGCAAGACCCTTATACCCCGGGAGGGCAGGCAGGGGGCACGCGCCTAGCATGGTCTCCTGCAAAAAAATAGCTAACGGGGAACGGGACGAGGCGAGCCTCCGCAGCTCCTCCCAGTTGGCCCGGAGTCCACGGCAATTCCATTGAAGGAATATACCCTCCAGGCCTAGCTCGGAGGAGACGCAGGGGCCCTCCTCGAATTGAAGACTCTCACGGGAATGGCCGTACGCTTCCCGGGGGCAGAACCCCGGGCGCTGTTGGCCGGACAAAGCGCTGGAGGCGCTGTCGCCTTCGAGGACTTATTGGGGGAGGTTGGGCTCGCCATGCGAGTCTTTTCCTCCCTCCGCGTCGAAACCTTAGGCGGGCGCTGCGGCTTCGGAGGCGGGGGGGCCTCTTTTCGAGGAACCACCGTCTCCGAGCCACTCGCTCCACCTCGGGGCGTGGGCGAAGGAGCCGAAGCTCCTTTGTTGCTGTCCTCCTTTCGGGGGACAGCTTTAGGAACCCCTGAAGATGGCCTAGCGACCATCTTCAGGGGTGTTGCCTCCTGTGAGTCTAACGACTCGGTGGAGGCGCGTGGCCGTTCGCCTTGCGGGAAACGGTCACGCTGGGGGAAGAGGGGGGGAGCCCTGGTATTAGCCGGGGCTGGGTGTGAACCCTTTTTGCCGCCAGCTCTACCAGGGGAGCGCCCGGGTGTAGTAGAGCCCGCAGAAGGGCTCCGAATGGGCGCGGAAACAACCGTGCTCGTTGGCCTGGATGGGCCAGGAGCAGAGGGTGCCTTTCGAACTACAGAGGCATATGACGTCCCAGGCAGAGCTGGGCGCGCCAGGACCAAGTCCTTAGTCTCGCGGAATGAGAGTCTATCCTGGGCCTGAACGGCCAGGATTTCTTTCTCCAGGAGATATGCACGACATTGCTTCGAAGAAGCAGGGTGCGGCTCTCCGCAATTGACACACTTGGCCACACACGATTTGGACTTATCGTGTGCGACCTTGGAGCAATTTACACAGACTTCGGGTGACCCCGACTTTGCCCGTCTACATGAGCGATTCGTATGGCCGAAGCGGTGACAGTAATAGCACCGCCGCGGCAGTGGCACGAATGCCTTCACGCGGTAGCGGTACCAACCGGCACGCACCGACTCAGGGAGCTTGTCACAGTCGAACGTGACGAAGAGTGTAGGGGTGGGTCTCGAAGCCCCTCCCTGTTTTCTCATCACACGTTCGACCTTGACCGCCCCAGGGTCGGCCAGCTCTAGGGTGATGTCCTCAATGGAGTAGTCAACGAGTTCCCTCGCATAAACTACTCCTTTCACAAAGTTCATGGTAGAGTGCGGCGTCACACTCACCGGGGTGCCATGAAGTGTCCGAAGAGCACTTATTTTGGCCGCCTCGGCGGGATTCGCCGCATTCGCCAGAAGGCTCCCGTCCGAGAAACGGGTCACCTTCGGCTCTCTACCTATTGCACTAGCTAATCCTCTCCTCTGATGGATCATGTTGCCCTTGGACAACATGGTGCCATCAGTGGAGCGAATAACGAGGAAGCGTTTGAAGCCAGCGGGCTCGAAAACGCCAGGTAACCTCTGAATCAGGGGCCCCGATGTCATCGAGGCTCCGCCCTGTGCACTTTTGGTGTTAGTCTTGGTCAGGGGCTCTGCACACAAGGGGGTAGAGGGGCCGGATGTGCCGATCTTGGCTTGGTCGCCTACCAAAGTGGCAGCAGACCCATCCGTCCCCGCAGCCCCCGCGGATGGAGAGGAGCCCCGAGTCTTTTTCGTCTTTTTAGTCTTTTTCTTTTTTGGAGAGGAGGGCGGGGAATGAACCCGCTTTTCACCTCCGCCGGCAGAAGCCCCAGGCCAGATGGACCGGCCTCAGCCAGGTCCCTCTCCGAAATGGAGAAGGTCCTGGTTGTCGTGGGGGCACCTGTCGGAGGATATCCCTCCCCTCCTTTTACTGCCTCGGAGCCCTCAGCCATTTGAGGAGGACCTTGCATAGGGGCGGATTCGGGTTCGGTGCTTGGCGCCGAGCCCGAATTTCCCCCCATGGAAGGCCCTACCGTCTGAGGCTGGGTCTCCTTAAGGACCATGTTTATCACAGGAGGGGCCTCCATTTTTTTTTTTTTTTTTTTTTTTATAGAGCCCATCTGGCAACTACCCACTTGGGCATAAGTCGCCGAAAAACACGACAGCCTAGAATTAGGCTACTTTAAAGTTAAAATATGAAAACTTAACAATCAATATAAATTGGAAAAACTTAACAATCGAAGCAATCTCAGCAGCGGGGGGAGGTCCCCCTCACCCCGGTGCAGGAGAGTGCAACCTAAAACAAAACAATAACAAAAAAAAGGAACCTTAAATAAAGGGGAGAAGGCCGGCCTCCCCCAAAAAGTCAATAAGTCCACCAGTCATGGTGCACGCACTCGTCCCGAGTACAAGGGACAGGCGGTAGCGACCCCGCCCATCCCGGTACCGAGACAGGTATCGTGCGCGAAGATCACCCAGACTGGGACATTCGACAAGAATATGCCGAACAGTCTGGGGGACGACGCAGTCGTTGCAATAGGGCACATGCGAGCGCTCCACCAAGTAACGATGCGTCACACGAGTGTGTCCGATTCGAAGACGACAGAAAGCAACCTGAAGCCGCCGCGGCATTGGGGGATAGGTCCATGGGAACAGTCGCGGCGCAATGGCACGCAACTTTAAGTTCCCCTCGACCGTCTCCCATCTTCTTTGCCAAGCAGTCCGAAGAGCTGCCCGTATTCCTGCCATGTAGTCAGTGTGAGGAAGAGCAAAACGCTGGTCCGGTCGCAGAGTCCTCGCGGACTCTTTGGCGCCCTCATCGGCGCGCTCATTCCCCGCAATTCCTACATGTCCAGGAACCCAGCAGAAGATAATCTCGACATCTGCCCGGCTCGCCAAAACCGTGGCGTCACGGATTTCGCGAACCAGGGGATGCGGAGATTCCAATGCCCCGAGAGCACTCAGGGCGCTTTGTGAGTCGCTATAAATCACAATCCGGTCTCCGAACCGGGCACGTCGCGTAATCTCCCGTACCGAGTGGTGTATTGCCACCAGCTCGGCCGTGAAGACAGACGCAGCGCCTGGTAGAGCCCCGCTGACTTCAAACAGAGGGGATACGGCGTGGAAGCCGACCCCCTCTTGGGACTTGGAGCCATCCGTATACACTGGCACGGTACCAGCGTGACACGATGTGTGCTCCAAAAAGGTCGAACGCAATACTCCCGGCGCAGTACAAGCTTTGGGAGCAGAGGCGTGGCGACAAATAGCCAAATGTGGTACCCTCCAGGGTGGCGTCCTGGGCAGAACCAGGGGCGCCACCGGCCCGAGAGCTATATCTACCTCTCGAAGGAGTTTCCTGGCCCTAAACCCAAAGGGCTTAGGGTATGACTGGCGTCTCTCGGCGGCATAGGCACCATCGAGATCAGCTGCGGATGCAGTGAGAGCTGTTGGCGACTGGGGGAGGCGCCGGGCTCGCGCGTACAGGCGAGTGATGCACTGCACGCGGCGCAGAGCGAGTGGCATCTCCCCAGCATCGACCAACAGGCTCTCAATGGGGGAAGTGCGGAAGGCACCGGTCGCAAGGCGAAGGCCGGTGTGGTGGATCGAATCCACCTTCCGCAATAAACGCTCGGCTGCGGATGCATAAAACTCGCATCCGTAGTCGAGCTTCGAGCGAACAAAGGATCGATAAAAAAGTAAGGCGGTAGCCCTATCAGCGCCCCAAGCGCTGAACGTCACGGAACGGAGAATGTCAATGGCGCGGGTACAAGAGACCCTAAGGCTGCGAATGTGAGCCTCCCAGGTGAGGCGTCGGTCGAATACAAGACCATGGAAACGGTGCGATTCAACCACATCCAGGCGCACCCCATTAAGAAACAAATCTGGGTCGGGGTGAAGCCGTGGGTGGCGGCAGAAGTGCACCACCTTAGTCTTGGCCAAAGAAAACCGAAACCTGTGCGCTTCGGCATAGCGAGAGACGCGGTTCAATGCCTGTTGGAGTCGGCGCTCCAGAGTTGGCATCTGGGCCGCGCCAAAAGAGATCGAAAGGTCGTCCACGTAGAGCGTAGCGAGAACATCTTCCGGCAGCACCGAGGTGATGCCGTTGATGCTCAGGGCAAAGAGTGTGACACTGAGGACACTTCCCTGCGGGACACCCTCTTCCTGCTCCTTTGGGCCGGAGAGGGCTCCCCCCACCCGTACGCGGAATCGACGATCTCGCAAAAATTCAGATATAAACATTGGGAGGCGTCCCCTCGCCCCCATCGTGTGGAGAGTCTCCATGATACCGTATCGCCATGCGGTATCATAGGCCTTCTCCAGATCAAAAAACACCGTGGCGTAGTGCTGTCTACGAAGGAAAGCCTCGCAGACGGCATTTTCCAGTCGGAGCAGAGCATCCGACGTGGAGTGGAACTTACGGAAGCCGCACTGTGCAGAAGACAGATGGCCTCCGCTGTCCAGGAAATAGGCTAATCTAACATTTACCAATTTCTCCATCAACTTGCACACGCAAGAGGTTAGAGAGATTGGGCGGAAACCGGTCGGAGTAGAGTGATCTCTCCCCGGCTTGCGAAAGGCGAGCACAGTAGTGATTCGCCAGGAGTCTGGGAGAAGACCTTCCACCCAGATCCTGTTGAACAAATCTAACAGAAAGGCCATGCCTCGCTCACCCAGGTGTCGAAGCATGGCGTACGGGACATCGTCCGGACCATGGGCGGTGTCCGCGCACGAAGCGAGAGCGGAGCGCAACTCACTCACAGTAAACTTGTCGTTGAAGGGTTCTCCGCCTCTGGAGGTAAAGTCCAGCCGGCGGCCTTCCGCGACATCACGACGTGCATTGAATGCTGGCGGAGCAGCATCACGGCTAGAGAATGCGGAAAAAGCGGTCGCTAAAGATTCCGCCACGGACGCGGGGTCCGAGATTGCGGTCCCATTCTCCTGGAGAACGGGAGGGGGGTCCTGCGAGAACTTGCCCCGAATCCTTTTGACTCGCTTCCACACCTCAGCTAAAGGGGTCTTCCCGTTAAGTGAAGACACGTATGCCCGCCAAGAAGAGCGGCGGGCGTGCTTCGAAATATACCGGAACCTAGCCCTAGCCCGACGAAATTCAGCGACAGTGAAATCGTTCGGGCGGCGCTTATAGCGCATGTAGGCATAACGCTTCTGTTTGAGGGCCGTCTCACACTCGGCCGACCACCATGGGAGTGGTCGGCGTGCAAAACGGCCAGACGTCCTAGGAATAGTAGTCAGGCCCACGGCGATGAGGTTGCCGGAGAAGAACTCAACGGCATCATCTACCGACCTAAACTCCTCGACTGAGATAGAGAATTCAGTCATTTCCTGAAATGCAGGCCACCGCGCCCGCGCCAAGCACCACCAAGGTGGTCTCTCAGGCGGCAGTTGCCCTGAAAATGATATTTGAATGGGAAAGTGATCACTACCATGGAGGTCATCGACCACCCCCCAATCAAAATCAGGCTGTGCATCCGAAGAGCACAAAGATAGGTCAAGGCAAGAAAATGAAGCGGTTCTCGGACAGTGATGCGTAAACTCATCCACGTTTAGGACACCCATCTCAAGCTCTTCGATCAGATCGGCAAGGACTTGTCCCCTGGGATTTATGGAGTAATCTCCCCAGAGAGGATGCCTGCCGTTCAGATCTCCGAGCAAGAGATAGGGCCTCGGCAACCGTGCAACGACGCGGCGGAAGTCCCCCGCGTCGAAGTCAGCTGACGGTGGAATGTACGCAGAAATGATAGTATACCTCCTATCCAGGTGCAGCTGCACAGCCACTGCCTGAAAGGAGGTATCTAAAGAGAAAGGAAGAACGGAGACATCATGCCGGGTGTAAACTGCGCATCCCCCAGCCCGGCCATCCCGAGGTGGTGGGGTTGCAAGACCCTTATACCCCGGGAGGGCAGGGAGGGGGCACGCACCTAGCATGGTCTCCTGCAAAAAAATAGCTAACGGGGAACGGGACGAGACGAGCCTCCGCAGCTCCTCCCAGTTGGCCCGGAGTCCACGGCAATTCCATTGAAGGAATATGCCCTCCAGGCCTAGCTCGGAGGAGACGCGGGGGCCCTCCTCGAATTGAAGACCCTCACGGGAATGGCCGTACGCTTCCCGGGGGCAGAACCCCGGGCGCTGTTGGCCGGACAAAGCGCTGAAGGCGCTGTCGCCTTCGAGGACTTATTGGGGGAGGTTGGGCTCGCCATGCGAGTCTTTTCCTCCCTCCGCGTCGAAACCTTAGGCGGGCGTTGCGGCTTCGGAGGCGGGGGGCCCTCTTTTCGAGGAACCACCGTCTCCGAGCCACTCGCTCCACCTCGGGACGTGGGCGAAGGAGCCGAAGCTCCTTTGTTGCTGTCCTCCTTTCGGGGGACAGCTTTAGGAACCCCGGAAGATGGCCTAGCGACCATCTTCAGGGGTGTTGCCTCCTGTGAGTCTAACGACTCGGTGGAGGCGCGTGGCCGTTTCGCCTTACGGGAAACGGTCACGCTGGGGGAAGAGGGGGGAGCCCTGGTTTTAGCCGGGGCAGTTTATGATCCCTTTTTGCCGCCAGCTTTACCAGGGGAGCGCCCGGGTTGGGTAGAGCCCGCAGAAGGGCACCGAATGGGCGCGGAAACAACCGTGCTCGTTGGCCTGGATGGGCCGGGAGCAGAGGGTGCCTTCCTAACTATTGAGGCATATGACGTCCCAGGCAGAGCCGGGCGCGCCAGGACCAAGTCCTTTGCCTCGCGGAATGAGAGTCGATCCTGGGCCTGAACGGCCAGGATTTCTTTCTCAAGGAGATATGCACCACATTGCTTCGAAGAAGCAGGGTGCGGCTCTCCGCAATTGACACACTTGGCCACACACGATTTAGACTTATCGTGTGCGACCTTGGAGCAATTTACACAGACTTCGGGTGACCCCGACTTTGCACGTCTACATGAGCGATTCGTATGGCCGAAGCGGTGACAATAATAGCACCGCCGCGGCAGTGGCACGAATGCCTTCACGCGGTAGCGGTACCAACCGGCACGCACCGACTCAGGGAGCTTGTCACAGTCGAACGTGACGAAGAGTGTAGGGGTGGGTCTCGAGGCCCCTCCCTGTTTTCTCATCACACGTTCGACCTTGACCGCCCCATGGTCGGCCAGCTCTAAGGTGATGTCTTCAATGGAGTAGTCAACGAGTTCCCTCGCATAAACTACTCCTTTCACAAAGTTCATGGTAGAGTGCGGCGTCACACTCACCGGGGTGCCATGAAGTGTCCGAAGAGCACTAATCCTGGCCGCCTCGGCGGGATTCGCCGCATTCGCCAGAAGGCTCCCGTCCGAGAAACGGGTTACCTTCGGCTCTCTACCAATTGCACTAGCTAATCCTCTCCGCTGATGGATCATGTTGCCCTTGGACAACATGGTGCCATCAGTGGAGCGAATAACGAGGAAGCGTTTGAAGCCAGCGGGCTCGAAAACGCCAGGTAACCTCTGAATCAGGGGCCCCGATGTCATCGAGGCTCCGCCCTGTGCACTCTTGGTAGTAGTCTTCTTTGTCAGGGGCTCCGCAACCGGGGGGGCAGAGGGGGCGGATGTGCCGATCTTGGCTTGGTCGCTTGCCAGAGTGGCAGCAAACCCATCCGTCCCCGCAGCCCCCGCGGATGGAGAGGAGCCCCGAGTCTTTTTGGTCTTTTTAGTCTTTTTCTTTTTCGGAGAGGAGGGCGGGGAATGAACCCGCTTTTCACCTCCGCCGGCAGAAGTCCCCAGGCCAGATGGACCAGCCTCAGCCAGGTCCCTCTCCGAAATGGAGAAGGTCCTGGTTGTCGTAGGGGCACCTGTCGGAGGAGATCCCTCCCCTCCTTCTACTGCCTCGGAGCCCTCAGCCATTTGAGGAGGACCTTGCATAGGGGCGGATTCGGGTTCGGTGCTTGGCGCCGAGCCCGAATTCCCCCCCATGGAAGGCCCTACCGTCTGGGGCTGGGTCTCCTCAAGGACCATGTCTATCACAGGAGGGGCCTCCAATTGGCCATCCCCTCCCAGGACATCGCAGGTCCCCTTGGCAGTGTCGCCAGTCTTGTATGGGGAGGCACAGGCCTTGACCCCGGCAAGGTTTAAAATTCTTGCCAGCAGGTCTTTTGAGGGAAGCGACCGAAGGGGCCTGGCTTCCCTCTCCCCCCTAAGGGGGTTTGCCCTACCGAGCCGCTTTGATGGGAAGCGGCTGGCTAAGGGCTGCCTGCTGGCTTTCTTGGCAGTCCCCTTGAAAAGAAAAGATGGGACTGCCGCTGGGAAAAGGGAGGTGCCCGAAAGCACCTCCAGAGAAGGGGGTGAGGGGGAGTCCCCTGCACCCGTAGGCGAAGGAGAGGAGTAAGCCTCCTCTCCGGTTAGAGAAATATGGAGGGTCCCCTGTGCAAGCACAGGGGGGGGGACCTCCATTTTTTCGGTGGAGCTGCCCAAGGGCGGCTCCGTCGATGAGCAAGGGGGAGTTAAAGGGGTTTGGGTTTTTTTTTTTGTTGTTCATCGATGGGCATGGTGACCCTATTTTTGCCACGGGACGCAATAGCTCATCACCCCTCGCAGTAGCCCGCACTGCGAGAGGTGCTTACAAGCCCGGCAGAGCCAGGCGCCGCCATTCGGGACCACCCCTCTCGCCTGGTGGCCTGGCAGTCCATCGGCATGGCGGCTCCACCTTGGACACGGCGTAAAAAATATAGGTTGTGAAGAGGAGAGGAAAAGGGATGTGAGGAAGGTATGGGTGGGGATGAAGCAGGTTGTTAAAAAACCCCCATCCCGAACCGGAGCTCAGGGGTTAGGGGACAATGTCCCCTCCCCCCTCAGCCCCGATCCGGGGTGGTTGGCTTGAGAAGAAGGTCAGCATTCTACCCTTTGAAATTAGAGGCTGACCAGAGAAAGTTGTGGGAGAGGTTGTATGAAAAGCGACAAGGTAGGGGAGAAATCGGGCTATCTGAAGGAAGGAAGAGAGGCTAAGCTGGGGCCGGACGGAGCGCTGGATCCCGTCAGCACGGCGGCCAGGATGGCAAATCGCCGCGCCCCTTACGGGGAGGAGGGGCCTCCAGTTGGCCATCCCCTCCCAGGACATCGCCGATCCCCTTGGCAGTGTCGCCAGTCTTGTGTGGGGAGGCACAGGCCTTGACCCCAGCAAGGTTTAAAATTCTTGCCAGCAGGTCTTTTGAGGGAAGCGACCGAAGGGGCCTGGCTTCCCTCTCCCCCCTAAGGGGGTTTGCCCTACCGAGCCGCTTTGATGGGGAGCGGCTGGCTAAGGGCTGCCTGCTGGCTTTCTTGGCAGTCCCCTTGGAAAGAAAAGAGGGGACTGCCGCTGGGAAAAGGGAGGTGCCCGAAAGCACCTCCAGAGAAGGGGGTGAGGGGGAGTCCCCTGCACCCGTAGGCGAAGGAGAGGAGTAAGCCTCCTCTCCAGTTAGAGAAATATGGAGGGTCCCCTGTGCAAGCACAGGGGGGGGAAACCTCCATTTTTTTGCTGGAGCTGCCCGAGGGCGGCTCCGTCGATGGAACAGGGGAAGTTGAGGGTTGGGTTTGTTCTTCTTTATCATCATTGGGCATGGTGACCCTTTTTTAAACACGGGACGCAATCGCGCACACCTCCCGCAGTAGCCCGCACTGCGAGAGGTGCTTACAAGCCCGGCAGAGCCAGGCGCCGCCATTTGGGACCACCCCTCCCGCCTGGTGGCCTGGCAGTCCATCGGCATGGCGGCTCCACCTTGGACACGGCGTAAAAATTAATAGATTGTGAATAGGAGAGGAAAAGGGATGTGAGGAAGGTATGGGTGGGGATGAAGCAGGTAGTTAAAAACCAGCCACCCCAGACCGGAGCTCAGGGGTTAGGGAACATTGTCCCCCACCCCCTCAGCCCCGATGCGGGACGGTTGGCTGAAAGGAAGGTCAGCATCTACCCTGTGAAATTAGAGGCTGACCAGAGAAAGTTGTGGGAGAGGTTGTGTGAAAAGAGAGGAAACAAGTGTTTTGAAGGAAGGAAGAGAGGCTAAGCTGGGGCCGGACGGAGCGCTGGATCCCGTCAGCACGGCGGCCAGAGTGGCAAATCGCCGCGCCCCTTACGGGGAAGTCTACTCTGAGTACCAACTGCTGGACAATGGGACAATCACTGGTAACTCCGAGGGGACTATGGGTGAGTCCTTTGTTGGGGAGGGGGAGGTGTAAGGTGAAATGGACCGATCCAGTCAAGGGAAGCTGGATACAACTAAGCATCAGCAGGATTCTTTGGAACAAAGATGTGTGCGTGTGTGTTGTGCTGTGAAGATGAAAAGAAAGAGTTGTGATAATCTGTGTAAGATCTACCTACGCCCCACAGGGGTTAAGCACAGTGCACCATCAACTAGTAGCGAGACCTATACATGCATTGACGTATGCCCACTCCCGCCTGGGTTTGAACCAGTACCACGAAGATAGAAAACCGACTCACTCTATATCCACCAAGAGGTGAGCACCAAAACAAGCTCTAGTTAATCTGCATGCAAAAGTGAGAATGATGATAGGAAATTTTGCTCATCTCACCTTTTGATGCTATCAATAATTAATAAAAAGATTTCTCACCTGTCAATTACAGAGAAGACGCGCGCTTCGGCAAGGCGACGATCTTCCAACGCGAGTTCTGTAATTTTCTCGTTGTCCAAAACTACAAAGTAAAATAAAATATTAAGTGACTAAAACTGAGGCAGGAAATAGGATTTACATGAAGAATCCAGCAAGTGACCAATAATAATATTTTTAATAAAAAAATAATTCAAAAGCAACCCTTGCACATCTATACCATAGCCCATTTTAACTGAAGTTCAAAAGAAAGCAGGGAAGTTAGGGAGAGTGAAATTCTGGTGTAGGTATATTGGTCAAATGGAGAAATTGTGGCATGAAGGATGGGGAAGGGTGCGCAGCTCTTTCAAAGTTCCCTACATATAATGAATGCAGGCTCCCTTGTAGGACAGAAATAATTTATAATGTGAATATAATCAGTAAACAACATGGGTCCACCAAAATCAAATGGTTGAATTATTTTGATGAAATATGACTGGCAGATTACAGGTGGCCCAAGTGGACATGGCGTTGGATTTCCACACCTAGATAGAGTTCAATCTCAGCGAGAGTGGACAAAACATAAAGTTAGTTGCCTATTGGGGATGCGCCAAGTCTTATCCGTAGGTGGAGGCATCTCTCTTAACATTCGTCATCAGAAACAGCCAATTACAACTCCCCCCCCCCACCTCTTTCGATTCCCATCTATAAAACACTCTTCCATCTCGGAATCTGCTGAAAGGGATTATATCTTACACTCCCTGAAGAGGGAGGGGTGGCCCTTCCTTGGTTTAAGGTATGGTAGCAGAACAGTATTACAACTTTTGATCTTCATTTGAATTTCATTATCCAGTTAGGGGACCTCCTCCAGTTAAAGTAAATTATTATTATCGATAGGGATATGAGCAAGGTAGGTTCAGAGGGTTCTAGGACAACACCACTTGGAGAACAACTACCAGCATAGAAAATGCCACTTTGAATAAACACCATGGATAACTATACTATATGAAAATCTACAGTATTTTCTCAAGCAAAATTCAATATTACATAAATGAAAATCACTGTTACTGTTAGCGCGCTTGCCCGGCAATCGTTGGGTCGGCAGTTCGAATCTCCGTCTGGATTCTTTTTAAGCTGATACTATTTACTAAGGAAGGTTACCGCTGTTACTGGGCATCACAGCATTGCTGCCTGATAAGCAGCAAGGCAGTAGCTTGATAGGAGGACTGAAACCAGCGAACTTTAAATATATAAATGAAAATCAATCTTGCACAAAGGAAGGTCAGTATTACAATGTTATAGAAACAAAAATTACATTTGCATATTTAGAAGTAGTAGATTTAGACAGATTCCGATGCTTACACACCTTCTTATCCTGTTCACACTCTCGAAAGGTGAAGACACAAGTAAAAAGTTGATAATTGCAAATTTCTAATCCACAATTGTGTTAATTCTCTTATATATTTTAGATTTGCAATTATAGAATTTATGTGTGTGATTTATTTACATGTGCTACAATTAGGGTTTTCAGGTTTCCCTTTATCCATGTTCAATGATGTACCAATATGGTTTGATTGTATAAATAATAAAAAAAGACTAATAAATAAGGTTCTTACTATTAATATAAAATTATTTATACTGCTGGTGCCTTGCTAACTCCCAAGAAGGCATTTGTCATTTTGGGGCTGGGCTCATAATTGGTGTCGAGATAAGTCATAGATCAACACTTGAAGAAAAGCCCCAAATTTTGGGATGGGATGATGTAATGTTTGCTTGGAGATGATTATGCCAGACTTCCATGAGTTGTTAGTATGTGCGAGGTCATCAAAAACATGTTAGTGCATATTCCACATACTGATTGGAAAATGTGGCTTTTCAGTTACAGCAGTGCAAGCTAACAATGTAATTATCCTTGAAATAATGGGCGACTAGATCTGCCTCCTGAAGCATAATTTCTAGCAGTTCTTCATATGCAGCAATTATATACATTCACTGTGGGAACAAAAGCTAAAGCGGGTAGCATAAGAGTTTTGAGAGCAAAGTTGGCATCAGTCTGATACCTTGCCTGTAATCCCTCCAATTGCACTTAGCGATATATGGTTTGGGACAAGTAAAAAAAGGCATCTGTTTACTATCATATTTGGAAATACTCTTTGGATGGTGCTCTTAGCAGCCTTTTCATAATCTATAAGAATGGTCTTTGGATTAAACCTGCGGTTTTGCAAAAAGTTGCTGGAAAAGATATTTATAGGTGTTGTGTTTTTTGTTTTATAACAAAGCATAAATGCATGGAATTGTTCTACTCTCACATAGACAATGAATCGGGGCATTATCAAGTTGCCTGTGTCTTCCTATTACACACCTAATATGGTAAATTTGCAGGAACTCCTTCAGAAATGCCCTCAGCTGCTTGTGTGATAAATTTCTTGAGTATTTATAGCTTTTTGTTTTATTTTGTCTTATAACAATAAAAAATTCTGTCAATTTGTATCAGGTGCATGGTTATGTTCATTAAATTGATTAACTAATTTTTGTTTAAATATTTGTACTATGGCTCTGTTTTTATAATTATGATGAAATTCACATTTGTACAATATAATACCTGATTGCTATACTTTGTGCTTGACAGATATAGACATCAAGACAAAGCTTATCTTGACCATATTGAATTTTAATAAAATCCATAATAGGAGTAATGCCAAGCTACAATTTAAATTTAGAGTAATAAACTGAGAGTCATTTAAATTTTAACTGATAATTTTTAAGAACAGATTCCTTTATTTATAGACGGTGGAAAGGTGGGAGTCGAGCCATGTTAATCCTTATCCCTAATCTATGTGGGCTTACAGCTACAGTGAGTTTTCAGTTAAAAAATAAAGCTGGAAGGGATATTTTAATCTATATATACAATGTGGTTTCATCTATCTCTAAGATCCTAGCTACACTCCATGTTTATCACATGATCAATTTTTAATTCAGAAATATAAAATAAACCCTTTCTATATTCCCTGTGAGTTTGCGTATTGTTTTCTATCTATATACTCATATGTGCATACATGCTTGTGCATCTGTGCATGCACCCTTACATTTAAGTGACTATTCTATTTTTATTTTATATACAAATAATTGTATGGATACATGTGTGTTTAAATGTATGTTTATAAAATTAAAATAATTTTTTAATATATAAGTGCTTCTATAGGTTTTGGGGGGGTGTTATCTATTTGTATTCATATCCATGCATGTAGAATTAAATCACTTTTGTTTTAATAAAGTTGTTTATGTGTGCATCTCTGTTATTATATGTATGCACATAGATTTAAATTATTTATTTTTATTTAATGGCTAAATGCCATATGTAGGTAGTAATATAGATAATAATCAGGTTGGAAGGAAAGTAACGTCTGATTTTAAGGTATATATTAAAAAACACACAAAAAACATAGGACTTTGGAAATATTTAATAATTCTAAATATAACTGCCATTGCTTTCTAGAACCTCATTCATTCTATCAACAAGCTTATAAATGCCATGCTTGTAAAATTCTTTAAGTTTTGATGCAAAATATTGTTCTAACCCATTTTCAATGCCTTCTCTTGATGTCATCTAAGATCATCCAAATGATTCTGTAATCCCTAAAATAAGTGATAATCAGAAGGTCAGAATATGGAGGATGACACCCCTTTCTGTTGACTAAGGAGGTCACCTTTGGCGCAAAGTGGCTTTCAAAAGATGAAGTTGATTGCGATAGTGATTAACATTAATTGTTTGATTGCTGTCTAACAGTTTGTAATGGACAATTCCTTCAATATCCTAACATACACTCAATACATTTTTTGAATGAAGTCCTCCTCTCAATTGTTGAGAAATTCTGCATCCTTGATACATCTATGAATGACAACATTTAGTGTTATGATAAAGGATCCACTTCTTATCATCAGTAAAAATCATGCCCAGAAATGGTGCTTGAAGGTGTTGTGAAAGCAATGACTTACAGCGAGCAACATGCTCTTTCAGATTTGCCATGGACAGTTCATGCAGGATCCATTTTCCAATCACTAGAATCTATCTACTCCTTTACAAATTGGCTTAGAACAGTTGTATGGGTTACCTTAAATTGTTAAGTTCCCTAACAGTTTATCAAGATTTGATTCAATAAAATCTTCAAACTCTTAAAGTTCTTTTGGACTGTCTTTAGACTGAAATCCCCACTTTGGAAACAGGAAAAACCAACTTCTGCATCATCCTCATAAGTGCTCTAATGGATTTTGCCTATGTACTTGCTCTGACACCTTCATGAAACGCATAGAGTAAAACATATCTAATGTGATCTTTAGATGAGATAATCATAGGGATGAAGACTAAAGATTATGAACAATATTTTTATAATCTGAAAGAAAACTGTCTAAATTACTCATTGTAGCATTCCTAAACGATAACAAGAGGCACTACTTAAATAAATGCTATCTAAAACCTTATTCTAGAAAATCGGACATTGCTTTTATTCCAATCTGATAATTTACTTTAACTAATGAAAAAATGATTACACATGTATGCATATGTGTGTGTAAGTATGCATAAAGATTTACAGTGCTCATAAGTTGGTAGATGGTTCCTCCTGGCATTTTCAACAGTGGCAGTTGTCCTGTGCGGTTTTCTAGGTGGCAGTTATCTGATTCCAGTTTCGAGTGGGTAGGGATGTGTGGAGCAAGTATTTACACTGAGATAGCTGGTTAAATAAACAAGGGGTAAGAGACAAAGTGTATGATAGGTTTAAGTATCTGAATATAGTTTATGGTCGTGTAGATAGGGAAGCATTTTGGCAGGTTTTTGGAATGTCTGGAGTGAATGGTAAAGATAGCATGAAAAGTATATATGTTGGAAATAAGGTGCTTTGATAGATATAAGTGGGGGATAAGGCAAGTGTGTAATGTCACCATGGATGCTTACTATTTTTATGGATAGAGTAGTGAGAGAAGCCCGAATTGGAATGAGGGAAAGGAATCTGAGAATGATGAGAAAAAGTAAGGGATGGGTCCTATGTTGGTATATGTTAATGACCTAGTGTTATTAGGTGAGTGAAAGGGATTTGAAAATGTTGCTCAATGCGTAAAACAGAGTATGTGTGAGAAGGAGACTAAAAATAAATGCAGAGCCAGGTTTTTCCGCAAAAGTTAAAGCACAAGAGCAATGAAGATGGATCATGCAGAAAATTACTAGGGAGAGAAGTGCAAAGAAAGTGGCGAAAATAGATAGTGAAAATGTGTGAAAAACAACTGCAAATTGTCCTGCATGCATTGGGGTTGGGAGCGGGCGGGTAGTGGGCCCGTTCCCGTTGTAGCAGGGGCATTACTTCTCTTACATCTACACACCTTACAGGGGATACAAGATGGACGAAACATAAAAGTAGAATTAAAAGAGGTGTAAAGAATAAAATGAGAGAGAGAATACAGTTCTCTTGAGGCAGTGGAAAGGTGGGTCTGTAGTTTTAACCTTTATACAAGTACTAGGATGTGTCATAAATGGTAGTGGTACAAATGGAGCAGATTAAGACCAAAGGGTTTTAAAAAGTAGGAAAGTCTGGGCGATTAGAGCGTGGGTGAATGATAAGTGTATGAGTGTGGAATATGCTAGGAAGCTGCATGAGAGTTTGCTGGTGTCAACGATTTATATGGGAATGAGACTAAGGCATGGAAGAAGGAAACACCCAGAGTGGACAAGATTGTAAATGTATAATTTGAGAGGGATGCTTGGTTTGTGAAGGGTGGATAGAGTGAGGAATGACTGAGCAAATGTTTATGGTATGAATGAGGTTGTGACTGAATATTTTGAGGTGGTATGGGCATAAAAGAATGGAAGGAAATACAGGGCGAGGCGGTACTCTTTGCATGATGACTGTCTCAGGAAAAAATAAATCAGTGTTTTTATTTTATTTTAGATATATTTGTAAAATTTGGGTCAGTTTGTCTTGATGACATGTTCTGTTGATCTCACTCGATGAATCCGCCTGAGGCCCCGACAAACTTCAGGCGAATTCGGAACTGGCCACAGGCCTTCATTATTATTCACATTTTATACCTCTGAAAGTCCTAGTAATCCTGGCCTTCAGCTGGTCTTTTGTGTTGATCTCTCATCTTACCCCAGCCCACACAAAAAGGTTGAGAGGGTTGCAGTCAGATGGGTTTGTAGGCCAAATGTCAGGTGCTGTGTGGTTGTAGAAATTCTCCAACAGCCAGGCCTGGGGCTTCTGGCAGGTGTGACAGGGCACAAAGTCTTGCTGATACACGTAAGGTTGCCCTGCAGCTACCCAGTCGATCCAAGGCTTCACCACCTTGGTCAGAACAAGGATGATGCCGTCAATGTTTAGCCTGAGGCCCTCATGGAAGAAGTGGGGTGGCATGATGTCAAATTCACTGCTGACGACACTGAAGACCGGAGGCTAGCCAGGAGAGTGAAGTCCAGAATAAGGGCAGCTAAGCAGTCTGAGGAACTCCGAGTGTCGAGACTCTGTAAAGAGAATCCCAAGGAGTTCTTTGGATATGTGAACAGCCGTAAACTAATCCGTCGAACGATTGGCACTTTGAGAAATTAGGAGGGGGCATTAAAGCATTCAGATGCAGAAAATGCTAACCTCCTCAACGACTACTTCTCTTCAGTGTTTACTGAAGAGTGTAGTCCCATCCCCCAGCCAATGGATTCCTACTCGGGGAAAAAGCTGGAGGATATGGACTTCACCGAAGGGGAAATAAAAAAGAAGATCAGTGACCTAATGACGAATAAGTCACCTGGCGCGGATGGCTTTCTACCTAAAGTGTTGAAAGAAGTGCGCGATCAAGTGTCACGACACCTGGGCGCAATCTTCAGCATGTCAATCAGGACCGAATGCGTTCCTAGAGACTGGCGTGAAGCGGAGGTGACTCCTATCTTCAAGAAAGGAGACCGAAGCCAACCGTCAAACTACCGACCTATCAGACGGACTTCGATAGTCGGTAAACTCATGGAAAGCGTGATGGTGGACAAAATGACGTCGTATTTAGAGTCATACCTGCTACTGAGGAGTTTCCAGCACTGCTTCCGAAGGCAACGGTCATGCCTGACGAACCTTGTGGAATTCTTCCACTTCATGTTCAGTGAGCACGATCGGGACAAGGCGGTGGATGTGGTGTACTTAGACTTTCAGAAAGCCTTTGATAAGGTACCACACCGCCGTCTTCTCCGGAAAGTGCGAGCGCTGGGCATAGACGGAAAAGTAGCCGGCTGAATCGAGAACTGGCTAAGTGGCAGACGGCAACGGGTGGTGGTGAATGGACAGGCTTCTGAGTGGGTGCCCGTTACTAGCGGAGTGCCTCAAGGTTCTGTCCTGGGACCACTACTATTCATCATCTACGTCAACGACATGGACGGTGACATGGTTGCGAAGATTTCCAAATTTGCCGACGATATCAAGCTTGGTATGAACGTTGCAAAGGATGGAAATACTGCACGCCTGCAGGAAGATCTTGGGAAGATTGGGGAGTGGTCGGACACGTGGCAAATGCCTTTTAACGTGAACAAATGCAAAGTGATGCATATCGGCCACAGAAACCCCCAATCTCAGTATATCCTTAAGGGCACTGTTATTGAATCCACCGACACTGAGAAGGACTTGGGTGTTACTATCACTAGTGACCTCAAGTTCTCGAAACAGTGCATTGAGGCGAAGAAAAAGGCCCAAAGGATGCTAGGTTATATAAAGCGACAGTTTGGATATCGGAACAAGGAGATTGTACTGTGTTTGTACAACTCACTTGTCCGACCGCACCTGGAGTATGCAGTACAATTTTGGAGTCCTTCATTTCGAAAGGACATCGCGAGATTGGAACGTGTACAAGCCAGGGCAACCAAGTTGATTCCCTCTATCGGACATAAAAGTTATGCGGATAGACTAAGGAAATTAGATCTGTTCTCGCTGGAAACCCGTAGACTGCGTGGTCAGCTCATCGAAGTTTTCAAAATACTTCGAGGGTTCGACAATGTTGACTACCGGGATATTTTCACACTGAGTGAGAACAGAACGCGCAATCACGGCTTCAAACTTGAACTGAAGCGTTACAACCGCAATATGTGTGGAAATTTTATCACCTACAGTATCTGCGGTAAGTGGAACGCACTTCCAGTGGAAGTTGTCAACAGTGAATCTGTTGACCAGTTCAAGTCAAGACTAGACAAAGTCTTGAAAAGTGGCCGTTTAGGGACGCAAAACAATTGAGCAGCCATGTGCCCGCTCGATTGCTAGTCCAAAGGTACCCTCCTTGAATGGACCGTAAGGTCTCCTAGGGTACCTTCTTTCCTTGTTGCTACTCCTTGTTGATTGTCATTGGAAATTTTATCTGAATGACTATGGGCACGTTACTGTTAGGGACAGTGAGTTACTTGCTGTTCTTGGAATTGATCTTCTCATCTTGGCAGAAATGCTTCTCATTGGAGAAGAACCACGGCATGTCTGGCTCTAATGGGTGATTCAATTTGTTAATCAGCTTGAGTTGCTTTTCCTGCATCGCCTTGATCAGAAATTGCCCCTTCCTCATGTTGTATGAAAAGTAGGAAATATCCTTACGCACCACCAGACTGATGAGCTTATTATCCACACTTTTCTTCCTTGTAATACAACACATCGACTTTCTGGGATCATTGTTGATGATCAGGATTTCACAACGAATTCTGGCATCAGATCGTTGAGCATGGGTTTTCCTCTCTGCTGTCGCCTCATAGTCAAATCCTGCATCTTCTAGCTCCTTTTTTAACTTTTCCACCATCTTTCTACTGACATTAAGGAAGTATGAAATCTCCTTGTTTGTCCCCCCCCTCCCAGCGCGGATTCCAAGAAGGACTCACTCAATGCCTCTTCCACAAATAGGGAGGGGGGGGAGTCAAAATTTTCCATAGTCAATTATTCTGGAAAAAAAAACCCACCCACAACAACCCTACCTTCACCACTCCCGAATTGGTTATTGTTTTTAAGAAGAAAAAGACCAACAAAGGAAGTAAAAAATATGCGTAAAATTAACAGTTAAAAATTATGAATGAATACCATCCACATCGTATAGACTGGGAGAAAGAATATGCGAGCATGGGGTGTGTGTGTTTGAAGGATTGTATTGATGTGTAAACCTAGGTTGATTATGTGAACGAGTGTTTGATAGATAATGGGCGGACAAAAGGGGCTGGGTGTGAACCCTTTGTCACGCCAAATCAAACAGGTGAGCACCCAGGACATAGTACCGACAGAAAAGTTCTGAATGTGGGTGGAAGCGATCGTGCTGGTAGGCCAGAATGGGACAGGAGCATAGGACGCCTTTTTTAAAATTGCGGCATAAGACGTCACAGGTAGCACTGGGCGCGCCAGGACCAAGTCCTTAGCCTCGTGAAATCAGCAACCTGAAGGGCCAGGATTTCCTTGCCACATTGCTTAGAGGAAGTAGGGTGCGCCTCTCCGTAATATACACATTTGGGCATACACTTAAGGATTTATGTCTACGTTTTTTGAGCAACTTACAGACTTCGGGTACACCTGACTCTATACGTCTACATGAGCGATTAGTATAGCAAAGCAGTGGCACTAGTAGAACCTCCGCCGCTGTAAAACGAATGCCTTTACTTGGTAACGATACCAACCACCACGCACAGACTCGGGGATTGTCACGATCGAATATGACAAGGAGTTTAGGGATGCCCCCCCCCCCTCCTTTCCATTTTTCTCATCGCACGTTCGACCTTGACCGCTCCTTGGTTAGCCAGCTATTCGGTGATGTCTTCTAAGAGTATCCACGAGTCCCCTCCCATAAACCAACTCTTTCACCAAATTCTCGGTAGTATGATAGGGGATCCCCTCGACTAAGGTCAGGTAGGGAATTAAAGGGGGACATAGTTGCTCATGGACGTAGGAAAGCATTCACTGCCTTTACTTTGAGCCCACAGGGGTGTCGTCCGAGTAGAGCATCTTGCATGCCCCGGCCGATACCACTAGGATAGGCAGTATAGGCCTTAGAAGCCCCAGACTAAATCCTACCTATGAAGTGGTGGGCAAGTTGGAGTGGCGGGTAAAATGAAAGTAAAAAAAAAGGGACAGTCGGAGTGGAAAGGGTACTTAAAAGGAGCGGGAGAACGCACCAGCTTCCCCAAACTTGGACCCAAAGTGGAGGATCCCTCTGTGGTCCAGTCCTTTCTTGTGGGCAATAGGGGCAGTGAAGATGCACTGCTCAAGGTACAAAGTGAAAGTCTGCATGGGGTAGCTCCTTTCGGCGCACTGGAAGCATGGGGTCATTTTTCTCCTTCAGGATTCAGTTGTAGCATGCAAGCGACAATTTTAGTCTGCCCTCGCTCGTGGTGCAGAGCCAGCAACAGCCTCCATCCCCTATCCCTTGCCACTCATTCACAGTCAGCTCACGAGGCTCACACACGTCATAGCCTTGGAAAAAACACCATTCCCCTTCTTGCGCATAGACAAAGATTTGAAGGGGATAGTTTTAGAAAGAGAAAAAAAGGGTGCTGAGAGGGACAGAGGGGGAAAGGTACTCGATTATCCAGGTATCGTCAAAGAGTTCAAGTCAACCAGTGAGCAGGGTCTTCCTTATTTTGACTTGCGTGTAACATTATATACAGGCTAACCCCTACAGGCACTTGGACCAAGAGGCCATGCTAATCCACCTGGTTTCAGTTGTAGCAGAGGTGGTAGCCCCGGAGACACAATCTGCCTTCCTGCAGGTAAAGAAAGAGTTGAAAAGATAGTGTGAGAAAAAAAAATGACACAGGGACCAGGAGGAAGCAAACCCAGTCTCCATCAGAGAGTTCAATTCAACCTAATGAGTGGGACTTTCCTTATTTGCACTTGGGCGTGAAGGACGTGCAGCTCCTCTAGGTGCCAATTGTAACAGGTTATACAGGGTACTCACCTGCGTGGGGCATGAAAAAGAATTCAAAGAGTGCAAATATAGTTAAAGCAGTTTGGGGCACATATTAATCTTACACTGCAACTTGAAGAAATGCCAATCAAGATCAAGCTTAGAAAAGACTTTTGAGCTTGCAGTTAGTGATGTAAAAGTTTGAGAGCAAAAGAATATGTTAGCGTAAGACTAGGTAAGTATATTTAATGCACATAAATCACAAAATAGCCTGCAAGTACCACTTTTATTTGTAACAAGATGTAAGGGTGAGGACCACAGTGAAAGAGCAATGCTTGATGATACCTTCTTTTTGCAATTTTGCAAATTACTCTTCAGCAGCTTTGAGTTTTGCAGAAAGTAAATGTCACAGCTGGATGTGTACTGGCAGACCAGTTGTTGAATGTAATGTTTTGTTGTGTTTGGCTGATTGACCAGGCACTTAAAGGGAAGTAGGAAAATAAGGTATGTAATTTAGCATATTGTAGGTTGTTAGGGGTGCAGCTGAGACTATTCATGGTACTTAGTAAGCTACGAGGGGCAGTCAATAAGTTTTGCGAATCGGTAGGGCAAAACAGAGGAAGGGGGATGGCTGTTTATGGGGATGTTAGGACAAGTCCGGACCTGCAGCCGCACGCTCCGGCCTCGTCTATTTAAGAAGCAGTAGCTGATCGCAGATCGTCAGTCACAAATTTTTCAACAATGAAGAAGGTTGAGCACCGCGCACTGATCAAATATTTGACCAAGGAAGGCAAGAATGCAAAAGAAATGCATGAATGCATGGTTTCAGTGTACACCGACACCGCCACTTCCTATGCAAACATTGCTCGCTGGAATAGGGAGTTCCGCCATGGTCGTGAGTCCCTTGAAGATGACCCCCGTCCAGGACGCCCGTCACACGTGACCAACGAGGACAATGTGGCCGTGTGGAGAGGATGATCCTCGAAAATCAACGGGTGAAGGTCGAAGAAATCGAGCGAGAACTTGGCCAAGACCAAGGTCTCTGCCCGTTGGGTCCCTAGAAACCTGACGCCCCATGATCGACTTCAACGTCGTCAAAGTTCGGAGGAGCTGCTGCTCCTCTACAACTAAGACCCGGCGGGATTCGAGTCACGCATAGTGACAGGTGATGAAACGTGGGTCCATCACTGGGATCCCCTAGCGACTACTTTTTATTTCGCCAGCTCAAGGCTGTACTGCGTAGACACCGGTTTGGGGACGATGAAGATGTCCAGCTCGCCGTCCAGGAGTGGATTGAACAGCAGTCGGGAGATTTCTGGTTGTCGGGAATTCGAAGCCTCAGGGACAAGTGGCGCAAGTGCATTGAAGTCGAGGGTAGTTATATTGAAAAATAATAAAACACTTTTTCTCATATCTCGTTTCCTTATATCCGAATTGCAAAACTTATTGACCGCTCCTCGTAAGTCCATAAACAGGAGCAGTCAAGGTAAATTCATGGGGCATAAAAATCACAAGTGCTAGAAATGATCTCTTTGATGCTCACTATAGAGGTGGTTATAAATTAAAAATAATTTGGTAGGAGTTGCCATTGGTCTGCTCATTTTAAGGCCTATTATTTCTCGGTATTGGTCTACAGTTTAATCTGGGAACAGCGTATGTCAGACGCCATGAAGGGTGAGCCAAACCAGTACTCCATCCAGTAACTAACCACACTTGATGTGGATTAACTTGGCTCAAATGAGTCGCAGTGTTTCCATTTGGCTAAGGCATAGCACACGGTAAAAAATTGCTCAACTTCTATGATGCACAGTGGAAACCTCACTGTTCATATTCTTATTCCTCAACCACAAGATTTTTTTGCTAAATATAAAAAGGGTCAAATTTGTACCATGGTGACTGAGCGTGGAGTCCAAAAGTTGGTGAATCAATGCAAGGGCGGCCAATCTAAGCTCACGGTCAGGATCAGTGGTCATCGCTTGAACAACTGGAATCACATATGAGGTCACTTCCTGGTCCCTGATAGAAAACAACATGAGTTTGTTATAGCTGTAAAATTGCACATTAAATATAGAGGTAAAGAGGAGGAAAATTGAGATACACTCACTCAAGTTTCTCTTCCACAACCAATGACTGAAGGAGAAGTAAGCCACTTTTCTTGATACAATTTTCACCAGACCTCACAACTGCTCGTAATGCTAAATGCTTGATATTTCCTTCCAATTTTGACCAAACCTGAAAAATTAAATAAAAAATCTAGATTAATCTGTTGGTATTTAATGCCAAGAAACACAAGCATACAAGAGACAATTTTGGGCTGCCCTTGCTCGTGGTGCAGAGGAAGCAAAAGCATCCATCCCCTATCCTTTGCCAATCACTCATTCACTAACTTCAGTCAGCCCATTAGGCTCACACCCACCATATCCTTGGAAAAAACAAAAAGCTACACACCTTGATCTTCTTACTAATCTCTCTGCTCCACTCAAACCCCAGTTTCTTCCCACTATCTCTTCTGCTGAAATTTCTGCCTTCTCTGACAAGGTAGTCAATATCTATTCTGGCACACCCTGTGTATATTCATCACCACCAGGTAACTCTCCTTTCCTCCCTCACCCAAACTTTCTTCCTTCGCTCATATGAGGAATTAACTTCCCTCTTCTCTTTTAAAAAATACCTATTTTCCCATAGACTCATTTTCTCAAATCTTTAACACCAGTTTCTCGTTTATCTCAATGATATTCATAATGGTGTCAACCAATATTCTATATCACCCAGTGTCCTCCAATACTGGGTCTCTCAGCAATATTTGACTGTTCTGCTTCACCCCCTCTATGAATTCCTGTGGGTCTCTAGAAGTGCCCTTCACTGGTTCCTCTTCTATCTTTTATTTTGTACTCAATCTATTCATAGTGGAAATATATATCAGCTGACAGAGGTGCATTTTGGCATTTCTGTTTCATATTTATCATCTTCCTTTTGGTATTATTATGCATCATTCCAGTCTAGCAGTTCATTTCTATGATGAAGATGTGCAAATCTATCATTTCTTTTCTCCAGCCTCATTTGCTAAAAATCTTAGAAACATAACCACATATAAGTGAAT
Organism: Ceratothoa steindachneri; assembly: GCA_963969495.1. Taxonomy (NCBI): domain Eukaryota; kingdom Metazoa; phylum Arthropoda; class Malacostraca; order Isopoda; family Cymothoidae; genus Ceratothoa; species Ceratothoa steindachneri. The sequence continues at coordinate 87,016,037 of OZ018319.1, read as the reverse complement.
GGCTCTTGGAAATTTTCTGAAATGCAACCACAATAAAGAGGTATTAATAGTAGTCACTCCTGCAGATGTGGCTCACTTCAAAACAATTGTTTATTATCTTAACCATAGCAACTTTCATGAGTCTTCTGCTATAGTAAAAATCTGGGAGTCACATTTAATAGTAAGCTATCTCTCAGAATTTTAAGTGTTGCTATCAAGCCTTAAAGAAGTGTATATTAGATTGTCAGCATGTATGCAATGGTTTTACAATGTGTGCGGTGCTATGTTGCCTTCTGGATAGGGCTCAGCATTGGTAACATCCAGGCTTTTCTAGTAGCTCAAGAGGCTTGGGTGATGTCCATCTAGTAGCCTGACCAGATGGACTCTGTTCTCATCAGAGAGGGAGGATTCAGAAGGGTGGATGTCAGGGACCTGTGCATGCAGCAGGGTGTTGTGTGAAAGTGACTACATAGAGTGGTGAGTGAAGTGGTCTGTGGATACGTTTCTAGAAGGTGGTTTGGGGCCAGCTGTGTGGTAGAGTTGAGTTTATCTCTAATGTTAGTTTAAGTTGTGTTTGAATATTTATTTATGGTAGTGGTTATTTTGCTGTATAGTGTAGTGGGTGCTCTGGGTTTGTGGAGAGGTTTGAATATTTATTTATGGTAGTGGTTATTTTGCTGTATAGTGTAGTGGGTGCTCTGGGTTTGTGGAGAGTGAATCTAGTATTGATGCGCTTTTCATGTCAAGGTGATCTTTGGGTGTAGTAGCTGTGGAGTGTTTGTTTTGTTTAGTTTGGAGTTATGAAGAATGTTTGAGTGAGGCTTGGGACTCACTTGCATAGTCCATTAATGAGTGCATGAATTGTTTATAAACTGTGGGTGTGGTTTCATTGTTTTGTCCAAATGTTGTGAAGTAATTTGAGGGTGTTAAGTCTTGGTATAGATGCTTTTTTTCATGTCTGTGACTTATTGTATATTATGCAAAGTACTTTGGGTGTGTGGTATAAGGGTGTTGATTGTTAGGCAAGCAATGTATTTTTATTCTCAGGTATTGGTAGTGAGGAGGGTAGCTATGGAATTGGCTGGGGTTATTTTGAGTATTTGTAGTGAACCGGGTGTCTAGTGTGCTGAGGTAAGGTTGGAAATAAGTATCTGTATCTTTATTTTGACATGTGCATGTGCAAGTTAAAATATCTATGTATGAAGTTATATATATCTCATTTGATTAAGGTGTGGGTATGTCAAGCAAGTGGCCTGTAGATCTCCAACATCACCACAAACACTTTGGCAACTTAACAATCTATGTCATCATTTAAATATTCAATCACTAATAGCTAAACAACCCAATCACCGTCAATCTGGGAAAAACCCCTGTATCATAATGATACTCAAGCTAGACAAGCCCCCACTATTCAAAAGACTTTATAAACTAATAGACAAAAGATTCAAGTAAAAATAGCCCCCTATCTCAAAGGAACAATCAACCATAACTCTCCTCAGGAACTTTATATAGTACATACTCAATGGCTTCAACAAGCACCCCTCCAACACATGCAATCCTCACTGCTATAGACATAAAGAAAAACTGACACAGTACTAAGACATATACTTGCACAAAAAATCATAACCACCACTCTCACCTTCAATGGGAAAAAATGGCTAACAAACTTCATCTTTGGGAGAAAACGCCAAGTGACACACAAAACAAATCATGCACCCAGCCACTTTGCAATGGTGTCTCCAAGGAGCCATACTCTCACCCCTACTTTTCAACTTATTCACATAACAAACCACAACCACATCCCCAATCATCAAAACCAACACCTACGTGAATGACACTTCAAACACTGCACAATACCCATCAGTCCATACAACACTGGAACACTGGCTCACATAAAACCACATAACAGTCTCAGCTCCAAATCAACTATCACACTCTTCACACCTAACTAGCATGAATCAAACAAACACCCTAAAATCAGACTAAATGGACAACACTTTCCCCTAAACAAAACTCACACTCACCTTGCAATCACACTAGACACCATCATGACATTTAAAACTCGCATCGCCAACACCCTCAAAGCACTATCAAACATCGCACTCGAACAACAGCAGACACTCCTCACCACACTATACAAGCAATTCATCCACACAACCCTCAATTACAGTGCCAGCATGGCATCCAACCCTCACAAAATCCCACACAAACAAGCTCCAAACTGCTCAGAATAACACACTCAGTCATCACAGGATGTACTCAAACCATACCAACCTCAAACCACACTGAAACAAAAATACTCCCACTCAACATTCACTTGGACATGATCAGAAGACAACACATCAGCAAAGCACTAAACCCACCACCTGGAAACAAAAAAGAATTCCCAGCACATTACTTCTAACACCTATTCTGCAACATACCTCCACCACCACCAAACCATAACCTAATAAAGCCTGACCACATCATCCATGACATCTGAATACTCTATCACAAAGCAATATCTTAAATGAGCCCCCTTACAAATAAACTAATCAGACACATTACTACTACATCCTGTCTCAACTAAGGTTAGGCAATTCCACATTACTTCAACAGTACAAACACTGAATAAACGTCACCCCATCACCAACATGAACCAGATGCAACCAACACACTGACAACACCAAATACTTTCTCAGTGACTGCCCAAACCTCAGGCAGGCAACGCCCACAACATCTCTGACCTCAAGGACCTGTGGACCCTTCATTGAGGCCACACATTTAACAGAAGGTGGTGGTGGAGAAGGGGGCTGGAAAGTAAGTGACATAAAAATCAGAAGAGAGGCAATTATGAAAAAAAAAACAAAATTTATCTTCAAGGTAACTGAATCAAAAAGGTACCCCTTATTAATTGGAAAAGTTACTGGATATTATAATAAAAGAGAGGAGGAAAGTGAGTAAAAGCATGTTTGAAACTAACTACAATTCTTGGCTTACTTAACTGCACAATTAACAATGAAACTCTTGAAAATAGTTAATATTTTGACTGACAATGCTTTTTTTTTATATATACCTTTGAAATAGGGTAACAAAAGAGGGGTAGGAAGGGTTACATGCAATTTAAATTTTAACATGTTGTTTCTACAATCAAACTCAACTCCCAGCAACATATGGAATTGAAATACAAAGTTTTGACAACTAGTGTATAGTGGTGTTGATGTCTATGATGGGTGTACTGTTTAGTATAAAATGTAGTTGTCACTTGTGAATACTTCCCAGTTGGATTTTGAGTATTTACATCCACATACTCCTGGCATAGTGTACTAAAGTTCTCTATGGGGATAATCATATTCACACATCCATGACACAAAAAGAGTGATAACATTATAGTGGCTTTCTCAATCTTCAATTTTTTTTAAACACACTTTTAAGTTCATTGCTATGGGTTCACTAATGAACTTAACATAATTCAACAGATGACAAAAGCTGCAAGGGCAACTGACCCAGTTAATCAAATCGGTAAATATGTAGATTAGCGGCCCGGCCGAAAAAAATTTGTGTGTAAATATTATCGTTCACTCGTGTCGGAATATCCATGCACGTTTGAGTCCTTTTCGAATTATTATTCTATAAACAATTAGGATTATATACTGGGGGGCTGTGCCCCCCAGACCCCCTCCCAATTTAATGAAACTCAGGATCATCGTAGTGTAGTCCCCCCATTGTGTTTACCCCCACACGAGCTGTCAACTTAAATGTACTTCAAAAACGTGAAACATTTTGGAACACGGACGAAATAGTACGTCCCATCGTTCGCGCCGATAATCTACATATTTACCATCAAATCTTCTCTTCTTAACGTTTTACGTCACTATGTTCCTCCTCGGAGGGTTGGACGTTTGATAGCTGATCTCCATCTCTCACGATTCTATAAAAACTCTTCGCTAACACCGAAGTTTTTCACATCCTCATAAACACAATCCCACCATGCTTTCCTTGGCCCACCTCTAAGCGCTCTAGCATTCACCACCTTCTCTCTCACCCTCTCTATAGGATCATCAGGCTCTGCTCTCATCACATGACCATACCACCTGAGTCTAGATTTAATATCTTCCAAACTACACCTATTCCTCACTTCCTCATTTGTAACTTCATCCTGCCACTTGACTCCATCATTCTGTTATCACACTCTTCAAGATTTTCTCCATTCTTTCTATGAGGGCCCATGTTTCTGATCCATATAACAGCAGTGATCTTACACATGCTTCATATGTCTGGGCTCTTAATTTTTAGTGGTAGGCCTTTGTTCACCAATGAACTTGCGATTTCCTTCCATTTAGAACAAGCAATTGAAACTCTACCTCTAAAAGCCCTCTCCACTCCAGCTTCGCAATCCAGAATATCTCCCAAATAGCAGAAATATTCCACTTCCCCCAGGCTACCACTCTCCACCTCCCACACAGTGTCCTCCTCTTCCTCAACGCACTTTGGACACCTAAACTGCTGCACTCCACAAACTCCTTTCAACTCTGAACATCTTTTATAGCCCTACTTATTGCACTCCCTGCAGAGAAGTGAATTTGACCCTACTCCCCTTCCACAAACTCCACATGGCCACCGACCAGATTGAATCCTTTTCTTTTCCTTTTTCCCTGCTACCATTGCTTTTGTCTTGTCCATATTCACCTTTAAACCCCTCTTTTTCTATCTCTCTTCCACAAATTAAACTTCATTATCACCCCCGCCTTAGACTCTGTGGTTAGAACCAGATCATTGGCATATAGTAACTCCCATATCCGTTCCTCGCCGCACTCCCTAGTGGCCTCCTCTATCACTATAATAAACAGAAGGGGCCTAAGGGTCAATCACGGGTGTACTCCTACTCCTATATCAAACTGCTCTGAAAGCTCATTTATGACTTTTACCAGAGATGTTGATCTATCATACAATGCCAAAACAAGTCTAACCAGCAGTTCAGGAATCCCTTGTCTTCTTAAGGCCCATCGTATCACCCTCCTCGGAACTCTATAGAATGCCTTTTCCAAATCCACAAAGATGTGATATGATACAACCTCTTGTTTTTCCTGATACTTCTCTTGGAGTTGCCTTATGATAAATAGTGTAAGTTGTTGACTTGCTAGGACGAAAGCAGAATTGTCTGACTCCAACATTTACCATCGGCCTCAACCGCCATTCGAGTATTCTTTCAAATACTTTCATGGCATGTTCCAGCAGCCGCACCCCTCTGTACTTTCCACACTGCAGTGCACCCCCCTTGCCTTTTAAAAATCGGCACAATCAAGCTCTTGCACTAATCCTCAGGTAACTTTTCCCCATCCATAACCATTGCAAATATACCAGGTAAATTCTTCTATTACCAAATTTTTCACAGCTTTTATCATCTCACTTGTCAAGCCTGTTTGTCTGGCTGCTTTACCACTTTTCATTGATATCAACGCTTCTTCTACTTATCTCTTGTATCTGTCCCTCAATTGGAGTTCCCTCTTCTTCCTCATATGGATTTTCTTCATTTAATATTACCAAAATACTCCCTCCATCTATCCCTTATCTGACTTTCTTTAACTATAAACTATCCATTTTTATCCCTTATCACTCTTCCTCCTACTACATCCTTCTTTTCCCTTTTCATCTGCTTTGCCACTCTAAACATCTTATTTCTCCCCCAGATGTATTCAATTCTTCACTCCAGGTAATCCATTCACTCTTTTTGGCTTCTGCCACCTTTCTTTTGGTAAATTTCTTAATCCTCTTTATCTTCTTCATTTACAGATCTTGTAAGCCTGACTCTTTTCAATTATTGCACTCTGAACCGCTTCATTCCACCACCACGTTTCCCTATCCTTTGCTCAATGCCCCTTTGTCTTGCTACATATTTTTTCTGCGCTGTTCGTTACTACCTCCTTAAAGTTTTCCCAGCTCCTTTCCTGCCCAATTTTCCTATTTGCCACTTGTTCATACTCTCTTCTCAGGTTTTCGTCCCTAGTCTCCATACTTTGATCTTTAATCAACAAATCCAATCACACTTGCTTTAACCCAATTGCAGAGAGAATCACTAGTTTAGGTATAGTAATATCTCACAAGATGAAAAGAACAAGGGCAGTGTCACAGCAATGGAAACGATTTAATTGGTAGGTAAAAATAAAAGATTGAAAAATTAAAACTGAGAAAACTTACTTCAGGAACTGGGACAACACTTGCAAGGATAGCGATGGCAGTTGCTTGCACATAAGGTTCTGCATCACCCACAGCTTGCAGAATGTGGTCCAGCAAACTGGATTTGAGAAACAACTCATCCAATGGTGGACGGACTGTAAGGAAATCATCACCACCTAAGTAACTACTAAACTTCCTTCTCTCTCTGTCATGATATTTATGCACTTAAAAGTCTTCAATAGTCATGATAACTAGTTCCTACATGTGATGGGTTTAGCCTCTTAAGTTATAGGGCTACAATGAAGCCGACTGCACACCTAGCATACACAAATCTCAGTGCTTCCCTAGGTGCCATACTTTCCTTCTACACATCTCTTCAGTCAATCCTTCTTACTTTATACTCAATATCAGACATATTTTTCACTAAATTTTCTGAATAAATGCTTTCAACATTTCTAAAGTAGATTAAAATAATTTTATGACTACTTCACTACTCTCCTTTCTCACACCCCAAAATCCCTCATTCTATCCAACTTCCCTTACCCAATGAGCTCTTTAAGCGATCTATTTGACGTATGGAGGATTGTTGCAACCTGTTTATGAAAGGGGTACATCACCATATTATGAGCATACACAAATCTCAGTGCTTCCCTAGGTGCCATACTTTCCTTCTACACATCTCTTCAGTCAATCCTTCTTACTTTATACTCAATATCAGACATATTTTTCACTAAATTTTCTGAATAAATGCTTTCAACATTTCTAAAGTAGATTAAAATAATTTTATGACTACTTCACTACTCTCCTTTCTCACACCCCAAAATCCCTCATTCTATCCAACTTCCCTTACCCAATGAGCTCTTTAAGCGATCTATTTGACGTATGGAGGATTGTTGCAACCTGTTTATGAAAGGGGTACATCACCATATTATGAGATCACCGCCTTATTTATCTGACTCTAAAGATGATTGTTTTTAATGGTGTTCTTCTTGGCTGGGCTTGTCGAAGGTTCAGAGCAAGGATGAACTAACAAAATAAACTCTTTATTCTAATAATGGAATCTTATGATTGCAATTGTCGAGAGAGACGGAGAGTATTAACCGAGACACTAGTCTATATATTATTTGACGAGTAAGAGTTAAGGGAGAGAGAGAGACAGGACTCGGTGAATTTAAACGGGATCGTGAACACGTACGTATTCGTTATTATTCTCTCTGATTAACTACCTTTATTTAACTGACTGTTTTCTTTCTATTTATATTTGTGTTCTAAATCCAGAAGGCGTGGCTTATACATGGGACAGCCTACCTCCATCTCTTATCCTATCCACAATCTTTGGGCGGGCTAGGAAGTCTGTGTACAATGTGTGTACGCTTACATGTTAAACCTTTATTTGTCTTTCGATACAACTTTCGCTGCGCCATCTGTTATGGTTAGCAAGTGTGTTTACTTGGGCTCTTCCAAAATAAATATCCATCTTTGATTACTCTATCTCGAGACACATCTTTATGAAATGCAGGTGTTCAACCATTTATTTGTTCATCTTTTGTCTCTCATGCTTCTTACTACATATGTATATTTATAAAACCCATTTTATTTCTAATACACAATTGGATATATACATTTAATAGGGCATGCTTGGATTTAATAGGATCAATTCGCATCCATTTGTAGAGGTATCTTTCGGGCCTATTGAATCCAGCAATTTTGGGGTGCCAGAAGCCTACATGTGTGTAATCCAACCCCTACAGACCAACTCTTGATCCTTATTATCTTAACCAAGTGGTTCAATAACTGATCATTAGCGTGCATTAAGGCAACGGGAGGTGAAAAAAAAATAGATAAGAGAATTTGAATAAAAAGATAGCATAGCTTTCCTTAGGACATGTTCCAAACCAATCCAACGCAATTTTAAAAAATCATGGGATTATTATATGAGTGAATTTCCAACCCAGGATCTCCACACATTTCAGGCATGGATACGTTGCATTAATTACCTTTAATGACATACAGCTGACACCACAAAGGTGGTATTTTTACTACCCAACCAGCATAGAAAGTAGAGGAATAAAAGGGCAGTGAAAATTTGTGGGAGATACATAGCTTGAGTTGACAACTTATAGGGGGGAGGGCTAAGGACCAGGAGGATATGGTACTCTCTTGATCCTGCCTCTGTTCTGTTGCAAAGTTATGTTCATTGTAGGAAGGCAAGAAAAAGAAAAGAAGGGTGATACTATTCCTATTGCTTCCCATTCATGAGCAGCGACGGAATCAATTATGGTTTTTAAGTACTCACTAATCCACCATTTTTAATTACTTGCTGATACAAATGATAAATGGAGCTACAATTAACTATTTACTCCTGACCAGGCATCAAACATTGAAAAGTTTATAACAGTATCACTAAGGGGCAGTACAGTACTTCAAACTCTTTAACCTCTGCATGCATCACATACCCACACCCCAGATACATCAACATACTATTCCTGATTCATCACACAGACTCAAAATAGGGTCTTTAGAGCTGCTGAGCAAAGAAGCAACACTGCACATCCACACAATCAAACATATAATGGAACACATACCAACAATAAAATATACACTCTTTGAGGACTCTGGGGGTAAATTTGGTAAATCTGAGCCAGACAGCTTGGGGTGTAGGAACAAGAACTTACTACATATGAAGTTTTTCTCCTTTCTTTCTTTTAAAATAGCACTTACATTTTTGCCTCTGAATCCAGTTCAAAATCAACTCCAAAACGGAGTCTCTTACTTCCCAATCAACATCAGAAAGACAGAGAGTAATCACCTAAAATTTGCAAATGTTATGAGACTCAGTTATTGCAACTAAATATATTTTACTTCTTCATGCCTAATACTTAACAAATATATTACTCACATCTCTCAATTCATCAATCTTAATTTCTTGAGTGATGCTTGTGCGAAAGAGTGATTGACTTGACTCTAAAGATGATTTGGGATGGAAGAGGTTGGTAAGGCAAGTACTAATTGTTTGCAGTGCACTCACTTTGATCTGTATATAGAAAATAAAAGCCATAATGAGAAGAAATATTGTTAATTTTCAAGCTTTGTAGGATTATAGAAAAGGAACATCTGGATTGGCAGTATTTCACATCTTTCTTGGGGATGAAGGGATAACAATCATCATAATGAGTTCAGGAACAATTTACTTTTTTTTATTTCAACTACACAAACTAATAAATTGCTATTACCACTTATCAATTCCAAAGGCTAGAAAACAAATTATAGGAAGGATAAATAATAAATTACAAGTCAAAATGAGGTAGGGAGGAGTGGTGAGACTTGGGTACATTTCCTGCTATGATTTGTCTCTCTCACAATCTGTCAGAGAAAAACTGCATGGACTGATTCCATCTGCTACATGCTCATAAAATGCAATGAAACAACCTTTTTTTTAAAGCAATTGGTGATTGGAGATGAAAAATAGATTGTCTACAATAACAGGGCATGAAAATGACCCTGGGGTTTGCGGGAGAATTCAACAAAACAGCTACCAAATTGTAATATTCCTGCCCCCCCATCAATTATGGTTTGTATTTTGGGGGGATTTTAAAGGCATTATTTATTAGCTACTCCTATACAATGAGACCAACAATTTTTATGTGTACTGCTGCCAGCTGGAAAAATTAATAATAATGAAAAAAAATTAACAAATGAAGCCAGCAAGAACTGGCCAACAGGAAATGGGGTTATGTTCCAACAAGACAACGCCAGACCTAATGCATCTTTGGCCACCCACATAAAGTTTCATTAGCTTACAACAACCCCCATACTCTCCCGACTGCATTATCTGATTTTCATTTGTTTAGGTCACGACTAATTCCTTGAATGAAAAATGCCTTATTGATTTAGATGCTGTAAAAAACCATGTGGATAATCTTTTTCCCCTCCAAGCAGCCCAGTTCTACACATATGGAATTATAAAGCTGCCGAATAGTTGGAGTAAACTCCTTAATAAAAATAGAGTGTACTTTGATGAATAAAAATTATTCTAATACAAATAACTTTCTTAAATTTCTATCCTTCAGAAATACTCAGAACTTTCCAGATGATCTGACATAGATATTGAAAAAAAAGAAGGGGAGGAGGGCGAAGATGCTGCTTTGGGTACATACTCTCCTGCATACTAGTTTAATAAATGCATTAAATTTTAAATGACCTAGAAATTTGCAGGTCTGGACTCGCTTGACCTGACCTGCTTCAAGGCTGGCAATTCTATCCCCAACTTCTTTTATTACTGGAAGAAATGATTGAGGCAGACCCCTGCATGCCTTTGAGCCTTTGTCCAGGGACATTACAATGAAGAATTATTTTGGTAAAGGAAGGAATTTACCCGGGCTGTAATTCCTGAAATTCGAAAGATGTGGCACAGAGGGGCCAAAATTGAACCACTTCCAGAGCACTCAAACCTGAAACAAAACAAATTCTTATTATTATTAATTAAGTTATAACAAATACACAATATTACTATCATCATGATTACTTTCCCACAAAGGGAAGTCAATGTGCATCAACTGCCATCCCCATCTGACCTTTTAGGCCAATTAGGGGTAAAGCTACCCATCCTTTTTTTAAAGACAGTGTGCTATGGGGTAGTATGTGCTGTAGCATGCAGCCCAGTCAGAATTCAACTCTTGTAAAGTAGTCTTTCGAGCTTGTCCCCTCACAAACCACCTCCATGCAAACTTATCATACAAAATACTCGCTACTTTTCTCTCAAAAACTGCACATAATGAATCCATCTTTTACGTGATCTTTCGAACCTTTACATACATACTGTCATCATTCTCTTTAAAAGACTCTTCTCCTACATTCTTCTTATATGCTAGTACCACTAAACAAAATTCTTGGTTACAGCCTCAATCAAAATTTACATCCATTTTCATTGCCCTATAATTCCTGGGTAATTCCCTGACAGAACAATCCCCCAAAATTGAAATTAACACTCATTTTAGATTTTGCTGAAATTTGGTTTATTGGGAGTTTCTGGGCCTTGAATCCATTGCTTTAATTATAGGCTCAATCCAACAAATGGTTCAAGGGATATGACCTCATACATTTTGAGGTCACTAACTTTGGTGACCTATAACTTGGGTAATAATATTGATTTTTATATAAAGGCATATATATATATATTTAGAATCAGAAAAAATACAAGTTTTAGAACTCTAGGTGAAAAAAACTCTAATAAAAACTAACCAAATTTTGAAGTCATGATTTAACTCTGGAGTATCTCAAATGTGATTTTTTTTACCAATGTCAAAAATGAAGGCAGAGGCTTTGGCTATTATAATCAGAAAAAAAAGTTGGTATTTTTTATGTAACTAACATATAAGCAAACACCATATTCATAAGTTGTGCATCAATTCTACCAATTTTATCACATTTAAACTCATAACTTGACCTTTAGAAAATAAATTCCCCATTTTATCTAAATATGAAAAAAACAAGAGTTTTTGACTATTAGAAACAATCATAAGTTTGCTTATGTTGGTACTTTTCATGCAACTAACTTATATAAGTGAACACCATAGTTATAAATTGCTTGTTGATTTGAGCATTTTGTATATCCTAATTATCAATTTGACATCTGGAATATAAAACTACAATTTATAGATAAAACTAAGTAGTAGTAGTAGTTGACCTTCTCAAGGGAGTCATTAATATTATTTACATTACCGGTAATCTTTCTATCTAGTGTATGCTCCTATATAAAAACAATTCATCTGCTAAGCTAATATGGTTTTTGCTTTCATGAATTTCTTTTTGCGTAAAAAATTATTGAATTTTGCTCTCTTCTCAGGGTAGGACAACTCATCATAGTTAATATTTAATGTCCTGGCATTGCACATGAATTCTTGTTTGATGGAAAAAAGTATGCATTTGATCCTGATGACCCAAAGGGATGTAGAAAGTGCACAGTTCTATAACAAAATTGCATGTCATAAATGCAGCCAACAAACTCTCCTGGTTTGACACACGTTACCAAGCACTTCAAGTTCATTAGTAAAGCGACTTTTCCTTATTATTTTCTTTTCTCCAATGTCACTTAAAATGGGATAGACAATCAGTTCTTGTTTATGGGAATAAATTATGAAATTTCTGAGTTCCAGGAATAGCCTTACTGTCCTTGACTTGATGTTCTAACTGCTTTTTGACATCTTTCAATTCACATAAATTACAAAGAAAATTGTTATCTTTTGCTCAAGTTTTCCTAACAAAAGTGAAACATGTGTTTGGTATCAGAATTTGCATCTCTACTTCTTTGTAAACTAGTATGAGCAGTAGCTCTTTTTATTGCTTTTTACTATTGCAACTATTATTATTATTATTGTTTACGTAGATTAGCAGTGAAAAACAATTAGCATCAAATTCTTGGAGATGGAGGTCAAATTGATAGCTAAGATATACAAAATGCTTGAATTGACAAGCAATTTATAAATATAGTCTTCACTTATAAGTTAGTTGCATGAAAAGTACCAAAATAAACAAACTTTTAGGATTGTTTTTAATAGGCAAGAACTCTCCGTCTGTTTTTTTTAATATTTATAAAAAATGAAAATGGTAAAATTGCTGCACAACTTATGAATATCATGTTCACTTATGTCAGTTACATGAAAAATAACAATTAAACAAACATATTTTTTTGCTGATTATAATAGCCAAAGTATCTACCTTCATTTTTGTCATTTCTATAAAAAAATTCACATTTGATACCCAGGAGGTCAAATTGTTTTTTTTCCTTTTCTGATTCTAAATATATACTTCTATTATGTAAATATGACTATTATTAACCAAGTTATGGGTCGCCAAATGTTAGTGACATAAAAATGCATGAGGTCATATCTCTCGAACTGTTTGTCAGATGGAGCTTAAAATTTCAGAAATGGTTTCAAGGCCCAGAAACTTCCTATAAACCAAATTTCCTAAAAAGTTGAGAGATGATGTAATGCCCTGGTTGATCTGACCCTCCTTATCTAAGTTCCAGTCTCACTCCCCTACACTATTACTGGTAATAGCAAAGTCTAATGCAAATTTTGTGCACATTCCAGATACTGTGCACAATCTGATCACCCCTGAGATTATCCTACCATTCAAAACCTAATTACCATCTGTCTCAACTGTATCCCTATCATTAAGGATACACTCAGGGTGCGGACTATGGACTCTAACAACACCTATCCATCACAATATTTTATCAACTTCACTCCCAATCATTCTTCTAACACACAATCCATAAAGATATTAAGCAGAGAGGGCAACATCACATATTTCAACATAAAAACGTCCCCTAACAGTTTACCACTCACTACATACTCATACAGCTTTATAACTTGCCAGAGCAGTTCCTTATTGACAAACTCCAGATTCGTAAATCAACCTTGCCTCTGCTGCCGCACAAGACCAAATGATAATGGGTTGGCAAATGAATGGAATGCTGCTGGGAAAAAGCTGGAAGTGATGGACCCATTCTGCTACCTCAAAGATATACTAGACAGTGAAGCTGGAGTGGGAAGAGCTGTTGGCTCAAGAATGGCCACTGCCTGGAATAAGTGCAGAGAGGTGTCAGAATTACTGGTGAACTGAGGCTTTCCCTTGAAGAAGATAAGCTTGGTATATGTAGCATGTGTACGAGCAGCTATATTGTATGGTGCTGATAATTGGCCCTTAAAAGAAAGACTATGAGTGCGTTGAGAGGATGTAATCAACGTATACTGAGATATATAGCTGGTGTGAAGTGGCAGGATCGCATCAGGAGCTCTGAGTTGGCAGCCAGATGTGGACTAGTGGAGCTGGAGTCTTGAGCTGAGACTGAAGAGACTTAGGTGGAGAGATCAGGAGGAGGATGGCTACCTGAGGGAGGCTATGCATATACAAGTGCAAGGCAGCAGGAAAACTTGGAGGGACTGTGCTGTGGATTTTTTTTTTTTAGAGCCCATCTGGCGACTGCCCACTTGGGCATAAGTGGCCGGAAACACGACAGCCTAGAACTAGGCTACTTTAAAATAAGAATATGAAAACATAACAATGATAAAAATTGGAAAAACTTAACAATTAGGAAGTAATCTCCGGCATTGGGGGGAGGTCCCCCTCACCCCGGTGCAGGAGCGTGCAGCCTACAAAGAAAACAATAACAAAAAAATAGAACCTACTTAAATAAAGGGAAGAAGCCGGGCCTCCTCCCAAAAGTCAATGTGCACGCACTCGTCCCAAGTACAAGGGACAGGCGGTAGCGACCCCGCCCATCCCGGTACCGGGACAGGTAACGTGCACGAAGATCACCCAGACTGGGACATTCGACAAGAATGTGCCAAACAGTCTGGGGGACGATGCAGTCGTCACAATAGGGCGCAGGCGAGCGCGCCATCAAATAGCGATGCGTCACACGAGTGTGCCCGATTCGGAGACGACAGAAAGCGACCTGAAGCCATCGCGGAATTGGGGGATAGGTCCATGGGAATAGTCGCGGCGCAATGGCACGCAACTTTAAGTTCCCTTCGACCGTCTCCCATCTTCTTTGCCAAGCAGTCCGAAAAGCTGCCCGTATTCCTGCCATGTAGTCTGTGTGAGGAAGAGCGAAACGCAGGTTCGGTCGCAGAGTCCTCGCGGACTCTTTGGAGACCTCATAGGCGCGCTCATTCCCCGCAATTCCTACATGTCCAGGAACCCAGCAAAGATAATCTCGACATCCGCCCGGCTCGCCAAAACCGTGGCGTCACGGATATCGCGAACCAGGGGATGCGGAGATTCCAATGGTGTGTTGTGGAAGATATAGGGGGACTGGGACTTAAGGATGAAGATGCTCAGGACCAAAGTCGGTGGAGAAGAGTCGTACAACCATCCAACCCTGCAGAAGCGGGACCAAGAGGATGAAAAATGAAGATGATGATGATGAACCTTGCTTCTCATCCCATGCTTTCTTAAGCAGATGCCCCAACACTACTTAATCTACACAACCGTTACAGGCTCTAAACCCAAATTTATTCAACCCTTATTGTATCAGTTATCCTTCTGACAAACTCAATCATGATTACTTCATATACCTTACCAACAACACAGCATATTTAGTCCGCTGTTATTAAATAATAAGCATTCTTCTAGTCTTAATGTACCGTTTAACTTCCAAAAGGAATTACACAACCACCAGATCTATTCTACTACACAATCACAACCATTTTGTAGCATCTCTGCTACTATGTTATCCTCAAAACCATGTCCATTTCATCATCCATACATTAAGTAGTATAAGTACTTTGACAATCTATTTTTAACACCCTTATCTCTCAAAAGAACCCTCACATTCTTACCCTTGATGGGTTTCTCTTCATTTCTCATGACCCCAAATAACTTCTTGTTCCTATCCAGATCCTCATTTACCTCCCTTTTGACTGCTTCATTTGCTACTTTTAATCTGATTACTCACTCACTTCACTACTCTTTTGTCCTCTCTATAGCATTCAGATATTCATACACATCTCTCTGACATGGCCAATTGGACTATGAAGGGTCTGATAAATTAATAAACAAGATTTAAGGAAAAACATGAATTAACAGGAGCTGACCTTTCTACCATTGACCTTAGAAGATCTATCATATTGAGGTAAAATTGTGAGTTGCTTTCAAAGGGTATTTGAGTATCAACCATGTACTTGAGAATAAGCACAAGAAGTTGAAATAATGCTGGGGCACAAGTCTGTATATAAAAGACAAGTTATTAATAAAAAAAAATCATGAGATATGAGGAGGATCCAAAAAGTTCCTAGAAAATGTGAATTAATATAAAATAATTAAATTTCAATTATCATGACCAAATAGATGCAGCTATGACCCAGAATGGTAATTTGATGGATTAGCGAGAAGAAACAGTAGTTTAAAACGAGATACCATTTGAACAACAAGACCTCTTAAGATGGAAACAAGAGGGAATTAGAAATTTTGTGTGTAGTTTAGGTAGAAGATGGGAATTAGTGATTATTTTTTAAAATTTTAGGGCCCTCACAAAACAAAAATAAAAAATTGACAAGGCATGCTCAGGTATAAGTGGAAGGACCCACTCCCTCAGGGATCTGAGTGTTCACTCAACACCCACCTACTAAATAGTGGAGGCAGCCTGCCTTCTCAAACACTATTTCAGTCAGGTCTACACAAATCTATCCAGAGTACAAGGAACAAGTGGTAGCAACTCCAATCATCCCAGTAATGGGAGGGGAAGCACAAGCAAAGAGCTAGACATTTGACAAGGATGTGCTGGACAGTCTGGGAAACTAAGCAATCATCACACTTAAGGTTCAGGGAAGCACATCATCAAATGACCCTAAATCCTGCAAGTGTGCCCAATTTGGAGGTGGCAGATTTTTTTTTTTTTTAAGAGCTCATCTGGCGACTGCCTACATGGGCATTAGTCGCCGTATTAAAACTGGCCTAGTTCTAGGCTACTTTAAAATAAAATTAAAGAAATGAAAAAAACGCCCCAAATAGGGGAAAGGAAGCAAGTTCCTGCGTCGGGGGGAGGTCCCCCCGGCGCAGGAGCGTGCAACCTAAAGGAAAAAAAAAACAAATGCAAAAAACAAAACAAAACAACAAACCCTGCTTAAATAATAGGGAGAAGGCCGGCCTCCCCCAAAAAGTCAACAAGTCCACCAGTCGATGTGCACGCACTCATCCCGAGTACAAGGGACAGGCGGTAGCGACCCCGCCCATCCCGGTACCGGGACAGGTGTCGTGCACGAAGATCACCCAGACTGGGACATTCGACAAGAATGTGCCGAACAGTCTGGGGGACGACGCAGTCGTTGCAATAGGACGCAGGCGAGTGCTCCATCAAATAGCGATGCGTCACACGAGTGTGCCCGATTCGGAGACGACAGAAAGCAACCTGAAGCCGCCGCGGCATTGGGGGATAGGTCCATGGGAACAGTCGCGGCGTAATGGCACGCAACTTTAAGTTCCCTTCGACCGTCTCCCATCTTCTTTGACAAGCAGTCCGAAGAGCTGCCCGTATTCCTGCCATGTAGTCGGTGTGAGGAAGAGCGAAACGCTGGTCGGGTCGCAGAGTCCTCGCGGACTGTTTAGAGCCCTCATCGGCGCGCTCATTCCCCGCAATTCCTACATGCCGAGGAACCCAGCAGAAGATAATCTCGACATCCGCCCAGCTCGCCAAAACCGTGGCGAAACGGATATCGCGAACCAGGGGATGCGGAGATTCCAATGCCCCGAGAGCACTCAGGGCGCTTTGTGAGTCGCTATAGATCACAATCCGGTCTCCGAACCGGGCACGTCGCGTAATCTCCCGTACCGAGTGGTGTATTGCCACCAGCTCGGCCGTGAAGACAGACGCAGCGGCTGGTAGAGCCCCGCTGACTTCAAACAGAGGGGATACGGCGTGGAATCCGACCCCCTCTTGGGACTTGGAGCCATCCGTATACACTGGCACGGTTCCAGCGTGACACGATGTGTGCTCCAAAAAGGTCGAACGCAATACTCCCGGCGCAGTATAAGCTTTGGGAGCAGAGGCGTTACGACAAACAGCCAAATGTAGTACCCTCCAGGGTGGCATCCTGGGCAGCACCAGGGGCGCCACCGGCCCGAGAGCTATATCTACCTCTCGAAGGAGTTTCCTGTCCCTAAACCCAAAGGGCTTAGGGTATGACTGGAGTCTCTCGGCGGCATAGGCACCATCGAGATCAGCTGCGGATGCAGTGAGAGCTGTTGGCGACTGAGGGAGGCGCCGGGCTCGCGCGTACAGGCGAGTGATGCACTGCACGCGGCGCAGAGCGAGTGGAATCTCCCCAGCATCGACCAACAGGCTCTCAATGGGAAAAGTGCGGAAGGCACCAGTGGCCTGGCAGTCCATCGGCATGGCAGCTCCACCTTAGACACGGCGTAAAAATGGATAGAATGTGAAGAGGAGAGGAAAAGGGATGTGAGGAAGGTATGGGTGGGGATGAGTCAGGTTGTTAAAAAAACCCCATCCCAAACCGGAGCTCAGGGGTTAGGGAACACTGTCCCCTCCCCCCTCAGCCCCGATCCGGGAAAGTTGATTTGAGAAGAAGGTCAGCATCTACCCTGTGAAATTAGAGGCTGACCATTGAAAGTTGTGGGAAAGGTTGTATGAAAAGCGATGAAGTAGGGGAGAAATACAGGCAATCTGAAGGAAGGAAGAGTGGCTAAGCTAGGGCCGGACGGAGCGCTGGATCCCGTCAGCACGGCGGCCAGGATGACAAATCGCCGCGCCCCTTACGGGGGAAGGTAGCAGAAAATGACCTGAAACTATCAAGGCATTTGGGGGCAGGTTCACAGAAAAAGTTGCAGTGCATTGACATGAAACTTTAGATTCCTATTGTCATCTACCATCTTCTAAGCCTTGTAGCCCATCCCAAGGCATTGACCTAATTCCTGCCATGTAGTCAGAATGGGAGAAGGCAAAACTCAAGTTTGGTCTTCCAATGCTTGCAGACTATTTGGCGCTCTGATTAATGTGCTCATTTACCCACAATTGCTACATATGATTGGAAAACAGAATACAATAATCTTGACATGTTCTCAGATCATAGCAGTCATACCATCACAGATACTGCAAATGAAGGTATGAGGAGATTCAAATTTCCAAAGGTACACTCAATATGCTCTGAATCACTTTAGATTACAATTCAGTTTCTAAACCAGGGATGGAGCATAATTTCCCAAACAATTGAAACTAGCTCAGCTATAAAGTTATGCAGTGCTTGGAAGAGGCCCATTGGATTCAAATGACAAGGGCATGGAAGCCATTTCATGTAAACAGTGTAGAAATTGCTAGGAACTGGGAGGATAGCATCTTTCCAGATCCTGTTAAACAAGCTTAACAAGAAAGCAATGCCTTGCTTACCTAGGTGTCAAAGCATGGGGTGGAGGGTATTGTCGGCACCAAAAGGGTATCCATGAAATAAGAGAGAGTGGAATGCAACTGTGTCATTGAAGGGTACCCTGCCTCCAGAGGACTCAAGAAGTCAAATAGTCACAAGTCTGTGTGCACTTACGAGTCGCAAGTATCAGGGACAAGGGTAGTGACCTTGTTTGTGTCAGTACTGAGACAGGTAACATGTGTTAAGATCACCCAGACTGGGACATTCAACAGAAATGTGCTGAACAGTGCAAGGAACAAAGCAGTCATTGCAATAAAGTGCAGGCAAGCACTCCATCTAATGGCAGTGCGTCCCCAAAATGTGCTCAGTTTGAAAATGACAGAAAATGATCTGAAGTCGCTGTGGCATTGGGAGCTACATCAATGGGAACAGTTGCACCGCAATAGCACGCAACTTTACGTTCCCCTCGGCCGTCTATCATCTTCTTTGTCAGGCGGCTTTGATTCCTTCCATGTAGACAGTGTGCAGAAGAGCAAAACCTTCATCTGATCGGCCAGTCATCACAGACTATTTGACGCCCTCATTCCTTATAAGTTCAGAAACCCAGCATAAGATACTAGATACTGTGAACCAGGGAGTGTGGAAATTCAAATGTCCCAGAGCAATTAGAGTGTTTTGAGAGTGGCTATAGATCAAGATCCGGTCTCTGAAATGGGCGCATCGTGTCATCTGCCATACTGCGTGTTGAATTACAAGGTCAGCAATAAGGAGAGACGCAGTGCATAGTAGAGCACCCCCTGACTCAAAAAGAGGGGATACAGGATGAAAACTAACCCTTCTTCGGCCTTCGAGCCATCCGCGTGCTCCAAAAAGATTGAAGTAATACTGCTGATGCCTTAGAAGCTTTGAGAGTACAGGTGTGGCAACAAATAGTCAAAGGTAGTACCTTCCAGCGTGGCATCCTAGGTAGTGGTGTTAATGTTCGAAGAGTTAAGACTGAGCTCTTGAAGGAGTTTCCTTGCCCTAACCCATGTTTCTTTTTTTTTCCTCTCGGTGCAATAGGCACCGTTGAAATCTGCCATGGATGCGATGAGAGCCATTGGCGACTGAGGGAGATGCATACAATGGCGTAATGTACTGTACATGACACAGAACAAGTGGCATCTCCTCAGAATCAAAAAGCAGGCTTTCAAAAGGGGGCATGCAGAGGGCACCGTTCTGATGGGTTCAGGTGCTTTCTTCCCAATTTATAAAAAGGGAGCACAGTAGCCATTCACCAGGATTCTGGGAGGGTACTCTCAGGCATGAAAAAGGGCCAGAAGTTCTAGGGAATAGTATTTAGGTCCACAGCGATGAGGTTATTGAAGAACTCAATGAGCTCATCCACCGACCTAAACTCCTTAATTAGGACAAAGAAATCAGTCATCTCCTGAAATGTGGAGCACTGAGCACTCTACTTAGGCGGCAGTGGCCCCCGAAATAATAGTTGCATGAGAAAGTGGTCACTAATATGAAGGTCATCAAACACCTCCCACCCCAAAACATCCTGTGCATCTGGGGAGCACAGGGAGAGAGAATGAGGCTGAAAAATGAAGCAGTTATCGGACAGTGATGTGTAAACATCCACATTCAGGACCCCTATCTCCAGCTCATCGATCAGATCGGCAAGGAGCTGATCCCTAGGATTGATTGTGTAGTTTCCCAAGAGGGGAGGAGAGGATACTTTTAAAAAACAGCAGGAAAAGGATCCTTGGCAACGGTGCCATGACATGGTGGAAGTCGTCCACATCAAAGTCAGTTGATGGTGAAATGAATGCAGAAATAAGTGTATACTTATCTGGGTGTAGCTGCACTGACACTGCCTGAAAGGAGGTATTCAAAGGGAGTAGAAGGAGAGAGACAGCATGCCAGGTTAAATTGTATATCCTGCTGACAGGATCCAATCCTGTGAGCACTCCTTTGTGGTCTTCTAAGGAGGAGTCCATGAAATCCCTTAAATAAACCACTCATTTCACAAAATTCCCGGTAGAGTGCAGTCTCACTTGCATAGGCGAGCCATTGAGTGTCTGAAAATCACCAATAGAGGCCACCTGGGGAGGGTCTGCCACATTTGGCAGAAGGCTCCTATCTGAGAAATGGGTAAGCTATGGCCCTCTACCAATCAGCTGAGCTAGTGTTAGCCTTTGATGGAACATGTGGCCTTTGGCCAACATGTTGCCATCATTGGAGTGAATAACTAAGAAGGGTTTAAAGCCAGTGGGCTCAAAAACATCAGGTAGTCTCTTGATGAGGCCTCCTAACATCATTGAGATCCAGTCATCCTACTTGCAACTTCCAACTGTGCGCACCCTTGGGCCAAATGTCGCAGTCTTGGTGTAGCCACCGGCTGAAATGGCAGGGGACCTATCTGTCCCCAGAACTCTCCTGGAGGTGAACTCACTTTTTCTTTATAAGAGGATGGAGGGTGAGCCCTTTTCTCTACAGCCCTGGAAGGGGCTCCCTGGCCAAATAAGCCTCCCTCAGCCATGTCCTCCAAAAATTGGGAAATCCATGGCTGACAAGTGGGCACCAACTGAGGATGAAGGTACCTCCTCTCTTTGTGAACCATCAGAGGCCCATGCCAACTCAGGAGGATCTTGCACAAGAGTGTCTCCCAGTGAGTCTTTATTCGCCCACCTTGCCATTTGGATCAGGGGCATCTCTATGACCATTTCAACTTCATGGGGTAGCTTCAAATGTCCACCACCCCCACACAAGGTGTCTGGATCCAAACTGAGGAATCAAAGGGCCTATGGCCGCTCGCAAATGTCATTTGAGGCAAGCATGCTGACATTCATTAGAACAAATCGGTGAGTTGGCATGCCAGCTCTCATCAGTTACATAGCTTGGATCACAGAGGATGAGGCCCCTTATCACTATAAGGGGGTTAAACTGATTCACCTGCCACTATATGGGAGTACAAGGCCGAAATGAAGGCAATAGGACTTATCTTAAATTGAACAAAATGCAGGTACTGCCACTGGGGAATAATAAATGCTCTTGGGCTAGATTGCCGCCAGCATTACTCATATCCGAGTAATTATCAGAGCGACGATTGTCCGAGTCTCTGAAGATCCTCAGCTTCCCTTGACCTCTAACACCAATAATTCTGTTTTTCAAAAGATGGGGCCAATGAAAGGGACAGTAGTAGTGGAAAAAGTGCATAAAGAGGCTGAGGGAATAAATGCACCAGATTTCCCAAACCTGAAGGTTTCCCTTTGTGCTCGAGTCCTTCCTTGCGGGCACTCAAACTCTGAGGAAATGCAGTCCACTGGATACAATATAATAATTCACACAGGGTACTCCCTAAATGGGCACTGAAACAGGAAGCTGTGCAAGTCCTCCAGGTTTCAGTTGCAGCAAGGACATAGCCCAAGCCACATCACCCACACCTTCTTGCCGATAGAAAAAGAATTAAAGGGATAATTGGAGAAAAGAGTAGGTGCAGAGAGAGGCAAGTAGGAAGCACACCAGCTCCCCCTGCCACGTCAAAGAGTTTTAGTCAACAGAGTGAGTGGAGCCTTCTCTATTTGCAGTCGGGTCATGAGGATGTGCTGATCCTCCAGGTACCAAGTGTAACAAGTCTAAACATGGTTACCCCTTTGAGGGGATACTCTTTAAAGAAAAAGTGGGTGCATAGGAGAGGAGGAACACACCAGCTCTCCCAGAACCTGTTAAAGATGAATGAATGAATGGTACAAAAGACAGGTACTGTGCAAGTCCAAGTGGGCAAGCTCACAGCCATTTTCAGAAAGAGAGGATTCATTAAAATTTCAAATGTTCTTTAAAAACATAGACTATGGTTAACAATCTAAAAGATATATATAAAAAAAGGGAAGAGGGAGAAAAAACGTAGAAGAATAAATGCCTCTATAATGCTGTAAAATCAAAGTAAAATCATAAGACACAACATGTCTATCTGGTTCTAAAAATGATAAAACAGTAAATTTCCTTTAAAAGATTTGTCTCTGATAAAAATTTAAACACTTGATTCATGTTAAAAGTGCACTCATGGTCGGAAAGGATGCTCCTCAGAACCTGCTGGGGACACATCCCTTGGCAAATAAAAGGAAAAAGCCTTTGCCTCAGAGTATGGAAACGTAGGCATTCTGCAAATAGGTGGAGTACAGACATTGGTACTCCACAGTGAGTGCACATTGGAGGCTGCTGAAGGCCTTCCATTAGAAAGACATGTGTCAGACGACAATGCCCAATTCTCAGATGGCATAGAATAATATCCTGAGTATGGGTCCTAGTAGTGCATGGCCAAGGGTGGACTGACTGTTTGATGGACTCACGGATGTATGGCATGGCATCACAGAAAGAAAGAGGAGCAGGGGTGGAAGTTCCTAGAGATGCAGCTACTTTGGCAACAGCATCTGCTTTCTCATTTCCTTTTATACCCATGTGGCTAAAGATTGAAGTCAACTCAGTGAGCCTGGCATTCCCTTTTGGCGCTCACAGAATGAAGACTCGCCACTTCTCCATGTACCAGTTGAGAGTCTATACAGGGTACCTGTACCATTACCCTGCTGGTCAGAAGTTAGTAAGGTGAGTTTACAAAGGAAAGTGGGGAATATAGGTAGAGTGAAAATAGTGGAAGATATAATGCCACAGGTCCTGCAAACAGGGGCAGGGTAGGTGCACAGCTGCAGGCACTTTGGCTGTGAGGCCGAAAGAATTTTAGCAATAGTACCAAACCTTACTCTGAAAACATAACAAAATTGGTAAAATCATACCAAATGTAATTAAAACAAAGCAAAAGTAAAAGAGTATCAAAATGTATTTCTTTGTGGCAAAAGGTACCAAATTTGTACGAACACGCCAACTTCAGCACTCTTTCAACAGTTATTTTAAGTTTTTAATTTTTGTTCCTACTTGTCAAATACCTGAATAAAAATTCTACACATTGCTTATTTCCCATTGGTTTCAATCAAGTTATGTATCTACTCATCTGTCCTATTATTCAGTGAAATTATAACATTAATAAGTTAATTACCAATAGATTTAGATTAGTCAACAAGAATGCATCACTATTATTTAATATCAATTAATATTGAAAATGACTCTATAAGAAAGGTATTTTATGTTTGATTGTTTATATACATGAAATGAAGGCCTGCTCAGCTTTGTTCAGTGAACAAAGCTCTAAAATCTTAGAATTGCATCAGCTGTTCTAAATGACGCCTGAGCCCTAAGCAGGCCTTCATTTCCTGCATATAAACAATTAAACATAAAATACTTTTCTTATACAGTCCGATCTTCAATATTAATTGAAATTAAAGTGATGAATTCTTGTCTATTAATCTAAATCTATTAGTAAATAACTTATTAATGTTATAATTTCACCGAATAATAGGACAGATGAGTAGATACATAACTTGATTGACACCAACAGGAAATAAATAATGTGTAAAATTTTGATTCAGCTATTTGGCAAGTAGGAAAGAAAATTAAAAACTTTAAAAAAAAACCACTGTTGAAAGAGTCTCTGTAGTGAAGTTTGAAGGAATCTTTTTTTGGAATCGGAAAACTGCGAATATTTTTAGCAATGGAATGATGCTGATTCCCACAAAAATGAACAGCTTCTTACGATTTCCAATTCCGATTCTGATTAATCATCCCATCTCTAATACCAAGAATTCAATGTTTGTCCTTGCATCCATTTTAAGAGTAGATGCAGTGATGTGGTGAAGGAATGACAGGAATATATGGGAACCATTCTCTTCCTTTTTATTTCTCTAGTTATTTTCATCATTTTGCCTTAGTCAGTCCCTATACTCTACCTTTACATACTTTTGTGTGAATGAAGAGTAAGTATGGATTAACAGGGAAAATTATACATGTAATTTATATAAATTATATAATGGTAGCTCAACATATGAGTGCCTCCATTTGCGAGTAAATTGAGTTAAAGGGTATAAATATTTTTAAAAGATGCTTTAACTTGTGAGCAAATATTTTTAGGTGAGAGTTTTTGTCGATAACTTAGTGTCTCTGGGAAAGATTTGGGGCCTGGAGATGAATGCTAAGGATGAGGAGTTAGTGGCAGAAGACAGTTAAGAAATTAGCACTGACAAACTCCTGGATCCTCACAAGGAGCAGCAGCTAGATATGGCAGAAGAGATTTCATCATGAAAGGAGGAGAGATTAAAGAAATTTGCAAAATGTTAAAAATGGTGCAAAGTTTCATGGAAAAAACACCATAACAACTAGTAGTTGTGGGGAGCAGGAACATTTTTAATGACAATGCAATGTCTCATTTTAGGGAAATTCTACGATGTAGGCAGAGAAGCAAGTCTTTAGATAGGTTTGAGGTGAGGCAAAGTCTAAGAAAATCAGGTAAACAACAACCTGATCCCAGTGGGGCAAAATGCCCCAAAAAGGAGGGCACCCCTGAAAAAGTTATCCACATTTTTTATGGAAGGGGATTCCCCCTCTCCTCCTCACCACCTCTCAAGAGAGCCACAACTCTTCAAAGAGGTAAAGTGCAGGTTAATTTGTCCTTACATATTTTTATTCTTTATTGCATTAATTTGTTTTGCTTTTTAAATTACATTTAAAAGTGGTTTGTTAGGAAAATTATTTGTATTCTGCATAAAAAATCATGTTAATATTTTTGGGGTGTGTAGAGGATTAATAGAATTTCTATTATTCTCTATGGAAAAATATGTTTTATTTGTTTTAAGATAAGAGTATTTTTGTTATGATTAACCTCTCAGAAAAATTAAACTTGTAAGTTGAAGTACTACTGTATCTGTTGACTTATTTTTAATGAAAAATATTTTTTGAGGTAGAATGTTTGAAGGGTGTCTTTGGGTTGAATTTTTGTTATCATCACTATCTGATTATCATGTACAGGTCTTTGCACCCTTTTGAAAGAAAAAGTTGGACAATTGCAGGAGTGACTGAGGGAGTGTAAAACCTGGCAAAAGGAGGATTAGGTTGAAAAAATAATTTGACTTTGGAAGGGTTCATCTATAAAGATAAGAATTATATTCTTAGTACCCATGTGTAATATTAATTCAATAAAAAACAGTTTGGTTTTGAATTTGATGTCAAATTAATATAATTTTTTATTCAGGTCAAATTGAATAACCAGACCAATTATTTGTTTTCCATGCTTGTCTTTTTATCTATTTGCCAGCCTTGAGAATATTTCATAGTGCTAGTTCTATAATTTTGTAATAAAATTGATTAAGGATGTTTGAGTGAACCTTGCTAGGTTCCAGAGGACTTGTACATCAATTGGCCTTAAACCTTATATGAAATGCGGAAGAAAATTCTGTGCAATTTTTCTGCAACATCATGTTGCTCAAATGGGGGAGCTTTCTTTAAACTGTTATTTTTCCTCCGCTAACCCATCAAACTATTGTTTTACACACATCATTATTCATATGAGTTAATAGAGTTCACACCAGATTTGAAATTTAATTCTTAATTTTTGGGGGCCAATTCTCATTTTTCAGGTACTTCAAGGGCTCCAATGTATGAAAATTTGCCAAACCTTTATTCCTGGAGACATTTTTTATATACAAAGTGACAGGGACATAATAAAAGGGAGAAGAAAGGTAATGGAAATATCCTGCATGTATGGAACTTTTGTTAAACTAGTGGATAGAAGACATTTGACTTCTAATGTAGAGGTACCAGGTTTAATCCCATCTAGATCAGGGTCTAAACTTCAGCTTATATGAGAAAGCTGGCTTCCTATTGGTGGCCATGCAGGACCCAGCCCCGTGAAGGAAGGTAGCTTCATACACATAGCATCCCTGCCATCTTCACATACACATTTCTACTCTTCCATCCTGGAACCTGCCAAGGAGTATTTCTATTCCTATTCCTCTGATGTGGAATGGGTGCTCCCTCCACAGGTTATGAAGGGTTCTCTGCTCACTGGTTGATATGAAAAAAAAAACTATTACCAGACACCGTTTCCCTCCCTCCCAAAGAGATCAACTCCGGTGCTCTAGGGCTTACCAGTAATTGTCATTCTGATCTTAATATGAACTTCAATATCCAGTTGGGGGATCTCATCCATTAATGAAAATGAACAGGTGGCATAGCTTATTTACTCTATTGTATGGACGGTATTGAGCAAATTATAATTAAAATATGTGAAGAAAAGCAATGATGGAATCTCCAAAATAATTCATTTTTAAAAAGGCTTGTGAGCAAACTAATGAAGTTAAAGGAAGTAAAAATGTGTGGAAATTACATACATAGATATCCTGAGTAGACTATTTGGGCAAATGGGAGCAGGAGGTTACTCAACACTCTTGATCCTGAAAGCAGATTCATTTCTGAGGGGATGGGGGGGGGGGGGTATTCAATAAGAAAGTAGTGATCCATCCAACTCACCAAATGTAAATATTTAATTATTGAGACAAAATGGGCGAGATGAAGTGTGCAGTAGTCAGTGGAGCATTTTGAATCATTCATCAATTTCTCTCTTAGCAGATCTGCAAACCGCATCATTTCAATCTAAATTGTAACAGTTCAAAAGGCTTGTTACTGGTAATGATTCAATGACAAATCCCTGCATGAGGATTCAAATTCATGATTCTGTGTGGGTGCGCTCTTTGAAAGCACCTTCCTCGCTCCTACTTTAGCAATGAAGATGCTTTCATCCATCTTTATGATTATTCATTTCTTTTCACTCATTTTTGTATTTATTTTGTTTATTTATTGTCTTCTTTTTTTTATATATTGGGGCTTGATTGGCACATATAAAAACCCAAGAATGAACTGAAACCAAGAGCACTAACACTCAAAATAATGAATTAGAATGCTCTTGCAGGACAGCATAATAATGAAAAAGCCTTGAAATCAAATTTAATTAATGACAAGATAAATTTCCAAGTTACCATTTGTCCTTTTGAAAGGGCAATCTTCTCATTGACTGCCACATTCCAAAGATTGTTAGCTTCTTGAAAGTCTTTACGAGACTCTGCATTTTGCCCAAGATGAGAGGTAGTACAAAGCACTTCTAATGGAATGACCTGGTGCAAAGAGAAGGATATGCAATAAAACTGCTATATATTAAAAGACTGGGAAGCCTTAATAAGACAAAAATAATACACTACACTTGTACCTGAAGTTTCAAGAGGAAAAATGAGAAAGATTCTTCATCTCCTTCCTGGATATTTTGGGACAAGATATTCCACCATTTATGAAGTTCAAAAGAAGCCCTATAAAGCAATGCAAAAACAAACATAAATATTGAAAATTAGAAACATTCAACTCAGATCGATGCTTGATTTTAAGCATCATCTAGTGTATGTTATGAATGATTACTAAGCTCGGAAGGGAAAGGCAATGACCTTGGAAGCCATGCATCTGAAAACTTTGTCCTACAAGTGCAATAAGCAATGGCTGTAATAGGTGGGACAGACATCTCATTGTTTTTCTGATTAAATGAAGTCAATTTGTGAACTGAGTGAGTGTGTAATGTGATATGTTTACATATATTCTAACCCAGAAAATCCTCAACATTCAGTTACACCAAAAAAAAACAATAAGTGGCTCATCAACTTCCTATCTGACAGATGAGCCAGACTTTACCTTTATATATGTCTCTAAACAATGCTGTCCCCCAAAGGACCATTCTCTGCCTCACCCTTTTCAATTTACTCAAGCATGACCTCCCTCACTACATGACCCCACCATTGGTATTTAATTCTATGCCAATGACCTAACCATCACCTTAATTAACATAATTTCACGGATGACAAAAGCATCATCTAGTGTATGTTATGAATGATGACTAAGCTCGGAAGGGAAAGGCAACATAAACACAGCCACTAGAAAAATACAAACATACCTTTTCAGACTCAAGCAGTGGTTAAAAAAAAAACAATAACAGTCATCTCAAAAGTCCTCTATATATCTGTTCACCTTCCATATACACCTAGCCATCACACAACATCTGTACTCTTCAACAAAACCACCACTATATTTGACCACACTTGTGACACACACACACACATGACCTTGCAACATGTGACTGAAACATTTTCCTAGGAAAAAAATGAACTGATTGTGTACACCCACTGGCCCAAACTTTTGACAGAGAGAAATACACATAATACTACACAAACAATTAATCATTTCCACACAACTATGCTTCCCAAGCCTGGCATCAAACACTACAGTATTGACCCCCAAATCAGAACATTTGTATTTCTATCAAAACATCTTGCCTAACTTTTGCCAGAGAAAATCCAAGGTTCCATAATTGGTGTACAAAAAGAAATCACCCATGCCTTTCTCTGTCCATGAGCTATGTAATAGAAGCACAAGCATTCTGATATTTTTGGATAGTACTGTAGGTGTGTCAATGGGGAGTATTTTTGTTTGTATACATGCAAGTTATTTGGATGAAGTGGGTGCATTAAGTGATTATGCAAAGGGCTTTGTTTTGTGTAATAAGAAGATAGCCAGCATTGAGGAGAGCAACAGTACTGTACTAAAAAATGGGAATGACTATTTCTAACACATCTTCCAGCTTGGCACCATTAAGGACCACCTTTCCAAAATCATGGTGCACCAGAGTGCAAGCATGGTAAAAACAGTATTGCCAAGCAGAGGTAAGGGGGTGAGCCCACTTCCTGCCCTTGATTAGGGACAAGTGCATGAAATATGGTTGACAACTAGTCCTGCGATATTAGCCGATGGCCATGAAAGAAAGATGAGAGGGGGCCTGTAAAGAGTGGTGATGTGGTAGTTTTTAGTTGTTTTGTTTCGCCTCAACTCACCTGTGCCCACTCTGATACCAACCTTTTATTTCAGGTTTGGGTGAAGGATGGAGGACAAAGCTGCCTGGAAGCTGTGTCAGACCCCTCTTTCACAAAGGATTAATTTTGTTTCCCCCTAAGATGAATATGAAAATTGGATTGTGAGTGAAATGAAAGATATATATAAAAAAAAGAACTTGAAAACATTTTTTTTTCAGAGTGTACAAAGATGAGCAGAGCTAGATGTGAAAGCCAGGTATGTATAATATATATGTATGAAGGAGAAATGTGTGTGTGGGTGGTGTGTATGTATATGAGCGAGGGGGATATGTAACACCATCAAGGAGTGAGCAGGGGGTAATTTGCCCCCCCTTTTTCCAACTCCTAAGGTACGATTGCTCTTATTTCAGAGTGAAAAAGGAGTTGGTCCATCTGAGAGAGAGGTAAGATGAGATGGATCAAGCCAGATGCAGGCACTCCCCCCTCACTCCCTAAATGCACAAAAAAAAGAGACCACCTTGGGCCAAATTAGTGGACACAGAGTAGAGTCGGCTCATAAGTTGTCGTTGTGCCGCAACCGCAATTGAGTCAAGTAGCTCGCTTGCAAGGTTGCGTGTGTAGACCTTGGTAAATATTGGCTTATTCTAAATTCAAACTAATGTATCTTGTGCACACTTAGTATTCTTAATTTAGTCACTGTTTTCTGCATTTTGTGTATATATATATATATATATATATATATATATATATATATATATATATATATATATATATATATATATATATATATATATATATATATATATATATATATATATATATATATATATATATATATATCAATTTTAGAAAAACTTCATTTTTAATTGATAACAATATGCAATTTAATCAATAATGCATTCTCGGTTGTTATTTACAACTTCTTCCCAACATTCAACTAGTTTTTTGATGCCTCTGCAATATTTTTTTATTTTTTTTTTTTTAAGGGGCTATCTGGCGACTGCCGACTTAGGCATAAGTCGCCGTAAACAAACCAAAAAATGGAACAGGGAACAACAAAAAAGAAATAACAATAACAAAAACAACAACAACAAAAACAACAACAAAAATTAAGCCTGGTTAAAAAAAAGGGAGAAGGCCGGCCCCCCCCAAAAGTTAGCAAGTACACCAGTCAAAGTGCACGCACTCGTCCCGAGTACAAGGGACAGGCGGTAGCGACCCCGCCCATCCCGGTACCGGGACAGGTGTCGTGCGCGAAGATCACCCAGACTGGGACATTCGACAAGAATGTGCCGAACAGTCTGGGGGACGACGCAGTCGTTGCAATAGGGCGCAGGCGAGCGCTCCACCAGATAGCGATGCGTCACACGAGTGTGTCCGATTCGGAGACGACAGAAAGCAACCTGAAGCCGCCGCGGCATTGGGGGATAGGTCCATGGGAACAGTCGCGGCGCAATGGCACGCAACTTTAAGTTCCCTTCGACCGTCTCCCATCTTCTTTGCCAAGCAGTCCGAAGAGCTGCCCGTATTCCTGCCATGTAGTCGGTGTGAGGAAGAGCGAAACGCTGGTCCGGTCGCAGAGTCCTCGCGGACTCTTTGGCGCCCTCATCGGCGCGCTCATTCCCCGCAATTCCCACATGTCCAGGAACCCAGCAGAAGATAATCTCGACATCTGCCCGGCTCGCCAAAACCGTGGCGTCACGGATATCGCGAACCAGGGGATGCGGAGATTCCAATGCCCCGAGAGCACTCAGGGCGCTTTGTGAGTCGCTATAGATCACAATCCGGTCTCCGAACCAGGCACGTCGCGTAATCTCCCGTACCGAGTGGTGTATTGCCACCAGCTCGGCCGTGAAGACAGACGCAGCGCCTGGTAGAGCCCCGCTGACTTCAAACAGAGGGGATACGGCGTGGAAGCCGACCCCCTCTTGGGACTTAGAGCCATCCGTATACACTGGCACGGTTCCAGCGTGACACGATGTGTGCTCCAAAAAGGTCGAACGCAATACTCCCGGCGCAGTACAAGCTTTGGGAGCAGAGGCGTGGCGACAAATAGCCAAATGTGGTACCCTCCAGGGTGGCGTCCTGGGCAGAACCAGGGGCGCCACCGGCCCGAGAGCTATATCTAGCTCTCGAAGGAGTTTCCTGGCCCTAAACCCAAAGGGCTTAGGGTATGACTGGCGTCTCTCGGCGGCATAGGCACCATCGAGATCAGCTGCGGATGCAGTGAGAGCTGTTGGCGACTGAGGGAGGCGCCGGGCTCGCGCGTACAGGCGAGTGATGCACTGCACGCGGCGCAGAGCGAGTGGCATCTCCCCAGCATCGACCAACAGGCTCTCAATGGGGGAAGTGCGGAAGGCACCGGTCGCAAGGCGAAGGCCGGTGTGGTGGATCGAATCCACCTTCCGCAATAAACGCTCGGCTGCGGATGCATAAAACTCGCATCCGTAGTCGAGCTTCGAGCGAACAAAGGATCGATAAAAAAGTAAGGCGGTAGCCCTATCAGCGCCCCAAGCGCTGAACGTCACGGAACGGAGAATGTTCATGGCGCGGGTACAAGAGACCCTAAGGCTGCGAATATGATCCTCCCAGGTGAGGCGTCGGTCGAATACAAGACCAAGGAAACGGTGCGACTCAACCACATCCAGGCGCACCCCATTAAGAAACAAATCTGGGTCGGGGTGAAGCCGTGGATGGCGGCAGAAGTGCACCACCTTAGTCTTGGCCAAAGAAAACCGAAACCTGTGCGCTTCGGCATAGCGAGAGACGCGGTTCAATGCCTGTTGGAGTCGACGCTCCAGAGTTGGCATCTGGGCCGCGCCAAAAGAGATCGAAAGGTCGTCCACGTAGAGCGTAGCGAGAACATCTTCCGGCAGCACCGAGGTGATGCCGTTGATGCTCAGGGCAAAGAGTGTGACACTGAGGACACTTCCCTGCGGGACACCCTCTTCCTGCTCCTTTGGGCCGGAGAGAGCTCCCCCCACCCGTACGCGGAATCGACGATCTCGCAAAAATTCAGATATAAACATTGGGAGGCGTCCCCTCGCCCCCATCGTGTAGAGAGTCTCCATGATACCGTATCGCCATGCGGTATCATAGGCCTTCTCCAGATCGAAAAACACCGTGGCGTAGTGCTGTCTACGAAGGAAAGCCTCGCAGACGGCATTTTCCAGTCGGAGCAGAGCATCCGACGTGGAGTGGAACTTGCGGAAGCCGCACTGTGCGGAAGACAGATGGCCTCCGCTGTCCAGGAAAAAAGCTAATCTAACGTTTACCAATTTCTCCATCAACTTGCACACGCAAGAGGTTAGAGAGATTGGGCGGAAACCGGTCGGAGTAGAGTGATCTCTCCCCGGTTTGCGAAAGGCAAGCACAGTAGCGATTCGCCAGGAGTCTGGGAGAAGACCTTCCACCCAGATCCTGTTGAACAGATCTAACAGAAAGGCCATGCCTCGCTCACCCAGGTGTCGAAGCATGGCGTACGGGACATCGTCCGGACCATGGGCGGTGTCCGCGCACGAAGCGAGAGCGGAACGCAACTCACTCACAGTAAACTTGTCGTTGAAGGGTTCTCCGCCACTGGAGGTAAAGTCCAGCCGGCGGCCTTCCGCGACATCACGACGTGCATTGAATGCTGGCGGAGCAGCATCACGGCTAGAGAATGCGGAAAAAGCGGTCGCTAAGGATTCCGCCACGGACGCGGGGTCTGAGATTGCGGTCCCATTCTCCTGGAGAACGGGAGGGGGGTCCTGCGAGAACTTGCCCCGAATCCTTTTGACTCGCTTCCATACCTCAGCTAAAGGGGTCTTCCCGTTAAGTGAAGACACGTATGCCCGCCAAGAAGAGCGGCGGGCGTGCTTCGAAATATACCGGAACCTAGCCCTAGCCCGACGAAATTCAGCGACAGTGAAATCGTTCGGGCGGCGCTTATAGCGCATGTAGGCATAACGCTTCTGTTTGAGGGCCGTCTCACACTCGGCCGACCACCATGGGAGTGTCGGCGTGCAAAACGGCCAGACGTCCTAGGAATAGTAGTCAGGCCCACGGCGATGAGGTTGCCGGAGAAGAACTCAACGGCCTCATCTACCGACCTAAACTCCTCGACTGAGATAGAGAATTCAGTCATTTCCTGAAATGCAGGCCACCGCGCCCGCGTCAAGCACCACCGAGGTGGTCTCTCAGGCGGCAGTTGCCCTGAAAATGATATTTGAATGGGAAAGTGATCACTACCATGGAGGTCATCGACCATCCCCCAATCAAAATCAGGCTGTGCATCCGAAGAGCACAAAGATAGGTCAAGGCAAGAAAATGAAGCGGTTCTCGGACAGTGATGCGTAAACTCATCCACGTTTAGGACACCCATCTCAAGCTCTTCGATCAGATCGGCAAGGACTTGTCCCCTGGGATTTATGGAGTAATCTCCCCAGAGAGGATGCCTGCCGTTCAGATCTCCAAGCAAGAGATAGGGCCTCGGCAACCGTGCCACGACGCGGCGGAAGTCCCCCGCGTCGAAGTCAGCTGACGGTGGAATGTACGCAGAAATGATAGTATACCTCCTATCCAGGTGCAGCTGCACAGCCACTGCCTGAAGGGAGGTATCTAAAGAGAAAGGAAGAACGGAGACATCATGCCGGGTGTAAACTGCGCATCCCCCAGCCCGGCCATCCCGCGGTGGTGGGGTCGCAAGACCCTTATACCCCGGGAGGGCAGGGAGGGGGCACGCACCTAGCATGGTCTCCTGCAAAAAAATAGCTAACGGGGAACGGGACGAGACGAGCCTCCGCAGCTCCTCCCAGTTGGCCCGGAGTCCACGGCAATTCCATTGAAGGAATATGCCCTCCAGGCCTAGCTCGGAGGAGACGCGGGGGCCCTCCTCGAATTGAAGACCCTCACGGGAATGGCCGTACGCTTCCCGGGGGCAGAACCCCGGGCGCTGTTGGCCGGACAAAGCGCTGAAGGCGCTGTCGCCTTCGAGGACTTATTGAGGGAGGTTGGGCTCGCCATGCGAGTCTTTTCCTCCCCCCGCCTCGAAACCTTAGGCGGGCGTTGCGGCTTCGGAGGCGGGGGGCCCTCTTTTCGAGGAACCACCGTCTCCGAGCAACTCGCTCCACCTCGGGGCGTGGGCGAAGGAGCCGAAGCTCCTTTGTTGCTGTCCTCCTTTCGGGGGACAGCTTTAGGAACCCCGGAAGATGGCCTAGCGACCATCTTCAGGGGTGTTGCCTCCTGTGAGTCTAACGACTCGGTGGAGGCGCGTGGCCGTTTCGCCTTACGGGAAACGGTCACGCTGGGGGAGGAGGGGGGAGCCCTGGTTTTAGCCGGGGCAGGGTATGAGCCCTTTTTGCCGCCAGCTTTACCAGGGGAGCGCCCGGGTGTAGTAGAGCCCGCAGAAGGGCTCCGAATGGGCGCGGAAACAACCGTGCTCGTTGGCCTGGATGGGCCAGGAGCAGAGGGTGCCTTCCTAACTATTGAGGCATATGACGTCCCAGGCAGAGCCGGGCGCGCCAGGACCAAGTCCTTTGCCTCGCGGAATGAGAGTCGATCCTGGGCCTGAACGGCCAGGATTTCTTTCTCAAGGAGATATGCACCACATTGCTTCGAAGAAGCAGGGTGCGGCTCTCCGCAATTGACACAATTGGCCACACACGATTTGGACTTATCGTGTGCGACCTTGGAGCAATTTACAGACTTCGGGTGACCCCGACTTTGCACGTCTACATGAGCGATTCGTATGGCCGAAGCGGTGACAGTAATAGCACCGCCGCGGCAGTGGCACGAATGCCTTCACGCGGTAGCGGTACCAACCGGCACGCACCGACTCAGGAAGCTTGTCACAGTCGAACGTGACGAAGAGTGTAGGGGTGGGTCTCGAGGCCCCTCCCTGTTTTCTCATCACACGTTCGACCTTGACCGCCCCATGGTCGGCCAGCTCTAAGGTGATGTCCTCAATGGAGTAGTCAACGAGTTCCCTCGCATAAACTACTCCTTTCACAAAGTTCATGGTAGAGTGCGGCGTCACACTCACCGGGGTGCCATGAAGTGTCCGAAGAGCACTAATCTTGGCCGCCTCGGCGGGATTCGCCGCATTCGCCAGAAGGCTCCCGTCCGAGAAACGGGTTACCTTCGGCTCTCTACCAATTGCACTAGCTAATCCTCTCCTCTGATGGATCATGTTGCCCTTGGACAACATGGTGCCATCAGTGGAGCGAATAACGAGGAAGCGTTTGAAGCCAGCGGGCTCGAAAACGCCAGGTAACCTCTGAATCAGGGGCCCCGATGTCATCGAGGCTCCGCCCTGTGCACTCTTGGTATTAGTCTTCTTTGTCAGGGGCTCCGCAACCGGGGGGGCAGAGGGGGCGGATGTGCCGATCTTGGCTTGGTCGCTTGCCAGAGTGGCAGCAGACCCATCCGTCCCCGCAGCCCCCGCGGATGGAGAGGAGCCCCGAGTCTTTTTTGTCTTTTTCTTTTTCTTTTTCGGAGAGGAGGGCGGGGAATGAACCCGCTTTTCACCTCCGCCGGCAGAAGTCCCCAGGCCAGATGGACCAGCCTCAGCCAGGTCCCTCTCCGAAATGGAGAAGGTCCTGGTTGTCGTAGGGGCACCTGTCGGAGGAGATCCCTCCCCTCCTTTTATTGCCTCGGAGCCCTCAGCCATTTGAGGAGGACCTTGCATAGGGGCGGATTCGGGTTCGGTGCTTGGCGCCGAGCCCGAACTCCCCCCCATGTAAGGCCCTACCGTCTGAGGCTGGGTCTCCTCAAGGACCATGTCTATCACAGGAGGGGCCTCCAGTTGGCCATCCCCTCCCAGGACATCGCAGGTCCCCTTGGCAGTATTGTCACTAGTCAGGTGGTGTGGGGAGGCACAGGCCTTGACCCCAGCAAGGTTTAAAATTCTTGCCAGCAGGTCTTTTGAGGGAAGCGACCGAAGGGGCCTGGCTTGCCTCTCCCCCCTAAGGGGGTTTGCCCTACCGAGCCGCTTTGATGGGGAGCGGCTGGCTAAGGGCTGCCTGCTGGCTTTCTTGGCAGTCCCCTTGGAAAGAAAAGAGGGGACTGCCGCTGGGAAAAGGGAGGTGCCCGAAAGCACCTCCAGAGAAGGGGGTGAGGGGGAGTCCCCTGCACCGTAGGCGAAGGAGAGGAGTAAGCCTCCTCTCCGGTTAGAGAAATATGGAGGGTCCCCTGTGCAAGCACAGGGGGGGGGGACCTCCATTTTTTTGCTGGAGCAAATATATATATATATATATATATATATATATATATATATATATATGATGTTGGTTGATGGTGGAATGTTCGCAGAAATAAGAGTATACTTCGTATGCTGGACAGCTACTGACTGAAAGTAAATATTCAAAGCAAAGAAATGGATGGAGGCATCATGCCCGGTGTTAAATGGCGCATCCTCCTGCTCAGCCCCCATCCTGTGGTGGTTGGGTCGTAAAACCCTTATACCCTGGGAGGGTGGGCAAGAGTATGTTTCCAGGTGGGTCTCCTGCATAAAGATAGCTAAGGGAAAGTGGCCCAGAGTCTGCGGCAATTCCATTGAAGAATATACTCTCCAAGCATAGATCGGAGGAGATGCGGGGGCCCTCTTCGAAGAGAAGACCCTCACAGGAATGGCCATATGATTCCCTGAGGCAGAACTCCGGGCGCATTTGGGGAGACAATACGCTGTCGCCTTTGAGGACTTAACGGGGGATGTTGGGCTCACCATGCGAGTCTTTTCCTCCTTCCACCTGGAAATGTTAGGCAGGCGTGGGTCCATCCTTTGAAGATCCACCGCCTTAGAGTCACCCAGTCTAGCACCCAATGTGGGCATAGGAGCCGAAGCTCCTCTAGTGCTGTCCTCCTTTCGGGGGGCAGCTTTAGGAACCCTGGAAGATAGTCTCACAACCAGCTCCAGGGGTGTTGCCTCCTGTGAGTCTAACAATTCTGGTTGCCTCCTGTGAGTCTAACAATTCTGTAGAGGCGCAGGGCCATTTCACTTTCCGGAAAATGGTCATGCTGTGGAAAGGGAGGGGGGGAGGCGGAGCCCTGGTTTTAGCCAGGGCTGGATGTGAAACCTTTTGTGCTAATAGCTGTCCCAGGGGAGCGCCTGGAGGGGCCAGGAACAGAGGGTGTCTTTTTTAATATTGAGGCATAAGATATTCCAGGCAGAGCCGGGCATGCCAGGGCTAAGACCTTAGCCTCGCGAAATGAGAGACGATCCTGGCTTTAGAAGGCCCAGTAGTAGCACCTCCGCGGGAGTGGCACGAATGCCTTCACGCGGTAGCAATACTAACCAGCACGCACCGACTCAGGGAGCTGGTCACAGTCGAAAAGTGTAGGGGTGGGTCTCGAGGCCCCTCCCTGTTTTCTCATCACACGTTCAACCTTAACTGCTCCATGGTTGGACAGCTCTAAGGTGATGTCATCTATCAGGTAACCCACAAGTTCGCTCACATAAACTACTCCTTTCACGAAGTTCATAGTACAGTGCAGCATCAGACCCACCGACATGCCATTAAGTGTCCGAAGGGCACTAATCATGGCCACATTGAAGGGATTCAATGCATTCACCTGAAAAATCCCATCCGAGAAACAGGCCACCTTCAGCCCTCTACCAATCAGGCTAGCAGCTAGTGCTCTCCCCTGATGGATCATTGTGCTCTTGGCCAGCATGCTGCCATCAGTTGAGTGAATAAGAGAAAATGTTTGAAGCTAGCGGGCATGAAAATGCAAGGTAGTCTCTGAATGAGGGGCCCGATTTAATTAAGGTGTAGTAGTTAGGTTGTCTGCCTCCCCTATGTCTAATCCCTTTCTTCTTTTTCAGAATGTGTGTGGACCGCGTGATTCATCGTCATTGCTTAAAAACCCACCCAACTAAAACGGAGCTCAGGGGTGAGGGAGGCATTTTCCTCTCCCTCCTCAGACCCGATCGGGGATGATTGGGTGAGAGGAAGCTGGTCGGTGCCTACCCTGACCAGAGAAAGTTGTGGGAGAGGTTGTAAGGAAAGTGAGGAAGCAGGTTAAGAAGACAGAGTGTCGGAAAGAAGAAGAAGAGGCTAAGCTGGGGCTGGATGGGGCACTTATTTCCCATAAAAGGTGGGTTGATTATATCAATGAGTAAGAAAGTGCTAAGGAGCAAGTGGAAGATTTGTGTATAAGAGGTATGCACTTGGGGCCTTATGCCTAGGGATGAACCATGGTTGGATGAGATGCTACAGCACATAGTACCCCAGTGCTATGATGGAGTATATTAAGAGGGCGGGGGGGGGATAGTAGTTCTTATGTAAAACAAATTTCAGTTCCTCCATATGAATCACTTATTTCTTTTTTTCTTCTAGAAATTTCGCTCCCAAAGATTTACACTAAATCCTAGATACTTTGCACTTGTTCAAGGGTGAGATCACAGACTCAGATATCACATCTCAAATTATTCTCATCCCCATACTTTTCCACATTCACTTTTAGCCTCTTCTTCTCATAGACTAAGGATTCAATAAACATTTACAAATCCCTCTCTCTCACTCACCAATGCCAACTCATCTGCATATACCAACATAGATAGAGCCTACCCCCTAACCATGCTAATCACTCTCATCCTCACTTTACTTAATTCTCATATGTACTTCTCTCAGTACTCCATCTATAAAAATATTAAATAGGCAAGGTAAAATCACACAACATTGTGCACTGACTGCAGATATGTTAAACACCTACTACAGATATCTTTCATCCTAACACATACCTTACTTCCAATATAAATACTTTTTACCTCATCAAAATAGTTAACACTCACTGTATACATTCTTAATACCTCCCATAATGCTTCTCTATCTATATAATCATAAGCTTTCTCCACATTAATTAACCAAGTAAACACTTTACACCTAGTATCGCCTGCTTTTTCAGCTAGCCATCCCAGAGAATATGCCTGATCCACACACCCACTCTAAAACTCCCTTGTATAAGAACTGAGATTGATCTTTGTTATCCTTCTTATATTGTCAATCAGAATTTTTATGTACATTTTAACTACAACACTCACTTATCTCTCTGTAGTTCTTGCATTCACTCTTATCCCATTTACCTTTATACAATAGCACAATTAGTGTACTCTTCCAGTCTCCACGCACTCCCATTCTCACATGTCTTAGAACATAGGCACCAAACCCATTCGCTAACAAAATCCCCACCTAACCCGGAAAATAACAAACCCCCAAAAAGAAACCTAACCAAAAATGAATCAACAAAAAGGAATTTACAATAAAGAAACCTAATAAAAACAACAAACAATAATAACAAAAAATATAAACAAATAGGGACATACACTTACAGGAAATGGGTACTAAATGAATATATAAACAAAAAAAATAAACAACCATAAATACATAAGAAAAACACAAAGCTAAAAAATAACAAAAATTCAAAGGCGAGAATGCCAATATGTGCACATATACAGACATATATATTTAAAAAATTAAAAAAAAACACTATAAAATATAAAGATATCCAGGCAAGTTTGCTCTCTTAATGCTTCCTTCATATTTCACCACGATTTCCCCACTTCCACAAACATTCTTGTACGTCGCTTTACTCTCATACACTTATTTCACCACTTCCCAACTTGTCAAGTAAAGTCACCACCACTTTTTAGCATCACAACTATATCATCAACCTTCCTTTTTTTAGAACTGTCAGAGCACTAACAACCACTTGCATGCTTATCTCTTCCATACACTGACTAACACCCATGAAACCAAATGCTCCAGTTACCTTCTCTCTCTTACAAACACTAGCCAATTATCATCCACCAACCATCTCAATTCATTCATTCCAGCACCTCTCTTTCACAGCTTCATTTATATTATTACAGGGTGCATACACTGCTATACCCTGATTACCGATCTATTATAATTGATAGTACTTCATTCAATCCATCTCACAAAACTTCATTTCCTTTCATGTTTGTCTCACATAGAGCAAGCATCTGCCATTTCCATTTTTTTAAAGACAGACTCTCCTCTTTCCCACATTCCATAGATCTACTTGATTTTCACATTGACACAGATTAACTACCATGATTGATTGGGGTCAATTGCAGCTCCACCCATTACTGCCATTGCATATGGCATTTGTAGGATAAAGCCTTCAGAGGCATGGCTTCCCAGGCCAGCAGGCCTCTATCTAGGCTTAGTTGCCTTTTGACATAGGCAAGGATTCTATAGAAACTTAGTTTTGTACAATTTTTATTTAACTTCCACTTATAAATTACTAATGGCATGACTTTTTTAATTGAGAATAGGTAGAAACTGGCATAACAAAAGAGCATTTTTAGTAAAAAGAAAAAGAAAAGTCAAAGGAAGGAAAAATGGGAAAAGTGGAAAATAGAAGAAGGATGGAAATGGCTGAAGACAAATATTGAATATCCAACCTTGTCAACCCTTAAATAAAAGGGGTGTATGTATAATAAACTTATAGTGACAAATACATGCAGGCAAAGACTATCAAAATATTAACTTGAATCCACTTATAAACCAAATATAAAGATAACACATACGCAAGAAATTCCATGTGGTAGCCTTTGCTAGAAATTAGGTGAGTAAAGTTCAGAATTTCCAAAATAGGAGAGTGAATGCAACATTGTTCTGTGTTATTCACATTTTTTTCTTGCTTCTGCAACAGAAGTGTAATTTTAAAGAGGCTCGTGCAAATAAAAGTTCATGATTTCTGTCTAGTTACCTCATCAAACTATCCTAAGCAAGAATAATATTACAAAATTGTAACACAACCGGATTCTTCAAATAAGGAAAAAAACAAAAAAAACAGTCAATTTGAGGATAAATGAAAGGAAAGGCGGAAGCTAAAAACTAATATAAACATAAAGAATAAGAGTAATAAGGTTACAGATGAGAGAGAGTGGTGTAACCAGCCGCATTAACCATAAATACATGGAGCCTGGAAGGCATAGATTAATAAAACAAGGAACCTAGAATGACTATATTCAAAAGTAACACAAAACAACATAAATATTTGCACTTACTTTGTGTAATGCATTCAAGAGAAGAACTTTTATGTATTTGGTGACCACTGAAGAGGAGGGATTGGAATCACAGTTAATAAGGAGAGTCGATATTTGGTCAATGATATTTTTCAGGTGAATAGACAATGATTTCTTTCCCAAGGCCTGGAAAATAATACCAATTATTACCCATTTCTAGCCCATTTTTCCTCTTTTCAATTTACATTGCAATAGCAATGAGGCTGTGCCATGCAGAAAGGGGAAGAACACTTTAAAACTAGTGAAGTTAGAGAAAGTGAAAATGTGTGGATGATACGAGTTATTTATAGCTCCCCAAAAGCAAATAACATCTCTAAGGAAGATATATAGATACAGATCCTTCCTGAAAGATTGGGCCCACGAGGGTACACATTCTTCTAGATGTCAGGTGCAGCAAAGTTGCCCATGATACACAACATCCTATTGCAGCTTATTGCCCTAAATTACAAAATATTTCCCATTTTTGGTAAACTTTGCAGAGAAAGAGAGTCCTTCATTGGAGAGACAAGCAGGTTCATGAGAGTTGTAAACTTTCCAATTCCTATAAAAACAAATTCCAAAAATTGAATAGAATAGTTATACCCTGTATGTGGAGAATGAAGAATACCCATACCATTTTTCAGACACATGTAATAAAAGGAAACTAAACCTGAATATGGGACCAATCACCTAGAAAGCCATGCCATTGATGCACACCAGCCCTAATTTGTGGGAAAGCAGTTATAATGATCAATAGAATATCAGTGTAAAAAAAAAAGTTTAATTCTTTTCACTCAGTGAATTCAGATTTTAAAAGAGGTAAAGAGCAGGTTTATTAGCATCAGTAAGTACCACAATACAGTTATATAGTTTTGTATGCATCAATGCAACATGATAAAAATATAAGAGGTTTCAAAGGAGGACGGACCACCAACAATAATGAACAAAAATAAGGCTAATTAGTTACTCAGTTGTGAAAAATAGTCTAAAGATCATGGGGGAAAAATTAACAATATAACACAACTAGTTTCCCTACAATATCAGACAGCTCACAAAAATAGGGAATAACCTATGGAAACAACAAATGTAAAAAGATCTGCTCCAACAACATCAACACCGACAATCCTTTTTAGACTTAAACCACAAAACAGACACCAAGAAATGCTATCCCAGGCTATATGTGATCAAAATTATCCCTATCCTGTGGCACTGACATACCAAATGTTCACCTTAAAAACCTATGTGCAAGAGGCAGTGATACCCGTACATAAATCTTGAGCCACAATGTCCAATAACTATTCTAAAAGTCTGGAAATGTGCCCACATAGTACTTCTCAAGCTAAACACCACCCACCTACCTCATATCATAACATGTTACTCTATACACAGCATCTCCTACCAAATCATTGAAATGTCTAGTATTAAACAAAATAAACCCACACATCATACCAGATGCCCCCTACCAAGGATTCTTATCCATCACACTCAATAAGCACTATACCAACCAACACCACACAGCTCATACACAAATGCTTCACCTAATTCTCAAATAGGACATTAATAGCAACAATAGATATAAGCAAAGCTTTCAACACAGTAGTTAGACATCCTTATCAACTAAATATTGCACATAACCACTATTGTAAAAATGGTCCACCAACTTCCTCACCTATACAATGGAGTGCTGCAGGGATCTATTCTCTCCCTCACCCTATTAACCTTTCATCCAGGACTTAACAGTCAAAGCACATCCAAGCAGTTCAAGATCTTCACCTATACATCACAAAAGTTGTAGGCTGGTTATAGGAGAACCCAATAACAATCTTACAATAAAAATCCTATATTATCCTCTTCACAACCTACAAAGTGGAGTACAATAGACACTCCCCATTATTTTAGTAAAAACCTAGTCTCTAAATAGAATTGCGCAAGTAACACACAGGACAAAATTCTGGCAATATAAAAAAATAAACACACTGTGCACTCAGAGGAACTATGGTTTGGTAATCCAAGGAATCCATCACCCAGACCTAAAAGCAGTACACCTATCCTTCACTAGCCTATACCTGTATGACCTTGGCACCGATTTTGCATCTACTCACTACATAAAACAAAACAAATCCCTCTGTCTTGCTACATGATGCACCCATAACACCCCAATTAACTACCTACTCTCTAAAACAAAGGTCATTCCCATAAAACACCATCTTGAGCTCTGCTGAACACAATTTCTCCATAGTACACTACATACAATACCATACCATCCTACAGGAAATATGTGCAAAACTCCCCAAAATTCAATCCC
The DNA here is from genome assembly GCA_963969495.1 of Ceratothoa steindachneri. Lineage (NCBI taxonomy): Eukaryota > Metazoa > Arthropoda > Malacostraca > Isopoda > Cymothoidae > Ceratothoa > Ceratothoa steindachneri. The sequence continues at coordinate 86,971,922 of OZ018319.1, read as the reverse complement.
CATAAAACAAACCACACAAACAAGACAACAAACTATCTATTCTCTGGATCAATATTACTTCCTTAACACAATGCAATTAGTTATCAACCCCAAAGAAACATCATACCCACATAACAAATGGGTCACCCTGGCCAGACTCTGATGCAATCACCACTCAAGGAAACAAAAATACTAAACTGACATGAATGATACATAAATCTGCTTTTACTGGTACCAGAAAGCGCCACAGCTAAATAAATTTACAACATGCCTAACACAAAAGTTAAAATCTACACTAAAAGAAAAATTAAATCAACACTAACAGATAGTTTGCAAGGAGAGTCTGTAAAGTGGTTAGGATAAAAGAAATGAAAATGCCCAAACAAATTCACCTGCTGGTGTTGGTGTGTTGGGGCAAGAGGGCATGCAATCCACCAGATATCAGCTGCAGCATACTGGCCCGAGCTACACCCAGCACCCCCCTTGCAGGTTACACACTGGTGCTGGGAGGGCGTGTCATGATTTTAGGTGTAGCATTGGCTTTCCTCCTGCTATACCCTCCACCCCTGCGCAAGTGACAAAATATACAGAGTTCTGAATCTCTGGGTGAACTGTGTTGGAGCAGCAGAGATTGCCCATCTTTTTTTTCTTTTTTTTAAGAGCTCATCTGGTGACTGCCTACATGGGCATTAGTCGCCATATTAAAACTGGCCTAGTTCTAGGCTACTTTAAAATAAAATTAAAGAAACGAAAAAAAAAACACAAATGGGGAAAAGGAAGCAAGCTCCTGCGTCGGGGGGAGGTCCCCCTGGCGCAGGAGCGTGCAACCTAAAAGAAAAAAAAAAACAAATGCAAAAAAACAAAAAACAAAACAAACCCTGCTTAAATAATAGGGAGAAGGCCGGCCTCCCCCCAAAAGTCAACAAGTCCACCAGTCGATGTGCACGCACTCATCCCGAGTACAAGGGACAGGCGGTAGCGACCCCACCCATCCCGGTACCGGGACAGGTGTCGTGCGTGAAGATAAACCAGACTGGGACATTCAACAAGAATGTGCCGAACAGGCTGGGGGACGACGCAGTCGTTGCAATAGGGCGCAGGCGAGCGCTCCATCAAATAGCGATGCGTCACACGAGTGTGTCCGATTCGGAGATGACAGAAAGGGACCTGCAGACATCGCGGCATTGGGGAAAAGGTCCATGGGAACAGTCGCGGCGCAATGGCACGCAACTTTAAGTTCCCTTCGACCGTCTCCCATCTTCTTTGCCAAGCAGTCCGAAGAGCTGCCCGTATTCCTGCCATGTAGTTGGTGTGAGGAAGAGCGAAACGCTGGTCCGGTCGTAGAGTCCTCGCCGACTCTTTGGCGCCCTCATTCCCCACAATTCCTACATGTCCAGGAACCCAGCAGAAGATAATCTCGACATCTGCCCGGCTCGCAAAAACCGTGGCGTCACGGATATCGCAAACCAGAGCATGCGGAGATTCCAATGCCCCGAGAGCACTCAGGGAGCTTTGTGAGTGGCTATAGATCACAATCCGGTCTCCGAACCGGGCACGTCGCGTAATCTCCCGTACCGAGTGGTGTATTGCCACCAGCTCGGCCGTGAAGACAGACGCAGCGCCTGGTAGAGCCCCGCTGACTTCAAACAGAGGGGATACGGCGTGGAAGCTGACCCCCTCTTGGGACTTGGAGCCATCCGTATACACTGACACGGTTCCAGCGTGACACGATGTGTGCTCCAAAAAGGTCGAACGCAATACAAGCTTTGGGAGCAGAGGCGTGGCGACAAACAGCCAAATGTGGTACCCTCCAGGGTGGCGTCCTGGGCAGAACCAGGGGCGCCACTGGCCCGAGAGCTATATCTACGTCTCGAAGGAGTTTCCTGGCCCTAAACCCAAAGGGCTTAGGGTATGACTGGCGTCTCTCGGCGGCATAGGCACCATCGAGATCAGCTGCGAATGCAGTGAGAGCTGTTGTCGACTGAGGGAGGCGCCGGGCTCGCGCGTACAGGCGAGTGATGCACTGCACACGGCGCAGAGCGAGTGGCATCTTCCCAGCATCGACCAACAGGCTCTCAATGGGGAAAGTGCGGAAGGCACCGGTCGCAAGGCGAAGTCCGGTGTGGTGGATCGAATCCACCTTCCGCCATAAACGCTCGGCTGCGGATGCATACAACTCGCATCCGTAGTCGAGCTTCGAGCGAACAAAGGATCGATAAAAAAGTAAGGCAGTAGCCCTATCAGCGCCCCAAGCGCTGAACGTTACGCAACGGAGAATGTCCATGGCGCGGGTACAAGAGACCCTAAGGCTGCGAATATGAGCCTCCCAGGTGAGGCGTCGGTCGAATACAAGACCAAGGAAACGGTGCGACTCAACCACATCCAGGTGCACCCCATTAAGAAACAAATCTGGGTCGGGGTGAAGCCGTGGATGGCGGCAGAAGTGCACCACCTTAGTCTTGGCCAAAGAAAACAGAAACCTGTGCGCTTCGGCATAGCAAGAGACGCGGTTCAATGCCTGTTGGAGTCGACGCTCCAGAGTTGGCATCTGGGCCGCGCCAAAAGAGATCGAAAGGTCGTCCACGTAGAGCGTAGCGAGAACATCATCCGGCAGCACCGAGGTGATGCCGTTGATGCTCGGGGCAAAGAGTAACACTGAGGACACCTTCCTGCGGGACACCCTCTTCCTGCTCCTTTGGGCCGGAGAGGGCTCCCCCCACCCGTACGCGGAATCGACGATCTCGCAAAATTTAGATATAAACATTGGGAGGCGTCCCCTCGCCCCCATCGTGTGAAGAGTCTCCATGATACCGTATCGCCATGCGGTATCATAGGCCTTCTCCAGATCGAAAAACACCGTGGCGTAGTGCTGTCTACGAAGGAAAGCCTCGCAGACGGCACTTTCCAGTCGGAGCAGAGCATCCGACGTGGAGTGGAACTTGCGGAAGCCGCACTGTGCGGAAGACAGATGGCCTCCGCTGTCCAGGAAAAAGGCTAATCTAACATTTACCAATTTCTCCATCAACTTGCACACGCAAGAGGTTAGAGAGATTGGGCGGAAACCGGTCGGAGTAGAGTGATCTCTCCCCGGTTTGCGAAAGGCAAGCACAGTAGCGATTCGCCAGGAGTCTGGGAGAAGACCTTCCACCCAGATCCTGTTGAACAAATCTAACAGAAAGGCCATGCCTCGCTTACCCAGGTGTCGAAGCATGGCGTACGGGACATCGTCCGGACCATGGGCGGTGTCCGCGCACGAAGCGAGAGCGGAACGCAACTCACTAACGGGAAACTTGTCGTTGAAGGGTTCTCCGCCTCTGGAGGTAAAGTCCAACCGGCGGCCTTCCGCGACATCACGACGTGCATTGAATGCTGGCGGAGCAGCATCCCGGCTAGAGAATGCGGAAAAAAGCGGTGATGTCCTCAATGAAGTAGTCAACGAGTTCCCTTGCATAAACTACTCCTTTCAAAAGTTCATGGTAGAGTGCAGCATCACACTCACCGGGGTGCCATGAAGTGTCCAAAGAGCACTTATCTTGGCCGCCTCGGCGGGATTCGCCGCATTAGCCAGAAGGCTCCCGTCCGAAAAACAGGTCATCTTCGGCTCTCTACCAATTGCACTAGCTAATCCTCTCCTCTTATGGATCATATTGCCCTTGGACAACATGGTGCCATCAGTGGAGCGAATAATGAGGAAGCGTTTGAAGCCAGCGGGCTCGAAAACGCCAGGTAACCTCTGAATCAGGGGCCCCAGTTTCATCGAGGCTCCGCCCTGTGCACTTTTGTTCTTAGTCAGGGGCTCCGCAACCGGGAGGGCAGAGGGGCCAGATGTGCCGATCTTGGCTTGGTCGCTTCCAGAGTGGCAGCAGACCCATCCGTCCCAGCAGCCCCCGTGGATGGAGAGGAGCCCCGAGTCTTCTTTGTCTTTTTAGGCTAGGTCTTTTTCTTTTTTGGAGAGGAGGGCGGGGAATGAACCCGCTTCTCACCCCTGCCGGTAGAAGCCCCTAGCCCAGATGTACCGGCCTCAGCCAGGTCCTTCTCTGAAATGGAGAAGGTCCTGGTGGTCGCAGGGGCATCATCCGGAGGAGATCCCTCCCCTCCTTGTACTGCCTGAGAATCCCCAGCCGTTTGAGGAGGACCTTGCATAGGGGCGGATTCGGGTTCGGTGCTTGGCGCCGAGCCCGGATTCCCCCCCATGGAAGGCCCTACCGTCTGAGGCTGGTTTTCCTCAAGGAACATGTCTATCACAGGAAGGGCCTCCAGTTGGCCATCCCCTCCCAGGACATCCCAGGTCCCCTTGGCAGCATCATGAGTCTTTAGTGGGGAGGCACAGGCCTTGACCCCAGCAAGGTTCAATATTCTTGCCAGCAGGTCTTTTGAGGGAAGCGACCGAAGGGGCCTGGCTTCCCTCTACCCCCTAAGGGGATTTGCCCTACCAGGCAGCTTACACGAGGGGCGGTCAGCAATGGGCTGCCTGCTGGCTTTCTTGGCAGTCCCCTTAGAAAGCAAAGGAGGGACTGCCACTGGAAATAGGGAGGCGCCCGAAAGCACCTCCAGAGAAGGGGGTGAGGGGCAGTCCCCTACACCCGTATGCGTAGGAGAGGAGTAAGCCTCCTCTCCAGTTAAACAAGTATGGAGGGTCCCCTGCGCAAGCACAAGGGGGACGGACCTCCATTTTCTCAGTGGAGCTGCCCGAGGGCGGCTCCATTGATTTTCTTGGGCAAGTTGGGGGTTGGGTTTTTTTTTTATTTTCATCATTGGGCATGGTGACCCTATTTGTGCTATGAGACGCAATAGCTCATCACCTCCCGCACTGCAAGAGGTGCTTACAGGCCTGGCAGAGCCAGGCGCCGCCATTTTGGACCACCCCTCCCGCCTGGTGGCCTGACAGTCCATCGGCATGGCGCCTCCACCTTGAACACGGCGTAAAATTGATAGAATGTGAAGAGGAGAGGAAAAGGCATGTGATGAAGGTATAGGTGGGGATGAAGCAGGTTGTTAAAAACCAGCCACCCCAGACCGGAGCTCAGGGGTTAGGGAACATTGTCCCCTCCCCCCTCAGCCCCGATGCGGGACAGTTGGCTGAGGAAGGTCAGCATCTACCCTGTGAAATTAGAGGCTGAGCAGAGAAAGTTGTGCGAGGGGTTGTATGAAAAGCGAGGAAACAAGTGTTTTGAAGGAAGAAGAAAAGGCTAAGCTGGGGTCGGACGGGGTGCTGAGTCCTGTCAGCACGGCAGCCAGGATGGCAAATCGCCGCGCCCCTTACAGGGAGATTGCCCATCTAAGAGGAATGACCAGGCAACTGTAAACAAGGTATACTTATTCATGAGAAAGTGAATATGAGAGGGAAATGTCATTTTAGCAAGGAGGAGGACCAAGAGGACCAATAAGTGCACTTTAATGTATATGAAGAGAGACATATTTGGATCCCTATAACTCAGGGGATGAACTCCTAGCATGGAGAGTGCAGCGACCAATAATGCTTTTGAATGATTAAATGCCATGCCAATGCCTATTCCATCATCATGGTGATAGTGATAGTAAAAATTATTTTGCAAAATTGTATATGATAACTTTAGATGAATCCTGTGATTAAAGAAATGTGATGTTTTTCAAGGACCTTAAAAATGATTACTAGTTTGTGGAAAAAGCGCTGAAAATGGATATTTTGGGAAAGAAAGGATAGAGTAAATAAAAATGGCAGAGAGGTTGTGGATTTTGTCTTTAACATGATATATGTGGTATAAACAGTCTAGGGTGATGACTTTTTTACAACCTCACATCCTGTGTCATAATTTGATGAGCTTTAATCAAAGATTATATAAAATCTTACTTTCAAGGTGATTTGATAAAAAAACCTCATGCACAAAATGATTTTAAAAATTTTATTTGTCAGTTTTTGAAGTCACTGGCAGCATATACAAGATTGAACACAAGCTTATATATATATATATATATATATATATATATATATATATATATATATATATATATAACATTATATAGTTACAATAATGTTATTGGACAGGATGAATCTCACTGATAGGTTGTCCTTGTTGCGGCAGGACCTGTGCCAAATCTTGCATAACTTTGACCTCACACTCACATCACTGGTTGCTTCAGGCAATATTGATTGGAGATTCATCTGTTTTCCAGTGGGTTTTCAAGCATTTGAGACCTGTTGGGTATTCATTCAGAGCGGCAGATAGTTCATAAAAATCTTTAGCGCAGAACAACTGGGTGCTGAACCAATGGTCAGCCCATGAATAAGAAATGAATGAACAGATTTTACGCAGCCTGCTCCGGGTGTCAGGCATCAGAATGAACGCAAGAAGGGCTAGAATGGCACAAGAGTTCCAATGTGCATTGCTGATGTTTGGGATCTTTTGAAACTTTACAAAGGGGACCTAATTCATCTCAGTGAAATGACAGAAGACACGTGTGAGGTGATAGAGAAACTTCATGTCGTCTCTCCAGCCCCCTGTTTCCTTAATCTCAGTTTTACCTTGCTGAAAGCTGCTTTCAATTTATCATAATTGCTCATCAAATCCTGCACAAAGAAGTACTCTATGTTTGGAGATTTAGTCAACCCATGGAGCTCATCGGCCATGACAATGCGAAGAATCCGATCCAAGACATGGTGCTGGCAACTGATGAACTTGGGTTTGGGGTGACCTTTATCTTCAAACATTTGCTGCAGTCGAATAACAACGCCTGTCTTTTTGCCGGTATTCACACTTGTTGTGTCGGCGACAAGCATGACAATTGATCCCCACAGGTTGAACTCCTCTAGCACACCCTGGAGCCCTTTTGCAATTGTTACAGCTTTCCCATCCTTCAATTTGAGCGCAGCCAACTTTATTTCTTTAACTTGATTCTTGAGGACCACGACCTGATATTCAAAGTCTTCAATGTGTTTGCTGTCAAAGTGTAAGCTCTACTTGTTCAGATGAAGCATGCTCACCAAGTGCTTCTTCAGCTGAGCAGCTCTTGTGTAGATAGCCTTGTGGATTGCTGACTGACATGGGGTTGGGATTTCAATGCCCTCACCAGACCAGAAAGCTGGCAACATACCTTTGCTGCTCTGTGGAACTACAGCTTTGAGCTTGTAGCAAGGAGTCTTGCTAGCGTGTTGGGTTATGCTTCCTTTTCCTCGGTGATGCTGCATTCTCATCCTCCCAAGAACTGTCTTCGCTGTTATTGGATGAGTCTGTGCTAGTTTTGGAATAATCAGGTGGTGCTGAGCTGGAAAGTGGGGACACAGTCGCCTCCATTGCCTTCTTTTGCTTGGATGGGTAGATGGTCTTGGCACTAGCAGTTTTACCAGTGGAATAACCAACCTGGCCTTTGGTCAAAGGTGCTGTTTATAGTGGTTTTCATCTTATTTGCACAACCAGTTGCCTTTCATGTCAAACAGTTCATTCAAAGAATTAAAGTTTTGTTTCTTTCTGCAGTACTCATAGTCTTTCAGAAGGTTATCTAGTTTTGCACAAATGGCTTGATCAGATACATGCGGGAAATTCAATGTTTTGCTCCATAGGGCTTTTACCTCCACAACAATTAAGCCGATCCTCTCCCTCCGTTCTTTGGCAGTGGATTCAAGAAATTTGAAGCGTCTAACGATGTAGATTTTCAGGGGTATGCGACTCCGTTCACTTAAGGGTGCTTCATAAACTGCCATGTTGCCTCTTCTTGATGGTGCTTGAAACTGGACTAAGTTATTTGTCCAGGTTTTCTTGTTCTTCTCTGTGTTAAAAAAGCTCTTCTTGAATGACATGTTTTGTACTCAGCAACAGAAATAGAAAATAAACCTAAATATTAAATAGGAAAAAAATTAAAGAAACTGTTATTGAGCTTTTATATATTTTATTAAAAAACAAGCAAATTACAATTATAAAAAATAAGAGAGAAGGCAGACACTAATAAAATATTATATGCTATTATATTATATAATTAGTGAGAGTTAAATGTAGCTCACCAAATAATACCAGGATCTCTTTACAATAAACGCTGGAGAATACAAAGCAATTATAATAAGGAAATAATAATATCAACGCCGTTAAAAGTGAACTAGTAACTACCCGCTTTAAACATCTTGCTTATATACGGCACACAAAATGGCTGAAGAAAATTCTGGAACTCTACAGAATTCGCCCAAGCGATGATGTGATGATTTTCTGGAACATTCTATACAACTCTATGGTACATAAATTATTGCACAAGTCTGTTTGATGACTTATATATTTAATATAAATATTTTAACACATATAAAATGCTAAAATGGCTTATATTACATTTCAAAGTGGTTGGTGTGTGACCTTTTTCAATATTTCAATGGAATAAAAGTTTTATACTACAGGAAATAATTTTTGATAAAAAAAGTCAAAAAGTCATCACCCAAATAAACACTTTCTGCATGAAAACAGCAATTACACATATCAGGGTAAAGTGTGAGTGGAAATCATAGAGTTATCACTGCAGACCTGTTGATTTTTCAACCCTAAATTACTATAGAAAATTGTTTAATAATAAATCATCCAGAACAGTACCTGAATCATCATCATATGAAGAATTAGTGTGACTGTGTTAATACTGGATTTGAGTTTTGGACCAGGAGATACCAATGAAGGATCCTTTCTTTCACTATGTAGCTCTACCAGAACTTGCTCTAAATCACACAAATAATTAAGAAGAACCTGGAGAAGAAAAATTAAAAATAATTTAGGTTCAAGAAAATTTTTATGTCTTAAACTGAATATTTACAGCAAAACTTCTTACAGAAAACATCAATGGGGAGAAAAACTCTTAAGCTATAGTAGAGGCTACATAGAGCACTTTCAGGCAGATTGCACCAGCGAGATCAATGAATGTGTTACTAATGGGATCCTATACAAGAGATAAACTTTGCAGCCCAGCATCTTTATCCATTTCAAATAGTTTTTGTTTTTGGTCAGGATTTGACCACCAACTTGTGAGGTTTCAGTTGGGAGCTCTTTAGTATTTTGGAATCCATCAAGCCACTAACTGCATCCTGTGCAGGTGGAACATTCCCATGTACACACACACATCAACCATGTAGGTAGAAAAAAAAAGGGGGGGGCATTTACCACTGATTTGCACTCATTTAAGATACCTTTTATTTCTCAGTGGGAACCTACTGATTAATGTGGGATCTGAACCACAAGTATCTACAGTGTATGGTTTCTAGAGTGAAATTGACTTGATTTAGGACTTGAATAGGAAGCACTGTTTCTACTCTCATAGACCTTTGTCCCATGCAGTAAGTGTATACATAAAACTTGCACACGTATTTGGATGGAAGTTCCACAAAGATGATTTCCCCAGTGGAGAGGCAGTATGCCTGGGAACCTGGTCTTAAAAGAGGGGCCTCATTTCCTACCTAACACATGCCAGGAAGTGTCTGCATATCACCTTTTTTTAAAAAAACATTTTGAGTGGCCATCTCACAACTGCCCTCTAGGCCTAGCTCGGAGGAGACGCGGAGGCCATCTTCGAACAGAAGACCCTCACAGGAATGGCCGTATGCTTCCCAGAGGCAGAATCTCGGGCGCTGTTGCCTGGACAAAACGCTGAAGGCCCTGTCCGTTTTGAGGACTTATTGGGGGAGGTTGGGCTTGCCATGCGAGTCTTTTTCCTCCCTCCACCTCAAAACCTGAGGCGGTCGTGGCGGCTTCGGAGGCGGGGGGGCCCTCTTTTCGAGGAACCACCGTCTCGGAGCCACTCAGCCCACCACTAGGCGCGGGCGAAGGAGCCGAAGCTCCTTTCTTGCTGTCCTCCTTTCATGGGCCAGCTTTAGGAACCATGGAAGATGGCTTGGTGACCAAGTTCAGGGGTGTTGCCTCCTGTGATTCAAAAGACTAGGTGGAGGCGCGTGGCCGTTTCACCTTACGGGAAACGGTCACGCTGGGGGAAGAGGGGGGAGCCCTGGTTTTAGCCAGGACTGGGTATGAACCCTTTTTGCCGTCAGCTTTACCGAATGGGCACCCTCTGCTCCTGGCCCATCCACTTGTTGGCCTGGATGGGCCAAGAGCCGAGCGTGCCTTTCTAACTATTGAGGCATTAGATGTCCCAAGAAGAGCTGGGCGCACCAGGACCAAATCCTTAGCCTCGCGGAATGAGTCGATCCTGAGCCTGAACGGCCAGGAATTCTTTCTCAAGGAGATATGCACAACATTGCTTCGAAGAAGCGGGGTGCGGCTCTGCACAATTGACACACTTGGCCACACACGATTTAGACTTATCGTGTGTGGCCTTGGAGCAATTTACACAGAATTCGGGTGACCCCGACTTTGCACATCTACAAGAATGATTCTATGGCCGAAGCGGTGACAGTAATAGCACCGCCGCGGCAGTGGCACGAATGCCTTCACGCGGTAGCGGTACCAACCGGCACGCACCGACTCAGGAAGCTCTACACAGTCGAACTTGATGAAGAGTGTAGGTGTGGGTCTCGAGGCCCCTCCCTATTTTCTCATCACACATTCGACCTTGACCGCCCCATGGTTGGCCAGCTCTAAGGTGATGTCCTCTATGGAGTAGTCAACGAGTTCCCTCGCATAAACTACTCCTTTCACAAAGTTCATGGTAGAGTGCAGCGTCACACTCACCGGGGTGCAAGAAGTGTCTGAAGAGCACTTATCTTGGCCGCCTCGGCGGGATTCTCTTCTGATGGATCATGTTGCCCTTGGCCAACATGCTGCCATCAGTGGAGCAAATAACGAGGAAGCGTTTGAAGCCACCGGGCTCAAAAACGCTAGGTAACCTCTGAATGAGCGCCCCCGATGTTATCGAGGCTCCGCCCTGTGCACTTTTGGTCTTAGTCATAGTCAGGGGCTCCACACACAGGGGGGGGGAGGAGGTAGAGGGGCCGGATGTACCGATCTTGGCTTGGTCGCTTGCCAAAGTGGCAGCAGACCCATCCGTCCCCGCAGCCCCGGTGGATGGAGAGGAGCCCCGAGTCATTTTCATCTTTTTCCTTTTCTTTTTATGAGAGGAGGGTGGGGAATGAACCCGCTTCTCCCCTCCGCCAGCAGGAACCCCCAAGCCAGATGGACCGGCCTCAGCCAGGTCCTTCTCCGAAATGGAGAAGGTCCTGGTGGTCGCAGGGGCACAGGTTGGAGGAGATCCCTCCCCCCCTTGTACTGCCTCGGAGACCCCAGCTGTTTGAGGAGGACCTTGCATAGGGGCAGATTCGGGTTTGTTGCTTGGCGCCGAGCCCGGATTCCCCCCCATGGAAGGCCCTACCATCTGAGGCTGGGTTGCCTCAAGGACCATGTCTATCACAGGAGGGGCTTCCAGTTGGCCATCCCCTCCCAGGACATCGCAGGTCTCGTTGGCAGAGTCACCAGTAATGTGGGGGGAGGCACAGGCCTTGACCCCTGCAAGGTTCAATATTCTTGCCAGCAGGTCTTTTGAGGGAAGCGACCGAAGGGGCCTGGCTTCCCCCCCCCCCTAAAGGGGTTTGCCCTACCGAGCCGCTTACACGAGGGGCGGTCGGCAATGGGCTGCCTACTGGCTTTCTTGGCAGTCCCCTTAGAAAGCAAAGGAGGGACTGCTGCTGGAATTAGGGAGGGGCCTGAAAGTACCTCCAGAGAAGGGGGTATGTGGGAGTCCCCTACACCCGTAGGCGTAGGAGAGGAGTAAGCCTCCTCTCCGGTTAAAGAAGTATGGAGGGCCCCCTGCGCAAGCATAAGGGGGACGGACCTCCATTTTCTCAGTGGAGCTGCCCGAGGGCGGCTCCGTTGATGTTCTTGGGAAAGTTGGGGGTTGGGTTTTTTTTTTTTTTTTTCATCATTGGGCATGGTGATCCTATTTGTGCTACGGACGCAATAGCTCATCACCTCTTGCAGTTGCCTGCACTGCAAGAGGTGCTTACAGGCCTGGCAGAGCCAGGCGCCGCCATTTCGGACCCCCCCTACCGCCTGGTGGCCTGGCAGTCCATCAGCATAGTGGCTCCACCTTAGACACGGCGTAAAAAAGATAGATTTTGAAGACGAGAGGAAAAGGGATGTGAGGAAGGTATGGGTGGGGAAGAAGCAGGTTGTTAAAAACCAACCACCCTAGACGGGAGCTCAGGGGTTAGGGAACATTGTCCCCTCTCCCCTCAGCCCCGATCCGGGACGGTTGACTTGAGAAGGTCAGCATCTACCCTGTGAAATTAGAGGCTGACCATTGAAAGTTGTGGGAGAGGTTGTATGAAAAGCGAGGAAACAAGTGATTTGAAGGAAGGAGAAGAGGCTAAGCTGGGGTAGGACGGGGTGCTGAGTCCCTTCAGCACGGCGGCCAGGATGGCAAATCGCCGCGCTCCTTACGGGGGGCAGAATGGCAGTGTGTGATAGCTAGAAGAGCTTTTACTACTTTGGCAATATTTTCTATTTTTAAATTAGATTTAAATACATGGAGAAATTGATAGAATTGATCACTACTGGCAAAGTAGTGATCAATTCTATCAATTTCTCCATCATATTTTAAAGTCATCAAACATCTCGATTCATCATGCAAGAGGTTCTCCCTTACTTCAAATGGCAGTATTTTGCTGACTTTCTGAAAGTCTGATACATTCTTGGTCCTCTGCTCAGGCTTCAAAAATCTGCAATATTTTAGAGATATATCTGTTTTTAAAGACAACTTCTTTAAAATATGACTGCAGCTCTTTTTATAAAATTCTATGCAACCATTAAAAAACCTTTCCTGATCATTTTTGGAAAGACTTTATTAATGATTTTGCTTCATTACAGCATTGCACATTCTGACCCTTTACAAAATCACCTGATATATTTCTATCCAGTAAATCTTCTAAGGATTGCAATGAGGGATTTGTGGAGGAGATGAGTGATGGAGAAATAACTATTTGCTAAGGTGACAACAATTTCCTTCAAATCAAAGTACAAATCTTGAATGAATGGAGCTTTTGATTGATATTTATTTAGGAGCTTTGAAAATATTTCTGCTGATCTGGACAGAAAATACAGCTCAGCTATTATTGAAGACTTTTTCAAACATTCTCTGACCTTTGTGCAGTAAAAATTACTTAGGAGACTTTTTTGCTTGGCAGGAATGTACTCCATGAAATATTCATGTATTGCTTCCCATTGATCGATAAAGGTTTTGCAGCTGATTCAAATATAAGCCATCAATTTGAAACGTGGCAAATATGTTTATTTGGGAACAAACTAATTTTTGTTGAATAAATTCAAAATCTTCCTGATGAGAGGTGCCAGTTTTGAAAAAAAATTGAATGCACACATTAACAAATCAGATGAATCATTATCAAATCCTGCCTTGATTCCATCTTCACATGCATTGTGCAATATGTGCAAGTTGCATGACCCAACATTAATAGATTTTTATCTCTTACTTTTTTAACTTCTTTATTTAACAAGTTAAAACCTTTTTAATTTACATTTGGGCCACCTGCACCTAACATAAGGAGATTGGCTAGATTTAATTGAGCATTGTTAAGAAAATCTAAAATTTTATTTAGCAGAATTTCTCCCGTGTCCCATGAAGAATGTCTCTAAGTGATGATTAATAATTTCTTCATTCCTTTCTGACCAATAAGGCACTAATAGTTGGAGTTCTTTATAACCTTCATTATTCTTCATTTCGTCTGACATAAGTGCAAAGTAAGAAGATTCCAAATCATCATTAGTATTTCTCTAAAATATGGGGACAATGCATATTTAACTAAGTAACTCAGTTTTGTTGGGCCAATGCTCAAATCCGTTGGAAGTCCTTCTAGGAACATTGCAGTCCACTCCTCTATGATTCCTTCATTGGAAGCTAAGGAATGATTACTTTTACAATTTCCATTGCATAAATTAGTTCAGCCTTATATGCTGCATCCTTTTTCGAAAATACAATGATATTATTATTATTTAGTATTTTAAATTTTATTGTTATCATTATGGGTTCTCAAGTGAGGTATATAAGTATGTACCTAGTCAAAAAAAGCCTCTAGAGATGTAAGGACAGTCTCTATCTGGGGTTTGAGGGGGACTGGAATCGATTCTATATTCTCAAAGTTAGGAAAAAGGATTCCAAAAGGGACCTGCCACTAATATGTGTTGAGAATGGTGTCCCTCTAGTTACAGGACCAAACCAAGACAACTGAAAATAAAAGATATTTCCTAAAAATGATCATAACTCTAAATTGATGTGACATTAATAATCAACCTTAAACAGACCTATTGCACTTTTTTAAAGTAAATTTTACATTATATTTTTTCCTCAACTCTTCCAATTTCATTTTTAGAAATGAACAGACAGATAATGAGTTACCTATGTATAATTCCTTTATATACATACATACCTATAATTATAAGCATAATAAAATACCTATTATTTTTTTTATCCTTTAAGGTTAAACGCCTTTCTTTCGGTGCCCCTTTGAATAATTTCATCATAATTTCATCACCAGAGGAAATCCCTAAGCGATGTAAAGTTGTTTCTATAAGGAGTTCACCCCATATACTCAACACAATTGGGGTTGAATGTAGAGCCAACTTAGCACTAATATAAACTAGGTATACCCTCTATGTTACTCAGAAATCTATTGGTTTATAATAATTAACTGAGGGATGATCATTATTTGAAAGTAGATAGAGGTATTTATAAAAAAAAGTGAAAAAGTAACACATTTTATGAATAAGAGACCCATTAAGGGAAAACATGTGAGTCTACTGGGAGGCCTTAATTTAAAAATAATTATATTAAAGGAAAGCTTTAGTAAAAATTCTAAATTACCTGTTTATCATTGGTTTTTAGAAGAAGTGTAGAAATTACTTCTGCAGTACTTCTCTGCATAAATATATTTTCACTTCTTATAGATGGGAGCAGTAAATTTTTCCATAGATCTACATTTGAGAACAAAGAGCAAGGGAGGTTAAAATATGTAGGTATTAATTTCCTTTAAACTGTTGCTTGGGACAAAAGAAATTTTCCACCAAAATCTGGGAATAAATTTTACACACATAGAAAAGGCCTAAGATCCTAATGAGTTAGTCCAATGATTTAGAGAATTCAATTTTAAGGGTTATAGAAACAGCCAAAAAGAGTTTGCAACTAATATATAAGCAAGCCCCACTTCATACTACTTTAAACATTGCAAAATTCAGTTACTATAATTTGGAAAATCCTCAGTGCATATTTTGTTGTTGTCATGTGTGATTGTGTGCAGTACACTCTTCCATTTTTATGTTGTTGAGTTTGTTGGTATATATATTTTTTGTGAGGATTGTGGAAGGGGATGAGATCAAAAGCTTTGCTGATGTTAAGCGTTACCAGGTGTGCTCTCTGTGGTTCTGCTTGGTTGATGCCATTGTGGAATCTTTATGCGAGGCCTGTGAGAAGAGTGGTTGAATGTAGTGTTCTGAAGAAACCATTTGTAGGTGATAAGGGAATGCATGTATTGATCTGGTTTAGGATTAGGCACTATGATTTTGGAGGGGGTACAGAGGAGTGATGGGTCAGTTTGAGGAAGGCAATGCAGGGCCTTTGTTGGGTTTAGGGATTGAGAGCATTTTACCATGATTCCAGATGTTGGGTATCTCATTGTGTGAATACCTAGTTTGCAATGTTGGTAAGCTTTTGTATTCTATGTGGTCTAAGGTATATGTTACTAATGTTGTCTGGACTACCACAGGCAACTGAATGTTTGAGATTGTGGATGACATGATTCATTTGGGTTTGTAAAAGGTAGTCTGGGTTGGTGAGGAGAAGTTGTTTACATTAGATGACTTGTTGATTGTCCACATTGGGGTTTAAATTTCTGTGGGAAGTGTTTGATAAGGTATATATTTGTTTGAGGGCATGGCATCTGCTGTGGTGATTTCTGCATTTGATTGTTAGTGTTTAGTATTATGTAGTGTTTGCTGGGGTTTGTTCTGTGGTCAAGTGTTTTGACAAAGCTTTGCCGGTGTAATATTTTCTGTTCTAGTATTTTGTCATTTATTTGTGTGTTTAGAGCTTGTATTTATTGAGCTATGTCTAGTGTGAAGGTTATCCAGAGTCGTTTTAGTCTGTTTCCTTGTCTGATGAGGCTTTGAATTTTTATTGTGAAATTGTGGTTGTATTTTTTTGTCGCCTCTGGGGATGATTTTTGTCTGCATTTTGTAGGATTGTGTTGAAAGTATTTACATTGCTGTTGAGGTATGGAATTGGTGTATTGTTTAGTATTTCAAGGTGCTGTTCTGTGTCTATTGTGAATGCTTGCCAGTTGGCTCTTTTGCAATGTCCCTGCAGAGGGGTACCATATGTAGACTTTTACACCTGGTCACAAGTATTCAGAATTTTTTGTGCATCCACAAAACAAAATTTCAGATTACATCCCAATTAGTTAAACCTTGCCAAACCTTGGTGTTGGGGAGAGTAAGGATCACAACGACACACCTTTAACCCCTTCACTAGGATGGCAAATCTGCATTTGCCATGGCATACACAGTGCACTCCAATTGCAAACACTCATTGGCCATATTGGAAACACATTCAGTTTAGGTTTCTTTCAATTTTGTGGCTACTTATATAAAATTAGAAGCACTGACTTGTAAAATATGGCATCAATCATCATGGTCAGCCAATGAGAAATAGTGTGGGTGTTACTCAATTTTACCCAGCAGTCAGAGCTGTAGTATGGAAAATGTTTCTGATATAACACATTGAGATTGTGCTATATAATTATCATTGAAATTACTTTACTATTTCTCCAATGTCTATAGGGATTTGGATAATAGTCACATTGAATATGAACCCATGGAGATTGGAGAGTGATAATGAAGTGATATATAGTTATTATAGTGACAAAATGGATCCATAGCTTGAAAGGCCAGGATTTCCTTTTCCAGGAGATGCACACCACAGTGCTTTGAAGAAAAGGGGTGCGGCTCTCTGCAATTGACACACTTTGCATTACATGATTTGGATTTATCATGTGTGGCATTGGAGCAACTTACACAGACTTTAGGTAAACCTGATTTTGCATGTCTACATGAGTAAGTGGTATGGCAGAAGTGGTGGCAGTAGCAGCATGAATGCCTTCACCTGGTAGTGATACAAACTGCATACGATTCAGGGAACATGTCACAGATGAACATGACAAAGTGTAGGGGTGGATCTTGAGGTCCATTCCAGTTTTCTCGGCATGAGCTCCACCTTGACCACCCCATGATTGGCCAGCTCTAAGCTGGTCTTCTAATGAGTAATTCACAAGTTCCCTTGTGTAAACCAACCACTTCTTTCACAAAATTCATGTTAAGTGAAGCATCACACTCACCAGCAATCCCAATCAAGGACTGTCTCATCTTGCTTTGTCAAAGCCTGGAGGCTTAAAATGAAGGACTGCATGATGTTAGGGGACATGGACTGACAAGCCCTGCTTTCCCTTGCCACGCTAAGGGGATTGGTTGTCTCTATTGAGCCACCCCCAGCACAAGTGGTCAATTTTGCCTGCCAGCCTTCTCTCTTGGCAGTCCCCTGTTATAGGAAAGGAGGGACTACCACTGTTAGGGAGTTGGAATTGCCCGAGGGCACCTCCAAAGAAGGGGGTGAGGGGGAGGCTACCACACCAGTAGGCTTGGGAGAGGAGTAAGCCTCCTCTCTGGTAGATGAGGGTTAGAGGGGACCCTGGGAAAGGAAAGGTGGCCACTTCTTTTTCAGAGGTGGAGCTACTTAATAGTGGCTCCAAAGATGGCAAAGGTGAAGTCCCTCCATTGCTCAAAGGGATGCCTTAATTTTCATCCTCCCCAGCACCTAGGGAGTGAGAGGCCAGGCTTGGAGGTGGGTCTCCATGCGCTTTCTCACTATTACCTTGTTTTAACCATAGTTGCTGAAAAATAGAAAAGGGGGCACATGGAAAGTAGCTACTATGATAACCCAATTCATTGGGAAGTTAAGAGAAAAATCTCCATAGGATCAAATATTCCAGAAAGATGGGCTTTGCCAACAAAGCCCACCATTCAGGGGACATTGTCCTGGAGCTTTAACCATAAAGGATGGTGCTAGCATAGGCACCTTATGTGTGGTGGAAGAAGGTGAGCAGTTGATGTCCCAACAACCCTTACCTAATACTTACCCTAAGCAGCGGTTTTTCGGCTCTTACAGCAGGTCGGAACCTCACTTTATACACTGCCACTCAACTAAGGATCATAAGAGGATGAAAGTGCAACAGGAAGTCAGAACCTCCGTGGATAGAAGAACAAGTATGGGAGGGGTTAAGCAGGTATGTAATGAAGAGAAGTAGAAATAGGTGGGTCCACTAATGAGTAGGGTGGGTGATCACCTATTATATCATACCCTGGTAGCAGGTGATCCCAGGATGGCATGCAGACCACCAAGGCACCACGGATACTGGACTGAACTCTGGCCACATGGAAACACTCCTCTTGGTACAAAGTGAACGTAGAAAAAGTTGAGGTGATAGACATAATGATAATAATGGATAATAATAATTAATATTAATAAATAATACTAATAATTATATTACAAAATAATATATAATAATAATAATACCCAGTAATAGGATACACAATAATTATAATATATGATAAATAATAATATATAATTATAAATAATAATTTAACTAATTAATATTAAATAGGTAAAGTAGCGCTGAGAGTGGGGGAGGGGAAAGCGCACCAACAACTTTCCCAGGCCCCATCAGAGACTTCCAAGTCAACCCAGTGACAGGACCTCCCTAATTTACAATCAGGCAGAGAGGATGTACTGCTCCTTCAGGTACCAAGTGTTACAGGCTACACCGAGTATCCCCCTGCAAAGTCCAAGTTCTAGAGGATTCCCACTGGGTACACACTAGACCTATAGCCTGTAGTCAGTTATTGGGGCTAGTGAGTCAACTTCCATCTGAGAAGAAAGGGGGCAGGTACACCAGCCCCCAGGGGTTCAAAACAGTTTCTATAATAGCAGTAGGCATGGCTCAAAAGGCCCTACCAAAATTTGCTCCTCTAAAGGAATTTGCCCTATTAACCCACTCCCACTGCAAGCAGTCCACTTTGGGCTGCCAGCTCACTCCGACTTAGTAGGCCCCTGCAAAAGGAAAAAGAGGGGCTGCTAGTGTTGGTTAAGTCAAGTCATCCAAGGATGATTCCAAGGAAGGGTTTGAAGAGAAAGTCACCTTACCTGTAGAATTAGGAGAGAGGGAAACACCCTCTCTGCTAAGAGATTCTTGGAAGGTCCCCCATCACAGAGGTGGAGCTGACTATGGATGGTTCTGAAGATGGCAAAGTAGCCATTTGCCACACAAATATGGTTGTAGGCAAGCCTCTTCATCCACCCATCAGCATGGCACTGTTAGAGTTTTCCTCAACCATCCTGACACCAAGTTTAGGTAAGGAATTTAGAAGAGGGATGCAGTCTGAATTTTTTTTAGCAAGAACAAGCCAACACTCTGGAAGCTTGTGACCAATGAAAAATAAAAAAAGTGTTGGTGCATTATATCCCACCTATCTCATCTCTCAAGTTTTCAATTTTGAGGGAGGGAGGAACCCTGGTTTCATTAATAGTTGGTGTCTGCACATGTGCAGCAAAGTACACCAATCATAACTTGGCCAGTGGACGAGTCTCTGCCCAAAGGTTGCAGCTCTCACTCAACTGAGCAGTCAGAGAGGCATGGCAGATTGTACTAATTATCAACAGAATGGCTAAGATCTGTTGTGACTGACCCAGAGAAGGGATCCTGAGACTTTTAGGTTGCATGGCAGCCAACAGGGTAGTAAAACCTACCCACCATAAGCAGTACAGCCTTATGCAGCCCGTGACAGGGCAAGGGGTTATTGGAGCAAAACTGATCTTCAGAAATAATCAGACCCCAACACCCAAGACCTGCTCTCTTGCAACCTGTAGGACTTAAAGGGCATTGTTTATAGAGGTTCCAAAGCCTCTCTCTTGACACAGCATGATGTAGCTGGTCAGGTTATTAAACCTAGACAAAGGGTTAAGGGGATAGTGGTAGAGAAAAGGGAATGCTGAGAGGGGATGAGGAGGAAGGGCACAAAACTTCCCACAGCCCCATTGGACTGTTCAAATTAATCCAGTAATTAGGCTTTCCTAATTTGCAGTCAGGCTGGGAGGGAAGATGTGCAGCTCTGGGTAACAAGTCAAGTGTACCTTAGTACACAGGGTTACCCACTGCAGGGGTGCCTCCCAGAAGATCCCAATCTATTCCTATCTCCCATCGGGAATGGAGGACACTCTTCCTTCTAATATTTGAGTTTTTGAGAGACACCTGAGAAAGTGCGGTAGGGAGGTGGTAAAGGGCAAACCATTACGATGAGTATTTTTTGTAAATTCATCATTGGACATGGGAGAAGCAGGATGCCCAGGGAGCTGAGGCCGGAATGGGCACAAAGGGTGCCCATTGAACTGCCTTGGCACTATTGGGAAATACCTTTCCCACCCAGTGGGCAAACATTCAGCAAACCACTGAGTTTGGAGTTAAAGGATACAGAAGCAAAGAAAAATTGTGATGGTAGAATGGAAAAAGGGAGGGTATAATAGTCTGCACAATTAGCTGCTAGCTACAAGAGATAGGTGAGAAGAGGCTTATAAAGAAAATGGTGAAATAAAGGTAAAATTTTTAGCATCTGAAAGAATAAAGCTCAGGTAATCTCAATCTAGTCTGAGATTTCTGGGAGCACTGGGGCTAGAAGGGTGTAGTACTCCTTCAGCAACCAGTCCACAGAAATTCAGACCCCAAGAGAAATTGTATAATGCAAAAGAAATCTTTTCAATCAACTTATGATAAGTAATTTTTTGAGAAATAATTAAGAAATATATAATCCCAATTTTTTAAGATTGACCTAATAAGTTTGTCTTGGATGCTAACGCAAGCTTTTAAAATATTTTGATACTTTCATTGCTAACACAAAAGTTGGATGATACATTGTAGCAATTTCCATTAATTGCTAATGTGAATTAGTCTTATGTAAGTAAAAAGTGGTCTGATTGTGCAAAGATTGTTTTTCTTTTATAAACTAATTAATAATTATAAAAGCAGCTCTTACCATTATTTTGTATCCACTCCCTGCCTGATTTATGATCCAAAAGAGCCTCTGTAACTTTTAAAGATGTAGAAGAAAGAGTTGCATTCTTTTGAAGGATCATGATTTTATCTTTGAAGCAATTTATTATCTATAAAAAAACAAATTCTCCATAATCTAAAATGAATTATGATAATATTATATATATATATATATATATATATATATATATATATATATATATATATATATATATGACATAAAAACCCACTTAAGAAAATAAAAATGATTCTAAGCACATCTGTCTTTATTATCCAATTATCCAAGACTTCCTTTGGGAATGAGAACAGAGGCATTTGGAAGGCTTTATAAGTAAGAAGGATTTGCGTATCTGACTTGAAGTCAGTTGGGCAGGACTAAGGAGCATTGAGTAAATATTTTTTGGCTTTGAATTTTAATTAAGTATATGATGATTGGATTGAGGTTTATGTTAAAGCTGTCAATAAAATGTATACAAACACATTCCAAAATAATACATGAAACAGTATTGGTACAAATTTGAAATGGAACCAGCACTGTGCCAATTAATTATATAATCAAATGTGAACAAGTGTACAAACAGGGTGCTTTGTGCATTATAGTTGCATACATTGGTTAGACGTTGTCTAATGTGAACATGTACACATCTACATTAAATCATGTAATAAATTATGTGATATAGGTTAAGAGAAATGACTAGGGAATATCATTCTTCAAAGAAAAATTTGTATGAATTCTCATTTTAAGAGACTGATATAGTTCCTACTTTAGAAAGTAAGTTCTTCCAGGAATTAAGAATTGTGTTCGAAATTGGACAAATTCTACACACTAAAATATGATCCCACATTTTCATATGGAAGGTTATGCACATATGAAACTAAATCACTCACCCTTCATGCCAACAATCTTATATTTATTGCCAAAATATAGTATAAATTGAGAACTCAAGATTTAATATTTTAATGATCCATGAATAATTCCTTGTTATTTTTGTAGTTCTAAGAGTGTATAAAGTTGGGAGTTGGAATGAACTTTATAAGAAAAACTACCTTGAACTAAATTTTTTAAACAAAAATAATAAAAAAGAAGGAAAAGGACAGGAAGCACGCTCCGACATCGGGTGGAGGCCTGCCTTTCCCGGATGCAGGAACCTGCAACCTACAATTTTATTTTTAAAAATACAGTTAAATAAAGTGGAGGAGGCTGGACTCCTCCAAAAAGTCATAAAGTCCACAAGTCAGTGTGCACGAATCCGTCCTGAGTACAAGGGACAAGCGGTAGTGACCACGCTCATCCCGGGTACAGGGACAGGTAGCATGCGCAAAGATCACCCAGACTGGCACATTCAACAAGAATGTGCCGAACAGTCTGGGGGACAACAAAGTCTCTCACAATATGGTGCAGGCGAGTGCTCCATCAAATGGCGGTGCATCCTGCGAGTGTGTCTAATTCGGAGATGACAGAAAGCAACCTGAAGCCCTTGTGGCATTGGGGGATAGGTCCTTGGGAACAGTCGTGATGCAATGGCACAGAATTTAGGTTCCCTTCAACCATCTCCCATCTTCTTTGCCAAGCAGCCCATATTCCTGCCATGTAATCGGTGTGAGGAAGAGTGAAACACTGGTCTGGTCGCCCAGTCTTCGCAGACTCTTTGGCGCCCTCATTCCCTACATGTCCAGGAACTCAGCAGAAGATCTTGACATCTGCTGGGGTTACCAAAACCATAATGTTATGGATATCCCGAACCAGGGGATCCAGAGATTCCAATGCCCCAAGAGCACTAAGGACACTTTGTGAGTTGCTATAGATCCCAATCCGGTCTCCAAACCGGGCACGTTGCATAATCTCCCATACCGAGCAGTGTATTGCTACTAGTTCAGCCATGAAGACAGATACAGCGCCTGGCAGATTCCTGCTGACTTCAAACAGAGGAGATACGGTATGGAAACCGCCCCCATCTTGGGACTTGGAGCCATTGGTATACACTGGCACGGTTCCAGCGTGACATGAGGTGTGCTCCAAAAAGGTCGAACATAATACTCCCAGCGCTGTACAAGCTTTGGGAGCAGAGGCGTGGCAACAAATGGTCAAAGGTGCTACCCTCTAGGGTTCTTGTCCTGGGCCAAACCAGGTGTACCACCGGCCCTAAACCCAAGGGGCTTATGGTATGACTGGCGTCTCTCAGCAGCATAGGCACTGTCAGAATCAGCTGCGGATGCAGTGAGAGCTATTGGCGAATGAGGGAGGCGAATGATGCACTGTGCACGGCCTAGAGTGAGTGGCATCTCCCCAGCATCTCCCAGTAGGCTCTCAATTGGGAAAGTGTGGAAAGCACAGGTCGCCAGGCGAATCCAGTCCACCTTCCGCAATTCATGCTCAGCTACGGATGCATAAAACTCGCATCTGTAGTTGAGCTTTGAACAAATAAAGGATAAAAAAAAAGTGAATATGAACCACCCAGGTGAGGCATCGGTCAAATACAAGACCAAGGAAATGGTGCGATTCAACCACTTCCGGGCATACCCCATTAAGAAACAAGTCTGAGTCAGGGTGGAGCCATGGATGGTGGCAGAAGTGAATCACCTTATTCTTGGACAAGGAAAACCGAAACCTGTACGCTTTGGCATAGCGAGAAATGTGGTTCAATGCCTGTTGGATTTGATGCTCCAGAGTTGGCATCTGGGCTGCAGCAAAAGAGATCGCAAGGTCATCCACATAGAGCGTAACAAAAACATTTTCCAGCAGCACCGAGGTGATGCTGTTGATACTAAGGGCAAAGAGTGTGACACTGAGGACACTTCCCTGTGGTACACCCTCTTCCTGCTCCATTGGGCCGGAGAGGGCGTTTCCTCATCAGTACATGGAAATGACAATCTCGTAAAAATTCAGATATAAAGATTGGGACATGTCCCCTTGCCCCCATGATATCATATCACCATGCAGTATCATAGGCCTTCTCCAGATCGAAAAACACTGAGCTTTGAACTCCTCCACTGATGTCTCGCATTTCAAATCGGTAATGGTATCTCCTGCTAGCTCCTTCTCCTTAACCTACAACAACAGAAGCCTCTCCATTTTGTCATGGATGCTTACCCTTTGGCAGACATTACACTCTTGATAGCATCTTTCTGTTTGAGTATTGTACAGAATGTTGATGTACTGTGTTCATACGGCCTGGCTAAATCACTCACTCGTACACCTTGCTCATGTTTTTTTTTATTATTTCATGTTTAATTTCCAGTGACATCGTGTTTTTTCTTCTCACTAGTTGCCTTAGCACTCACTTTCTTTTGAATCATGATATAACACAAAAATATTCACAAAATCAAATAATAAAATCACATACAGTGTAAAAACAAAAGCTGGCTCGTATCTCGGAATACTCGTATGTTGGTTCACCTGTATGTTGAGGTATTACTATATGTATATAATATATAGTCTCAATGTTTTGTTAAACTACTATAATAAATATTTAAATATACTTGTTCTTATTGAACCTTATATTATGGCTGCTACTGCATTGGTACTCCTTGTTGGTATATTAATAAAGTGACAAAAAATTATCAAAACATTCCATTGACCTTCAACTTGCTCTATCCCTTCATGTTTTCCCAATCCAGAGAACTTAAATTAATGTCACCTAGAATAATTGAATTTGCTTCACATCCTTTACTTATTTCTTATGTATTTCATCAGTCTGTCCAGGTGGTCTGTAAAAGTCTGCCAAGTGTAGAATCCTATTTTTACTGCCCTAATATTTATCTACAGTGACTCAACTTCTTCCTACTTATCAAATTATTTAGATTTGAAGCAATGCTATTTCTTATATAACTAATCATCACACCACCATTCCTGCCTTTCCTTTGACTAATGTATATATCATATCCCTGTAGATCAAATTCATCCACATTTTAATTAAAATTAATTTCACTAACCCATGATTCTCATCAGATACTTAACAAAGTGTAGATTATATTTATCATGATGTTATTTTGCGTATCACTAGGAGACAATATACCATTTGTGTACGTTTTACAAAATATACTTAGTACAAGAAAAGATGAACACTACAAACTATTAATTATTTGTATATGAATAGCAATTTTTATGCATTTACCCTTTGGGGGAATTTTAAAATGTATTAAGGGCACCTTTATTAATTTTGATTTTTATATATCCAGAGAAAAAATCACAAATAATTTGGTTTGATGTGGGAACTGACGTAATATCTGTGCATTTTCCAGTCAATAGAAAGAAAATTTATGTTGCATTGTAAACACAATGTAGTGTATGAGGAAGCAAGCAATAAATGAAAAAAACAACAACACGAGGATAGGGAAATGAATATTCTGAGTACTTACAATTATTTCATGTTCATTATCAAGAAATAACAAAAAAACAGGAGTGAACTTGAAATAGAGTTCACAAGTACTCAAGAGTATTTGGTTCTATTTCCTTGTATTTATATTGAAAAGAACTTTTGTAATTAAAAAAAATCATGGTGCAAAAACAGAGATAATTTTAATTAGTATAGAAAAGGGAAATGGATAGATATAACAAAAGATAAAGAGAAAGAATAAGAATTAATATATAAAGTCAAAATCTTATCAAGATATTCAGGACTGAAAGAAATGATTGTTAGTTTGGGAAATGAGACAATTAGAAAGATAAAAATTGACCTTGAAACGCTTTATCAATGGTAGGGGTTTTACCACCAATCTGCACTCATTTAAGATGCCTTTATTTCTATTTAGGGGACCTGTTGATTAATGCAATATCTGAACCACAGGTATCTACAGCATATGCCGTTGCATGAAGTCTGACCAAATCATGGGAGGTTAAATATTAAATGAATGGAGCTGGCTTGGAGAGGACTTATTGGTCCTTGATGTCCTTAACTTCTAATAATTTGTTAAATTTTATATTTCACTCCCAATGACTTGCGATGATTAGGAGAAATACACACATTTTAGAATCCCATAAAACTTGTATGAATATAGACCCATCAAATATCAACACAATTCAGAATTTAGTACATTCATAGTGAATAAAAAATGTGCTAAATCATCATAGACTTACTTGTTGCTGGCATAGTAAATGAAAATTTTCCTCTTTCATGATTACACAAGCTAAGCAATGAAGTGCCAAAGCCACATATATCCGATTCTTTTCATTCTTAATAAATTCTTCTTCTAATGCTTCAGAGATGAATGTAAATAATCCAACATGCTGACACCATATGAAGGCTATAGGATCAGAAAGTTTGATACATTTATAATGGTGCTAATATATGAATTAATAAAGAAAGAACATTTTTATAACTTTTTTATAGACTCACCCTCTGCTTATTAGTTTTCAAAAGGGCATTCCATAAGTTGTCTCTATTTGCATCATAAGAAATTGGACAGAGTAACGTGCTATTTCCTCTGCAACTCACTAATTGATTTCAAGCCTTCCTACTCTAGATAAGCAAGGATGTATCTTGCCCCAATAATGTTTTGGATTATGTTCTTCCTAAGGTGACATCTTTTCTGAGAGGGATTGAGTAATAGTGAATCTGGTAAGCTAAAAAGACGCTGGCACTAAGGAACTCTTACTAGCATAGTGGATAAGGTGTTGGATTTCCATGTCTAGGTACAGGATTTAATCCTAGCAAGAATGGATAAAATTATAGCACTCATGGGGGACTAGTTGCCTAGTCCTTTGCACAATCTGCAGATTACCATCCTGGAAGCTGCCAAATGGGGTTTTTCATCTCTACACTCAACTTCTATAGAACAAATGAACTTCCCTTGAGTCACAAAAAGGTTCTTATCTACTTGCTGGTTAGTGGCAAAATATACCTCTTTCCCTGACTTTTCCTACCTCAAATGAGGATGAGTCCCTGGTGCCCTCAGGCTTGCCAGCAATTTTGCAATTGATAAAGGACATGTCATAGATCACAGAGAGAGAGAGAGAGAGAGAGGAAGATACACACCGCCTCACCCTTCGACCCCTATAAATCCTCCGGCGCCAGAGTTGGAAGGCAGTATCCTCTATCTGCCCCCATCGGTACCCTGCTCAATTCTCGTAGAATCCTGCAAACTGCCGGTATTCTCATTAATTCACGTGTCTACTTCGACCCACTTCTTAAACGCAGCACGCTCAATCTCGATTTGTGTTACTTGAAAGCAAGATTTAAGTTCCCCCCCTTGTAATAGTCATTATCCAGACTATTGTTTGAGGCAACAGCAACGCGCAACTCTCCTGTGCAAGTGTTCTCTCTTCCCCCCCTCTCCCCCCAGTGGAAGGTGATTTTTGTACCTTTTTTTCTGTTACCCCGGATCTCTAAGATAGTTGACTATTGGCCAACCTACTTTCAGTTAATTTGCAATGTGCTCATAATGTAAACTTCCCATGCACTCGTAAAGCAGAAAGTGTGAACTTGAACCTATTCTAAGACATCTATATTAAACTGGCGTAAGATGTGTAGGGTTAACCTATGACATCTATATTAATCTGGTGTAAGGTGTGTGGGGTTAATCTACAACATCTATATTAATTTTGTGTTGGGTTAATTTTGGTCAATCAATTGATTGAAGTTTGATTAATCTATTGGTTAACCTTGGTTAAAATGTTAATTGTTGACTAATCTTGGTTCTGGTTCTGGAGTTTAAAAGGTGAGAAATAACCATTGCATACCTATTTTGCAAAGTGTATTTGTTCCAGTTGGAATTTTTTTTTTGATTTGATTATTGAGTGACTGAGTTTAACTATTAATTTTATTTCCCCATGGAATTCAATTGTTGTCCTTCGAGGCCTCATCTCATGCCATAAGTTGAAATTATAGAAAAGTAGTAGTATTCTTCATATTGCTGTGCTCTCATCTCAATTATAGTGAAATCTCGACCACAAAAGCTCTCTTGTAAGTGTTCCCCCCCCCCTTGTTTGTGTGTTTGTTGGTTAGCAAAACCATTCTCACTGCCGTTGGTGCCGAAGGAACCCATAATTTCCCTATACTCGTTGTCATGCATTAATTTAATTTTTGTTGTTATGCCCATGGCAGAAACCAGCAAGCATGTCACTGTTTGAAATTTTTAAGGCCCAAGGCGAGTTACTTGGACTCAGTGGAAAAGATTTGATGGCCTACATCCAAGAAGAGAAAGAGAAGAAAAGGAATGAGAAGAAAGAGAGAATTCGCTCTCACAAATTGGAGATGAGCAGAGTGAGGAACAAGACGCTCTCCATAAACTCCTCAAGTGTTAGGCTAGACGCACTGCAGTGTGCGACCATAAAACTCCCCATCTTTAAAGAAGGTGAAGACTTTGTGTATTATCTCACCCACTTCAAGAAGATCTTCGAGGTGAACCAATGAGCCATCCAGATGGATAGTGTAGGACAATTATTGCCCCTGTTGAGCTTTCAACTCGGGGAGAATATTTATCTATCAGAGGCAACAATTGATTACTCATCGTTAAAAGCAGAGTTGCTCGCTGCTTACAACATGACACCCGATTTCTATCAAGCTAAATTTAGGCACTGTCACATTCAACTTAACCAGACTTTTCAACAGTTCGGCTATTCCCTACAGCGTTATTTTAATTTTTCAAATGGCGCATCTAAGGTGCCTCATGAATACAACATCCTGGTTGATTTCATCCTCAAGGACCACTTTCTTGCATCACTCCCTTCGGAAATCAGATCCTTCATGAAGGACTGGAGGTGCCATACTCTAAAGGAATGCATCAAGAAGGCAGACATCTACGCAGCTAACCACAACTACTATCCGAAGGAAGGGAAGAAATCAGAACCCCCATCTTCTAAATCTAAAACCAGCAAGAACAAATTTGTTCCTAATAATGGAAATGAGTTCATGAAGGTGACTGGGCCTGCCAAACCCAAACTGCTCTCTCATTGAAACACCGTGATGTTAAGTCCTTTTCTCCCAATCCCCTTGCTTCATTGTTCCACACGAGGACCATCATGTGCTATTCCTGTGGAGTTCCTGGCCACATGAGATCCAACTGCCCTCAAAACTTGCAGTTTAGAAGCATCCCTCCTACCCACTAGGTAGACAAGGTCAGTGCACCTTCTATGCACCCCACTGTCGCAAAATGAAGCCCCCTCAACTTCAAACCCGCCGAATACAGTTGAGTATCAGGTGAACTTTTTATTCAATAAAAGTACCCCAGGGGCCCTCCAATTTGAAACTGAAGTCGTGAATGGGTGCCAAATCTCCACCCTTGTCTGTGATACTGGATGCACATGCATTGTTCTATCCGATGCACTATTCCGCCCTGTGGCTCCGGACCACGATAAGTTTGCCCTAGTGCATGATTACTTGGGGCGCACCAATAAATTCCTCATTGTTCACTGCTACATAGTACATGTATTTTACTGGTTGGGTTGAAGTCTTGGCAGCCCCCATCAAGTTTTGCTCTGTCCTAATTGGTATCCCCCTGGGTTTCTTCCGCTCATGGCTCAACCCATTACTACCGGTTCCCATGCGAAGAAGGGACTGAAAGCCCCTACACCCCTGGAATCCCTGAATTCCAGAGTGCAATGACCTATGACTTTGCCAAAAGCCAGAGGAAATGTGAATCTCTTAGTCCCCTGTGAAGCAAAACCCAGAATAAAACATGCGAAACCGTAGGGAATAATGAATAAGCGATTTCCTCCCTCATTAGGGATGACCTCCTCTCTTGAGTGTGCACCAAGGTAAATGACACTTGAGTCACATACACTAAGTACCCCATTCTCAAGTCCCTCCAATCGTGCAAATGGCTCATGATAGCCTATTTGTTGGCCATTTTAGTCACCCAAAGACTGCTCAGAAGATCTTCAAATATTGCCACTGAAGATTGGGATCAACACCTAACCACTCTTCAAGCCCTTCTATATCAACTCTGGGAACACAATTTGACAATTGGCCCCGGCAAGTGACACCTTGCTTTTGGAACTATTGATTGCCTCAGCTTCCATATCGGGAATAATCGATTAGCTCCCGAGCAAGAAAAGATTGGAGCCGTTTACTTTTTTTAATCCATGTATTAATTTTGTGCATGAAATAAATTTGTATATTTAAACATATAGTAAGAAAATGCGTATCCTTTATGTATGTATATATATATATATATATATATATATATATATATATATATATATTGGGGTGTGTGTTTATATGTGCACAATGAATTCCTTTTATATCCTTAATTTTTTTTCTCTCTATTTTGTTTTGTATAATCGTAGGGTAACTCACCCTTAGGCCAGTAAGCCCCACTTAATGGTATCATAGAGAAAAATATCCTTCGGCAACCATGCTGTAGCATTGTATAACCTTGTGTACGTGTATGGTATAACCCCTATCCCATCCACTAGCTCCACTATTTTGGTAAAGCTCTCAACTGATGAATCATTTTGCCCTAGCCAACATGCTGCCATCAGTGGAGTGAATAATCAGGAAGCATTTGAAGCCAGCAGGCTCGGAAGTCTCTGAATGAGGGGCCCCAATGTAATAGAGGCTCTGCTCCGGGGATTAGCACTTTTTGTCTTAGTCATGGGCTCTGCACCTGGGAGGGGCAGAGGGGTCGGATGTGCCGATTTTGGCTTGGTCATTTACCTAAGTGGCAGCAGACCTATCTATCCCTGCAGCTCCTGCTGATGGAGAGGAGCCGTGAGTCTTTTTCTTCATTTTAGGAGAGGCAGGCAGGGAATGAACACGCTTCTCTCTGCCCAGACAGGAGCCCCCAGATCCGGCCTCAGTAAGGTCCTTCACCGAGATGGAGAAGGTCCTGGCAGTCGGAGGGGGACCAGCTGGAGGAGGAGAGCCCTCCCCTCCTTGTACTGCCTTGGAGACCCAGGTCGTTTGAGAAGGACCTTGCATAGGGGCGGACTTGAGTTCGGTGCTTGGCACAGAGTCCAGATTCACCCACATGGAAGGCCCTACCATCTGAGGCTGGGTTGTCTCAAGGGCCCTGTCTATCTTGAGGGGGAGGGGAGGGGCTCCAGTTGGCCATCCTCCCCAGGACATCAAAGGTCCCATTGGCAGTGGTGTCACGAGTCAAGTGTGGAGAGGCACAGGCCATGACCCCCGTTAGGTTTAATATTCTAATCAGCACGTCTTTTGAGGGAAGCGACCAATGGTGCCTGGCTTCCTTCTCCCCCCTAAGGGGGTTTGGAGGGTCCCCTGTGAGAGCACAAGGGGGAAGAGGACCTCCATTTTTTTTTCTGTAGAGGTGCCCAAAGGCAGCTCCATTGATCGTGAGGGAGAAAGGGGAAGATGTTTTTTTTGTTGGATTTTCATCATCGGGTATGGGGACCCTATTCTTTCTGTGGGAAGCAAACACTAATCACCTCTCACATTGTCCTGCTCTGCGCGGGGTGTGTATGGGCTGGCAGAGTCAAGTGTCACCATTTAAGGCCACCCCTCCCGCCTGGTGACCTGGCAGCCCTTGGGCATGGCGTAAAAAAAAAGGATAATAAACTGAGAAGGAAAATGGATGTGAAGAAGGTATGGGTGGGGATGAAACAGATTGTTAAAAACCCACCACCCCAAACAGGAAATCAGGGGTTAGGGAACATTGTCCCCTTTCCCCTCAGCCCCGATCCGGGATAGTTGGCTGAGAAGGTCAGCATCTACCCTGTGAAAATAGAGGCCGACCAGATAAAGTTGTGGGAAAGGTTGTAGGGGAAGTGAGGAAGTAAGGGAGAAACACAGGCTGTCTGAAAGAAGGAAAAGAGGCTAAGCTGGGGCCGGATGGGGCGCTGAGTCCCGTCAATGCAGCGGCTAGGAAGGCAAATCGCCGTGCCCCATCTATATTAAACTGGTGTAAGATGTTTAGGATTAACTTACAACATCTATATTAATCTGCTGTAAGGTGTGCGGGTTAACCTACAACCAGATAGGTGGTACAACTATCTAACTACACAAGAGCTATAATGAGAAATTGAAGGTAGAAAAAAATTGGTTATTATAAGATAAAGACTGCAAACTTAGATTTCTCATAGTTTTCCAAGTATAAATTATTGTTTGTTGTTGTTGCATTGCTCCCCAAGAGTGGATGAGCTCTGCTCCCTCTGACTGTATTGGAGATTTAAGGTCTTCTGATAAATCTCATTCCTGTGAAGATATCAGTGTGATTTGGGGAAAGCTTGAATTCTCTCTTTTAGATATTCCATATGAACCAAGAAAATGAGACTAGAGGAGATTCTAGAGCTGATTCTTTGCTGCCTGCAAGAAAACTTTCATTTTAAATTGGTCTAATTAGCCACAAGACCAGGTATATCCTATCAACTCCAAAGATGATGAAGATGATATAGTACATAGCTTAAGGCCCTTCCCCATGGCCATCCAGGTTGATGAACTCTATCAAGAGGGTTTTCTCTGAGATCCAGCACTCCATGTATCACTGGGTTGTTTCTGTTGACTATTACACATTAATGTACAAGGTTAATAATTTTTGCACATGGGAGGGACAAATCAGTATCTATTTTAGGAAGGTGGGTCCCAGGGTAGGAAGCTCTTAGTGTCCTTTTAGCCCATCTTCCTAAAATATATACTGATTTGCTGCTCCTGTATGCAAAAATGATTATTAACCTTGTATGTTTGTGTGTAACCAATGTTTTCATCTATGGAGATCATTTTTACTGCCAATTGTAAACCCTTAGCATGGGCAAGCTGCTCTTACCGATTCTCTGCAATTAGTTTATGAAAATTTTGAATTTTCAAAGAAATGTTGTATTATCACAAATCTTAAGAGCTTATCACATTTGAAGCCCATGCCTCCTTCAAGATGAACTTAACTTCATTAGTTGTACATTTATGTTTTATTGAATCATGTCACTCTAAAGTCAGAGCCAGACAGATTTATTATTGCTCAAATAACACCAAGAATGCTTCCACTATAACCTTTATTATATTCCTTTACCCCACAACTTTCCAAATTAAAAGAGTTAATTACAAATACTAATATTAAGATAAGCTTCAAATATAACCAAACTATAAAGTATTTTTGAAAGAACAAATCAGGTAATCAAAACAGTCTAGAGTGTATCTTATTTCATGCAATAATTGCAATAAATCTTATGTTGGGGAAACTGAGTAACTTTAATAAATATATATATGCACATCAGGGGGATATAAGAGGAAGTTTAGCTTCTAGTTTTTTCAACCACACAAGTAATTGTATGAGTATTTTCAAAAATAATTTGAGACTTACATATTTTTATGTGAGTTAGTATGAACAAGGGGTCTGGAAAGATTCATAACTATATAAATTAAAGATGATTTTAAGAATAGAGTTCTTTGTTTACAACTTTATATTGAAACTCTAGTTTGGAGGAAGATTGACAGTTCATGATATATATATCAAATTATATGCAAAAAAAAAAAGAAGAAAAAGTCATATATACCATGTGGCTTTTGTTTAATGTACTTTTGAATTGATGTTTGTAGTTTTTGAATTACCGTATCATCTTCAATCACAAAGTTAGAGTCAGTAATCAGCTTTTTAAAAAATATTTTTAAGCTATTATCAATATTTAAATCCATAATGGTAAAGGTTTTGCTGGAAAGAAATTTATTTCATTAGTGAGAATGTTATCTTTCTTATGAAACATTTGCACATTTTAATATAAATTAATAGAGAACACCATTCTATTTTTTTATAGAAATTAAATGAAATATTTTCTCAAATTTATAATCACATGCTAACACTACTTAAATTATATAGGGTGCACCTGGAATTTGAGAATAACTTTAGCCAGCCATAAATGTCCCATTGCAGATTCAAATCTGATACAGGAAATTAAACTGTATGCTGTCCTCATCACCCTAGTTCACTAACCACAAGTGACTTAGATATTGCCAACTTTTTTAATGTTACTATGTTCTGGATGTTCATGATCAGAGAGAAAATAGTATCTTCTCTTGGGGATGTCCCCAAAATAATTATTCTTAGCTCTCAATATATCATCAGGACAGCTGACTGATAAGATTGGATGGATAACTATTTATGTTAAAAGTAGCATAAAATCCAATTAAATTCATACAATAGGGCATGGATAAATGGTGGAGTGACTATGGGTAGATATAAAGGTTATTAAAACTTAGAAAGTAAGGATAAAAGCATTTTATAAACCACCAAAACTGTCCACTAAGATTGATAAGGTTACGATATAGGATTTTTTAAATAAATAATATGTAACTAACAAATAACTATAAAAATAATGATAAAAAGAAAGAGGAGAAGAAGGAAGCATGCTCCAGCATTGGGGGTAGGCCCACCTCCCCACGGCGCAGGAACATGCGACATACAAAAAGAAGAACACAAAAAGGTCAAATAAAGGGGAGAAGGTCGGCCTCCTCCAAAAAGTCAGAAAGTCAATAAGTCAATGTGCACCAAACCGTATCGAGTACAAGGGATAAGTGGTAGTGATCCCGCTCGTCCCAGTACCGGGACAGGTAACGCGCACAAAGATTGCCCAGACTTGGATATTCAACAAGAATGTGCCAAACAGTCTGGGGGACAATGCAGTCTTCACAGTAGGGCGCTGGCGAGCACTCCATCAAATGGCAGTGCGTCCTGCGAGTGTGTCCAATTCGGAGACAATAGAAAGCAACCTGAAGCCTTAGTGGCATTGGGGGGTAGGTCCGTGGGAACAGTCGTGATGCAATGGCAATAGCCTTATCAGCGCTCCAAGCGCTGAATGTCACGGAATGAAGAATATCCATGGCGCGGGTACAAGAGACCCTAAGGCTGCGAATATGAGCCTCCCAGGTGAGGCGTCAGTCAAATACAAGACCAAGGAAACAGTGAAAGTCAACCACTTCCAGGCGTACCCCATTGAGAAACAATTACAATATAGAAATAAACCATGGCTCTAATTGTGAAACACTTATTCTTGGAGATTTCAATTTATCATAAACTGATTGCAAAAATCTAATATGTAGAGATAGATATTTTTTTAATGGTAGGGATTTAATCACTGATTTGCACTAAATTAACATGCTTTTATAGTAGGGATAAAGTTAGTCAAAGATTTAATGAGTGTTTTCAAGATAACTTCCTTAAGCATAAACCAGCCAACTCATGGAAACATACTAAACCTAATCTTAATCAATCATGAATTTTGAGTTGGGGAAGCATTAGGCAATAGTGACTATCAGATCTGTTCATTTTAACTTTGGGTAATAAGATAAGCATTATTAGGAATAATGTCAAAATTTTAAATTTCTATGGGGGTATACATTACCAATTTATTGCAAGGTAACCAGTTTATAGCAGTAAGTTATCAGTTTATATGAATGGGGAATTATCTGACTCCAAAGATGATTCTTCATGGTTATTCTTATAGGTGGCTGGGCTTACCGAAGGTTTATGGGTAATCGAGGTAAAGAAGGACTTTGAGAAAGGATGTAGGTAGCAAAAATATACTTTTATTCTAATAAGGGCCTATTAGAGAGACAAGCAGCGCATCAATAAGTACTTTGTGGGCTATAAGTAGGTAATCTTATTCAATAAAAAGTATTGAATTATAGAGTGACAAGTGGGTTCTGTAATGCGAATATGAAATAAGAATTGATCTTAATAACAATTATAATCGTTAATGATGACAATTCTTCTCATTGATTGCCTATATATACCGTTTTATCTTATAGGGGGCGTGGCCTAGATTCGGCCAAAGGATAAGCCTCCATCATTGAGCTCATAAGTTCTATCCCTAAGGCAGAGCTACCAAACAGCTGTGTGTGTCTGATTTACTTACATATCCCAATAGTTTTATCTCTATTGCTTCTCACACATCTTTGTTAAAATTTCCTTTGATCAAAGTCTGTATTTGACCAGTTGCTTTATAGACTCCCATCTTCTGATAATTCTATCCCGAGATGTGAATTGTTTATTTATTTGTTTCCTCTTGTTGACTTGGGTATCTTGACCTTTTCTCGCATTAGCCCTTTTTGTAATCCCCACTAGTTAGGATTTAATGAGACCACCACACATCCATTTTGTGGAGTTTCTTGCTGGGCCTATTGAATCGTGCTGTTGGTATACAAATACTGACACACTGTCCAATAAGATGCCAGACCTAAGGATACAGAGCAGATGCTGAATGTTATTCTCATCAGAGAAATGAAACCAAAAAATTCAAGATATAAGCTGAACGAAAGTGAAATAGGATTATGGGGGTATGAAATGCACACAAACATTTCCAATACTGACGGAAGAGTGGAGGGATGTTATCAGTGGGGTTCCTCAGGGATCAGTTCTCGGTCCATTATTATTTGTCATCTATATAAACGATCTTGGGGAGGCAGTTAATAATAAAGTGTCAATTTTTGCGGATGATACCAAATTAGCAGCTGTAGTTAAAGATATTGATGATAATTTTAAAGTGCAGGGGGATTTAAATAAATTGTTATCCTGGGCACATAAGTGGCAAATGACTTTCAACCTTGATAAGTGCAAAGTTATTAACATGGGAAAAGATAATAGAGAATTTAACTATGAAATGGATGGGCATTGGCTGAGCTCAGTAGAGGATGAGAAAGATCTAGGAGTAGTAATAGATAAGTCATTAAGGTTTTCTAAGCAGTGTATTGAAGCAAGAAATAGGGCAAATAGAGTGCTGGGTTTTATTAAGAGAAATGTCAGTTACAAAAGTAAGGAGGTTATTCTTAAACTCTATAACTCTTATGTTAGGCCACATCTAGAGTACTGTATACAGGCATGGTCCCCACATTTTAGACACGATATTAACCTTCTTGAGTCAGTGCAACGGAGGGCAACAAAGATTATTCCTTCCCTGAGGCACCTTGAATATGAAGATAGACTGAGGGTATTAAATATGTTCTCGTTCGAAAGGAGGTGTGTGAGAGGGGATATGATTGAGCTGTTTAAAATTTTTTCCGGGATAGATAAATTGGATGTTAGCAAGTTTTTTGAGTTAGATGATGGAAATCGGACTAGAGGTCACCACTTGAAAATTAAAAAGCAAGGGTGTAGGTTGGATTTAAGAAAATATTTTTTCACCAATAGAGTGGTAGACTTCTGGAACAAATTGCCGCAGAGGGTAGTAGGTAGTCCAAATCTAAATGTATTTAAGAGTAGGTTGGATGAGTTTATGGGAAGGGAAGGTTGTGATGGTTCCTAAGTTTTGTATATATTAATATTGTTTGTATATATCTATAGCTGCATGATTTAGTTCTTGACAAGCCTTGATTGGTGATACCCTTGTTTCTGGATGCAATCCTCTGGATGTAGTTTTCCTGGGAGTTTGGGTGCCTTGAAAAAGAGGCCGCTTGACTCGGATGACCTATGATGAGCCCTTGTGGCTTTTGTCATCCGTCATATTATATTGTGGGGGACTTTGATTTTGTCTTCCCCTGGTGATGGTGCTTTTTGTGGGTGGGTTTTGACGGAGGCGGATGACCTTTGATAGGCCCTTGTGGCTTTTGTCATCCGTGTAATTATGTTATGTTATGTTATGTTATGTTAGAGACTTTCTCATCTGCAGAGAAGTAAAATTAACACCAGATTTCTAGGAATAGGTTTGGGTCACTGTTAAACTGAAAGAAGCTGACCAGCTCCTGATGGGATGTGTGTACCGAAGTCCTAGCATTGAAAGACAGAACAACATTGACTTGGAGACCCTCCTTAGATCTACAGCAGATATGGAACACACACACATGCTGGTATTTGGGGATTTCAACTATCCAAAGATCGAATGGAAGACATGGAGGACTCCGGGAGATGATGCAACAGCAGATGAGTTCCAGTTTATTGAGATGCTGAGGGATCTGTATCTTCACCAACATGTTGGAGAACCAACAAGAACAAATAACCCATCTCTTCTGGACCTAGTGCTGACTGACGAAGAAGGAATGATAAACAAGATCAACAATGACCCACCCCTAGATAAGAGTGGACATCAGGTTTAGATGTTACTCACAATGGAAGCAGTCAGTGAGAAGACACTTTTACTATAACAGAGGAGACTACAAGAGCATGAGAGCTGAATTTGACCTGTAATGGATCCATATCTTGGAACAAGAACAAGACATGAAATCACAGTGGAAGATGTTTACAACTAAAATGAGACAGAGTGAATTAAAACATATCCCAAATAAGATGGTAGATGGCGGTAAGGCTAGTGGGAGCAAAGACAGAAGCCATCCTGACAAGGAGGCAGCCAGGGCTATAGGAAAGAAAAGACGCATGTGGCAGAGATATATGGAAACAAGAGACCAAGAAAAATATTGAGAATATGCAAAACAGTGGAATAAGGTTAGATCTATATCTAAGAGACTACAAAGAGAAGTGGAAAGAGATGTGGCCAAGAATGCTAGGGAAAAACCCTAAGAAAGTTTGGAAATTTGTTAAATTGAAACTCAATACTGTATCCCATATAGCAGATCTGGACACTGGAACTGGAAGAAATGCTACTACAGATAAGGACAAAGCTGAGACACTTTCTAGGTTCTTCTCCACTGTATTCACAAGAAAGGGAAGTAGAGATATTCCAGAATTTGAGACCAGAGACTATGAGAGGCACCTAGAGAACATCGAGATAAACCAAGCAAGAGTACAAGAAAAGATCAATAAACTAAGAATTGATAAGGCACCAGATCCAGATGCTATCCACCTCAGGCTACTCCGTGAACTGCAAGATGAGGTGAGCTCAGCATTAGAAATTATATATCGGAATTCACTGGCCACTGGAATCATCCCTAGCAATTGTAAAATTGCCAGCATCAGTACCATCTACAAAAAGGGTAAGAAAACCAGGCAATTATCGTCCTGTGAGTCTCACTTGTATAGTGTGTAAAGTGCTGGAGTCAATTATCCGAGATGAAGTGATGGCACACGTGATGTGAAATCAATTGTTCTCCAAGAAGCAGTAAGGTTTTTTTTTTTAATTTTATGGAGCCCATCTGGCAACTACCCACTTGGGCATAAGTCGCAGAAGCAGTAAGGGTTTATTACAAATAGATCCACTCTGATGCAGCTGCTCCATGTCCTTGATAAGTGGACAGAGGCTCTTGATGCTGGAGGAGAGGTAGATGTGATTTACCTCAACTTCAGCAAAGCCTTTGACACAGTAGCCCACAACAAACTGCTGAAAAAGTGTCAAGGTATGGTATACAGGAGAATGTCTTTAGATAGGTTACAACATTCCTGACAGGCAGAAAACAACGAGTTGGGGTAAATGGTGTGTTCTTAATGTGGACTAATATGCATGTGGCAAGGGAGTGTATTGGAGCCAATCTTGTTTGTATTATATATAAATGACCTCCCTAAGTGCGTAGAGTCATGTGTCTACCTCTTCGCAGATGATACAAGATATGGAGGGAGATCAAGTCAAATGAAGTAAGTGCACGACTTCAAGTGGATCTGGATGCCTTGCATACTTGGTCTCAGGAATGGATGCTGGAGTTTAACCCCAGAAGTAATCAGATCATTACCTCGTACACTGTGATGGCAGTAGATGGTACCCGGATGACCATAGAGAAAGTACACCAGGGGAAGGACCTTGGAGTTCAGACTGATGGCCACCTTACTCTTGCAGCTCACTTCCAGGAATAGGTTACCAAGGCAAATCAGATCATGGGGATGATCCGGTGCACATTCCAGCACATGGATGTACACACATTCAGATGCTTGTTCAAAGCTATGGTCCGGCCACATGTGAAGTACGTTCAGTCTGTGTGGTCACCTTATCGCAAGAAGGATGTGACTGCAGTCAAAAACATACAGCGGAGGGCTACCAAGATGATTCTTGGACTGGGAAATCTCACCTACCCAGAAAGACCACAGAAAGTGGGCCTACTAAGCTTGAAGCATTAGGTTGAGAAATAAGTTCTTGCGTTTTTTTTAATGTTGTGTTGATTTAAGTTTTGTTAGTGTGATTTGTGCACACATTAAGAAACAATAATAAACAATGAGAGCAAAATTTGCAAAGGTTAGGCTACGTCTCTTAAAAGCGTAGACTATTAGGCTTTTGCTTAGGCTACATCTTGAAGTTGAGTAATAAGTCATTGCGGTTTATTTAAAAGTTGTGTTAATTTAATTTTTCTTCTGTATCCTAAAAATGGAATGTCAAGTTGAAAGAAAGGCACATTTTTGACTCTAGTTATTATTCATTTTCAATTGAGATGGGAACAATGCAAACGCAGCCAAAGCTCATCGCGATATTTGTGCTATGTATGGAGAAAATGCTTTATCAAAAAGGACAGCTCAATGGTGGTTTTCACGTTTCAAAAATGGTCTTTCAATCTTAATGGTGAAGAACGTTCTGGTCGTCCCATTAAGTTGGATGAAGATCGATTGAACGACCTTCTTCATGAAAATCCTCGTCAATCGACTAGAGAATTGGCTGTAAAATTGGTGTATGATCAGAAAACTTTAGTGAATCACCTTCATTCGATGGGGATAGTTAAAAAAATCAGTGCATGGGTTCTGCATGCTTTGAGCGAAAGCAACAAACTTCAACGCTTGACTATTGTGGCAGGTTTGCTTGCTTCTCACAAGGCTACTCGTGGATATAAGGACAGATTTCTTCACTGCATTATCACTGGTGATGAAAAGTGGTGTGTTTATGTCAACATGAACCATCAAAAACAATGGCTTAGCCCCAATAAAAAAACATTCTGCGATTAAAGCAAAGACTTCATCCACGAAAGATGATGCCGTGTGTCTGGTGGGATTGTGAAGGCACCATTTTTTATGAGCTCCTTGCGAACGAGATTGTCAATGCAGAGCTCTACATTCAACAAATGTATCAACTTGCCGAAGCTATTCGTGAAAAGCTACCTCATCGACGTTATGGAGTCTTTCTGCAACACGACAATACTCGTCCTCACATTGCCAATATGACAAAACGCTTACTTGGGAAATCCTCTGCATCCTCCATATTCACTAGACTTGGCTCCATCGGATTTCCATCTGTTCCAATCTTCTCCAACAATTTGCAAGGCATTTCATTCAATACTGAGGTGAAATTAAGAACCTGGTTAGACGAATTCTTCAAGTCAAAATCCAGAGATTTTTATTGCAGAGGCATCGAAAA
Source organism: Ceratothoa steindachneri (assembly GCA_963969495.1). Lineage (NCBI taxonomy): Eukaryota > Metazoa > Arthropoda > Malacostraca > Isopoda > Cymothoidae > Ceratothoa > Ceratothoa steindachneri. The sequence continues at coordinate 86,930,850 of OZ018319.1, read as the reverse complement.
ACTAGTAGAACATTGGGAAGAAGTCATAAATAACAACGGAGAATACATTAATGATTAAATTGCATATTGTTATCAATTAAAAATGAAGTTTTTCTAAAATTGTTAATGGTAATGAATAAATTTGATAAAACCGCAAGAACTTATTCCTCAACCCAATACAATCACTGGTGTGGAGATATGATTGAGGCCTACAAAATACTAACAGCAAAAGTTGACACGGCAACCAGCATTGAGGGGAATACATGTAGCAACCAATATGCACTCTTCAAGGAAAGGAATCTAACCAAACTTAGACAACACCAATTCCAGACTATGATCGTAGATGCTTGGAACAGCTTACCAGATACCGTTGTCACCGCTCCTAGTGTCGCCTCAAAGTTTTGTGAGAATCAACGTGTCAAGTACCACTATGATGAGCCTCTCCAGACCACCTTTCTACAAGTAGTGTCTTACAAAGAGGATTCCGATCTGGATATAGAGGTCATATGACCAGTAAGTAAATACTGGTTGATGGCTGATAACTCAATCAAATGGATATAGATTATATATCAAAGTGGTGGCCTTATGGCTTTTGGGATACTTTGAATGGGACAACTTTCATAAGCTCTTGTGGCATTTTTCCTCCATTTTGTTAATTTTTACTTGGCATATTGCAACCAGCTCAGGCATGAAGACAGATGTTATGGCTGGGAGCTCCCTTCTGGCTTCTAACTGGTGTGAGGTATAAAAGCAGAGCACTTCTTGGGATTTGGAGCCATATGTGACACAATATGTGCTCCAAGAAATTAGAAGGCAGTATGCCCATTGATGTAGAAGTTCTACAGTACCATCCAAAAAGATCAGAATGCTTGCATTTCTATAATATCTTCCATAACTTTAGCCAGAGAAAATCAAAGGCTTCCAAAATTGGTGTACGATAATCTATAGGTAGAAACTATGTATAGGTAAAGGTTATGTAAATTTGAATGAATAAAATGAAAGTTATCAGCAGGTAAGCAATTTACAAGAAAAAATTAACTGAACAAAATGAGTTTAGGTTTCTTGCAAAGCAACTAATTCCATTTCAATCTTGTGTAAGTAGCTTACTCAATTTCTTGCCAGCTGTCATCCAATATATCCATGAGCTGATCATAAGTGAAGCTGCAGCACCAAGATGGTCTTTCAATTGGAGCTATTGCAGAGACTGACAAGAGCTCTAGAAGTGTAGTTTAAAATATGTTGTCAACCTATGACAAAACTGGTTTATCTAAGGCTGGTAAATCAACCAGTAGGGCAAGGAGGTCCTAAAAAAGGGAAATACAGAGCCATTACCTAAATTGTGAAGGACTGTTTCAAGATGGCTGCAGCAGTTTCTCACAAGAATAATGAGGTTTTGGCCATCAATATCTCCAAGCAGACTGTCATACTGGCTAGAGAAAGATAATCTTATGCTTGCACACCCAGAGTCAAACCATTAATCAGTCCGAAGAACAAAAATGCTCATCTAGCATTAGCTAATGAGCATGTTACATGGTTGAATGAAAGATGGAGCCACATCTACTTTAGTGACAAATATCTAAGTTCAATTTGCTTAAGAGTCAGTGGCTAGTGGAGGGAGGTTCCAGAGGAGTAGCTGGAGAGTTTAATAGTACCACTCTACAAAGGCAAAGGTGATTCATTGCAGTGTAGCCAGCACAGAGGTTTAAGGCTATTAGAATATGGAATGAAGGTGTGGGAGAAAGTGTTGGATAAGAGACTGTGTAAGAGAGTTAATATAGATCAGTGTCAGTTTGGGTATATAGCAGGAAGGTTAACATTGAATGCTGTGTTTATTGTAAGACAACTCCAGGAAAAGTATGGTGAGAGAAAGAAGCAGCTTTATCATGTATTTGTGGATTTGGAAAAGGGATTTGATAGAGTTCCGAGGAAAGCATTGGTTTGGGCGTTACAAAAGCAGGGTGGAACAGAGAGGCTGATTAATAATGTAATGGAATTGTATGTTGGAACGAAGTCAAGTGTGTGTAGCAGGAGGTTTGTTGGAGAGATTCAGCATTGAAGTAGGAGTACACCAAGGTTCAGCTCTGAGTCTACTATTGTTCATACTGGTCATGGAGGAAGTAACTAGAGAGTGTAGGATGGGAACTCTTGTATACTGATGACTTAGTTTTAACAGCAGAGAGTAAAGAAGAAGTGGAATGAATGTTTGTAAAATGGAAGCAGGCAAGGGAAGGAGCAGGATTGAGAGTTAACATCGGTAAGACTAAGATAATAATAACTGGAGAGGCAGGCAAGGTTGTGCAGTCAGGGAGGTACCCTTGTGCAGTTTGTGGAAGAGGAATTGGAGTTAACTCTATTATGTGTGCTGAATATTTCAAGTGGGTGCATAGGTGGTATTCAGGCCTGAGGAACATCAATGGAGCTCAAAATTTTGTTTGTTCAAAGTGGAGAACACCATTGTTGTTGATGGACAGGTGGCGGAGGAAGTTGAACATTTCTGTTATTTGGGTGATGTACTGGATGGCAAGGGAGATATGGAGAGAGCAGTTCATGGCAGAGTGGCAGCACCATGGAGGAGTTGGAGGGAGATGCCTGGACAGGTTTATGATGCATGTGTCAGACCAGTCTTACTTTATGGATCAGAGACTTGGGGACACACACAGAGGTTGGAAAAAATGCTGATGAGCTGTGATAAGAGAATGTTGAGGTACATGGCTGGTATAACATGGAGGGATAGAGTTTGGAGTGAAGAGATAGCTAGAAAGTGTGGTGTTGATGAGCTGGACATAGTTCTGAGGAGAAGATTGAGATGGTTTGGACAAGTGAAGTGAAGAGATGAAGAGGAGGCACTTTGTAGGGTGAGATAGTTGGAGGTGGATGGAAGAAGGCTAAGAGGTAGACCCAAGAAAACATGGAAGAATATAGAAGAAGACATAGCGATGTTAGGAGTGCAAGAAAATTAGGCGTATAATAGAGAAAGATGGGAGCAAATTATCAAACATCTAACCTCAAAAAATCAAAATTGAGAAAATCTGATGCAAAAAGGATTAAATAAGTAAGTAATTTACTTAGAGCCGATGGTAAGAGGTTCGTTCATTACAGAATAGGCCAAAGATTCTGTCAATGGAACCAAAAAGGGTGTCCTTTGGTTTAAGAAGTGTCCCAGTCTGGAACATTATTTTGGTATTAGGGACTGGGCAGAATGAATGCTCAGGTGTACAAAGAATTGCTGTGACAGCATGCTTTGCCACATCTGTGAGCCTCTGAAGCCTAACCTACAATTTTCATGCAGTATAACAAGCCTGAATCCCATTGAAAATGCTTGGAAGATACTCAGAGAAGTCTAGAGCAAAGAATCCAAAAAGTTCAAGAGCTCTGCAAAATTCTTCAAGATGAATGTAGCAAGATTACTGTGGAGTATTAATGGTAATTGTTAAGAGTATGGCCGGATAAGATTCTAGCTATTTTTTGTCTTCTTCTGCTATCCAACTGACCAATCACAGATGTGTATTCAGGTCGGTCATTGACCAATCAGAAGAGTTTATTTTTTAATCAGAAGAGTTTATTTTTTTAGATATGTTGTGGGAGGAGTATGATCGTGTTATTAGGTCTTTGCGGGCAGGAAACTAGATACTAATAGTAGTCAGGGAAGTATGAGAGGACATTATAGTAGTGAAAGTAAAATGGACTTGGCAGATAACAGAAATAGGTTCCAAGGCAATAGAGGTGAGGTCATTCAGGTGGGAAGAGGTGCTTCAGGGATAGGGGGGGGTTAAATTGTTTCTATACAAATGCTCGTAGTCTTAGAAACAAGAAGGATGAGCTATTTAGTTATATTAGCGATGAGGATATAGATATATTATGTGTTACTGAATCAAGGATTAATGAAATAGAATTTAGTGACACTATTTGATTTACAGGGCTATAATATGTACATTAGTCAAAGGACAGGTAGGATTGGTGGAGGAATAATTATCTATATAAAAAACAACATTGTTTCAAGTTTAAATACTTCAATAAAGCAGGATGGAGTTGAGTCACTTTGGATAGATATTAGGTTCAGTAAAAATAGAATGGTGCATTTGGGAGCTTTTTACAGACCACCTGGGCAGACTGATGATATAGATGAACTAATGATAAGGGAAATAAGTAAGGTATGTGAAACAGATGCAGTTATTATTGGGGACTTCAACTTAAACTCTGTGGACTGGGAAAATATGATAGGTAGGGATAGAACAAGTGGCAGGTTCATAGAATGCTTTGAGGATAATTTTTTTTATCAATTTGTTAATGAGCCAACGAGGGGGGACAATATATTAGATTTAGTACTTTCTAACAGTGATCAATTAGTTCAAGAATTGACTGTTGGGCAAGCATTGGGAAATAGTGACCATTAGATAGTTTGTTTTAACTTGGGAATTAAGAAGGTAAAAATAACTGAGAATGCTGTAAAAGTTCCAAATTTTCATAAGGGAGATTATGTAAAACTTCGAAGCTTGCTAAATTTGGTAGACTGGGATGTAGAATTCAGAGGTAAAAATGCTTATGGGATGTGGGATACTTTCAAGCATATAATAAATGTAGTCCAAGAGCAATGTATCCCAATGAAGGCTATTAGGAACAAAAGTAGGAAACCATTATGGTGGAATCAGGAGATAGGTAGAAGAATTTCAGAGAAGAAAAGGGCATATAAAAAATTACAGGTACAAAATAATATTCAAAATTTAAGTGATTATAGGATGGCTAGGAATGAGTTAAATAAGATTATAAAGAAGAACAAAAGGGTGTCAGAAATTAAATTAGCTCAGGATAGCAACAAAAATCCTAGAAAGTTCTTTAGTTATTATAAAATTAATAACAAGTCTGGCAGAGTTAAAATAGGACCTATCAAATATGAAGGGGTTGTGAGAGAAACTGATGAGGAAATAGTTGAGGTACTAAATGGTCATTTTGCATCAGTATTTACACAGGAGAAACTAAATAGTCTTATGTATAGTACTCATGGGTCAGGGAAAGAGGTGTTTACTACCATTAGTGTGGATTGGAGGATGATAAAAGGACTAATAGGTGAGTTAGATGCTACCAAGGCCTCCGGCCCTGATAATATTCATTCTAGGATACTTAAAGAAGGGGTAGAAAGTATCTCAATAGCTCTGGAAAAGTTGTATACTAGGTCACTGGAATATGGAGAAATACCTGATGATTGGAAGAGAGCGAATGTAGTCCCCATTTTCAAGAAGGGTAGTAAAGAGGATCCAAATAACTTTAGACCAGGTAGCCTAACTCCTATAGTCTAGAAAATAGTTAAAAAAGGCATTTGCCAACATCTAGAGAGGGAGGGGTTAATCAGCGATGCTCAGCATGGGTTTAGATCAGGTAGATCATGTTTGACTAATTTACTAGACTTTCTGGAGTTCGTAACAAATCAAGTAAATAAGGGAGAGAATGTAGATATAATTTACTTAGATTTTAGTAAAGCATTTGATAAGGTACCACATAGGAGACTAGTTCATAAATTAAAAATGATTGGGATATGTGGCGGTGTTTCAAATTGGATAGCTGAGTGGCGGAAAGACAGGAAGCAAAGGGTAGTGCTAAATGGTGTAAAGTCAAAGTGAAGGGATGTTATCAGTGGGGTTCCTCAGGGATCAGTTCTTGGTCTATTATTATTTGTCATCTATATAAACGATCTTGGAGAGGCAGTTAATAATAAAGTGTCAATTTTTGCGGATGATACCAAATTAGCAGCTGTAGTTAAAGATATTGATGATAATTTTAAAGTGCAGGGGGATTTAAATAAATTGTTATCCTGGGCACATAAGTGGCAAATGACTTTCAACCTAGATAAGTGCAAAGTTATTAACATGGGAAAAGATAATAGAGAATTTAACTATGAAATGGATGGGCATTGGCTGAGCTCAGTAGAGGATGAGAAAGATCTAGGAGTAGTAATAGATAAGTCATTAAGGTTTTCTAAGCAGTGTATTGAAGCAAGAAATAGGGCAAATAGAGTGCTGGGTTTTATTAAGAGAAATGTCAGTTACAAAAGAAAGGAGGTTATTCTTAAACTCTATAACTCTTATGTTAGGCCACATCTAGAGTACTGTATACAGGCATGGTCCCCACATTTTAGACACGATATTAACCTTCTCGAGTCAGTGCGACGGAGGGCAACAAAGATTATTCCTTCCCTGAGGCACCTTGAATATATAGATAGACTGAGGGTATTAAATATGTTCTCGTTCGAAAGGAGGTGTGTGAGAGGGGATATGATTGAGCTCTTTAAAAATTTTTCCGGGATAGATAAATTGGATGTTAGCAAGTTTTTTGAGTTAGATGATGGAAATCGGACTAGAGGTCACCACTTGAAAATTAAAAAGCAAGGGTGTAGGTTGGATTTAAGAAAATATTTTTTCACCAATAGAATGGTAGACTTCTGGAACAAATTGCCGCAGAGGGTAGTAGGTAGTCCAAATCTAAATGTATTTAAGAGTAGGTTGGATGAGTTTATGGGATGGGAAGGGAAGGTTGTGATGGTTCCTAAGTTTTGTATATATTAATATTGTTTGTATATATCTATAGCTGCATGATTTAGTTCTTGACAAGCCTTGATTGGTGATACCCTTGTTTCTGATGCAATCCTCTGGATGTAGTTTTCCTGGGAGTTTGGTTGCCTTAAAAAAGATGCCGTTTGACTCGGATGACCTATGATGAGCCCTTATGGCTATTACCTGGTTCTATTACCTGGTAGGGCCCTACCACTCTAGTCCAGCCAGACCGGATAGGAGAGGGACAGGCCCAAAAGTCCAAGACAGATACTCCAGTCAGGCTACATGGGAGGTTTACTCAAATATATCATTAATGACTAGCTAAGTGTATCCTCCATATAAAATACCTTGAAAATATAACAAATTGAGATTGAAATGAACTGGCAGTAGGTCAAAGATGGAACAATTCTTCACCGAGAAAGTACTGCAGTCTAGATTTAAACGCAGTGAGGCTCGGAGCATCAACAATATCTTGGGGTAGAGAATTCCATCTTTGGATAATTCGACAAGAGAAAAATCGTCTACGAGCTTCCAACTGACAATGCTGCATCTGTTATATTATATTGTGGGGGACTTTGATTTTCTTTCCCTGGTGATGGTGCTTTTTGTGGGTGGGTTTTGACGGAGGCAGATGACCTTTGATAGGCCCTTGTGGCTTTTGTCATCCGTGTAATTATGTTATGTTATGTTATGGAGGGGGGGGGGGCATCTGGGGGCACAGCCCCCCAGTACATAATCCTAATTGTTTATAGAATAATAATTCGAAAAGGACTCAAACGAGCATGAATATTCCGACACGAGTGAACGATAATATTTCCACAAATTAAATTTTCGGCTGGGCCGCTAATCTACATATTTACCCAGATGGTTCATTTTAACTTGGGTTTTTTCTGGTTTTGTTTGTTTAATGGGCTATCTGGCGACTGCCCAATTGGGCATAAGTCGCCGCAAACAAACAGCCTAGTTCTAGGCTATTTTAAAATAAAATTTTGAAAACAAAACCACGATAAAAAAAGGAAGAGGACAATCAGGAAGCAAGCCCCGGCACAGGAGCGTGCGACCTACAAAGAAAACAATAAAAAAAACCACCAAAACTTAGTTAAATAAAAGGGAAAAGGCTGGCGTCCACCAAAAATTCTACCAGTCCACCAGACAAGGAGCACGCACTCGTCCGAGTACAAGGGACATGCGGTGGCGACCCCGCCCATCCCTGTACCGGGGCAATTAACGTGCGCGAAGATGACGCAGACTGGGACAGTCGACAAGAATGTGCCGAACAGACTGACAGACGACGCAGTCGTCACAATAGGGCGCGGGCAAGCGCTCCATCAAATAGCGATGCGTCACACGAGTGTGTTCGATTCGGAGACGACAGAAAGCGACCGTAGCCGTCGCGGCATTGGGGGATAGGTCAATGGGAACAGTCGCGGCGCAATGGAACGCAACTTTAAGTTCCATTCGACCGTCTCCCATCTTCTTTGCAAGCAATCCGAAGAGCTGCCCGTATACCTGATATGGAGTCGGTGTGAGAAAGAGCGAAACGCTGGTCCGGTCGCAGAGTCCTCGCGGACTCTTTAGCGCCCTCATCGGCGCGCTCATTCCCCGCAATTCCTACATGCCGAGGAACCCAGCAGAATATAATCTCGACATCCGCCCAGCTCGCCAAAACCGTGGCGAAACGGATATCGCGAACCAGGGGATGCGGAGATTCCAATGCCTGAGAGCACTCAGAGCGCTTTGTGAATAGCTATAGATTACAAAGCGGTCTCCGAACCGGGCACGTCGCCTAATCTCCCGAATCGAGTGGTGTATTGCCACCAGCTAAGCCGTGAAGACAGACTCAGCGCCTGGTAGAGCCCCGCTGACTTCAAACAGAGGGGATACGGCGTGGAAGCCAACCCCCACTTCGGACTTAGAGCCATCCGTATACACTGGCACAGTTCCAGCGTGACACGAGGTGTGCTCCAAAAAGGTCGAACGCAATACTCCCGGCGCTGTACAAGCTTTGGGAGCAAAGGCGTGGCGACAAATAGCTAAATGTGGTACCCACCTGGGTGGCGTCCTGGGCAGAGCCAGGGGCGCCACCGGCCTGAGGGCTATACCTAGCTCTCGAGGCCTAAACCCAAAGGGCTTAGGGTATGACTGGCGTCTCTCGGCGGCATAGGCAACGTCAAGATCAGCTGCGGGTGCAATGAGAGCTGTTGGCGACTGAGGGAGGCGCCGGGCTCGCGCGTACAGGCGAATAATGCATGATACACGGCGTAAAGCGAGTGGCATCTCCCCAGCATCGATAAGTAGGCTCTCAATGGGGGAAATGCAGAAGGCACTAGTCCCTAAGGCGAAGGCACGTGTGGTGGATCCAGTCCACCTTACTCAATGCACGCTAAACTGCGGATGCATGAAATTCGCATCCGTAGTCGAGCTTCGAACGAACAAAGGATCGATAAAAAGTAAGGCAGGTACCCTATCAGCGCCTCAAGCGCTGAACGTGACAGAACGGAGAATATCCATGGCGCGGGTACAAGAGACCCTAAGGCTGGAAATATGAGCCTCTCAGGTGAGGCGTCAGTCAAATACAATACCAAGGAAACAGTGAGATTCAACCACTTCCAGGCGCACCCCATTAAGAAACAAATCTGGGTCGGGGTGGAGCCGTGGTTGGCGGCAGAAGTGCACCACCTTAGGCTTGGCCAAAGAAAACCGAAACCTGTGCGTTCGGGCATTGCGAGAGACGTGGTTCAATGTCTGTTGGAGTCGACGCTCCAGAGTTGGCATCTGGCCGCGCCAAAAGAGATAGAAAGGTCGTCCACGTAGAGCGTAGCGAGAACATCTTCCAGCAGCACCGAAGTGATGCCGTTGCTGCTCAGGGCAAAGAGTGTGACACTGAGGACACTTCCCTGTCGGACACCCTCTTCCTACTCCTTTGGGCTGGTGAGGGCTCCCCCCACCAGTACGCGGAATCGAAGATCTCGGAAAGATTCAGATATAAACATTGGGAGGCGACCCCTCGCCCCCATCGTGTGGAGAGTCTCCATGATACCGTATTGTCATGCGGTATCATAGGCCTTCTCCAGATCGAAACACACCGTGGCGTAGTGCTGTCTACGAAGGAAGTCCTAGCAGACGGCATTTTCCAGTCGGAGCAGAGTATCCGACGTGGAGTAGAACTTGCAGAAGCCACACTGTGCGGAAGACAGATGGCCTCCGCTGTCCAGAAAAAAAGGCTAATTTAACATTTACCAATTTCTCCATCAACTTGGACATGCAAGACTTTAGAGAGATTGGGTGAAAACCAGCCGCAGTAGAGTGATCTCTCCCCGGTTTACGAAAGGCGAACACAGTAGCGATTCGCCAGGAATCCTGTTAAACAAATCTAACAGAAAGGTCATGCCTCGCTCACTCAGGTGTCGAAGCATGACGTACGGGACATCGTCCGGGCCATGGGCGGTGTCCGCGCACGAAGCAAGAGCGCAACTCACTCACAGTAAATCTGTCGTTGAGGGGTTCTCCGCCTCTGAAGGTAAAGTCAAACCGGTGACCTTCTGCGACATCACGACGTGCATTGAATGCTGGCGGAGCAGCAACCTGGCTAGAGAATGCGGAGAAAGTGGTCGCGAAGGATTCCGCCACGGACGCGGGGTCCGAGATTGCGTTCCCATTCTCCTGGAGAACAGGAGTAGGGTCCTGCGAGAACTTGCGCCGAATCCTTTTGACTTGCTTCCACACCTCTGCTAGAGGGGTCTTCCCGTTAAGTGAAGACACGTATGCCCGCCAAGAAGAGCGGCGGGCGTGCTTCGAAATATACCGGAACCTAGCCCTAGCCCGACGAAATTCAGCGACAGTGAACTCGTTCGGGCGACTCTTATAGCGCATGTTGGCACAACACTTATAACACTTCTGTTTCAGGGCCGTCTCACACTCAGCTGACCACCATGGGAGTGGTTGGCGTACAAAACGGCCAGACGTTCTTGGAATAGTATTCAGGCCCGCGGCGATGAGGTTGCCGGAGAAGAACTCAACGGCCTCATCTACCGACCTAAACTTCTCGACTGAGATAGAGAATTCAGTCATTTCCTGAAATGCAGGCCACCGCGCCAACGCCAAGCAGGCGGCAGTTGAAAATGATATTTGAATGGGAAAGTGATCACTACCATGGAGGTCATCGGCCACCCCACAATCAAAATCAGGCTGTGCATCCGAAGAGCACAAGGATAGATCAAGGCTAGAAAATGAAGCGGTTCTCAAGCAGTGATGCGTAAACTCATCCACATTTAGAACACCTATCTCAAGTTCTTCGATCAGATCGGCAAGGACTTGGCATCTGGGATTTATTGAGTAATCTCCCTAGAGAGGATGCCTGCCGTTCAGATCTTCAAGCAAGAGAAAGAGCCTCGGCAACCTGCCACGACGCGGCGGAAGTCCCCCACGTGGAAGTCAGCTGAAGGTGGAATGTACGCAGAAATGATAGTATACCTCCTATCCAGGTGAATCTGCACAGCCAATGTCTGAAAAGAGATATCTAAAGTGAAAGGAAGAACGAAGACATCATGCCGGGTGTAAATCGCGCATCCCCCAGCCCAGGCCCCATCTCGTGGTGGTGGGGTCGCAAGACTTTTATACCCCGGGAGGGCAGGGCATGGGGCACGCGCTTAGCATGGTCTCCTACAGAAAAATAGCTAACGGGGAACGGGACGAGACGAGCCTCCCCAGCTCCTCTCAGTTGTCCCGGAGTCCACGGTATAGTGTATGGTTATCAATGTGATTTATCTTCGGTTAATAAATCAGCCTAGATAGCGTTTCGAAAAACCATAACCTTAAATTTTGTTTGATCGAATATGTCTGCCGTTAGCTTTAGGCCTAAAGGCGAAAGCGAAATAAATTTTGGATTAATGACTTGGGCGTTAAGAAAGACACTTAAACAAATATAAATTTATTCATAAAATCAACAAATGTATATGAGACAAATAGGTTAAGTAAATATGGTGAATAATATGGTAAAACAATATATAGTGAATAATAGAGTATCTATGTTAATATAGTAATTAATTTAGAGTATCTTTGATGGAGGGTAAATAATGTAGTATCTATGTAGTAATTTAGAGTATCTTTAATGTATCTACGTAGTATCCATAATGGACTGAATTCGGGCTGCAATGAGAAGCAAATATGATTAGGACCTACTCTCGTATTGTCGTTTGCAAAGAATGTGGGAGTGGAATTAACTCAGTATGATTTGTTGGGAGGTAAATGAATAATTGTAGAATGAATGGTTACCGACCTTTATACGAAAGCAGCAGTGAGCGTGCTCTTTTGACCGAGCTGGGAACGTGAGTTTGTTTGTTTGTGTGTGAAATTAAAGAGATGTTGTTTGGAACAGTATACGTTAATTGAATTTACAAGTAAAATAAATGAATTAATTAATTATTAAGTTTTTCATAAAAGGATTTAATTTACAAAAGTTGAAGTAAATTAATTGAAAGATTATATTGACAAAGTTAGAGTAAAATAAATGATTGATTTAATTAACAAAGTTAAAGGATTGCATGAATTATTTAAATGACAAAATAATTGAATTTTATACATAATAAATGATGCAAAATATATATATATATATATATATATATATATATATATATATATATATATATATATATATATATATATATATATATATATATATATATATATATGTATATATATATATATATATATATATATATATATATATATATATATATATATATATATATACATATATATATATATATATTTAAGTTTTTTCAGGAGGTTTTTATTATAGGAATGCCCAGAGGCATTGCTATAACCCCCCCCCCCCCGCTAAGAAGGTTACCCTCCCCCCTTTACTATTTTGAGATTATAAGTCCGAGTACCGACAAGGCCTGCTGACGACGCGACCGGAGCATGTGACAGTGCCATTGGTTTGACTGCGGGTATGAGGCCACAGATTTGCTGTGGCGCACTGGCACGAAAGAAGGTCGATGGAGCGAAGGTGATCTGCTTGCTGGTTCCTTTCGAGATTGGTGACAAGCGGGATGTGGGAGTCTTGAGTCCCGTTGTCCGCTGACGAAATGACCAGTGGGGGAGAGATTTGCTCCTGACTAACCACTTCTGCCGACGAGGGTTCCTGCAACAAAGGAGGAGGAGGCAGCAAAACGGAAGGTGGAGTTGGAAAGGCAGTAGTTAAAAAGTGGGGTTTGGGTTGTTTTGGGGATTACTGTACCATAAAGGGGTATAGTAAGAGGAGAATGAGGTGATTGGGGTTCTAGACGAACATTTTCGGTATAAGTGGGTTTTAGGTGGTCGATAGAGACAGTATCTTGCCTGGTGCTAAGCTTCAGGACGAAGAATTTCGGCTTCCTGGAGATAACGAGAAGGGGTCTGTCATAGACTGGTTGTAACGAAGTGCGAGCTGAATCGCGACGGACGAAAACATGGGAGCATGTTGTCATCTCCTTCGGCACGAAGCTTTTATAATTAGCAAACACTCTAGGGGCAGTTGGCTTAATTTCAGCCATCACCCGTACAAGGTTATGTACGTATGAAGAAGGATCTAGGTGAGAAGGTAGAGGTCAGGCAGAGGAAGAAAAGAATTGACCTGGTAGACGATGTTGAGTACCATAAACTACTTCCGCTGCAGAGCGAGCCAAATCCTCTTTCAAAGACGAGCGAATGTCAAGGAGAATCAAAGGTAGCTTGTCCACCCAAGTTATGTTTGGATCGGTGGAGTGTAAGCTTACTTTGATGGTACGATGCAGACGTTCTACCTTAGAGTTACTCTGGGGGTAATAGCTTGTAGTACGAAGGCGAAATGAGCCAAGGACTGACATGAGTGCATCACATCGGTGGGATTCAAACTGGCTGCCACGATCAGCCATGATCGTTGAGGGGACACCAAAACGAGCAACCCATGCTGAGACGAAAGCTCGAGTGACAGTGGAAGCTCTGATGTCCGAGATAGGAACCACCTCTGGCCAGCGAGTAAAACGAACGATCATGGTGAGAAGATAACTTCAACCACGGGAGTAAGGAAAAGAACCTACTAGATCGATGTGAACGGCGTCAAAACGTGACGAAGGAAGAGGATAAGGGACCAGAGGAGCTTTTTTTTTGTGGCGGGGGACTTTAGCACGCTGGCATGGCAGGCATGGGTGAGTCCATTTGGCCACGTCGACATTCATACCTGGCCAAACGAAGCGTTGTGCAACGAGCTTGCGAGTGGCATTGACACCAGGATAAGAGAGGCCATGAATTTGGTCGAAGATGTGCCGACGATAAGCGAAAGGAATGAGAGGACGAGGACAGTCAGGAATTGAATAGTCAACCAGGATGCGCCTGGAAGGACTGTCTGGCAAGTCAATCTCGCGAACGACGAGCTGAGAAGAGTGACGCAATGTTTGCGTGTCTTCGCCTTGTTCCTGGGCAAGCGCTATTGTTGCATGATCGATGGGTGCAGTGTGGGAGAGTTGCGTGCCCGAAATCGATGAAATGCGAGAGAGCGCGTCCGGTACGACGTTTGAAGAACCAGGAACGTAGCGAATATCGTTCGTCATCTGCAGGACGAAGTCAAGATGACGAGTGTCAACTGCAGTTTGTACAGACGAAGTACTGCGAGACGAACATGCACCGACCAAGGGCTTATGGTCAGTAAAAATGGTAAATTCACGCTCTTTCCAATGATGGCGGAAGTGGCGGACAGCGAGATATATACCGAGGAGTTCTCGAGTGATCGTTGAATATCTTTTTTGGAAGTTTGTAAGAGCACGAGAAAAGAAAGCAAGAGGTTGCCATTGGTCACCAACTTTTTGCTGCAAGGTTGCACCTACGTGGGTTGAGGATGCATCTGAGGCGACGCTGATGGGGGCTCTTGGAGAAGGATGAGCCAATTCCACAGCGCGGCAATAGCCTCTTTGGTGCGAGAGAATGAATTGCACGCCTCAGCAGACCATTCAAGAGGAGAGTTCTTTTTGGTCTTGGTGAGCATAGAGTTGAGAGGTTGCATGACCTGGGCACATTTAGGGATGAATCTGTGGTAGTAATTGACCATGCCACAAAAACTCCTGAGTTGTTTGCGTGATGTAGGACGAGAAAATTTTCGCATCGCGGTAACTTTATCTTCGAGTGGGCTAATCCCTGCACTCGCGACATGGTGCCCGAAGAATGAGAGTTGCGGGACACCAAAGAGTCACTTGCAGGTGTTTAGTACGATACCGTACTCCTGAAGACGAGAAAAAAATTTGGCGAAGGTGAGAAAGGTGTTCCTCCAGCGAGGAAGATGATATTAGGAGGTCATCGATGTAGCAAAATACAAACGGAAGACCCCTAAGGACTTGATCCATAAAGCGCTGGAAAGTTTGACCAGAGTTACGCAATCCATAAGGCATCTTGGCCATTTCAAAAGCACCAAACGGAGTAGTGATGTTATTCTTTGCGACGTCATCTGGGTGAATAGGGATCTGGCTGAAAGCACGAATCAGATCCAAGCAAGAAAAAATCGTACATCCATGGAGAGAAGAGGTAAAATCGGCTAAGTATGGCAAGGAATAAATATCAGGAATTGTTACAGCGTTAAGAGCTCTGTAATCCCCAACTGCTCTGAATTCCCCCGGGGTCGAATTTGGCACAATGTGAAGTGGAGGGGCCCACGGAGAAGAGCAAGGCCTACAAATGCCTGAATCAATCATGAATTGGAATTCATCACGCATAGTAGAGAGTTTATCCGGTGCTAGACGGCGTGGCCGTGAGAATACAGGACCTCCTGTTGTCTCGATCCGATGCACCACACTATGTTTAATGGGACTATCCTTTGAAGGTGGAAGGGTGAGCTCAGGAAACTCCTGAAGAATGCGCTGAAACGGTGGCTCGGTGGACGGGAGACGAATAGAGAGGTGGGAACTCTGAGAAGGTGAGTACGAATATGAGACAGTGAGGAGAGTTTTGCGGTCGACAAGCTTGCGTTGTCGAGAATCAATCAGGAGGTCGTGAGCCGAAAGAAAGTCGAGGCCCAATATTGGCCAATCTACCTCGGCCATGATGAAAGTCCATCGAAAAACGTGACGGAGACCGAGTGAGACTTGAAGGTTACACCTTCCATAGGTCCTAATGGTCGAATTGGCTGCCTTCAGAACTAAATCTAAAGGGGCAGAAGCTTTGTCGGCCTTAGAAATTGGTATGACACTGCATTCAGCACCAGTGTCCACCAGGAATGAAAATTCAGAAAGTGGGTAAAAAATACGAAATGGACGAGCTACTTGAGGAAATGAGGTGTAGGCAAGGGATGTAGACCCTTTTGTCCCATGCCTTTCTAGTTTAAAGTGAGAGGAATACCAGGATTTGAAGTTTGAGGATTAGAAGAAAGTGGTTGAGTTGGGTGAAGTGAGAGAACTAGAGGATTTGAGGAATGAAGATTTGATTGAGGATTTGGAGAGTTTGGTGATGAAAAGTGAAGATTAGAGGAGTTTAGGGATGAAGATTGATGTGCGAGGAGTGGAGAGTTGAGATTAGGTGGAGGTGGAGTTACTAGTTGTAAATATGTGCAAAGCTGTAAACATTTTGCGGCTTGTGCACTATATTTGTTATGATACCAGCATCACCGAGATGGATGAGAGGAAAGGGAAAAGTTATGCTTCGGGAAGAGACTACTTGGCGCAGTATGTGAAGAAGCATAACTGTGGCTACAAGGCTGTGTACAGCGTTGTGCCCGTACCTTTAATGATACCAGCATAGGCCCTGATGGTGTGGAAGATGGTGAGAAAAGTTGGAAGAATGAGGGTAAAAATTTTGCTGTCTCTCACCTCTTGCATCGGGATGCGCCCGTTGATTTCTCTTTCGTGAACCAGAGCGGGACCTGCGCCTTCGATCGCCAAACCCGTGTCCGTGCTCGCTCTGTGGTTCACGCTGCCGCTTTAACCGCTGGATGTCGGCTTCCATTCTCCTTATTGAAGCCTCAAGGTCTCTCGATAGGGAAGATGGAACCGTTAAATGCCCGGCCCGTTCGTCAGAGGAGCTCGACGTGCCTCGAACCTGCGAAATTGAAGCATTGTTAATTTGGCCGTGAGTTTGGCCGTTGGTTTGGCCGTTGCCCCAATTCACATAAGGACTTTTATTCAATTTATCTGCGGCTGCAGCAACCTCATTAATGCTCGTGGGGTTCGAGCTTAGGATTAATGGCCTAATTCCCTCGGGGACTCCTCTCATGAAAATTTCGGCTAGGAGAGGGTTAAAAAGATCGATGTGAGCACCTTTTACCCTGATAAGGTGCTTCAAATGAGACAAAAAGGAAGTAGGACTCTTATCTCCCATTTCCTGCGTATTCAGGAGCTCTCTCAGGTCATCTATTTGGGACCTACCATATGTATTGAGAAAAGCCTCATTCAGGCGGTCCAAAACATCGGGCTGTTCCCCGTTAATTAACACTTCCCTGAACTGAATAAAGGTACTTAAGGGTAACCGCTGGATAATTGCTGATACTTTCTCCTCCTCAGTGGTGTTTTGTGTTTTAAGGAGGAGGGATGAGACTTCTAACCATGCAATTGGGTTTGCAGGATCATACACGGGAAGAGAGAGGTACGCATGTGGTTGTCTATGCACAGACGGTTGATCATGATGAGGTTGGCCACAAACTGATGTCCTTAGTTGATGTGTCTGGTCCATTATAGACACTATTTAATGTATATTTGTGCTAGTTGAATGAAAGTGTTTACGTGAGAAGTAGCTGTGGCTGTGTGCACGTGCGTATGTGTGTGTGTGCGTAAATTGGTCACGGACACAGGAATATGAAGAATTTTAAAATAATTGAGAAATAAAGGAAATTGTCCACTCGTTGAATATAGGGGATAATATTAAATTAAAATTGACATGAATTAAGATAATTGGAAGTATGAATTTAAAAATTACACGTGATATAAAAAAAAATGAACATCAATCAAAAATTGCTCAAGCGAGGCTTTGGAACGAAATTTACGCGTGGAGTCAGAATGATTTTATCGTTTAAACTTATTTATTGATTGACGGGAGATTACTAAACTTTGGGCACCAATTTTATAGTGTATGGTTATCAATGTGATTTATCTTCGGTTAATAAATCAGCCTTGATAGCGTTTCGAAAAACCATAACGATAATTTTGTTTGATCGAAGATGTCTGCCGTCAGCTTTAGGCCTAAAGGAGACAGCGAAATAAATTTTGGAATAATGACTTGGGCGTTAAGAAAGACAATTACACAAATATAAATATATTCATAAAATCAACGAATGTACATGAGACAAGTAGGTTAAGTAAATATGGTAAATAATATGGTGAAACAATATAGAGTGAATAAAAGAGTAAATAATATTGAGTATCTATGAGTAAACAATATTGAGTATCTATGAGTAAATAATATTGAGTATCTATGAGTAAATAATATTGAGTATCTATGTTAATATAGTAAATAATTTAGAGTATCTTTGATGTAGAGTAAATAATGTAGTATCTATGTAGTAATTTAGAGTATCTTTAATGTATCTACGTAGTATCTATAATGGACTGAATTGGAGCTGCATTGAGAAGCAAATATAATTAGGACTTACTCTCGTATTGTCATTTGCAAAGAATGTGAGAGTGGAATTAACTCAGTATGATTTGCCCGGAGGTAAATGAATAATTGTAGAATGAATGGTTGCCGACCTTTATACGAAGAAAGCAGCGAGTCGAGTGGGCAGAAGGGCGTGCTCTTTTGATCGAACTGGGAACGTGTGTTTGTTTGTTTGTGTGTGAAATTTAAGAGATGTTGTTTGAAACAGTATACGTTAATTGAATTTACAAGTAAAATAAATGAATGAATTAATTATTAAGTTTAATATAAAATGATTTAATTTACAAAAGTTGAAGTAAATTAATTGAAAGATTAAATTGACAAAGTTAGAGTAAAATAAATGAATGATTAAATTAACAAAGTAACAGGATTATTTAAATGACAAAATAATTGAATTTTATACATAATAAATGATGATATAAATATTTAAGTTTCCCAGGAGGTTTTTAATATAGGAATGCCCAGAGGCATTTCTATAACGGCAATTCCATTGAAGAAATTTGCCATCCAGGCCTAGCTCGGAGGAGACGCGGGGGCCCTCTTCAAACAGAAGACCCTCACTGGAATGGCAGTACGCTTCCCGGAGGCAGAACACCGGGCTCTGTTGGCCCGACAAAGCGCTGAAGTCACTGTCGCCTTTGAGGATTTATTGGGAGAGGTTGGGCTCGCCATGCGAGTCTTTTACCCCCTCCGCCTCGAAACCTTAGGCGGGCGTTGCGGCATCGGGGGCGGGGGCCCTCTTTTCGAGGAACCACCATCTCCGAGCCACTCAGCACACCAGTAAGCGAGGGCGAAGGAGCCGAAGCTCTTTTCTTGCTGTCCTCTTTTCGGGGTACAGCTTTAGGAACCCCAGAAGATTGCCTGGCGACCAACTTCAGGAGTGTTGCCTCCTGTTAGTCTAATGACTCGGTGGAGGCGCTTGTCCGTTTCTCCTTACGGGAAACGGTCACGCTGGGCGAAGGGGGGTGGGGAGTGAGGGGGGGGGGGCTCTGGTTTTAGACGGGGCTGGGTGTGAACCCTTTGTGCCGCGAGCTTTACCAGGGGAGCGCCAGGGTTGAGTAGAACCCGCAGAAGGGTTCCGAATGGGCGCGGGAACGACAGTACTCGTATGCCTGGATGGGCCAATAATGGAGCAGATAGTGTGTTTTTCAACATTGAGGTATAGAACGTCGCTCGTTGCGCTAGGCGCGCCAGGACCTAGTCAATTGCCTCGCGAAATGAGAGACTATCCTGAGCCTGAACGGCCAGGAATTCCTTCTCAAGGAGATACGCAACAAATTGCTTCGAAGAAGCCGGATGTGGCTCTCCGCAATTGACATACTTGGCCACACACGATTTGGACTTATCGTGTCTGACCTTGGAGCAATTTATACAGGTTTCGGGTAACCCAGACTTAGCACGTCGACAGGAGCGATTAGTATGGCCGAAGCCGTGGCAGTAATAACACCTCCGAGGCAGTGGCACGAATGCCTCCACGTGGTAGCATCCCAACCGGCACTCACCGACTCTGGGAGCTTGTCACAGTCGAACGTGACGAAGAGTGTAGGGGTGGGTCTCGAGGCCACACTTGTTTTCTAATCACACGTTCGACCTTGACACCCCAAGGTCGGCCAGCTGTAAGGTGATGTCCTCTATGGGGTAGTCAACGAGTTCCCTCGCATAAACTATTCCTTTAACAAAGTTTATTGTAGAGTGCGGCGTCACGCTCACCGGGGTACCATCAAGTGTCCGAAAAGCACTTATCTTGGCCTCCCCGGATGGATCCGCCGCATTCGCCAGAAGGCTCCCGTCCGAGAAAGGGGCCACCTTCGGCACTCTACCAATTACACTAGCTAATGTTCTTCTCTGATGGATCATATTTTCCTTGGCCAACATGGTGCCATCAGTGGAGCGAATAACGGGGAAGCGTTTGAAGCCAGCTGGCTCAAAAACGCCATGTAACCTCTGAATGAGGGGCCCCGATGTTATCGAGGTTCCGCCCTGCACTCTTTTCGTCTTAGTCATAGACGGGGGCGCTGCACCCGGAGGGGCAGAGGGGCCGGATGTGCCGATCTTGGCTTGGTCGCTTACCAAAGTGTCAGCCGACCCATCCGTCCCCGCAGCGCCCGCGGATGGAGAGGAGCCCCGAGTTTTATTAGTCTTTTTCTTATTTTTTTTTCTTTTCAGGAGAGGAGGGCGGGAAATGAACCCGCTTCTCGCCTCCGCCGGCAGAATCCCCTAGGCCAGATGGACCGGCCTCAGCCAGGTCTCTCTCTGAGATGGAAAGGTCCTGGTAGTCGCAGGGGCACCGGTTGGAGGAGATCCCTCCCCTCCTTTTACTGCCTTGGACACCTGGGCCGTTTGAGAAGGACCTTGCATAGGGGTGGATTCGGGTTCGGTGCTTGGCCCAGAGGCCAGATTCCCTCCCATGGATGTCCCTACCATCTGAGGGTGGGTTGCCTTAAGGACCATGTCTATCTCAGGAGGGGCCTCCTGTTGGCCATCCCCTCCCAGGACATCGCAGGTCCCGTTGGCAGCGTGACTAGTCTGTGTGGGGAGGCACAGGCCTTGACCCCGGCAAGGTTCAATATTCTTGCCAGCAGGTCTTTTGAGGGAAGCGACCGAAGGGGCCTGGCTTCCCTCTCCATTTTTTATGTGGAGCTGCCCGAGGGCGGCTCCGTCGATGGAATAGCGGTAATTAAAGGGATTTTTTTTTTACTCATCATTGGGCATGGTGACCCTCTTTTAATTACGGGATGCAATAGCTCACCACCCCTCGCAGTAGCCCGCTCTGCAAGTTGTGCGTACATGCCTGGCAGAGCCAGGTGCCGCCATTTATGGCCACCCCTCCCGCCTGATGACTTGGCAGCCCTTCAGCATGGTGGCTCCACCTTAGGCACGGCTTAAAATTGATGGTGTGTTAAGAGAAAAGGAAAAGGGATGTGAGGAAGGTATGGGTGGGGATGAAGCAGGTTGTGAAAAAAACACCATCCCGAACCGGAGCTCAGGGGTTAGGGAACGTTGTCCTCTTCCCCCTCAGCCCCGATCTGGGACGGTTGGCTGAGAAGGAGGTCAGCATCTATCCTCTGAAATTAGAGGCTGACCAGAGAAAGTTTTGGGAGAGGTTGTATGAAAAGCGACGAAACTGTGGGGAAACACAAGTGTTTTGAAGGAAGGAGAACAGGCTAAGCTGGGGTCGGACGGGGTGCTGAATCTCGTCAGCAGTGCGGCCAGGATGGCAAATCGCCGCGCCCCTTACGGCGTGATCTTATGACGGTAGGCAAGAATGTTTGCTGAAAGGTGGCTTTGGGAGACTATGAAATAGGTCACTAGGAAAATACAGCTGTGGCGTGTGATAACTGCGTAGGCTGCACCCTTACCCTGGTTCATCCATGCTTTCAAAGCTCCATGCGGTGATCTCAGAACCACGTGGGTACATAAGGGTACGTGTTTGACCTTCGAGCTCATTCTGCTACATCCCTCCCATCCAAAAAGATAGCACTTTCGGAATTGGGGGAGAAAGGTGACATCCCCTAAGACGAATGGCTTGGGGAAGCGGAGTCTTTCACGCCAGTGGTCAACGAGGTAAGCGGAGAAAAAGGGAATTTCTGACCTGACGTCGAGCAGCAGGTGTACAAGCTAATTCTACCCGACTGCGTGTACATATGAACGGAAAAGGAAATTAATTATTGCCAACCATAAGAGCATTAAGGGGGGCATAATTAAAAAAAATGAAATAATATTTATACACTAAACTATACAAAGCAAAAAAGAGGAATGAAATGGATTATCAATTATCCATTTTACATAAATGAAAGAAGGATTACGGTGGTACATATACACATATAGGGGTGCTGGACCAAGCTTCTAAATACTAATTTTATATATACAAGGGCAATGTGTGTCCTAGACGTACACATCGAGAAAAATAAATACCTAAACACAAATAATTGAATATAAGCTAACCTCTAGCTGACGGTTATAATAATTACAAGATGGCCCAGAAGGCTATGGAGCTATTACAATTGAAATTTAGCTTGGGCCATCACCCAATTGATTTCGGGTAAGGGTATCGGCGATACAATTTTCCGACCCTTTTTTATACATTATCGTATATTGGAATTCCTGCAATAATAAGCTCTATCTCATTACTCGGCCATTATGATGTTTAATATTACAGAGGTATGCCAGTGGGCGGTGATCGGTTCCTATAAGGAATTCTCAGCCTACCAAGTACATCTTTAACTTCTGCACACTCCAAATAATAGCTAAAGCTTCCTTTTCTATCACTGCATAATTCCTCTCACGTGTGACCAATTTGCGACTCATTTAGGCCACAGGGTGACTCTCACCCTCGTCTCCGTACTGAAGAAGGACACAACCGATGCCCTCGTTACTCGCATCCGTTCGGATCCCGAAGGGCCTACTGAGGTCAGGCAGCCTGAGGACTGTGGCAGATGCCAATTTACCCTTAGTTTATGGAATGAGCAGTAGCCCTCAAATTCCATATGATGCGTTCCGGGGACTTCTTTTGGAGTAGTTCACACAACGGGGCGGCCAAAGACGCGAAATTGGAGACAAACCTCCTATAAAATGAGGCAGAACACATGAAAGAACGAAGATGTTTCTTCGTACCAGGATGTGGCATCTCAATTATCGCCCAGACCTTGTCTTCTTGGGGCTTAAGTTGGTCGTTTCCGATGTGGAAACCCAGATATTGGATCGAATCATGGACATAGCTATGCACTTCGCTGGGAGGGGGACGAATGGGGCCGACAAGGTATATGGCCAGTCGGGAAAAGGGTTCCGATATGATTGGTCCCTGTGGGGATTGAACCAAGTAAACATTCGTTTGAAAAATCTAAACGGTTCACACATTGAACCTTATAAAATGGAAAGACAAACTTCCTGCTTTGTATTAATATCTTTCTTAAATTGAAAGATAGACTTCCCTCTTTGTAATAATCTCTTTCGTAAATGGGAAGATAGACTTCCGTCTTTGTATTAATCTCTTTCGTAAATAGGAAAATGGACTTCCCGTTTAGCATTCTCTCTTTTGTAAATGGAAAGTTAAACTCCCCAATATTATATCTTGTAAATGAAGCAACGAAAATCCCAGTGTACTTAGTCGGTGGAGGATCTTCCCGAAACCGTTGCATCCTGTGCCGGGTAGTGAGGTAAAAAAAAATGTGATGGACCTTTATGGAGCACAAATCGTGCGGGTCACAGAGAGCGATATTGTTGAGGCGATGCTACTTGGGAGCTTCTGTTATTCTCCTTGTAAGAACTCGTAGGGAAAAGTTCACGCCATCGATGTCGCCTCCCAAAACTTTACCTCCTTTGCCGATAATACACATTTAGTATCGTATGCTTGATCCGAGCTATGATTGAGCGCTTAAAAATTCGGAAAACGATAAACGATATACGATATATTAAAGAAAAAATACAATGATTTTTTTTACAAATATTTAAATTTAATTACATATATGTAAAAATAATATAAAGTAATTTGAGAGGAGAAGAGAAAGCTTCGAGTCGGAGTATGAGAGAAAATTTTATTTTTCCCAGGAGTGTATCAAATGTTTGAAAAATTATGTTATATTTTAAATATACATATACACATAAAATGGGAATTCATATAATTTTGGTTAGATGTTCATTTTTACTTATTCATCTCGAATTTTACCTAATTCGCATATTATTAATCTCATTTACTTAACTATGTATCACATTAAAATTTATCGAATAATTAACTTAAATTTTACGATTAATTAAACTAAGTTTACTTTTGTTAAGATGCTCTCAAACTTTGTATAATTGATTATATTATGAATCACGTTTGCCTAACTTTTGTATAACTTGTTATTTTCGTTTGAATACCTTAATTTATTATTATCCTATTTATACATTTTTAACTCATTATTACTATTTCACTTTCACTTTTATTTTTGTCTTATTATCTACTTTGTTTCACTTTGAGTAACTCTTATTATTATCACGTTTAACACTTTATATTAATTATTTGTAACATTTATTATTATTATTATTTTACTTTACCTAAATAATTTTTATTATTCCAATTAAATTTTTATTACGACTTTTATTCACTTTGTAAGATACGAGTACTTCTATCGCACACTGTGTTCACTTTATTTTTCAATTTCTGAGTTATTTTGCCAATTTTTTATTATTTTAAACACCAATATGTTCACCGTATAGCGCTCAAGTCCAGAATGAAGATGAGTCCTTCTGCAATTAAGCCTTCTATTTCTTTAGCTTCGCACGGTCCCTCGAATGTCAATTTTAATTCTCCCTTGTGAATCCCTCGGAGCAGCCGTGCTGGTATAGCGTACGAGAAGTGCAGGCGAGGGGCTTAAAAGCTTCGTTTGAATGAGTCTTTTTTGAGACTCAGGATGGCCGAGTGGATTCGCCGCTGGCTAACAGTACCAGCGACGCGGAAAGCTGTTCGCAACTCGCCTACGCTATTATTTTTTCTTTGTCCCTTTCCTACTCCTTTCTATCTACAATGGTGCCCAGGCCCGGGAGGGGGAGCGTTAGCCCTTGGATAACATTTCCAAACGGGCTCTCTTCATTTCTTCAAAATACGCTCCGCTTCTAGGAGGGGGGTTGTATAACGTACGAGAAGTGCAGGCGAGCGGCTTAAAAGCTTCGTTTGAATGAGCCTTTTTTGAGACTCAGGATGGCCGAGTGGATTCGCTGCTGGCTAACAGTGGTCCAGCGACGCGGGAAGCTGTTCGCAACTCGCCTACGCTATTATTTTTTTCTTTGTCGCTTTCCTACTCCCCTCTATCTACACTGGGTTGCCTTTTGGGGGCCTACATAGGTGAGATCTGAAGATCCTGATGGACACCTCCTCACCGTTGAAGAAGAAGCCTTGTTCCAGAAGTTCCCTTTTCTCCGTGAGTGGAAATCCGGGATACTTCAGTATTTCGTCTTCTTCTTCCAGGGTCGGGATGTTTCTATCTTCTTCTGTTTTCTTCTTCTCTTTCCTTTTTGCCTTTTCTTTTGGGGGCTTTTCTTGGGATTTTCGCCCTTGAAATTGTCCTCCACTGCGGGTACCACTTTTTTCTTCGGTTCAATTTCCATTTCTGTTGCATCTTCTTCGGTCTGGTCCGCAAATTGGATTTTTAATATGTCTTGCGAGGTGGGAGTTAGAAGCCTAGGAGGCCCTCCCTCTTGGCCCTTTGCGCCATTTCAATATTTTTGAAGATGGGTTTTACGATATCATTGCCTTTCCCGAATTTCTCTGCTTTCTCTATCCTTGCCCATCTTTGTTTCTAAATAATTGCTTCTACAGAGTTGTTTGTGAAGAACGGGTCCAGGCGACAGAGGATAATCGTACGTTTGGGGGTGCGGTATGGTTGCTTCGAGTCCATTCTCTCTGAGTGGCATCTTCGCCTCTTCCGAGACGATCTTCTCGACGTCTTCCATGGTGTCGCAGATCGTAGCCCAACCGTTAGGGTATTCAATTGATCGAATGAGGTGAATGTTCAGAGTCCCGAAGATAGTATTCATTACCTCTGGCCCTGGCGGCTTTCCTCCCCCTCCCCCCTCTGATTAGACAGAGAGTGATTCGTTTTTCACCTCGGGCCGAACGCATAGGGCCGCCCTGAAGAGGACCCATCAGTTACCGAGACTGCTTTTCAAATGTGTTCTTATATTCTCCTTCTGATTATGCAAAAAACAAAGTTGCTCGTCTCACGAGCAAAAGAGAAGTGTTTGGCTAGTTAGGGCGTTTTCAGAACCTACCCTTAACTTTTCCTCCTTTGCCACGACCAAACATGATGTATTCTTGAGGTCTACTCGTACTCTACTCGTCAAAGTCTACTCTCTCTACTTAAAAAAAATCGGAAAATGGATTTCAGCCGTGGTTACAATTATTGCAGTGCTTATGTCTAAAAGCTGATCGGTCAATTTGTTAACGCTAAAAGTCTGTAATTCCAAAAATGAACATAAGTATGACGATTGAATGTATCTCAATCCTGATTGGTTGAATTCTGTAGTATTATGAGTAGATGAAATGACTAATTATATAGGTGTACTTTGTGGAAAGTGTCAGTACAGAAAGAGTTATTATTATTATTCAAGAAGAAAAGTTGTCATTACGGTTCGCCATTTCGAGGCTTATTCCAGCTATTTACTAAGGAATAAAGAATCCAATTATATATATATATATATATATATATATATATATATATATATATATATATATATATATATATATATATATATATATATATATTCCTTTATCCTAAGGAAGCTCGCTGATCACAAAACCCAGCCTAGGAAACTACACAAGAGAGAATTCGTTACCCACACTCACCCTATATCCCTTATGAAGGGGGGTCGGTTTAACACGCCCTTTAGCTGTGGGTTTCTTGCAGATGTCACAAGATTGGCAGTATTCAGAAATGTCAACTGCAGCACTAGGACAGTATAAATACCGGAAAATCCTCTGTTTAGTTTCATTGTGGCTGAAATGGCCAGAAAACACACTATCGTGGGCAATTTTTAGAACCAGGAGGACATGCGAACAGGGAAGACAGAGGGCGTGAATCTCGGGGTTGACGCCATTCGAGCAAGCCTTCTTTCACGATATAAGAGGCTGTCTTGTTACCGCGTACCGAATCCTGCTTGAGGTTCCAAGACTTTTCCCACCAGGGGAGGAAATCTGGGCACTCCTCCTGTCTTTGAGGGAATTCTTCGCTCATAACGCCGCTGAAATCGGAATCTACGGGGATTTCAAAGGCCACGGGCTTCTGGGATTCCTATTTTGTCTGGGGTCTCGTGATAACGGGCTGAGCCACAGGGTTATACGAGACTTGAGGGTATTGCCCTACCAAAATGGAACAGAATTTGATAGGGGCTGACACGACTTTAGCCCATCCTGAATAGTACTGACACTCCAGGTAACAGTTCATAATGGGGAAGCGGTTTGCGCGCCCCAGGTAGTCATGGACTACCGCAAACTTTTTAGGGTTGGGGCCCACCGGGGGAAGAAGTTCATTCGATACCACGATACAAGTACACCCGGTATCGTGAACGAGGGTGGAAATTCGGCACCCATTAATGCTTCCGTTTTCAAACTTAAAACTTCCTTGACAACTCTTGTCGAAAAGGAAATTAACTTGGTGCCCTGGGGTTCTGGGAGACGAGATTGGAGCTTGGATTTCTGGTCGCGATGGAGGGGGAGCGGGAGCGGGAGCAGCATTTACCTGGTTGAGTTGGTGAATGGGATTACCACGGAGTTGGGATTTGGACACGTGTGGCCTTCGCCACCGCAGGCAAAACATACGATTAGCCTACGGAAAAAAATGTCGCCGGGGGATTAGATATGAAGGGCTTGACATCAAGGGGTTCCGATGGATGGAAACTTCTGGGCTTAAAGGGGCCCGTAACCTTGGAATTTGAAGGAGTTCTTAGGAGGAAACCGCGAGTTATTAATTTTATTCTTGGGGGATGAAGGGGTAGGATTTTTATTTTCCTTCGGGTATAAGTTGTGACGCGTCGCATAGATATCTGCTTCTTATACGCACTCTTTGAAAGAGTTGCACCGACGATCCTTCACAAAGGAACGGATCTCTGGTGTTAGCGACGCCAGCAACTGATCTCTCAGAACAAAATCTACCAGGAACTCATAATCGTGGGGGTCTTTCGATGCATATAACCAAAAAATGAATTACGAGAAAGAGTATATCCAAAATGACGGAAGGTCCTATTTGGTTGGATGCGGGCGTGACGAAATTTGGCGCGGCAGAAGTCAGGCGTCATATTATACGCCGCGAGAAGTTCAGATTTCAGGGTGAAATAATCCACCGTAGCTTCCGAGGGAAGTGATACACATATGTTCAGAGCTGCGAGCTAAGGAGGGGAAGAAGCTTAGTGACACTGTCCGTTTCAATGTCACAATGATTAACTTCAAAAGAATTTCTCAAAGTGAGTGAGAAAAGATCCGAAGTCCTCTCCTTCTTTGAACGTGGGGAGTTTAACGGAGACGGATTGAGGGGCTTCTACATGGAAATTTACTGAAAGGGTTTCGAGCCGATCATGATTTAATTCTAATTTATAGTGGCGGAATTCTCTCACGCTCTTCTCTCTCTCTCTAATTTATTTTTGTTCAGCTACTTCTTTCATCTGTTTTTGTTCAGCTAATTCTCTAATCTCTTTTTGTTCAGCTTTCTCTTTTCTCTCTTCTTCCTGTGTATAAGTGGCAAGGTTTTTGGCACTTAAACCGAGGGATTCTCCTTGGAGTTTAAATCTCTTGAACGACGACATTTTATTGTCCGAAAAAAAGGGTTTAATGGACCGTCGGCACGGGACGGAGGAATCTTGGCTCACAAATTACTGACACACGGAGGAATATGCTTGTTTAAACGTGGAAGCTTTGCTATCCAAATACTCACACTAATATAATATACCATTGAACAAAAAAAAAAATATGGAGTCTTCGTAAGATGAGAAGGGCTCAGACTCTACTAATCCGTAGGGGATTAAAATGACCGTGTGAGAAGCTATGTCTCCTGAAAATTTTTTCCCTATTAAACGTTGTCGGTCCAAACACCCATACAAACACTGAGCGATAAATAAATATGACAGGGTTGTTTCCTGTTTTGTTTTGTCTTTGCAACTCAAACGGTACTCAGCTTCGAAAATTACAATAAAGTAAGAGTTGCCTTTAAAAAATCTCTCCCAAGATTTTTTTAAGACCCTGACACACGTGATCACCAGAGTTTATAATAGAGAAATGTTAGAGCTGAGCTACGCAAATAAGAGGAACGCACCTCCCGAAATTTTAAAGCGTTCCTGCGTTCCAGCCTGAGCAACATTAACTTTGAACAGCTGGTATTTGTGAGATGCAACATGGACCTCATTGGGTACAAGGAGGTGCAAGAGCAGGACAAGGAGAAGGAGCAGTAATTTAATTCTTTAAAACTTTAAAAAAGTGTTGTAACTTGTCTAGATGTCTTTGATCTTTATGTATAATAAAGAAAATGGAATCGTTGTGTCAGATTTAAAGTAAAATAAACTTAATAAATTAGTGCAATACTGTAATAAAACATAATGAATAATGAAAATGATTAGAAATTCTGTGTCTACTTGTCAAATACAGTGTATACAGTAAAATAGAGTGAAATGCAGTGAAATACAGTTTAAATACTAAATAAGTCTAATACTTAAGTTATATTTTTGATTTTGTGAATTTTTGTGTGATATAGTCAGGGAAACTGGTAAACAGTCTGAAATATACATAAATATATTTTAATGTATGGAGCTCTGATATATTATTACCTTGTATTTTGTTTTATTTTTGAGTTGCGGAATAGTTCTTTTGATGCACACACTAGTGTCTTTGAAGAACGCAGTGGTTTTTTCAATTTTTTGAGGAACGCACTACTTTTTTGGGGGGACTCTTTAAGAGTTTGGGAGCGCTAAGGCAGGAACGCACCGAGCGAAAAAAAATTGAGGACCGCTATTCCCGGAACGCACTGACCGCGGCTGGAGGAATGCACAAAAGCTAACGCACCACCCAAAATCAAGGAACGCGCCCAGCTATGAGAAATGTATATATACTCGCAAGTATATGTCATGGAATGGCCAGATTATATATATATATATATATATATATATATATATATATATATATATATATATATATATATATATATATATATATTATATATAAATGGGGTCTAATGGCGACCACGTGCCCTTCTGTACCCACGTGGATCCTGAGATCACCGCATGGAGCTGCGAAAGCATAGTTAAACCTGTATTTGCCTAGGGACCGATGACATCGTCTCCCACGGCCACCTCTCCGCAAGCATTCTGGCTTTCCGTTCGAAGATTGAAATCCATTGGACATTTCAACCAACGTTATCACAATTCCCCCTTCCCCCGAAGGAGTCGGCGACTTTTACCCAAATTCGCGCGCGCGTCTAGAGCCACCTCAGGCGCCTATATAGCGCTTCGACTGAATTTGAAGAGCAGCACTGTTAGGCTTCCAACTACTCCGGCGAACGAGCTGAAGGACGCTCCCCCCCTCCTGCCAGTAGAGATTTCGATTCGAGTTGAAGGCTAAATCGGTCCGTGAACTCTGCCATAATCAATCGGCAAGTATCCTCATCCGTGAACTCTGCCATAGTCAATCGGCAAGCTTCGACATCAGTGAACTCTACCATAGTTAATCGGCAAATATCTGACGAGGATTCCTGAATCCGAAGGCTCGACAAGTGCTTCCTCGTCTGAAGTAAGAGGTAAACTGACTTCTTTCGTCGCATTCATCGTACCCCAACTGGCCCATTTTCGGCAACGAGCACGTAAATCAATCGTAACCATTGCCTCCTGCAGATTGATCTTGAATCTGGCTTACCCCATTGTCCCATTATTTGCGTGAACGCATGGTTTAAAATCCCACTTTAAATCACCAAACTGAATCTGACCTCTTTATATCCCTTAATTAACCTATCTGTATCTCGTGTGGACCTTTATTCCTGTCTGCGCGACCATTCCCTTTAAACCCAATTTTTGTGTAAATATAAATATCATTTTCTTGTTAGTAAAGATATATTTTCATCAAGGTGTCTTTCTTTTGCAACCCCAAAGCGCACCAGCTACATGTTAATCTTTGGCCAACTTGCACTCTGAAATATTTGTTTAAAAGGACCCCGCAAAGTTATTAATAAACCATCCCCACTGGTCTTCCACCAATTTCGGCCCCAAACCCCAAAATATATATATATATATATATATATATATATATATATATATATATATATATATATATATATATATATATATATATTAATATTATGTACACTCTCCACATGGTTTTTGGGCCCTCCGCTTTGTAGATGCATCATTAATCTCCTCGAGAGTGTCGTAGTTGTCATGCCTTCTAAGATATTAAGCCTTGCTTTATTAACCTTTTTTCTTTTAATAATGGTGTTGTCAACGAGCATATCTCTCGTTAGGTTAATATTATGTACACTCTCCATATGGTTTTTTGGCCCTCCTTTTTGTAGATGCATCGTTAATCTCCTCGAAGCCATTTTAATAAATGAAGATAAGCCGGCCATCAACAGTCAAGCGACAAGCTGGAATCGTACGTTAAAACTATTTTAAAAATTCCACGCACAAGAGTACTCCATTTCTTCTAACGTTACGTTCAACCAAGGAGAATAAATACCTCTTAAAAACCGTTTTCTTTCACTTAACTTTCTGCCAGATCCTCACTCCACTTACTACATCGGTAAAGGAGGCAAGAAATTCCATAACGCTCCCAAGATGATCGAATAAAATCGAAAGCTTAGCATTTTAGTTTGGTTTTTACCAAACACATTCATTCAAAAAAGAGATGAATACTAGACAAATAATCCACCATCTACAAGATGGAATAAGAAAGATAGTTAGTAGAAGAGAAAGTTGCCAAAAGAAATTAATTAAGGCAAAATACACAATGGTCTTCAACAAAATTTGTATTCAAGAAAGACTGCTACCCAACTATTCTAATATTAGAACTCATGACCTAGCAGCGAAAAATTAACCTATAACTTTAGCCTTTCGTCGCTATCTTATAGAAAGGCGAATAGAACTTTTAAAGAAAACCATCCCCTAACTTGAAATTGATGTTGAGGAAACGTTATTACAACTTGAAGAGCTCGAAATTCCACAAGCAATACGAGACTCTATCCCAAAAGCTCTCTCCAACAGCGTTTTATAAACGGAAAATTCTGAAAAAAGCATTAAGACCAAAAAGCTTAATAAACTGTATAAAGTACGTATAGCATTGTCAGAAGCAACAACATCATTCATCATAAGAACATAAGAACATAATAAAAGAAGGAGACTGCAAAAGACCATTCATGGCCTACACTTGGCAGCTCCTGTAATTCATCCATCTCTCCCGGCACACGCTCTGCACTAGTGAGTGAAATAGAAGCTCTTAACCTTGGTTTGAATTTCCACCTACAAGCCAAATTCGATCCAATTTCATAAAAAATCAAACTAGAATCCCTGTTCCAATCGATATTGAAGCTACAAGATCAAGCCATCATTGAAATTAACTCCAACCTAAAAGACCAACTACACGCAGAAGCCACTAAACGAAGATGCTTCACGGGCAGCAAACTCATAATACCAGAAATACGTAAGGCCATCAGCAATCTAAAAAAGAACAAAGAAATAGTCTTAAGAAAAGTTAACAAATCCAACATATACGTCATCCTAAACTAAGAAGATTATAACAACAAATTCAATACCATCTTGAGTGATACCCCTAAATTTAAACCCTTGAAAAAAGATCCAACAGATGACTTAAAAAAGAAAATAAACGGACAAATAACTAAAGCCAATGCACTCATCGGGGGACTTCACTTCCAAAAGATCATCGGTGATTACACACCAGGTTATCTGTATGGCAATGTAAAAAATCATAAGCCGCATAATCCATTGAGGCCCATCATTTCTCAAGTCACTACTTCTATGCACTGTTTAGCTAAAACCCTAAATGCATTAATAAAACCGTACACCCCTTCGAAATATAGAATAAAATCCATGGAGGAATTCATTGACATACTCCACGCTACAAGACTGTCAGGCCTAATATCATCCCTTGACGTAGAAAGCCTTTTCACGAATGTGCCTATCGCTCAGACCATCGACATCATTATAAAAAAACGTGTACCACCATCCTGCAATGTCTCCTCCAAATCTTGACCAAAACATCTTAAGGAGCATGTTATGTTCATGCAGATCAGAGGCGTCGTTCAGGACACCGGATGGTAATCTATACACACAAGTGGATAGAGTGGCTATGAAATCACCCTTAGGGCCGATCTTCGCTAACTATTACATGGGTCAACTCGAGGAGAGATCATTGGACACCATGGAAAATAAGCCACACACATATTGCCGATATGTAGATGACATCTACATCAACGTCAGAAACGAACAACATTTCGTGAACATCAAGCAGCATTTTGAGGAGAACTCCGTGCTAAAATTTACTTTTGAATTGAGCACGGGCAATAAACTCCCTCTCTTGGATGTTGAGACCTATAACATCAATGGAAACTGAATCACTAAAGTACATATGAAAAATACGGACATGGGAAGATGCCTCAATGCAGATAGCGAATGCCCTGAAAGATACAAAATAAGCTTAATCGGCTCATAAATCCGCCGAACTTACAAATGCTGCTCTGCGTCGGAACTTCTCCACCATGAAATTGCAAGATTAAAGCAAATACTTGTGAATAATGGTTTCTCAAACAGCATGATTGATAAACAGCTCCAATCATTTTTAAATAACTATTACAAACATGCGGATAAAACTGTAAGTAATCATGAAGAAGTCAATAACATCAAAGTGTACTACAGAATCCAGATGTCCACGGCCTATAAAATTGATGAAAAAACATCAAGGTTAAAAATCAAACCGATAAAATTCAACTCATCATCTATTATAAAACTACAAAAGCCAGCAACCTTCTGATTAAGAATAACATCTGCCCTAACTTCTCGAATCTTAAGTCAACCAACATAGTTTACGAGTTCATCTGCCCCAATAAAGACTGTAAGCTTTATAATAACTCTAAATATATTGTCATGACAACTACCACACTTTCGAGAAGATTAACGATGCATCTACAAAGCGGAGAGCCAAAAGACCATATGGAGAGTCTACATAATATTAACCTAACGAGAGATATGCTCGTTGGCAACGCCATTATTAAAGAAAAGAGGTTAATAAAACAAGGGCTAACATCTTAGAAGCCATTTTAATAAATGAAGATACGCCGGCCATCAACAGTCAAGCGACGAGTTGTATAGCAATGCCTCTGGGCATTCCTATAATCTCCCGTCAATCAATAAATAAGTTTAAACGTTAAAATAATTCTTGACTCCACGCGTCAATTTGTCCCAAAGACTCGCTTGAGCATTTTTTATTCACGAATCATTTTTTTTTATATCGCGTGTTATCTTTAACATCATTCTTCCAATTATCATAATCCATGTCATTTTAATTTAATATTATTCCCTATATTCAACGAGTGGACAATTTCCTTTATTTCTCAATTATTTTTCATTTCTTCATATTCGTGTGCCCGTGACTAATTTACACACACACACACATGAAGACCATATGGAGAGTGTACATAATATTAACCTAACGAGATATATGCTCGTTGACAACACCATTATTAAAAGAAAAGAGGTTAATAAAGCAAGGCCTAACATCTTAGAAGCTATTTTAATAAATGAAGATACGCTGGCCATCAACAGTCAAGCGACAAGCTGTGTAGCAATGCCTCTAGGCATCCCTATAATAAAAACCTCCTGGGAAACTTAAATATATATACGTCAATTATTATTTAAAATTCATATGCAATTATTTTACTTAACTTTGTCAATTTAATCTTTCAATTAATTTACTTCAACTTTTGTAAATTAAATCATTTTATGTACAACTTAATAATTAATTAATTTATTTATTTTACTTGTCAATTCATTTAACGTAATACTGTTTCAAACAACATCTCTTAAAATTTCACACACAGACAAACAAACACACGCCTTCAGCTCAATCAAATAGCACACTATTCTGCCCCAGTCCACCCGCAGCTTTCTTCGTATTAAGGTCGGTAATCATTCCGTCTACAATTAGTCATTTACCTCCAAACAAATGATACTTAGTTAATTCCACTTTCTATCAAAATTCTTTGCAAACGACCATATGAGAGTAGGTCCTAATTAGATTTACTCCTCATTGCAGCCCTTAATTCACAGTCCATCATAGTCACTATAATATTATTTCACCATATTATTCCACCATATTATTTCATATTTATTTCACATACTTCAATTCTCTTCGCATCTTGTTAATGTAAATCATATGTTAAAATATCTTACATTGTATACCAAATCTACTTATCTCATTGTACATTCGTTGATTCTATGAATATATTTATATTTGTGTAATTGTCTTTCTTAAAGCCCAGTTCATTATTCCAAAATTAATTTCGCTGTCATCTTAGGCCTAAAAACTATCCACCTACAACTTCGATCAAACAAATTTATGGTTATGGTTTTCAAAACGCTATTTAGGCTGATTTATTAACAGAAAATAAATCACATGAATAACCATATACTATAGCTGGAATCGTAACTTAAACTATTTTAAAAATTCCACGCACAAGAGCGGTCTATTTCCTCTAACGTTACGTTCAACCAAGGAGAATAAATACCCCTTAAAAACTGTTTTGTTTCACTTAAATTTCTGCCAGACCCTCACTCCACTTACTACATCGGTAGAGGAGGCAAGAAATTCCATAACGCTCCCAAGATGATCGAATAAGATGTAAAGCTTAGCATTTTAGTTTGGTTTTTACCAAACACATTCATTTAAAAAAGATGAATTCTGGACAAATAATTCACCATCTACAAGATGGAATAAAAAAGATCGTTAGAAGAAGAGAAAGTTGCCAAAGGAAATTAATTAAGGCAAAATACACAATAATCTTCAAATATATATATATATATATATATATATATATATATATATATATATAATATATATATATATATATATATATATATATATATATATATATATATATATATATATATATATATATATATATATATATATATATATATATATATATATATATATATATATATATATATATATATATATATATATATATATATATATGCATATATGAGTGCAATTGTAATCATATGTGTGTATATACTTTCCTTTCACAACTTATTATGTCCAATCAAGATTTTATTGAAGGCCTAGAATCAGACGGATACGCATTTAATAGCACATTTTAATCGGAAATTCATTGGAAATTCACCAGAATTTCATTTTGCTTAGTAAAGGACTGCGAGCACCGTTGACAGAACCCAGCCAATTTGGAAGTCTTAGGTGAATTTTAGTTTACCTTTCGAATAAGAGATAAATACTTTTTTTTAATCGCAGAAGTAATAACTAAATGAGGGCTTAAGCACCTCACTGCTCCCGTCCGTCGTCCTGCGTGGGAACCTGCTCGGATGTCTGCCATTCATTAATTTTGTCTTAACTATGCCGGCTACTTGGACTGACATAATTATGGGCTTAAGTGAAAACTAGTTTTAGGACTAGCCCATAGCAGAAGCATAGGTCAGAAATGTTCTCGAAACTGGGCCATTACTGCTAGTCCTGGACGGAGGAGAGATCCTCATCGCCCGGGGGATCCGGCCAGCATCATAGAGGGAAGTAACACCCATCTCTATGCAGTTGGATGCGGTTATGCCGTAAGTACCCGAGAGGGGGTGGCAAAAGTTTAGCAGCCGTTGATTCGTCCGCTATTGCTATCAAGTCCACCATAAGTCATCCTTCTTGAGGTTCCTACTCCACAAACTATGGCGCAACTCGCTCAACACAGGTAAGATTCTTCTGGCTTTCAAGGAAGCTACCATCACTCCAATCTTCAAGGGAGGGGACAAAGGACTTCTTAAAAACTACAGGCCGGTAGGCCTCACCTCCCACATCATCAAGATATTGAGAAAATTGTCTGAAACAAAATTACCCACTTCTTGGAAGCCAACAACAGGCTAAACCCTAACCAACATGGTTTCCGAAAAAGCAGGTCCTGTCTCTCAAAGCTGCTAGCGGAGGGGGTAAATGTGGATGTTATCTTCCTAGACTTTGCAAAAGCCTTTGATAAAGTTGACCACGGCATCCTCCTCCACAAACTCCAAGCTAGGAATAACTGGCAAGCTGGGTGTGTGGATGCACATCCTTCTCACATCCAGAACACATCCAGAACACGAGTGACACAAATCGGACCACTCACCTGTCCTCAGCAGAGTGCCACAAGGCTCCATACTGAGACCCCTTCTCTTCCTGGCATTGATGGGTGACATTGATATTGAGGTGCAGTCTTCCGTAGTCTCATCCTTGGCCAACGACCAAAACTCAGGCACCAAATCACCCACTTCACTGACATCCACCCCCTACAACAAGACCTCAAAAGGTCTACACATAGGTAGACAACAACAACATGTCATTCAACGAGGGCAAGTTCGAGCTCCTAAGATCTGGGCCAAACCAGGACCTAAAGGACGCTACTAGCCTCCATACGGGAGAAGGCCAAACCACCATCCCTTAGCCCCAAGCCAAATGACTTGAAGTGCTCCTCAGCGACGATGTCACCTTTCGCCATCATATGGCCTCAACAGTCAGCAGAGCCAAACAAATGGCAGGGCGGATCCCCCGCACCTTCAGCACGAGGAAGCGGGACGTCAATGCCCTCTTCAAAAATCCTGAACTCATGGCACAAATAACAGCCAAAGAAATCCATCATGTCACCAGCTACAAAAGAAGGTGGAAAATCGCCACTAACACCCATAGATTTAAGGTGATACCACTCTTCTGTAGGAAACAGGCCCATATTGAAACAGACGACGCCCGCATTCCATACAGCACAAAAGTGACAGTACTAGGACTAAAGATAGGTTAAGATGGGTACTGATGCCACATTGCTTAAACAGCAGCGCGAGCGAAGATCGAGCTCAACAAGCTTTTCAGGTTCAAAAACCTGAACA
The DNA here is from genome assembly GCA_963969495.1 of Ceratothoa steindachneri. Lineage (NCBI taxonomy): Eukaryota > Metazoa > Arthropoda > Malacostraca > Isopoda > Cymothoidae > Ceratothoa > Ceratothoa steindachneri. The sequence goes on along the minus strand of OZ018319.1, from coordinate 86,893,138 downwards.
TGACCAACAAAAAGAAGATATATAACGCGCTCATAAGATCAAAGCTACTGTATCCACCTATACCTATCAACACTAGCTCCAAAACGAAATTGAGACTCCTCTAAAGGGTACAAAATATAGCTATACTCTTAATCACCAACGCCATAAGGAAATAAAGAAGGAGGCAGAGGGACCTACATCAGATGGTCCAGATGACACCGATTAACTTGGAACTTCAATCAAGAGGCCCCGCAAATTGGAAGAAAGTCATAGAACGAACGACGGACGAAATCAGCCAAAAACACATTGACATTCCGTTGGAGGACATACACATAAGAACGAGAAACTTCATCAGCAGTAAAGCACAGACTGAAAGACAAGAAGAGCAAATTAACAAATAAGACAACGCATATGAAACAACGACAAACAATAAACTCCACAAATAATCTACAATAAAAAGAACACTAAAATGAAAAACGGACAACGAGAGAAATACAAAAAACACCTGCAAATGCTTGAACGACACAATAAACTACCACAATCTCCATGAAACAAAATTGAAACACACAAAAAGACATGCAATACCATCACAAACCAAGAACAACATAAACAACAACAGAAAAAGAGTACGAAAAAAGCTTGAAAATATGATCAAAAACAATGAGAAGAAAACCAATCTCAGAGAAACGCCTACGATTCCCTGTCACCAAAGATTTTCTATCATTCGATCTCCCTTTCACCAGGCATATCTATCCCTATCTATCAATCATCTACTATTATATATATATATATATATATATATATATATATATATATATATATATATATATATATATATATATATATATATATATATATATATATATATATATGAGTGCAATTGTAATCATTTGTGTGTATATACTTTCCTTTCACAACTTATTATGCCCAATCAAGATTTTAATTGGCGGCCTAGAACCAGACGGATACGCATTTATTTACTAGCACATTTTCATCGGAAATTCATTGGAAATTCACCAGAATTTCATTTTGCTTAGTAAAGGACTGCGAGCACCGTTGACAGAACCCAGCCAATTTGGAAGTCTTAGGTGAATTTTAGTTTACCTTTCGAATAAGAGATAAATACTTTTTTTAATCGCAAAAGTAATAACTAAATGAGGGCTTAAGCACCTCACTGCTCCCGTCCGTCGTCCTGCGTGGGAACCTGCTCGGATGTCTGCCATTCATTAATTTTGTTTTAACTTTGCCGGCTACTTGGACTGACATAATTATGGGCATATGTGAAAACTAGTTTTAGGACTAGCCCACAGCGGAAGCATTGGTCAGAAATTTTATCGAAACTGGGGCATCACTGCTAGTCCTGGACGGAGGAGAGATCCTCATCGCCGGGAGGATCCGGCCAGCATCATAGAGGGAAGTAACACCGATCTCTATGTAGTTGGATGTGGTTATGACGTAAGTACCCGAGAGGGGGTGGCAAAAGATTAACGGCCGTTGATTCGTCCGCTATTGCCATCAAGTCCACCATAAGTCACCCCTCTTGAGGTTCCTACTCCACAAACTATGGCGCCACTCACTCAACACAGGTAAGATTCTTCTGGCTTTCAAGGAAGCTACAATCACTCCAATATACAAGGGAGGGGACAAAGGCCTTCCTTAATACTACAGGCCGGTAGCCCTCACCTCCCACATCATCAAGATATTTGAGAAAATTGTCCGAAACAAAATTACCCACTTCTTGGAAGCCAACAATAGGCTAAACACCAACCAACACGGTTTCCAAAAAGGCACGTCCTGTCTCTCAAAGCTGCTACATTATGAATGGCTTTCGAAAAGGCAGGTCCTGTCTCTCAAAGCTGCTAGCCCACTATGACTGGCTTCTACACAGTATGGCGGAGGGGGTAAATGTGGATGTTATCTTCCTAGACTTTGCAAAAGCCTTTGATAAAGTTGACCACGGCATCCTCCTCCACAAACTCCAAGCTAGGAATAACTGGCAAGCTGGGTGTGTGGATGCACATCCTTCTCACATCCAGAACACATCCAGAACACGAGTGACACAAATCGGACCACTCACCTGTCATCAGAGGAGTGCCAAATGGCTCCGTACTGGGATCCCTTCTCTTCCTGGCATTGATGGGTAACATTGATATTGAGGTGCTCCTAAGTTTAACGGCAGTTGATTCGTCCGATATTGCCACCAAGTCCACCATAAGTCATCCCTCTTGAGGTTTTTACTCGAGATCCATACCATCCATCTATCATCCATCATCCTGGCGGGACCTGATCCTGGGACTAACTGGAAAATTGGACGGGAGCGCTCTTTCAATTTTCGAGCCATTTTCGACCTCACCTGGCCGAACCGCTACCTCCTTTAGCACCTCATCACATCATTTTTTACCCAATCCACTGTAATTACACTTTTCTTACCGAGAGAGTAGAATAATTCAAGAAAGAAGAGGAAAAGGACACGAGACCATGGTCAAAGAAGTGATAAAATTCTGCGACCAAACGCATGTTTTTAAAGTGACTTTTCTATCGCTCGAAATGGCACACAAAGCCACAACGGAAGGACTTCTTGTTTTCAGCATGAGGATCCCTGGATGCAAAATCGAACAGGAAGAGTTTCATAAAATCAAGATGTACTTTGTGTTACAAGCTGGAAACACACTCAACAACGAACTGCTCCGAAAAAGGAAAACTATAGTGCAGCGAATGCGCCAAAGAAGAACACCGCTACGATACCTGCAAAAGCAGAGAAAAGAAAATGTGTGAATTGCAAGTGCGGACATAGGACGATGGCCCTAAACTGCCCAAAAGTAAAGACATTATAAAGAAGATGAAGGAAAAAGAAAAGAAGAAAAAACTAAATACGTACGCAAGCACTGTGAAGAAAAGCCAAGATACGCTACCAACGATGGCATCCCCATCCCAAATGAACTTCGGCAATGACGTCAGTGCAAAAAAATCAAGGAGTCAGTCATTAGGAGCAACGCAAATATCAAGTCTGGATTGGAAGAAGCAATGGAAGCATCCTCATCGGAGTAGTCCGAGGAGGAAGAAGACAAAGACAAGGAAGACAAAGAACAAGAAGACGATGAAACCACATCTCCGGACAGTGACGAGGTCCCATGCACTCGTACACGAGCGACGAAGAGTAGGTAAAATCTCCTAGTCCTCCACTGAAGAGTAAAAAGCCTGGACACTCTAAGACTACCCCACAGGCCAAGAAGAAGAAAAAGAATAAGATGAAACATAGGTAATTACGTCTCATCATGGAACTGAGCGCATTAATAATACTGGAAATCAACACCAACAGCCGGACGACAAAAAGAACTCTTTACGGAAACTTATTCAGAGAAATTGATGCAGACGTTATCTTGATTTCAGAACATGGGATCGACACTCGTAATTCGGAAATGAAAATCTGGAATTACGATGTGTTAATCACAAATCACTCACAAGAACGGTACAACTGTGCCGCTATTACCATAAAAAAGGGGATCAAGTACAAGCCAATTAGAAATCTTGAAGAATCCTATCTCGTGATTGAGATCGAACTCGACATTGGGAAGCTGGTCATCGCTCTCGGGTACCAGACCCCGAGGAGAGGATACTTACCGATCCATTCTCTCGCTGGCCTATCTGACAGAAGAGCCCCCCCCCCACCATATTAATGGGGGATCTGAACGCCAGATGTCGGGAATCCGGCTACAGGATTTTCAATGGAAATAGAAGGTGCCTAGAAACTATGCTGGCAGAAACATGGTCCAGCGGATAGGGCCGGACTTTCCCACCTTTGTCCGAGGAAGAAGTTTAAAAAATTCAGACCTATGTCTGGCCAATCGTTAGCTACCGTTCAATTACTACATAGAACCAGTCCAGGTACCATGTAATGACCATATAGGGACCCTACTCATAGAGCCGTTGCAATGTCTAGTAACTCCCTCTCTTCCAAAATTAAGATTGTGGAGCCCCCATAACAATATATCCTACATTTACAAGTAGTGACAGGCACGAAAAATACTATTATCAGCAGTCCCAATACTGCGGAATACTTTCAGAAAATGTGTATTCGAAAATTTTATATTTTCATTAAAAAAATAAATTTGGGGGGCCACAGTGCGCCCCCCCCCCGGCCGGGTGGGGGTGGTTGCTACGGCTCTGCATACTCACCATCAACAGGAAACCCTATATAAGTCCCAGATGTAGTTAGGAAAGACAACAGAAGAGCAGACTGAGCACGGTACGCTCATCTTCTCGAGGCCTACCATCCTCCCAACTTGGATGAGGCAATTCTCGAAGAGATCGACGAGGCACTCGACGGCCGTAATAACCATCTTACCAAAGCAGACAGGGTTTCTATTCCCAAAACTCAGTATAAGTCCATCTCAACCTACAGGTGGACTGGATACATGAAGGAACTGTATCGTGAGTTGAGAGTAATGTATGAAATCAACATCAGAAATGCATCGATTGTCTCAATACGGCGAAGTAAAGAGATCAAAGAAGAGCTCAACCAGTTGATCCTCGAACAACAGTGGAGGCGTTAAGACGATGCGATCGAGAGCCTCGATAAAGATGCATCTCTCAACGACTTTTGAATAAAATCAGGCGTCTCAAAGGATCAACTGAGAAAAAGAAAAAATAGAATATTAAAAGAAGATGGAGCAATCGAAACAGAAGTAAGAAGAATAGAATAAATATTCCCACGTTATTGTGAAAAATTCTTCAGTATATCCGAAGAAGAAAACAAAGATTTTGATATAGAATTCGAGAACAACATTGTAGACGAGCTTGACACACAAATACATGGGACGCATCCTCACCACCAGGTGGAAAAACAACGAGACGGAGACACCGAAATCACCGAAGAAAAACTACTCGGCGCGCTCCGCTCATTTCATCAGAAAGCCCCAGGACAATCGGGGCTTACGAAGCTAAACTTCGAAAAGGCACCAGCCAACTTCATCGAGAAAATAAAAATAATCTTCAACGCGTGTCTAAATACGGGATACTTTTCCGATGCTTATAAAACGGCAAAGGTGATCATCTTGCCAAAGCACGGAAAAGACCCAACGTTAAGAGAAAGCTACCGGCCAATTTCATTTCTATAATTTGGCGAGAAGCTCTTCGATAAGATCCTCAACCGAAGACTGGTGTCTCACCTGGAGGAGGACTCCCTCTACAACCCATGCCAATACAGGTTTAGAAAAAAATGAAGTACGGAGATGGCGATAAACGTCATCACGGAAAAGCTTGCCTAAGCCAAACGGGAAAGGAGTTACGTTTACATTGTTGTCATGATGTTTCAAAGACGTTTGATAAGGTGTGGCAGCGGGAGCGGGGCATACAGTTTAAGATCCTACTGCTGGGCCTAAGTGAAAACTTAGAAAGAACTGTCTGTGACTATGTCATGGAGAGCGCGGCGTATGCCAGTTTAGGGTGCACGGACGGACCGAAGTTTCCTGCCGCAGGGGGGGGGGGTATGTGCCCCACTCTTTATTCGATATACACCGCGGATGTCCCAGCCCCTGTGTGCCCCTCTTCCCTCAAGATTCAATACGCCGATTATTTCAGCCAGATAATCACATGTCCATGGAGGAATGCACCGTGGCAAGCTGGTATGACAGCGACAGAAATCAAAAGATTGAACAACTACGAGGCTCAATAGAAGATCAAAACGAACCAAGAGAAATTCAAAGTAGTCCTCATTGGCAAGAGACTACTCGCAGATGTCAGGGTGGGTGATAGACGCCATCCTTACACTACAGAGTGCAATTTACTCGAAATGAAAATTACTTCATCCAGGTACTGGAAGCACGTCGATGATAGAATTTCTAATGCCTCAGTCGCAGTCAAGACTTTGTATATGTTTAGAAATCTACGTGAAAGCAACAAGAAAAAGATCTACAACTCTCTTGTTAGATCTATGTTTCTATACCCCGCTTCCTTCGTCTCTTGTGTCTCAAAAACACAAAAAAGGAGATTACAAACAGTGCAAAATAAATGCGTGTACCTAATTACGGGTACACGTAGGCGGGAAAGAAGATCTGCACAGAGAGGCGGGGATAATACCAATAACAAAGTCATAGTAGAACGGACTCGGAAAATGCCAGAACTGGTTAATCAGGAACTGGATGAGGATATCACTCATATGATTAACCAGAACGGAAAAGCTATATGTTGCGCCAGATTTCCAAGCTCCGCTAACCTAGAGCTGGCGGTGACGAAGTGCCGTTCTACGTATAAGGAGAATGTAAAAACCAAAAACCATCCAAAAAATGACAACAAACCACTCAAGTCAACAAACTCGATTCAAGAAAAATCACCGATTTTGACCAACGTGCACCGAACCAGACTATCAAACTAAACGTGACGCGAAGAAAGAAAACAAGAAGAAACAGAAAAAACTGAGATATACATAGAGCAAAAAAATAAAATACAATAAACACTAAGCACATATTTAAAGTAATATATTACAAAACAACAGTAAATGCACATTGCATATCCCCAAACATTAAAAATTATTAAGACAAATGGCTTGAACGCCATAAAATAAAAACCATGACGAAAATAACAAAGGAAACACATGACAATAACATTTGTTAAATGGATAGGCCTGAACACCAGGCGCCTATCATCTCTTTGCATCATACCACACTTCTTTCTCTTTTCACCACTTGTCTATTTTCACCTAGCAATCCACACACCCCTTTGTTTCCTTTTGCATATACACACACTTACATCAATTCGCAATTGCAAATCAAGATTTTATTAATAACAAGAAAAATAGCACAGGCCAAAGCGAACAAAAATCCTATGGGCCTGGTGCTAAGAAATGTAGAGAGAGCTTTTGATAAAGTCTGAATCAAAGGCTTACGATGCAAAATCCTTAATCTTCAAATGAATAACAATTTGGAGAGACTACTCTGCGATTATATCACGGAAAGAAGAGCCTAGATTGTGATAAATGAATATGAAGGATCAGAATTCGAAATGAATGCAGGATTGCCACAAAAAGGATGTCTCTCACTAACATTATACTCTGTATATACATCAGACATACCTCCTCCATTAAGACCTGCAACACTGAACATCTAGTTTGCGGATGATATCAGTCAATATATTACATGCACGAATCAAAATGTAAGAAGACAAGCGCGATTAACAGTAATGGAAATTGGCAACATCAACAGATTTGAAAAACAATGGAAAATACGGACAAACACACAAAAGTTTACCGTAATACCCATTGGCAGACAAAAAACGGCCGGTATTATACATGAAGGAAAACCTGTACAAATATAGATCCGAAGGTGGGGCTGGGGGAAAGATAACATCAGGAAGAAAGAATTAAAAAAACAACACCCGCTTTAAGATTATTATACTCAGTCCGAGGAATTTCGCTGAAGAACAAGCGAAAGATATAAATGGCATTGGGAAGGGCAACATTAACTTACCCACCAATTACACTGCATACAATATCAAAGGAGGGAAAAAAGGATATGCATCGAGTACAAAATAAAGCCCTTAGGATAATAACCAACGCAAGGAGAAAAGAAAGAAGATATATGAGAGAACTACATTTAGAGGCCAACATGTTGACAATAAATGTGGTTAAAAAGAAGAGGGCTAATGATATATGGGAGAAAATTAATAACCTACCCAAGACTCTGAAGAACAACACACTCAACTTCGATTCCAAAGTTCAAGATATCAGTGTGATAGAACGGGTTGAGGCCACTTAATTTCAACCACTATCACATGTTATTTAAAACCACGATGCTACCCACGTGCATCTTCACTTTGAAGCCGGGCGCCTTATCGCAGCCACCTGAGTCAATGTTTAAACAAGGAGGTTTATCTTCCCCCGTCGCCCCATACGCCGACCTCGCCAGATTAAGTTAGGCTTATGGGCAGATAAGGTATTGTTCTCAGGCTCGGCTGTGCATTCCCTCGAAGCCCCCAGTCCATTGTCCCCCACACCAAGAGGATGTCTCGACTATTTATTTGGAAACTTAACCACTAAGATCAGATTAGAGATCCATATTTTCTTCGCGAGACATCACTACGGTCCAGTCTCACCCTGTGCACCAAAGGGCCCTCGACCTCGAGATCCACCATCACTTGTCCAGAAGAAGGGCAATATCCCTTGAGTGCCAAGGTTCGAGCCTTCGTGACGCCAAGTCCACTAGGCTTCCCCTGTTGTTCAGAAAGAGAACAACGTTAGAACAGCCCTTGTACTTTTGAGCCCGTTAACAAGAAACGGTTCTCACCCCCCGTTCCCTGTTGTTCAGAAGAGAACAACGTAGAACAACCATTGTTCTTCCAGCCCGTTTGCCAAGAAACGGTCCTCACCCTTTCCCCTTGTTGTTCAGAAGAGAACAACATTAGAACAGCCATTGTTCTCGAGCCCATATACAAGAGACGGTTCTCACCCCTCCTGTTGTTCAGAAGAGAACAACGTAGAACAACCAGTGTTCTTCTAGCCCGTTCGCCAAGAAATGGTTCTCACCCTTCCTCCTTGTTGTTCAGAAGAGAACAACATTAGAACAGCCATTGTTCTCGAGCGCGTAGACAAGAGACGGTTCTCACCCCCCTTGTTGTTCAGAAGAGAACAACGTAGAACAGCCATTGTTCTTCAAGCCCGTTCGTCAAGAAACGGTTCTCATTCCCAAGACGCCACGTCAGGATCATTTAATTCCCCCCCCCCCCTTCGGCTGGAACTCGCCCGCGGACCGAAAATTCCTTCACGTCGCCTTCCTCTGCACAACAAGTGTATTTACGTAAGCTGAACGTTACCTTTGAGTATTTAACCCTTTTGTCAACCCTATCCTGTGCTCTAAATGGTTTAGCAAACCATCCCATCACTTTAACTTTATATTTGTTTTACCTTTTTAAATCGCTCTTAATCCTTGGATTAGCTAGATTCCCCACGACCCTTCCATTCTCTGTTTATGTCAATATTTTCCGTTTTGTGTGTTGTTGATAGTTTTTATTAATAAAACTCTATTTTATTAATGATAGCAATATTATTATCCTTGAGCTCAGTTCCACTTCTTAAGCATATCGAAGATACATAATATCGGTCAACCCAGACATCCACGCACTCTAAAGATAATTAAATAAGTTCCCTCAACGAATAGTTATATATGGTATATCGTCGAGAGTCCATTCTACGACATATATATATATATATATATATATATATATATATATATATATATATATATATATATATATATACTATTTAAATTTGGTATCAAGTGTGTAAGGTTTAACGCTATATCTTTGCAAACACTGGTCTCAGTCGAGTAAAGCATAGTGTTATTCGTTATAATAATAGAGTATAGTAGTTCCCTTTTGTTTTAACGATTGCTATCCCCTTTTTTGAAACTTAAGAAGCTGGAGTAGCTCAAGGAACTGTTATAATAATTTGTTTGTGTGATTTTAGTCAGTGGTCATTTAGATCGAGAAACCAAGTACGAATAGGTCAGTGCCCATATTTAGGTAGGCTAATTCTCTAGAAGGCATAATTCTTGTTGCAAGGAATTTTAGTTGGTTGACTATTGCGCCCCCAAGTGCAAAGATGACTCAGTTCGAAATCTTTAAAGCGCAAGGAGAATCCTTGGGACTTTCCCGGAAAAGAACTAATTGAGTACGTTCAAGAGGAGCAAAGAAAAAAAAGAGAAAGAGAAATCCAACGAGAAGAAAGAGAGGAACGGAAAAGACAAGCTGAGCTTCACCATCAGATTGAATTAACTCGTGTTGAAGCAGAAATACAGTCAGCCAGTTCACGTTCAGAAGCCCCCCCAATCTCTCACTAAAGCTCCCCAATTTCAAGGATGGAGAGGATTTCGGGGCATTTTTAGCCCACTTCGAAAATATCCTCGAAATCAATAACATGGATCTGGAGGCTGAAGGTGTAGTCAGATTACTTTCCTTGTTAAATTGTAAATTGCGCGAAATTTTTATATCTTACCATCTGAATGTACAATTAACTACAGCACCTTAAAAGCTGAGTTATTGGCCGCTCATAATATGACTCCCGATTTCTATCGCCAAGAATTTCGAGGAGGTCGTATTAAACCCGGACAGACTTTCCGTCAATTCGGATACATTCTTCAGAACAATTTTAAATTTTGGTTAGAATCCTCAAAAGTTGATCCTAACTACGAGTCCTTAACAGACTTCATGTTGCGGGATCAATTTTTGGCATCTCTCCCGACGGAGATCCGCGCGTTCTCAAGGATCGTCGGTGCCAGACCTTCAAAGAATGTACCGAAGAAGCGGATATCTATGCCGCAAGCCATGATTTATACCCAAAGGAGAATCAAACTTCTCACCAATCCCCCTACAAGGAAAGAAGGAAGGATTCGCGCCCCTTCACAGGAAAGCCGACGAAGTTTCTGAGCCCTGTAAAACCCCAAAACTTCTTTCCCCAAAACCAACAACGGGACTCCAAACCTCCCGTTAAGATTTCTCCTCCATCTCTCTTCCCGAAGCGACCAATCATATGCTTCACTGTGGTGTAGAAAACCACACGAGCTGGAATTGCCCCCAAAATTCTAGGCTTAAGAGCGGACCAGCCCACCAAGTTCACCAGATTAATGCCACCCCGGCTCCCCCGGTGGTGCAGACCCAAGCAGCAACTTCTTCCCCTCCGTCAGGCCACCAGGTAAATTTTATTTTTGACAAAAGTTCACCGGGAACTTTGAAATTTGAGGACGGCAGCGTGAACGGCTACCGAGTATCGACTCTTGTCAGGGACACAGGATGCACGTGTTTCATCGTTTCCGACGAGCTCCTCCCCCCAGTGGACCCTAACCACGAAAAGTTTGCGGTGGTACATGACTACCATGGGTGGGCGAACCGATTCCCCGTCGTTAGATGTTACCTGCAGTGTCAATATTATGATGGCTGGGCTGAAGTCATTTCAGCACCCATAAAATTCTGTTCTGTACTTATAGGACAGAGCCCTCAAGTAAGCTCCGACCCTGTGTCCCATGCCGCCCTTACTCGAGGTCGAGCTAAGAAGGAAGCACAGGAGTCCGTCCCCCTCAGAACCCCGATACCGTCCGAATTCTCGGAGATCCTTAACCAGGACTTTAGGACGGCACAAAAGTAGTGTGAAGCACTAACACCCTTATGGGATAAGGCCCAAAACCAGGACACGGAGACTGTCCGTGGACCCAAAGTCATCAGGTACCTGGAGCAAGGTGGCTCACTTTGTCGATCCGCCGAGGACAGTAATAATGCTGTTACTACTGTCCTATGCCTTCCACGATCCCATGTCCCTATAGTGCTTAAAGTGGCTCATGACAGCATTTTTTTCCGGTCATTTTAGTCACACTAAAACGGCCCAGCATATTATTAAATATTTTTATTGGCCGGGTGCTGCAGCTGACATCTCAAAGCATTGTCGATCGTGCGATGTGTGTCAGAAGACGTCCGCTAAGGGGCGGGTTAAACCTGCTCCCTTACAAAGGGGACCAGTCATTACTGAACCTTTATCCAGAGTGGCCATCGACCTGGTTGGCCCTATCCACCCCCCTTCCAGCGAAGGGCACAGCTACATTTTCACCTTAGTAAACTTTGCTACCCGTTTTCCCGAGGCTGTTCCCCTTCGCCGAATCGACAGTTTATTTTGCGCCGAGGCCCTCCTTTCCATCTTTTCAAGGGTAGGCGTCCCCAAGGAAATACTCTCCGATAGAGGCCGATAATTCACCTCTGAGTTGATGGAGTACGTAGGGAAGCTGCTCATGGTAAAGCCCCTTTTTACCACCCCCTTCCGGCCACAGACAAACGGGATGTGCGAGAAATTAAATGGAAATTTAAAATCCATTATTAAGAAGATCTGTGCTGAGCAGCCCCGCGAATGGCACCGATATCTCCCGGTCGCCCTATTCGCCTATCGGGAAATTCCCCACCGTACATTAGGCTTCGCCCGGTTCGAGCTCCTTTATGGACGTAATGTACGCGGGCCACTCAGTATTTTAAAGGAGTTGTTAATCAAGCCCCAACTGGATCAAGAGCTCCAGTCATCTTACGCCTAAGTCTTGGACCTACGCCAGAGGCTCGAGAAATGCGCAAACATCGCCTATGAAAATGCCGATGTCAATTTGGAGAAATACAAAACCTATTTTGATGTCAGGTCCAAAGATCGTAAATTTAAACCCGGTGATGAAGTACTCCTGCTCCTTCCCACAGCCAGTAATAAATTACTGAGCCAATGGAAGGGTCCGTACTCGGTCCGCGAGGTACGAGGACCGGTAGATTATCTCATTGGTATCCCAGCAGGTGATAAGCTCTATCACGTCAGCTTATTGAAAAAGTACCACTGACGCGCCCATGGAGATACCTTCGTAGCACTGGACGAAACATCGGCGCTTGAAGAGGATTACCCCGCGGAGTCCCTTAATGTAATACAGACAGTGTGCATCCAACCTGATGCCGATTACCCTCTTCTTTCCCTACCAGGCGAGCCTTTTAAACCCTCTGACCTGGATATCGACGCGTAGCTGACACCACATCAAAAGAGTCAGCTACAAGAACTATTATGTCAGTTCGACGACGTTATTTCAGAGAAGCCTGGGTGCGCTACTAGTTTCGAGCATGATATCAAATTAACAACTTTAGAACCCGTCCGTTCAAAACCCTATCCCATGCCGATTCATTTACGCCAAGCCTTTAACGCCGAAGTTGATAATTTAATTAGTTTAGACATAATAGAACCTTCCACCTCTAGTTATTGTTCCCCAATCGTCATGGTCAAGAAACCTGATGGCTCTTATCGGATGTGCATCGACTTCCGGAAGTTAAATTCGGTAACTGTGTTCGACGCTGAGCCCATCCCGTTGGTAGACCAAAACCTCCACCTTTTTGAAAACGCCAAGTTAATCTCCTAACTCGATTTGTGCAAGGCGTATTATCAAATCCCCCTCCGGCCCGAGGTGAAAACATATACCGCCTTTGCAATGGAGAAAGGCCTTATGCAATTCAAGCGCCTTCCTTTTGGCCTCGTGACTGCTTGTAGCAACTATAACCGTCTCATGAGAAGGTTGTTAGATGGACTTCCGAATGTATCCTTTTACTTCGATAACTTCTATGTCACTACTCGTGAATGGATTCACCATTTAACCACCCTTTTAGCTCTTTTCGAGCGACTGCGCGAAAATGACCTCACCATTGGCCCCAGCAAAGGCCATTTTGCCCACGAAACCATAAAATACTTGGGTTTCAAAATAGGGCAAAGCCAGTTGGGTCCCCAAGAGGACAAGATTAAGGCAATCGCCGACATGCCCCTCCCGATTACAAAGAAGCAATTAAGATCGTTCCTAGGATCATCTTCTTACTATCGTCGATTTGTTCCGAATTTTCCTGCAATTTCGGCTCCCCTCAGCTTCCTTTTAAAAAAGAATTCCCCCGATATTCTACGTTGGAATGATGTCGCTGTTTCCCATTTTAATCAGCTCAAGAATAAGCTTATTTCTGCCCCCATTTTAAAGTTGCCCAACCCGGAAAAATCCTTTGGGATTAAGCTTGACGCGAGCAACAAGGGCATTGGAGGTGTACTCCTTCAATACGAGGATGACGGAACGAGTCATCCAGTTGCATATGCTAGTCGCCAATTATTACCACGCGGAAAGAGATATGCCACTATAGAGAAGGAAGCTCCAGCAATTATCTGGGTTATAGACAAATTCAAAATGTACTTGATAGGAAAAGAATTTCAGATAGGAACCGACCACCGTCCGTTAGCATATATTCGGAATGTACGACACTCCAACGGCCGAATTATGCGCTGGAGTTTACTCTTGCAAGAGTATCAATTTAAAATAAATTATATAAAAGGTTCCGATAACCAGGTCGCTGACGCACTCAGTAGGAATGCGTTACCAAATAGCGTAGAGTAATTGTATTCGTAGGATTAGGATCTCCATGTAAGTATATACCGTCTTGTACGACTTAAATTAGATTCTCTTGTAATATAATTAGTTAATGTATATGTCTGAATTTTGTAACGCTCAATGTCTATTTTTTTTGTATGTATATATATTTGTACCCATTAAATCACGTATAAATTATATTGTCCCAAATGTACTAATTTTATATCATTTCATTGTTCCATGCCCCTATTTTTATTAAGTTTGTATTAAAGGTTATTTTCCCCTATAATCAAAAGATCAAAATAATCATATGTATTGAAGTAATACTATTTAGGTGCATGAAGGTACGGTTGGTACAAGAAAACGAGTTCCCCACAACGGAGCTCTATCGATGTCCCTTCTCTCTTTTTTTTCGAAGTGACAACTTCCCCAGGAATGGAGAGGTGTGATAGAACGGGTTGAGGCCACTTAATTTCAACCACTATCACATGTTATTTAAAACCACGATGCTAACCACGTGCATCTTCGCTTTGAAGCCGGGCGCCTTATCGCAGCCACCTGAGTCAATGTTTAAACACGGAGGTTTATCTTTCCCCGTCGCCCCATGCGCCGACCTCGCCAGATTGAGTTAGGCTTATGGGCAGATAAGGTATTGTTCTCAGGCTCGGCTGTGCATTCCCTCGAAGCCCCCACTCCATTGTCCCCCACGCCAAGGGGATGTCCCGACTATTTATTTGGAAACTTTACCACTAAGATCAGATTAGAGATCCAGATTTTAACGCGAGACATCACTACGGTCCAGTTTCACCTTGTGCACCAAAGGGCCCTCGACCTCGAGATCCACCATCACTTGTCCAGAAGAAGGACAATATCCCTTGAGTGCCAAGGTTCGAGCCTTCGTGACGCCAAGTCCACTAGGCTTCCCCTGTTGTTCAGAAAGAGAACAACGTTAGAACAGCCATTGTTCTTTTGAGCCAGTTGACAAGAAACGGTTCTTACCCCCCCCCCTGTTGTTCAGAAGAGAACAACGTAGAACAACCATTGTTCTTCTAGCCCGTTCACCAAGAAACGGTTCTCACCCTTCCCCCTTGTTGTTCAGAATAGAACAACATTAGAACAGCCATTGTTCTCGAGCCCGTAGACAAGAGACGGTTCTCATCCCCCTCGTTGTTCTGAAGAGAACAACGTTAGAACAGCTATTTTTCTTTTGAATCCGTTGACAAGAAACGGTTCTAACCCCCTCTTGTTGTTCAGAAGAGAACAACGTACAACAACCAGTGTTCTTCCAGCCCGTTTGCCAAGAAACGGTTCTCACCCTTCCCCCTTGTTGTTCAGAAGAGAACAACATTCGAACAGCCATTGTTCTCGAGCCCGTAGACAAGAGACGGTTCTCACCCCCCTTGTTGTTCATAAGAGAACAACGTAGAACAGCCATTGTTCTTCAAGCCCGTTCGTCAAGAAACGGTTCTCATTCCCAAGACGCCACGTCAGGATCATTTAATTCCCACCCCCCTTCGGCTGGAACTCGCCCGCGGACCGAAAATTCCTTCACGTCGCCTTCCTCTGCACAACAAGTGTATTTACGTAAGCTGAACGTTACCTTTGAGTATTTAACCCTTTTGTCAACCCTATCCTGTGCTTTAAATGGTTTAGCGAACCATCCCATCCCTTTAACTTTATATTTGTTTTACCTTTTTAAATCGCTCTTAATCCTCGGATTAGCTAGATTCCCCACGACCCTTCCATTCTCTGTTTATGTCAATATTTTCCGTTTTGTGTGTTGTTGATAGTTTTTATTAATAAAACTCTATTTTATTAATGATAGCAATATTATTATCCTTGAGCTCAGTTCCACTTCTTAAGCATATCGAAGATACATAATATCGGTCAACCCAGACATCCACGCACTCTAAAGATAATTAAATAAGTTCCCTCAACGAATAGTTATATATGGTATATCGTCGAGAGTCCATTCTACGACAATCAGCTAAGGAGAGAAGAAGAACCAATATTTACGTGATAAAATCAGAAAGATGAGCTTAAGGAACCAAATGAAAAATACGAAACAAAAATAATCAATAATATTAATTACGAATATCAACTATGACAAAATACCAAACATAATACAGAAAACCCTCAAATTGTAAATTAAAGGGTTAACAAAAAATTGAGAAAAATTCAATGGAAGTTAACCGACTAATAAAACAGCAATTTTACAACCAATTACGACAATCGAAAGTTAAAAACCGGATATGAAATAACCCGGTTAAAAAAGTTTTAACAAAAAGTGAGAAAACTCGATGAAAGTTAACTAATTAATTAAACACCAATTTTAAAACCAACTATGACAAACGAAAGTGAAAAACATATATGCAATAATGGAATATGACTGAACTTAAAACATGAAAGTAGAAAAACAAATAAAATAAGGTAAAGTATATAAACACAGAATACAAAGCATTTTATAATGTAGCTAAAGGCATCAATGCCAAACTATAGTAATTACAAACTCATTATTCAACATAAACGATAGGCGTAAGAGATTAGTCGGAACTCCAGATAACCAAACACTGTAATAGCGTAGAGTCTCTGAGAGTGAGAGGAAATCCAAGACAAGAATAAATGCAGTATGGTGGTTCGGAATCCAGAGTAAACAGTAGGTCCCCCTAGCCCACAAGGCGTGGGTAATGGGCATTCATTTTCACCTACAACTGCCTCCTCATTAAAACTATCTGTTTTATTTTCAAATTTCCATCTTCTACTATAAACCCTCTTCTAAAGCTTGCTTCGGATTTCCCACTAAGCACTTTACCATCGGTTCAATTGAGCTGAGGGCGCAAAGTGTGAGAGATTTCTCTAGAAGTAAGTGTGCCGCGGGCCTCCTGCTCTTCTGTTCCTTCTGGGCGTGGGTAGGGAGCATAGGGGAGGAGGACCCGTGGGCCGTACCTTCCACCCCCTAAAAAAATTCTACTCACAATTTTTAGACGAAATACATTTGCTATTTACATGTCGCTACCGGGTAAAGGAGGTAACGGTCCAGGTATCCAAAGAACTGTGAGGACCGATTTACCTTGAACCAATAATAGAACTTTATAAGACTTCAAAATGCTCATCTTTGGGGTATTTTTTAGTCAAATTTGAGTCTATAATGTGGTCCCAGCACCACAGGAGTTCGCCACGAGAACAGAGAGTGTGTTGCCATATAATGATAAATACATCTAGGTACAACTTTTCACTGTATACTAAGTATTCAAAGATTATTTAGAGCGTTCGGACGCAGGAACTGCCACTCTTAGATGCGAACAAAATATGCTTTCGTGTGTGTGTGCGCGCCACAACTTTATTATGCCCATCATTGACTTTTATTATTAGCTGCAGTATTAATTTCTTTAAGCGCTCCTGAGGGTTTTTAACGATTTTTATGCATACCTAGAGCTTCGCGTGCGCACCCATACCACAACATTAATTATGCGTTCCGTATATATATATATATATATATATATATATATATATATATATATATATATATATATATATATATATATATATATATATATATATATATATATATAGAGAGAGAGAGAGAGAGAGAGAGAGAGAGAGAGAGAGAGAGAGAGAGAGAGAGAGAGAGAGAGAGAGAGAGAGAGAGAGAGAGAGAGAGAGAGAGAGAGAGAGAGAGAGAGAGAGAGAGAGAGAGAGAGAGAGAGAGAGAGATATATGCAGGTGGAATTGAAGTCCACAGCTGTGGCAGCGTTATTAATTTTAACTTGTATTTTTTAAATATTTCTTACAAGTTTTTAACGGGGTCTCCGAGGTGAGAAAAAACACCCGCGAATGACATTCTTTATTCCTAGACGTCTTTCGACCATGTTAGGTCATCTTCAGGGAATGAACAGAAATTGAATTTTTTTTTTTTAGGGGGAGAAAAGGTACGGCTCACGGTTACTCCTCATCTCTGTACCCCTCTTACGATCGGGGGGCACATAAGAGGAGAAGGCCCGCGGCCGACTTGCTCCTGGAGAAACTCCCCACACTTCTGACTCTCGGTTTAAGTGAACCGATAATGGAGTGCTTAATGGAAAGTCCGGAACAAGCTTTAGAAGAGGGTTTATAGTGGAAGACGGAAAGTTTTGATTTAAAAGAGGACAGTTTGGTGAGGAGGAAGATTGAGCATCCTCGGTAGTCAAAGGTGTAAAGGGTGGAATACCCTTGCCCGAGGGACAAGGGGGACCTGCTGATTAACGTAGATTCCAAACCACCGTCATGCATTTACTCATCATTCATCATGCTAACTTCCTTTCTCACACTTTAGCACCTATGTTCTTTATACAGAAGCGGAAGGACCGCCTAATTTCTGTTCCCTTATTCTCTTCATTTTTATTTCATGTATTTATTGTAGCATTCATGCCGTTTTGAGTTATCTTAGCTCTGATCTTTGTTTATGTATTGTTATGTTGCTTGTTTTTACTTTCCTTACTTTGTTTCACTTTCTCTTGTTTTGATCACTTTTTCACATTAATTTCACTTTGTTCACTTGTTTTATTTTTAACTTCCACTTCACTATCATTTTTGTTAAACTTTTTAATACTATAGTTCACTTATTACACTTTCAGTTTACTATGTTCGTTTTATTTCAGTTTTACTCTTAACTTTCACTTCACTATCATTTTTGTTAAGCATTTTAATATAGTTGACTTATTACACTTTTAGTTAATTTTGTTCGCATTATTTCTGTTTACACTTTTGATCTGTGCTGTCTTCTTACTTGGTTGTTTCTTCCTACTTAGGTTGTTTAAATTCGGTTGTCTTATTAGGGTATCAATCTGGTGTCTTGGTTGGGTATGTATATAGGCGGATAAATATCTTTATCGTTATCCTTGTTCCTTCTCTCTTTTTGAATTTCTACTTAAGTAACACGGGAACCTCCTTGATTCTCAGCTGTTGTCTACCGCTGGGAAATCGAGTGTTAAATGGGACTCCAGCTCTGGTGTTCGTGTGCTCTGCAAATATTGGAGGTAGATCGTCTATATTCCTCCATATTTTCTCCGCTCTGTTCCTGATGTTGATATTGAGCATTTCTAATCCTGCTTCTTGGTGTAGATCCTGTAGTTTCCTCCTCTCTCTCTCCTACGTGTGTTGGTGATTAGGTAGAGAGCTTTATTTTGTATTCTCTGGAGTTCAATTTTTTTGGTTCTTGTTTCACTGTTGATAGGGGTTGGTGGGTATAGTAGTACCTCTCTTCCTAGTGCAAGATAGATTTTTATTTTATTTTTCATACCTAACCTTCTTAGATTGTACTATAGGTTAAGCATCATAATCGCTTTGTTCTTCCTCTCCTTCATATGTTGTTTGTAGCCTTCTTTTGTTATTCTGGTCCTAGCAATTTGCCCTCATTATGATATCTGTAGTTCTGATCTTCAACTACAATTTCAGCGGTTTTGTTCCTGGAGATATGGATTATTGTAAATTTCCTCCTGTTCGTCCTTATCTTCCAATCTCTTTCGTAGTTGTTGATGTTGCTGATTTCTAAAACTGTTGTCCTTGCCTGAAAGCGTACTTTCTTGTACGTCGTGACGACGAATTGTCTTATGTCGTCCGCGAACTGTATGTTTAGGCAACCAGGCATTATTGGTGGTGGCAGGTCTGCTGTGTATATTGAATACAGCGTGGGGCTGAGACATCCCCCCTGCGGGAATTCAGCTTCTAATTCGAATTCTGGTCCTGAATAACCATTGATCTTCACATATGCTCTTCCGTCTGTGACATAATCGCAGAGAATTCTCTCTAGTTATTCATCTAGAGATTTAAGTTCTTATATTGCATTCCTCTGACCCAGACTTTGTCGAATGCTTTTTCTACATCTCCCAGGACCAGATCGATGTAGTTATTCTCTGCTTTGGCCTTTGCTATTTTCTCTGTTATTATGCCGAGTGCCGTTGTGGTGTCTCTGCCTATTCTGAATCCGAACTGATAATCATTATAAAGGTCATTTTCTTCAAGATATTCTTTTAGTCTTCTGTTAAGGATTTTCTAGAAGACTTTGCCCATGAAGTTCAATAGCGATTTCTGCCGGTAACTGCTGAGGTGGTTTGGTGGTTTTCCTGACTTTGGGACGAATATCATTTCCACTAGTTTATAGCTATCAGGGAAGTAACCATTGTTTAAGCACGCGTTAAAAATATTCTTTAATGTTCCGATGATTATGTTAGGTGCCTTGGTAAGATTAATTCTGGTTATTCCTGAGGGATCTGGCGCTTTCTGTTTGAATGATTGTATTACGCCTTTGATCTCTTCTGATGTTATGTAGGCCCCTGTACTCAGAATTTCCCCCCTTTCTTTGTCTACACTTCATGCTGGAGTGAACGGGTTTATGTTTTCTCGCAAGACTGTGTAGACCATTTCGTTTATCTCTGGATTGAAGTCTTCGTACTCCTCTGGTCTTATGGAGAACACTGATTTCCAGGGATTACAAAAAGGTTCTTCTGTGGTCCTCTCTTCTTGGATATTTTCTCCTCGTTCATTCTTAATTGTTATTTTTTCTCTCGGCGGTCTGCCTTTAAGTCTATTCATTAGTCTCCAGTTCTCCTTTGGTCTTCTCTCTTCGGCTATTTTCTCTATTAGGCTATCTCATATGTAGTTTTGCTGTTCTTCTATGAGATGCTTCAGTTCTTCTCCGCGTCTTCTGATTTCTTCGTATCACTCTCTATTTGGTCCATGGAGAATTGTTTGGTCTAGTATTCCTCTTAGTTGCCTATTCTTTCTATTCATTTCATCTGTCTATCGAGGATGTGGAAGAGTACGGTATCTTGTCTTTGGTATATATCTTTCGTCCGCCTCAATGATCGTTCTTGTTAATCTTGAGGTCTCCTCATCAATATATTCTAGGTTAGCGTCAATGAGATCCTTTGGGACAAAGTTACTAAGATCTTGTGTATAACCTGCCAATTTTGCTCTCTTGTAATCCTTCCTCGCCGGTATCGGTACCTGTATCGGGTATGATTCATGAGCAAATGTGTTCCAACATGGTCCCTATATGCAAAGGTAACTGGTTGCATGTGGATGTTGTATGGCATATTGAAGCTACTTAGCACTACGTCTGGTTTTGTAGCTGCATTGCCTGTGACATATGTTGGAAAGTCTGGTCCTATTCTCTTGAAAATGTTTCTTTCCAACATCATTTCTAAGTTGGCTCCTTTGTTGTTTCTGGGGCGGTATCCATTTGCATTGCACCTGGCATTGAGGTCTCCCATAAAGATAGTGGGAAACCTGTGCCAAAGATTTTAAATAGGTTGTGCAGGGAAAGGTAATTTTTTCTTGGTGCTTGGTATCCCGTGGCTACTATTATTGGCGTTAATTCCGTTTCAATTTTTACGGCCAAGTATGCCTCATCCAAATTATTAACTTCTTTGAACTTCAGCTCTCTTCTTATTGCTATGGCCGCCTCGTCATGACGCTCGCCTGAAGGGTTCGCATTTATGACGGTGTAATCGAAAGATTTCATTGTTTCTTTCTTCTGGATTCACTCCATGTTCTAATGTTAATATTATGTCTGGACCTATCTCTCTGAAGTTATTTCCTAATTCCAATGTTTTACCGATCCATCCATGAGTGTTGATTTGCAGAATGCTGAGCTTTCTTCTCCTTTCTGGTTCCATTGTTTATTAAGTTTGGTCATATAGAGATCTTTGGACTTCTTGTTGGGTTCTGCTTCGTTGCCTTTGAACGTACGAGTACTATTCTTCATACTTTGAAATGTAGAATAGCATAGAGGAACGCAGTCGCCAGGGTATATTCGAATTTTATTCTCCATTAAGAGTTTTTGTACTTCTTTCTCGTCTTCTTCTCCTGTCTTTCCTTTAAATGCCCATTTGCATTTCCCTTCTTTAATTGCCTTAATGATGTCGTCCTGTTTCTTGCCTCTCGGGAGGAGGGAGCATTCATCGCTGTAGAATTTAAGTTTTGATTCCTGTGCTTCCATGCGTACTATTTTGTCTCTCTCATTACTTTGCATTGACATGTTTTAAATTGCATTCTCTTCAGTAGTATGTTTCTCATTGCTCGTTGGTGCTGACGCTGAGGCGACGTCGATTTTAAGGATTTCAGATGAGGGGGGGGGGGTTGTCAGGAAACCACATCTTCTTCATTCTATAATTTTCTAGCATTGTATTGAGTGTGGTAGCGAAGGTGCCAGGTTTCCCAATATTCCCCACACGGGCATAAAGTATGCATGTGAACACTTCTGTTGATGCTCCTTGTGGCACAGTTAAATGGATATGTGCCTCCTGCATTTGCTTCAAAGTTGCTTTATCCACTCCTACATATGTTGCATTTCTTCTGGTTTCTTCACGATTTCTTGCTTGTCTTTCCTGTCTTTCTATTATCTCCTTTCTTTTGGGGCATGCCATTGCCATAGTCCTATGTGGCCCATGACAGTTCACGCATTTCTTAGTACTTTCTCTTGCACTGTCTCCATTCGTGGTTCTTCTATCCGCACTTAGAACATACTGTATCTTTCTCAGCCCAGTCACGCGTCAAGTGGTCCTCCATCTTATAGCAGCGGAAGCACATTTGAATATTAATGTTTCTCGTGCTCCATGTTCTCTGGTGGAATTCTCATGTTAAACAGAAGCAGTGTCTTTAAAATTGTGTGTGCAACAATAGATATAGCAGCAAGAGATATCTTGCTGCTATATCTATTGTTGCACACACAATTTTAAAGACATGTGTGTGGTGGCCAAATTTAATTATTTCATTTATTTTATGCTTTCATGATTTTTATCTATTACTTCTTTCATCTCCTCTTTGTCATGGGAACCCACCCAAACGTCGACTTTCCTGAATATGATACTTCTGTTTGCAGTTATCTGCGGCGGTATTTTGGGCGTTAGTCCTATTCCCTTTAGTGTCTCTATTCCTTCCTGGGACACTAATTTTTCTACTTATTTTCCTTACTTGCAATTACCACGTAGTCATTTGGGATGTCGATAATTTTGACGAGGGCTACTTTTATCTGCCCAGATAATGTCTCGCAGAGTTTTCCTTTGTCCGGTTTGATCTCCTCGTCAATTGTCCGTAGAGGTACTCGTAGGCATTCCAGGATGACTCCTTTACCGAGAGAGGGATGATTCCCTATCCTTTTGTTAGTCAAGCGCCTAGGCGCTCTTTTCTTCGTCATTTCCTCCGAAGCCTATGTTTGTTTTCTTCCTTCCTCTCTAAATCTGTAAAAAAGACAGTAAAAACGTTCCCTATCACCTAGCAGCCTATGGTTCCTTATTTGCCTACTTATTTTAGCACTTCACGACCACCCTACTTAAATTGGCCTAATCTAAGAAGCGCCTCCACAGAATTTCGTGCTCGTGGTCTCAAGGACCCCCCCTTCTTCGCGCCCCCTATAGAGGCTTCCTTCTGGGGTTCGCTATACCCTACTTTAAGTGGTTCTGGGCGCAGCGGTGGTCGTGTTATGCTGCTTTTAGTTGGTTAAGTAAGTGGAAGCCAAAGCGTGGAATAAGGTGGAATTAAGGATGAATTACCCCTTTAGGTTAAGCACCCCACCCACTGGAAACAGGAAGAATCTCCAATCAGTCCCAAGGGCGCATATATTTTTTTTTTTCTTGAAGTTAACGTTAACTTTAATGAAAAGTGAACTTTTCTTTAAGCACGCTCACAGCTCTCCGCTGTAAAAAAAGGGAATCCAAATTTATTCCGTCAATAGTCAGACAATCTGAGCCTTCTAATTTTATATGTTTCTTGTAGCGCTTAGTTTCCCCTTAAGAATTTCCCACGCCATGATTGGCGAATTTTAGTAATAATTATGTTCGCGTAAAAATTCTATATATAATGTCGAAATTTTTAAATAATTCCATTTCTGTTCATTCCCTGAAGATGACCTAACATGGTCGAAAAAAGTCTAGGAATAAATAATGTCATTCGCGGATGTATTTTCTCGCCTCGAGGACCCCGTTAAAAAACTTGTAAGAAATATTAAGAAAATACCAGTTAAAATTAATAAAGCTACCACAGCTGTGGGCATCAATAGAACCTGCATACAACATGGACATTTACCTAATTATATATGTCTCGCAGAGACATATATAAGCACATTGCTTTGTGTGTAGGCACCACCACTTTTCTTGACTAAACAAAACTTCATATTGATATATACACAAATTTTACACACTTAATTTCGTCTCACATTATTATTATTTTATCATCTTTCCTCTGTTTGTTTCATTGACCTGACCCGTATTTTAAAACACTTTAACATTTCAGTTGCTTTCAAATACGAATCAACTATAAAAAAGCATTCTTGTTCACAATAATTGTAATAATATTGGAGTAGTCTATTTGGTCGAATCTTTTGTTTTTACAAGTAAATATTTTGGACAGACAGGAAAGCAATTATCTGTACGTATTAATCAGCATAAATACAATGTTAGGAGAGCTGTAAATAATAGTGTGTTTTTTGTGCATATGCCTGAAAATAACCACTTAATTGATTGGAATTCAGCAAAATTTATTTTTTGCTCAAATGACTCAATTAAAAGAAATCTTGCTGAATGTTTATGTATAAGCCAATTTAATAACTTTAACATTTCCCCTGGACTTTTTAAAATTGATGTTGTTATGAAAAAAACTAATTCTTAAAAAAATTAGTTTTGCTTATGTTCATATTTTTTTCTGCAATTTTCATTTTTATGGGAACATGATTTGTTATTTTAATTATTGCATTAATTTTGTATTAACATTATTTTATTTCTCTTCCTCTCCCTTACGGATCTGCTTACTTCTCGTGTTTCTCCTAATCTCCTTCTTTAGAGTATCGCTTTATCCGTTAATCGTTTTAACCCTTTTGGCTCTGTTCTTGACTCTTTCTGCCTCTTGGTCCGACCTAGCTAAATCTTAATGTGAATTTACCCGTCCCTCTCCTACTTCCTCATTGGTGATTTCTTGTCTTAGAGGCGGTCCTTTATCCTTTACTAGCTTATATATACCCTTATTATAATATTTTCTATTGTAGTTATCCTTGAGAATGAACTGAATAAAGTTCGAAAGTACTTGGAAGTACCTTTTTCATTTTTTCTGCGGGACATTGCATTTATATATATATATATATATATATATATATATATATATATATATATATATATATATATATATATATATATATATATATATATATAAATTATATTTAGTGTATAAATGTAATGCCTTTAAATGTTTAACCAGTGTAAAATTAATTCGCTCCGAAGATGGTCAAACCATGAATATCGTAACACTTATCTATAACCTTTCGCAAGACGAAAAAAGAATAATAAGGAAATTAGAAAAGCAAGGAAAAAAGCTAATCAAGGTTCAACTAGAACTGGTCTTTAATAAACATGCATAAAAGAAAAACTTCTTCCTAAATATATATATATATATATATATATATATATATATATATATATATATATATATATATATATATATATATATATATATATATATATATATATATACGAGGGGCGGTCAATAAGTTCTGCGAATCGGTAGGGCAAAACAGAGGAAGGGGGATGGCTGTTTGTGGGAGTGTTAGGACAAGTTATGACAAGTCAGAAGCGGCAGCCGCACGCTCCTGCCTCGTCTATTTAAGAAGCAGTAGCTGATCGCATATCGTCAGTCACAATTTTTTTCAACAATGGAGAAGGTTGAGCACCGTGGGGTGATCAAATTTTTGACCAAGAAAGGGAAGAATGCAAAAGAGATATGAACGCATGGTTGCAGTGTACACCGACACCGCCCCTTCCTATGCAACCATTGCTCGCTGGAATAGGGAGTTGCGCCATAGTCGTGAGTCCCTTGAAGATGACCCCCGTTCAGGCCGTCCGTCAGACGTGATCAACGAGGACAATGTGGCCTGTGTGGAGAGGATGATCCTCGAAAATCGACGGGTGAAGGTCGAAGAAATCGAGCGAGAACTTGGAATATAACATGGAAGTGTTATCAACATCTTACACGACAATTTGGCCATGACTAAGGTCTCTGCCCGTTGGGTCCCTAGAAACCTCACGAAACCTCGCGCCCCATGATTGACTTCAACGTCGTCAAAGTTCGGAGGAGCTGCTGCTCCTGTAAAACCAAGACCCGGCGGGATTCGAATCATGCTTAGTGACAAGTGATGAAACATGTCTCCACCACTGGGATCCCAAGCATGGCTTGGAAGAACAGGGGCTCTCCGACCCCCATCAAGTTACGGACCCAACCCTCAGCTGGGAACATCATGGCCATCATCTTCTTGGATTCTGAGGGAGCGTTGATGGTGGAACATGCGCCTCGTGGAAGGACCACCACAGGCAAATATTACGCCGAAGAACTGGCTGGGTTGAAGAAGTGCATCCGTCAGAAGCGGCGCGGCAAGTTGACACGTGGTATCCTGCTCCTCCACGACAATGCCCCTGTCCACAAGGCGAGAGTTGCACAAGTTGCCCTGCGCGAGTGCGGACTCGAGGAGCTCGACCATCTTCCTACAGTCCAGATCTGACTCGTAGTGACTACTTTTTTATTCCGCCAGCTTAAGGCTGCACTGCGTGGACGCTGGGCTGGGGACGATGAAGATGTCCAGCTCGCCGTCCAGGAGTGGATTGAACAGCAGTCGGGAGATTTCTGGTTTTCGGGAATTCGAAGCCTCAGGGACAAGTGGCGCAAGTGCATTGAAGTCGAGGGTAGTTATATTTAAAAATAATAAAACACTCTTCCTCATATCTCGTTTCCTTATATCCGAATTGCAAAACTTATTGACCGTCCCTTGTATATATATATATATATATATATATATATATATATATATATATATATATATATATATATATATATATATATGAATCCATTAAACCACATTGAAAGAGAAAACGGAATAATTTTCCTTGCAGTAATATTTTTTTTACCTTTTTTCGAGAAATCCGTGCAGGGAAGCGATTCGAACCAGGCACACTGAGGCAGCGAGCACCGCTTTGATCTCAGTTAAAAGTATGCCGTTAGTACACTATCATTCTCTCGTGCTACTTTAAGAGAAATATACATATATATATATATATATATATATATGTATATATATATATATATATATATATATATATATATATATATATATATATATATATTATTATCTGGTGTTAGGTTTAGAAGGATCTTTAAAGGAGCTTTTTAAAGGTCTTTTAAATTTTTTTTCGTTTTGGATTTTGGAAGGTGTGATAGAATACCCTCAAAGGATTACGGTGAGAGGAAGCCCCTTGGAAATATCCCTCTATTCTTTTAAGTCCACGTGAGCCAGCGTGAAAATTTTAGAAAGTAGAGGAAGAATCCGTCACTTGCTTAATTACCCGCCCCAGCTGTGTTTGCGTTCAGACGCCACTCGTTCCTCCTCTCCCCTGCGATAACGCCTTGCATGGCCATATTGATCCTACCCCATATTGCGAGGCAAATTTCATCGTCCGAAACGATGCATTATTATGAAATATGTTTGCTTAGACTGGCGCTAAGTATCCCTTTGGGACCGCAAGGCACTGAGACGTCTAGCAGAGCATTTACCCGGCTATTTAACTCCAAGCTCACCATCTCTCGAGGAGATTGAAAGCCCGCCATTCACTCCGTCCAGACTGCCGTCTGTTTCCCGTCAACCCCCGTAACCCATCGTCGTACGTCGTCGAAGATCTCGTCAGCAGATCTACTTTCGTTAAGCTTTGGCCCCTATTCAGAGGAAAACTATCGAGCCCCGTTCTTCCCGGAGAGCTGTGCGGCCCTCTTATCTTCACCCCTCCTTCAAGATTCCCGTTCTTTCGAGACTGAGACTTCCTGCCGATCTGCAGAATCGTCTCGAGTTGAGATTACGTCTCTCTGGAGCAGAAAAAATCTCATTCTTCATCACGAAGTAATCCCACCCCATCTTTGAGTCACCATCGTCAGGACTGCCCGAAATATCTTCTTGAAGACCTGCGCCGTTGTCTTCGCCTCCCACCCCCCCATCCAATTCCCTTGCGCTTGAAGTTAAAGCGATCTTGTATGGTCATCCCCAGATTACCTCGTTAATCTTCACTTAATCTATTTAACTACCATAAGTAATTTGTTCACCACTTTTGTATATATATATATATATATATATATATATATATATATATATATATATATATATATATATATATAAATATATATATATATTGTGAGTGAATTCCACGTGGAATTTCTAGTCCAGCACGCAACTTCCTTGCGCTGTAGAAGGTTCTGTTAGGCTTAAATTGGTAAGCCTAACCCCCCCCCCATCCTTTCACAAGCGGTAGCCTCGAACCGCGTCCACCACGATTCACCTTTACTTGGGTTAGAATAGCCTCGGCAAGAAGATTCGTGGCCATTCGAGAGTAGAGCTGTTTCCCACTACCCCTCCCCCGCCCTCGCTGGGAGAGCCTCAGACATATATATTGCTCGCTTCCCATGAGACGGGGACAGAGTTGAGAAGTCTCGCCCGGACCTAAGAAGATTCCCCCAGGTTCCAAGTCAGGTGCTAACAACACAGCAAAGTGACAGCTGAACTATTTGTGTATTGGAATTAGCCCCAGCCAGTGAGGTAATTTCATTTAACGATTGCTACCGAGTGATTTTTCCGACTTCTCTCATCAACTCCTGTCGAAGCCCTCCTCGTTTGCCCCTCGTTTTCGGGTGGCCGAAATACCCTCCCCTGGACCGGACGTTCCCCATCCCCCCCCCCCGCTTTTTGGAGAACCATCATCAATTTAAGTTCCCGCTCAGAAGTTTTGAACGTCCTCGCCTCACGTGCAGAAGACATCCGTGAAGCCTTACCCCGTCGTCTCACATGGAATCTTTCGAAAGACAACTCCTCTCCCTCTTCAGTAACCCAATTGAGTTAATCCTTCCCCCCCATTTGAATAGTCTTCTCCTGTAATACCTTAAGTTTTAACTTCATAGTCTGATCCATAACTACAATTTCCCTTCCCCTTCGTTCATCTCATGTAATTTTGCCCCTTTTATTCCCTGATGCAATTTTTGCCCATCATTTCTTTCGTTATTCCTATGTAAATAAAATTATATTTTTGTACATGCCTCTTTGAAATAACCTTGAGCTTTGCCATTGCCCATAATTTACCTAACCTAGTTGCACTTTCTCGCTACTCAGCCTGTCTAAACTAGAGGTGTTCCGTCCCTTTTGTCGGTTTGCCTGTAAGTTATTGGTCCCTCCTCCATAGATATAATATGGCATTGATGTAATATAATGTCATACTACGACATATATATATATATATATATATATATATATATATATATATATACATATATAAATTGCCCCCCCCCTTTATTATATATATTAAAAGTATATTTTGGGGTATTGTCTTTATATATCCTTTGAACTGCAACTTGGCAATCCATTAATCTAAACCCGGTCAATCGTAATTCGCACTTTGAGCACCGAGCTAGTCTACACAGGTATACCTTGACAATATATATATATATATATATATATATATATATATATATATATATATATATATATATATATATATATATATATATATATATATATATATATATATATATATACTCCCACCAACCCCTGCTAACCTACGACATTCATTATACTGCTTCTTTTGCCAATATTTTTACCTTCAAAATGTTCGCCCATGTCTGCTTCGCGGACACCTCCTCCTTGATTTCATCACAGATGTTGTCAGTGAAGAGTGGGTCTAGTCGCTGTAGAATCACATTACATACGTAGTACAAGTATTTCTTGTGGGTTGTTTGCCTCAAGTCCAATTTTTTGAATGTGAACCTTGGCCTCATTCGATACCAGCCGCTCCACATCCTCCATGGTGTGGCAGATAGTGGCGTATTCGGTCTGGGTGTCAATTAGCCGGATGATGGCTAGGTTGCTATGATTGTAGATAGTCTCATTCACGGCTGTTCTTGATTGTTTAGCTCACCCCCCACCCCCTATATTGCGGAGGGGAACACTCTTATAGTCCTGTGGGGCCGATCCCATGAGATCCCCATTGGGTAGTGGGCTCTCCCTCCTTGGGGCACGCTCCTGTTAACCGCGAACAAAGAGATTTCGATCTCACGAGTGAAAAAAAAGATTATCCCGTTAAAACGTCTTCTTAAAGTAAACCGCCTTTACCACGACGAGCATTAATGAAAGCTTCAGCTGAACTAATCAACTGCCAAATTCCATTTTTGATTATGATGATGATGTAACAAGTGTTGAAATGTGTGGTGGTAATAGACAGTGGTGAATTAGATTTTTTAGTTGGCCCTGGTGTGGAGGGCATCTCATGCATTTTCTTTTTTCTTCTTCCTTTATTTCCTATTTTTGCAGTGCCAATATAGTTGTTGGTGTCTGTGTTGGTCACTCAGCGACCGTTGTTTTCTCGGTTTTGTTTTTCATTTTTTTATTTATCTCTCTCTCTCTCTCTTTGTCTTCCTTAATTTTTCTTCTTTTATTTATTTTTTTCTTTTTAATTTAGTTGCATAAATATATATCTATATAAATATACTCTGTTCTCGGTAAGATGGCATTCAAGCCTTTCAAATATGAGTTTGCTTATTCATTAGTTTTCACTTTTAAATTTTATTTTATTTATTTTTATTAGCCTTTTGATTTGTGTGGGCACTTCGCCTTTTTTTGTTTCAATTTTTAATTTATTCTTTTTGTTCTTTGATTTAGTTGGGCACTTCGCCTCTTTTTATTTATATATTTCTTTGTTTATTCGAGTTTTAATTAATTTATTAATCATGTGCACTTCGCCTCTTTTTATTCATTTATTTATTTATTTACTTGGGTTTTCATTTATGTTTTTGGCACTTCGCCTCTTTTTATTTGTTTACTTAAGTTTTGGTTTAGTTGTTGATTTTGGGTCACTTCGCCTCTTTTTAATTATTTGTTTATTTACTTAATGTCGTTTGCATTTTTTTCTTGTCTCTAGTGTTTCTTGGTAGAATGGGACTTTTTCCAGTTTCTCTTTTTCTAAAATTCTGCCATGGTGAGTTCTTCAAATGTTTCCCGGTAAAAGGTAACATTTTAGTTAAAGAGCGCTTCTTCGATAGTTTGTTCGTCGCATTGTGCGTCGTACTCCCACTTATAGTATCTTTTTCTGATGGCGACGAAGATTTTGTTTGCATCCATGTTTTGGGAAAGGGGACCTGCTCATGAGGGATATACTGAAAGGTTGATCTCATCTCCATCGAGCGGTCTCTTAGCCTCTCTCTTTCCTTTCACCCGGCAACCTTTCTTAGTTGTGATTTCTGTGTCTGAGGAGTCCGAGGAGTCTGCGGAATCTGAAGATTCCTCTTCTGCTATCTTTTTTTAGATTTTCTTACTTTATTTAGTGAGATTTTTAGTTTTGGCAGCAGCCTTCCTTTCTTGCCTTGCCTCTATTCTCGGATCCGGTCTTCTGACCACCTCTTTTGGTTTTGCTTCTTGTCTCTCCTCTGCTTGCGCCTCTTCAGGTTTTTGGTTTGGGATCATTTGCAGTTGAAGGACATCCCCTGACGTGTAGCCGTCCGTAAACTACATCTCTCTCATGTCGTTATTGCAAGCATATGGTTCAGTTCTTTCTCAAATGTCCTTGGCTGCGTCATTTCCTGACGTGCGCGTACAGGATACAAATCAATATTTTTGTTGAATTCTCATTTTGTATTTTAAGATAGGTCTTTTTATTTTTTGTCTCAGTGTATGCCGCCTTGGCGACCTGTGTGTAGGTTGTGTTCGCTTTACTAGCTTCATCCTGTTTGCTTTGCAGCATATTTTTCTTAATTAACATCTTTTTCATGGGACAGGCCATTGCACACTTTTCGCGGGGGCTCTTGCAGTCCTTACAGTGGTATCCTGGTTCGCTTCATTTAGAGCATATCTCCTGGGACGCTTGACAGTCTCTGGTTATGTGTGTCTCAATTTTATAACAGCGGAAGCAGAATTGGATTAGGTGTAATTCTTCCCCCTTAATCTGTTCCCCGGTGATTTTGGCGTTAAAAGGTAGGAGTCTAACCTCCTTCGCCTTCTTAGTCATAAATGTGTAGCTGAAAATGATCTTAAACACATGGTTGTAGTTCTATTTTCTCTTTTATTTCAGAATTATATTATTTTAGTGACCTTTGTCCATTTCTGATTCTTCATTATTTTCTCCTTAACCTCTTCCTTGGAATGTTTATCGGTCCCAGGATCCACTCCTGTGCACTTTGATCTGCGGAGGGATGGCGGGCTGCAGGCCGATCTCGCGTAACAATTCGACTGCCTCTTCTTTAGTTATTGCCTCGACATCTTTTTTGTTTTTACATATCGCGACGTAACCAGTTGGTACCTCAAGTAGCATGATCATATAAATCTTTAGTCGCCAGAGACAACTTCAAATGTTTTCTCCCTGCTCGGTCTGCTGTGTCCACTAATGGTGCGCAGTGGGACGTGGGTGGTCCCATTTTGTCTGAGGGTAGGCAACCACTGTAGGTTCATTCCTTTTTCGTTGTATTTAGCTGGTACTTTACTCTTAATCCTTTTGCCCTCCTCTGTGGATACCAATTCTTTTCTTTGTAGTAGAGCGCTTGAGGGGGGCAACCCCCTCCCCGTTGTAAGCGAGCTTCCATGAGCGTGAAGTGCCGGATGGGTGGATGAAATGATGATGGGTTAACCCGGGGAGACCTTCTTGTCGCGAGGTGTGATTGTATGGCAGACTTTTTGTTGGTTAGCGCGGAATCAACCATCGCTAACCGGGTTTGCCGCCACTCGAGGATTTGAGGATCAGAAATGCAGCCGGCATACATAGAAATAGGTGTTATTTCCCTCTATGGGCGTCGTCGCTGGGCTCCGGGGTATAGGGAAGGGGCTACCCCCCTCCACGGAAGTTGCAGTCCTGCCCCTTGTCCGGGTGTTTCTGACGCCGAGTTCCACAGTTGGCTACTCCTCAAACCTGCTTTCCTTGACGCCCCCAATTATGTTTATCATAGTGAATGGCACAGTTGGGACGAGGCTAGATGAATGGAAGTTCAGCTCACTTCAACTCCCTTACCCTGGTGAGGAAGGTGCAGGGTAAGTTTAGTTCGACATAAGTCGAACACTCAGGGCTCTCTTAAATTTTCTTTCTTAAAAAACCCGTGAGGAAATGTGAATAAAAATTCACGTTCTTAGGGGAAGCTTCATTTATCGGCGAAGAGTTCTTCTGAATAAGTGTAAATTTTCCTTGTCCGTCTGACAAATCATTACATTTTTCACAAAATGCCGCTCTATATATAGTTATTATACATAAACATAAGCTATAACAAATTTAGTCAATCAGGATTAAGCAGATTTTTAAGATCAAATTTATGTTTAATTTATTTGCTCAGACATAGCGTTAAGAAAAATGTCTTACGTCTTGAAAAAGGTAGAATTATAAGTTTATAGTCATAGTATAGTGGATAGGGTTGTTTAGGATAAAGTGGTGTTAGTTGCTGGGTGACCAACCATCTCTTTGGTTCTTATTTTGTATTTTTCTTTATTAGTCTTCTGCATTCTTTAATGGGGCTCTCGCGCCTCTGTAGTTCTTCAATATTTCACATATTTTGTTTTGTTTTTTTGTTGCGGATTTCCTTAATATATGATTTCTGTATTGACTCTGCAATCTCACCCTGCAGTGAATCTTGGGGGCTGTTCTTCCCTCGAATTGGGTCTACCGCTTCTAAAGTTACCGTGGTTATTTATTCTGTGGTTATGCTGGATTTCAATCGATCTTTTTTCGTCTTCGTTCATTATACGATCCAGTTTGTCCAACACCTTCAAAGCTCTTCTGTGTAAGGATACGTTTGTGGTTAGGAGTTCTATTTCGTTGTGAAGATTTCGTATTTTTGTACGTTCTCTCCTTCTTGTATTAGTGATTATATATACCGCTGAATTTTGTACTCTCTGAAGTTTCATTGCGCTTGTTTTCGCGAGACGGTTCCTTGTGATAGCTGAGTAGAGCAACGTGGCTTTGCAGATAGCGCTATATATTTTCTTTCTGTTTTTTCTCTTCAGGTTTCTAAGTTGGAATAGTTTTGTTAGATATGCTTTTGCCTGATTAATTCTATTCACAATGTCATAGCCATTTCGGGTGATTTTTAGCCCGAGTAACTTTCCTTCGTCTATGTAGCGGTATCTTTTATCTTCAATCTCTACTCTTGAGGTCAAGCGCCTCCCTACTGGAATAACGGCAAACCTTTATGGATTGGTGCGAATTTTACACTATCGCTCAAATTCATTAATATCAGCAATTTCGGCCGCTGTGATTCTGGCCATGGATGGGGGATTTCTGTATGTGCTATTCGCCACTATCGCAATGTCGTCGGCGTATTGGATATATGTTGTTGTATCGTGGATAGGCCTTGGTAAATCCATTGTATATATATACTATAAAGTGTTGGGCTTATACAACCCCCTTGGGGGACACCTTGAAGGATTTCGAAGTCTGGGCCATCGAAGTCTGCTATTGAGATGGACGCCGACCTGTCTGTTACAGAGTCGCCGAGGCATTTGGTTCGAGCGGAGGGTATCTCTAGTCTCTTGATTTTATATTTCAGGCCTATCCTCCAAACTTTATCAAACGCCTTTTGGACGTCTCTGAGTACGATATCTGTATAGTTTTTTTTATCGCATTTGGCCTTTGCAATTGATTCGACCAGAATAGCCAGGGCCGTCTCGGTATTTCTGTTCTTCCTGAATCCGTGTTGATGGTTTGGGATCAGTCTTCTCTCTTCCAGGTACTTGACTAATCTATCGTTTATGTCTCTCTCCATTAATTTTGCCACTGTCTCCAGTAGTGTGATTGGTCTGAAGTTTCCTGGGTTATTTGGTCGCTTACCAGGTTTTGGTAGAAAGATAATCTTCCTCCCCTTTAGTGCATCTGGGAAGTATCCTGCGAGTAGAGAGGCGTTAAATACTGCTGCAATTTGTGACAAAAGGTGACTGGTGCACGTATTAGGGTTTCTTTTGCTATCCCCGATGCCCCAGGTGCCTTCTGCTTAGTAGCTTTGAGCGTTCTTTGTATTTTTTGTAGGGTGATTGGTTCGATCCCTTGTTCTATTAGTAGTGTTGGTGAAGCAGCTGTGTTGGGGACTATTTGTTGGCGGTTTTGCCCCAAGTTTTCTACCAGTCTTCCTTCGTCGTCGCCTTCGAAATCCTTATTTTCTTTGGGGGAGATATCAAAAAACCCTCCTCCAGTGCTCTTGGAACGCGTCTTCAATTTCATGGGGCTCCTTTTCCTTTTAATCTTCCTTTTGGAGTTTGATTTTCAGCCTCGGCTTTCTTTTTCCCCTAGCGATGTTAATTTTTTGCCATAGTCTGGTAGGATTTAATTCATCGTCTATGGCTTCCACGAAACAGTCCCACCTTCTGTTTTTTTTCTAGTGCTATTTTCTATATTAGTTGGACTTTCACGCGCCGTAGTTTTGCACGGTCGCCTCTCTGAAGGCCATATCGTTCGATTGAATCTCATATGTCTTTATATTCCCTTTCGAGATTTTCTATTTGGGCTGACCTGATTGGGTGCGGTAAAGTTCTATACGTTGTAGTGGGAGCATGTCTTTTATCTGCCCTGACAAGTGCCTCTATGATGTCGTCAATCTCTTGGTCTATTTCTTCTAGTGAAACCTCAGTTAGGTCTCTCTGGCCTTAATTGGCGAGCTCTTCTTCGTAGCTGGTCCAATCGGCGTGTCTATATGATTTCCTTAGTGGGCACTTAACTTCAATGGGATCCATAGATAAAGTCATGACCATCATTTTGTGGTCGCTAGTTGATGGAGGGTCTTTCTCTATGTTGTAATTGAACTGAAGGTTCGGGGTTGCCAAAACTATATCTAGTTTCGTAGCTCTATTTTTGCCCAGATAAGTTGGAAATTCTGGCTCTGTTGTAGTTCCGAGTGTATCCGGAGGCTCTACTCTGGGCATTTAAGTCGCCCATGAAGACTGCTTGTTCTCTGTGGCTAAATATTTCTGTAAAGTTGTGAAGAGGCAAGAAATCTTTCCCTGGGGGTTTGTAGCCCGTTGGTACTATTAGAATGCCTGTCGTTGTTCTAATGTAAATGGCTAGATATGCTTCGTCAAGATCTTCGAGTTTTTTTGAAGATTATATCGTTTCGGATTGCTATAGCAACGCCGTCGTAGTTGATGTGATTTTTGGTTTTTGTAATTACAGTGTAATTAAACATATTGATTTTATTTATTTCTGGGTCGATGTTGATCTCGTTTAGTACAATGATATCCGGGTCTTCTTTTAAATATGCGTTGCTCAGAGAGAATATCTTCTCATTCTATCCAGCTACGTTGTGGCTTATTATTTTTAATTTTTTTACATGGGCCATTATTTATGTTTTCTTTTTTTCCCGGCTTCCTCTTCTCTCTGCTGTATACGCTTCACGTTCAATGGGCGATTTTGTCCTTCCACATCTTTTTTTCTTGAATTCTTCTTTCTTTAGCGTATAACGTAGATCCTGCGGGGTTTCTAAGTTGCCTGCTGTAATCATTGTGAATACCTCGCGTTCTGTTTACGGGTCCTCGTATTCGTATTTGTAGTGTCCCTTTTTAATACCTTGTGCCAGATCATCGTTGTTATCGGGGAAGGGCTTTTCCTCAGAGGCGCAATTCTTTAGGTTGAAGCTTTGTTGTTCCTCATCTCTTTCTTTCACAAGTTTTGGAGAGGGAACTGAGCTCGTTCCTTCTTGGGTTTGGTTTACTGTGTTCGTATCCATATTGGTGTTGTTGCCTACGGCGACTTCTATCTCCACTCTTTCTTCTTGTCTTTTTTGCGTAGTCTTGCTTAGTCTTGGGTCTCTATTCGTTGCCCGGTTGGTCTTTGTAGTTTTCTCTTGGCTAGGAGTCTTTTGCTCTTCTTGGGTCTTGTCTAAATTCGTTAGTTTATGCTGGACGCTCAGATGTCCGCTAATGGAGGGTTCAGGGAACCACATTTCGTATAAACCGTTGTTTTTTAACATTAGATTTAATTCCCGTGAATATGAGCCCGGGTTTGCTACATTCAACACGTGTGTGTGTGTGTAGAATACAAGCTAATATATTCAAACACTCTCCTTGTTTAATTTCGATTACGTTTTTTACCGGCTGGATTTTTTTGGCTATGGCTTAAGCGACTTTGGTGAATGTAAGATTCTGTTTTTCTACTTCTGCTCTAGCTCTCTCTCTTTTCTTATTCTCAATTTGTCACGCTTCATCGGGCATGCCATTGCCAGGGAGCGATGGTTTCCATTGCAATATAAATATTTTCTTATCTGAGAATTACATTCCCGTCACGTATTTTTTTTATCACTACACTCAGAACACCATTTAATCTATTTTATCGGACAGTCCCTTGTGTTGTGCTTTTCAAGCGCATAACAGTTGAAGCATTTTTGTATGCTGAAGAATTCGTCTGTCTTTATTTGATCAGGTGTGATTTTTAAATTAAACGAGAGAATACCTAATTCCGTCGCCTTCATAGCCATATTCGTTTCGCGGAATATTACTTTGAAAACGTGTGAATACTCCGTATTGTTTGCATGATTGATGAATTTTATGACTTGTTTAACTTTTGCCCAGGATTGTGCTCTCTCTATTTCCTCTTTTATTTCGCCAGCCTTATGGTCTCCTATCCAAGGAACAATTTGACGGCAGTATACCGTCTTCTGGGCCTCTATTTGCGGGGGCAGTTTAGCCTCTAAT
Source organism: Ceratothoa steindachneri (assembly GCA_963969495.1). Lineage (NCBI taxonomy): Eukaryota > Metazoa > Arthropoda > Malacostraca > Isopoda > Cymothoidae > Ceratothoa > Ceratothoa steindachneri. The sequence goes on along the minus strand of OZ018319.1, from coordinate 86,855,572 downwards.
CCAATATTTGTTAGTTCATCCGCACCTTTTATCCACATCTCGGTCGTTTTGGCAAATTGCAATGTAGGAATTAGTTAGTCTAGTAGCCTAACTAGCACGTTTATCCTGTCAGATTTTTGCGCGCCCTTCTGGACGTGCAACGGGACCCGTTTAGTGGTATCCATCTTCCTACTAACCGGTTCTTTTCTTTTTCTTCATCGGCTAAAGAGAAGGAAAAGAGGAGGTAGATATAGCTTATTGTAATATCCGTTTATTCTAATCGTATTTTTCTGCTGGTGAGTCGGTATTCCCTACCTACGTACGTATACCCTAGCCCTAATAGTGTTTGCTCCACCTGACTTGTGTCCGCCGTACACAGGGGATCTAACCCATCCCGGGCTAAGCTTCGGCCTGCGACGAGTTAGCCGCCCTGTTCAGATACGGCCCCCGCGCAATTGGGTATCTAAGGAGACTTCAAGCTTTCCTACCCGACTCGCTCTAAAGAGGGTGGATAGGAAAGTAAGAGTGCGTCTTTGTGCAGAGTCCAGTAATTGTCTCGTTCGGCAGTTGAGGTCTCTTCTGTGACTTTTTTCTTGAGTGAAGAACGATGCCAAAACGATGAAACTCGCTTTACAAAGTCGAAGGTATAGATTGCGTATGCTTCTTCGTAAGTAAGAATAAAGTATCCGCCATCCGTCTAACAAAAATGGCCAATGAGCTTTTAAGACAAATTTTAAGTTTTAAACATGAGCACTGCAATTTAAGCTCACGATTTAAGTTCAGGAATTTTCAAATATAACCATTACTGAAATTAAATCAAGATTTCTATTAAGGATTGCTCTAGAGGATTGGAAATTTGAATTGAATATTCAATTCGAATGAAGTGTTTTGTTTTGGTAGACCGCATTGTTGTGAGTGATCTAATATCTTATTAGTGGTGATACATCGAAAATGACTATTTTCTCCTTGACTCGCCTCGTTGAAGGCTTGTTGAGGAAAAGGAAGGGTGACTCTTCTTCGCTGCCTCAAGGTAAAGTGCTGTTATTGTTCAATGGACACTTTTTTCACCTTCCCAACATAGCTTTTCTTTTTTTTATAACGGATCCCAAACATACAACCTCACAAACAAATACACACACCCAGGAACTGGGTCCTCCCGATTCCCTTCCTAATTACACACTTTGGTGATATGGAGTGAAGAAGGAGACCTTACCTAACCGGACACACCCAGACAGGTGTAAGGCTTTCGAAAAGATTTAACCTGAGCTAAATATTGCTCTCGTACGCCTCATTGACATCCCTAATGGATATTAGGTTATCTGTGCAAGGGAGGAGGTCACTGAAGCCCTCACTTTCCCGTGTGCCACGAAAGCCCTACTCAAAACCAACCTTAAACCACAAACACCTCCATAAATACGCTACCATACGATCATTATCTGCCGTCGTCTCGACACACAAATGGAGAACTCTCTGCCTCCGAAATAACAGAGTAGATTCGACGGAATCACTTGTGGGGGAAGGTAACCGAAGTGATAAAATTCAAGAGCTACACCCAAATTTTCCACGTGGTCTTCACAGAAACAACAATGGCAATAAAAAAAAAGAAACTGGTCTCCTCCTTTTTAATATCCGTGTCTGCCCCAAACAGATTGAACGTGAGGAATTCGTTGACCTGTAAATGTGCTTCCGGTGTGTCGTAGGGTTGACCGTGAAGAGGTCACGCCAGAAAATTGCGATACAGATCCCAATGCGAGGGTTAAATAAACAAAAACAAGTGCGGTTGGCCTAAATAATTAATTCTTAGAGGTTCTGGGCTTAGAGAAACGGATGATAGAAAAATAGCTTTACTATATAGAAATGAAATATTAATAGCACAAGTAAATAAATAACAATGAGACCCGAGATACCAAACGGGGGGGGATGGGAATGCCAATGACTCGACGGGTACGAGAGTCCGAAAGAGGATGCACCGTGATTGCTTCGAGGGAAAGGGGAGGGGGGGAGTATAAATGCCAGGGAGACTCACGTAAAGCCTAATTGACTGTAGGATTTGGATACGACGAGTAAACAGGACACTGCAAAGTTCCACTTGCAGAATTTCTTCTTCTTTAACCTCGCTGAGAAATGAGCGAGGGAGTACTCCAGACGAGACAAAGTCAATACCCGAGTGATAGATGCCTGTCTATGTCTATCGTCTGTCGGGCAGGAATTCTGGCCTTGGGTACGAGCAAGGCCTGGTAGAGGTGACGCGTCGCGTTCTTAGCTGGAATCCGTTGGGAGGCAAAGCAGGGCGTACGAGACTGCACGGGGCTGCTACCCAAGACGGGGCTGTATGGTACTAATTCCTCAAATCTTTTCTTGAAGTATTTATACTACCTCGGCGGAAGCGGGTCGACAGGGGGCCTCAAAAGGGGGACAGGGATCTCATTAGACTTGACGCACCAGGAGGTTGGGAGATGGTCTCGGCGGGCCTCCCAACCTTGTGCAAAAGACCTTGGCGCCGATCAGACGGTGCGACGGCGAGAAAGGGAACCCAACATGGGTCGCACACCCGGTGAAGTTCTCGCTGCTCCCTAGGGGCAGTCTGGGTGAGCAGGTCTATCTTCTCAAGCGCCACATGGAGATGTTGTGTTTTAGGGGGAGGGGGTATCATTCTCTCTCTAGCATCTCATTCCTTTCCAAGATGAAGCTTCCCAAAGAAGTGATATCGGACTAATATAGGGAAATTACATGGCTAAATTTCTTATAGGGACACAATTACAAAATAGATTATACCGGATATTCTGCGCAAAAATATGTCAAATAAAGGGGACTCGGGAAATGCTCGGTATTTCTATTAACGAACACATCAAACAAAAAATAACATTAATAATACAATAAGACAGACAGAATAGTTATTAATAGCCAGCGTCAACATAGTCACGATAACCAGGGGCTTACATACAAGGATTTAAAAAAAAAGAAAAGTCCCACAATACAAAACGTGGAAACGAACAGGGTAACTCATCAAAAATATATACACAATAATATAAAAAATAATAGCACATATCCTTATAAGGCATTACACGAAACTACAAGAATTATTCAGGAATATATACAAAAGTAATCCATTTAACGTTAAAATTAATTGATGGGAAATTACTCTGGAGACAAATCCAGAGGATTTCTGCTTAAGCTGTCCGCCAGGCAATTATCGGAACCCTTAGTGCATCCATTTTTTAAAGTTGGAATTCTTGGAGAGAGAGAGAGACCACCTTATGAAGCGACAATTATTGTTCTTAACGTTTCGTAGGTAAGAGAGGGGTTTATGGTCAGTCTCGATAATGAATTCTTTACCTAAAAGAAACACTTTGAACTTGTGGATGCTCCAAACGATGGCAAGATTTCTCACTCTATTACCGCATAGTGTTTCTCGCAGGGGAAGGAGTTTACGGCTCGCAAACGCGATGCGAAAACTTTCACCATGGTCACCATACTAGACGAGTAAACAACCTATGCTATCGTTACTCGCGTCAGTCCGTATGCCAAAAGGGTTAAGGGGGTCAAGTAAGCGGAAGACCGGTGCCGAAACTAACTTCTCTTTTAAGCTGATCAAAGCTAGCGATCAAACATGTGTGTCCAGGCGAAGCACTTGGGGTGGCTTTTTTTGAGGAGATCACACCGGGGTGCGGCGATTGAGGCGAAATTCATAATAAAACGTCGGTAGAATGAAGCGGACCCCATGAATGAGCTCAACTGCTTCTTTGCCTTGATTTTGTCAGCTTGGGGAACCAAGGAATCGTTCCCTATGTGGAAACCCAAATAGTCAATAATACCAAAGGCGAAGTGGCACTTGTTGGGGCTAATCGTGAAGTGGTGTTCCGGAGTAGGCACAAGAGGGCCCGAAGGGCAGCCAAATGATGGTTTCATTCCTGGGTCGCGACGTACATGTTGTCAAAGTAGAAGGTGACGCGGGGAAACCCATCTAATATTCGCCTCATCATTCGGTTATAATTGCTACATGCCGTCACCAACCCGAAAGGGATTCACCGGAATTGTATCAAGCCCTTGTCGGTGGGGAAGGCCGTGTACCACTTTACCTCTTTGCTCAATGGGATCTGGTAATAGGCCTTACACAGATCTAATACTGTAATGAATTTGGTCTTCTCAAACATGTGCGAATTCTGATCGATGAGGGGAATCGGTTCGGCGTCGAACACGGTGACGGTGTTTAATTCCGGAAGTCAATGCACATCCGGTAAGAATTGTCTCCCTTCTTCACCATGACGACCGGGGAACAATACTCTGACTCCGAGGGCTCTATAATACCCATCTTAAATAGTTTGTCTACCTCCTCATTGAACGCTTTTCTTAAGTGAATGGGGAGGGCGTACAGCTTCGAACGAACAGGTTCCTGGGTGGTGCTCGAACTTGGTAGCACAACCAGGGGGTATTCGAGATTACATAGGTGAATTGGGTGAGTAGCGCTTGTAACTGAGTCTTCTATGGGGATCAGAAGCTGAGGGCTTATGCTCTACTCGGTTGATGGGCATTCGGGGGTATCTGGCAAGACGTGAAGAGGATATTCCGCGTCTTATTTCACGCAGACCACTTGTAGCACAACCAAGGGGTCAAGCGGGTAGCTGGACTAAAGGCGGATTCTTCGTCCAGGGCCACAAGTTGATTGGCACAAGCTTAATGCTAGACTGGGTTCGGATCAAGTATTCGACGGGGCCACGTCTCTCGATCACTGGGAAGGGGCCCTTCCATTGGCTCAAAAGTTTGTTGTTCTCTGTGGGGAGTTTTTAAAAGGACTTCGTCACCGGGTTTAAATTTACGTTCTTGGGACTTACAGTCGAAGTAGGTTTTATACTTGCCCAAGTTTGTCTCGTCGTTCTGTTGCGCAATCTCTGCACACTTTCCTAACCTCTGCCTCAGGTCTAGGAGGTAAGCATAGGAGGATTGAATCTCCTGTCTAATTTCGAATTGGAGAAGAGCTCCTTAAGAATGCTGAGGGCCCTCTAACATTACGCCCATCAGAAGCTCAAATGGGGAAAAACCTAAGGTGCGATAGGGTATTTCCTGGTATGCGAAAAAGGCTACCGAGAAGAAACCGTACCATTCTCGGGGTTGTTCGGTGCACAGTTTCTTGAGCATGGATTTGAGGGAGCCGTTGATTCACTTACACATCCCGTTACCAGCTGGGTGAAAAGGGGTCGTAAAAAGGGGTTTATTATCAGGAGCTTGCCGACGTACACTATCAGTTGCGACATGAATTAGTGGCCACGATTACACAGGATTTTCTTGGATAATCCAACGCCGGTGAAAATAGAGATTAGTGCTTCCGCTTAGGAGATGCTGTCTATATTCTTCAATGGCACAGCATCGGGGAACCGGGTAGCAAAATCCATTGAAGTTAACACGTGAATGTGATCTTCACTCGACAGGGGGTGTATCGGACAGATGAGATCAATTGCAACATGGGAAAACGGCTCTGATATTAGAGGTCTTCTCTGTAACAGTGTGGGCTTAACTCGCCATTTGGCGGCAATCTTTTGGCAGATGTCGCAAGCCTGCATTAGCGAAGGATTTCTTCATGGGCCCCTGGCCAATAAAAATATTTGAAGACCTTCTGGGTGTTCATCGTGAGGTAAAATGGCCTGAAAATAGGCTGTCATGTGACCAACGTGGAAACGCTCAACACACAATACTAGCGTCTGAGGTTCACCGTTTTCTGAGCAGGTACGGTAAAGTAAGCCGTCCGTAACTTGGTAGGAGATCACCTTGTCTCCTCGGGTGGCTTCTTGCCCTTTCGACTTCTCCTTAGCCCACATGGCTCACGGAATCACAGTTCTTTTGGTTCCTTTCGGAGTCTTCAGTCAGGACCTCATTGAATTCTGAAGAACGTGAGTTTTCTAGGGGCAAGGGTATCTTCGAATCTTTTACCACTTGCGAACGGGTAACCACGGGTTGAGCCACGGAGCTCGGAGAGACCTGTGGATACTGGCCAATGAGGACATGGCTGAATTTAATAGCGGCTGTCCCTACTACTGCCCAGCCAGTGAAGTACGTCTAATCGATGTAGCACTTAACGATGGGGGAATCGATTGGCGCGCCCCAAGTAGTCGTGCACGACCTCGAATTTATTATGGTCTGGGGTTACTGGGGGAAGCAGCTTGTCTGACACCACTATGCATATGCACCTAGTATCTCACAAGAGTGGAGACACGGCAGCCATTGATCGTTCCGAATTCGAACTTAAGGCCTCCAGGGGTATTCTTATCAAACAAGAAGTTTACCTGGTGGCTGCAGGGACTTGAGGTGCTTGGGGAAGGAGAAGATTCCGATGATGTTGACGAAGGCGCAGCCGTGGCACAGATCTGGTGTACCTGGTGAGAAGAGTTATTCCTGAACTAAGAGTTCTGGGAACAGGTCTTTTTCACATGGCCTTCCACAACACAGGAAAAACAAATGATGGTTCTCCTGGGGAAATATGACGTAGGGGAATGGGGCTGAAGAGAACGGGTTTACATCCAGGCGTTTGGACGAAAAGAGTGGTTGCCGCTTCGAGGGCCCAGTTACCTTGGCAAACTTGTTTCACTTTTGCAGAATGAATTTACCTTTGTTTGGCTTAGGTTTTGGGGAAAGGGGAGCCGTTTTATTCCCTTCTTTTGGATAAAGGTTGTGTCTTGATGAATAAATTTCGGCTTCTTCTGTGCACTTCCTGAATGTGAGGTAACGCCGGTCTTTTAAGAAAGATCTGACTTCAGCCGGAAGTACAGCTAACAACTGGTCTCTCAGGAAGAAGTCAACGAGGGCATCGTAGTCAAGCAGGATTTTAGAAGCATCGAGCCAAAAGTCGAGGTGACGCTGGAGGGTGTACTCAAACTGACGATATGTTTGGCCTGCTGATGGGGGGCATGTCTGAACTTGGATCGGTAAAAGTCTGGGTTTATGTTATATGCCGCCAGTAACTATGATTTTAAGGTCGAATAATCAGTTGTTGCCTCCGAGGGAAGGTATATGAATATATCTCGGAGGTAGGAATTTAGCAAGGGCAACAATTTAGCCACTCTATCTGCCTCGATGTCCCAATTGTTGATTTCGAAGATTTTATCGAAGTGGATTAAGAAGGCTCCGAAATCCTCTCCTTCCTTGAAAACTGGAAGTTTAACAGTTGCGGTAGGAGGAGCTTCGGACCTCGAGCTGATGGACAGCGTATCGTTCCTGGTCGTACTCATTTCAAGTTCATGAAGGCAGATTCTTTAACTTTCTTCCCGTTCTGCTCGTCTTTCTTCTGGTTCTTCTCTTTCTCTTCTTTCTTCCCGTTCCTTCTCTTTCGATCCTTTCCTTCTGCTGGATATAAGCTAAGAGGTCCTTGCTGCCGAGCCCAAGCGATTCTCCTTGCAACTTAAACGTGTTAAATAATGAGGACGCACAGGGAAAGTGCTGTTAGGTTTTGGTGGACCTACGATTCTTCACTTCAACAAAATAAACAAATACAGCGATAATTATTTCACACGGCGCGAATTATCAATTATACTCAAAATATTTACTCCGGAATTGAGAGAGAGTCTGTGTTGCCCAATACGCACGAAGAAAACGAAAACACAATACAAAAAAGGGAATAATATTAACTCCTTTACAATACGCAGACACAGTCACAAAATTCAATACAAAATACGCACACAAAAGGGAAATGGGAAATGGGTAAAGTCTTTTCTACAGTTTCTAAAACCAGAACCTTTAATATATAAGAATAACACCCTTGATAATCTGTCACAGGTCTAAAAGAAATGAGATCAGATACTGCAGGTGAGGTGACCATAAAAACCTGACACCAGAATATAATATAGATGTTGTAGGGTGACCGTGAAGATCCTAGTGCGAGGGTTAATAAACAAAAACGAGTGCGGTTAGGCTAAATAATGAATTCTTAGAGGTTCTGGGATTAGAGAAACGGATGGTAGAAAAATAACTTTACTATATACAGAGAAAATATTAATAGCACAAGTAAATAAATGACAATAAATAAAATGAGACCCGGGTAAAAAACGACGGGGGGGGGGGTACAAAGTACTCGACGGGTACGAGAGTCCGAGAGAGGATGTACGGAAATTACTTCCAGGGAAATGGGGAGAGTGCAAATGCCGGGGAGACTCACGTAAAGTTCCACTTGCAGAATTCCTTGTTCTTTAAACTCGCTTAGAAATGAGTGAGGGATTACTCCAGACGAGACGAAGTGGATACCCGAGTGATAGATGCCTGTCCGTGTTTATCGTCTGTCGGGCGGGAATTCTGGCATTAGGTAAGAAAAAGGCATGGTAGAGGTAACGCATCGCGTTCGTAGCTGGAAGCTGTTGGGAGGCGAAGAAGGGCGTACGAGAATGTACGTGGCTGTTAATTAAGACGAGACTATATGGTACTAATTTCTCAAAGCTTTGCTCGAAGTATTTATACTGCCTCAGCGGAAGCTGGTTTTCGGGGGCCTCCAAAAGGAGGACGGGGATCTCATTAGACTTGGCGCTTGGAGAGGGGGGGGGGAGGGATATTCTCGGCGGGCCTCACAGCCTTCGCAAAGGTCCTTTGCGTCGTAGGTCTGGCACCAATCAGACGGTACGACGGTGAGAAAGGGAACCAAACACGGGTCGCACAACCGCGCGAAATGCTCGCCGCTCCCTTGGGGCTGCCTGGGCGTGCAGGTGTTTATTCTCAGGCGCCAGAGGTAGATTTTGGTTTCTAAGGCGGAGGGGGGGGATGAGTATATTTCTCTCTCTGACACAGTGCTACAGGTATACCCAGCGCACCACTGTCACTTGCCCTAACTCTGATATTGTAGTCTTCTCTGTGTGCGCCCAACAAGGTCATTCCTGGTGTGATTGCAACAATACTATCCAGAAATGCCTTAATTGTGTTGGCCCACATAAGACTATGGCTATGGTGTGTCTCGTTAAAAAGGAACAAATCAAAAGGGCGAAAAGGAGAAGGAGAGGAAAGTTAACGCCACCTATGCGAAGGTTGCCAAGGCAGCAGTCGCAGGAAGTAGTGTGGCCCCAAAGCCTACTTTCCTGCAATTTGAAAATGAAAAATCAATCAAAATAAAGTGCTGCATTTATTATGTACACATTGCCAACCTGACCCGTCCTGGTACCTCCGCGAAAGAGTTGAACACCATGCTCGTAACAGCATGGAGGAAATGTAGTTTCCTAAAAGCCCTCCATCAAATAAGGTCCTAAGAGTAAATTTCAAACCGCAGAACGAGAGGAGCGGCCAAAACGCCCAGGCCTTGAGCAATGCCCTTGAACAGGATCCTCGAGTCCAGTCTATGGCTGCCTGGCAGAACGCTCCAAACAATCACACGAACACACACACACACACACACACACACACACACAAAGAAAAAACTCAAACAGATTCACGAGTCAAGAGGGATGAAGCCATGGCTGTAAGGCCCAATAAAGTAGAGCATACTCCTCACCCTCAAGAGGCCTCGCAGTCACGTCGATCGAGTAGGTCCTTGTCATCGAAAATTCGGGAACTCAGCTTGATGTACTACTCGAGGATGATTAACCTCAGGGTATATGCTGCCGAAGGGAAACATTTTCCGGACGAAGCGGGCCCAGATCATATTGTTGATGGCCTAAGGGGCGAACAGTATAAATGGGACTACACAGCCGGCATACTAGAAGACCTAGTTAAACAAGCTCTTTTCCGAGGACTCGTCAAATTCTCAACAGACACTTATATTGTTCTTTCGAAAGAAAAGATCCGGCAACGGCAGAACCCCACCAGGTTCCCCTCTAGGAGCTAAAGTGAAAAGATAAATAAAAACACACCTGCCAAATACAACTACGCTACATTGCGAGCGTAGTATCTAAGGCCAGCCGTAAATCGAAGATCTTACTGGAAAATAACACCAACCAATCTTGACAAATAACAAACTCAAAAATACAACCCCAAATTACGACAAAACTCACAAAATTTGACTAACCGTAGTGACGGGCTCATACCCAACCACTACAAAGGCTTGAATGCCAACCCACTTTGACATACCCCCCTTTCCCCAAGTATACAATTATACAATGCTAGTGATACCCTTTGACAAGGGATCCTAAATAACAACCAACTTACTGACTCTATATGCTATACCTATTTTTGCTGGAGATACACTTCCACCAGGGAAAAAATCTTTCAAACTCATACTAAACTTATCTTTACTATCATTTGCAAAACTCTTTCCCCACTATACCCTCTCATTTTTCTCCTACTAATCTATATTTTTCTGTCTTATTTATGTTTAATGTTCAATCAAGATTTTTATTTTTAGCTGCTCAGAATTTTTGGACGAAATACATTTGCTATTTACATGTCACTACCGAGTAAAGGAGGGAACGGTTAAGATAGGTCCGAAAAATGCCTCTGCTGAGTAAAGAACTATGAGGATCGATTTACTGTGAACCAATTATACAACTTTATAAGACTTCAAAATGTTTATCTTTGAGGTATTTTTGAGTCAAATATGATTTTATAATGTGGTCCCAGCACCACAGTACTTTAGTAGTCCTAATTGTACCAAATCTGGTACAATTTTACCAAATGTGGCAACCCTGCATACTCGTTCTCAATCTCGCTGCACTTCCCAATCGAGAAACCCACTGGTTAATTACACTAATCTTTTCGGTAATTGTGTAGACCAAAGGTCCCCAACCTACGGCCCTGTAAGATGTTCAGTGCGGCCCCAGAACACGCTAAGAATAATTGTTATCCAACTGAGTGCACTATAATGTATACTTCATGGCGCTCACGTGTGTGTTTCTCCCGCACAGGTTGTGTGCGGGGAGAAGCGAATAATGCGAGGCGGCTAGGAGTTGGCAAGGTTGCGTCAGGTCAGCGAAGAGAGACCGTAGCTCATAACGCTAGGATGAGGATGCATGAGTAAACGAGTTCCCTGCCTCTGAGCCGAGACACTAGCTTAATTAGCCGTGTGATAGAGCTTGTGCTGTGGCCAAGTAAAGACCAAATTCTTCATTACATTGTCTAAAGGCAGCAGTGATATTGACTTAAGTGACTAGCCTAAGTAGCGAACTAACTTTACTCAGAGTTAGAGTGATTATTCTGACCTTGCTTTCATGCTGTTATTCGATATTTGTTCGTCGATATCTAAATATTACAATTCTGGTCTTCCTAATTCGTGCATTTTGGCTTGCGTGTGCAAATCTACCATAATTACTTATTTAGTTTTTTTAGATTAGGTTCTTACTATATTTTTTCTAGGTTTAACATAAAACTTACATGTTTTTAGCCCATTTTTGAAATTTTCGTACGAATTAGAAGTATTTAACTGCCATTATTATCGTGGGTGGTAGAGTGGTAGAGCCACGGCGCCCATCAGCACCAGGCTGTATTAGCTCTGGTATGTCTTCGCTACCAAATACTGAGCACCCAAGAACCAAAGGACTTTGCAATTTGTGTTCATGGTGGGCCTAATGGCCAGGGGCAGGACCTCACTATAAGTGTTTGACCCCCGTCCCTCAGACATTACAAATTCTCGTGGTTACGCCTATTGACACCCCATAATTAACTTTTATCCCGTTAGTTTGTTCGTATTCGGATGCAAAAAGGGCGTAATCATCCTCGTTTGTTTTCAACTTCTTGATCATGCTTCTAGCCTCACACCAGTAAAATCTTGGGTAACACTTCAGTTTCGGGGCGCACGATAGGTGGTGCTGTTTATAGGCTACAATTTTGGGCTACAATATATGTCTTATGACGTCAGACGGTAGCGTCAGATGTGAACAATTACAGCGTTATATTTTTTTGTATATGAGTATATACTAGGGGGCTGCGCCCCCCAGAACCCCCAATTGATTGATCAAAACTTACCGATGACCATCTTCACCAGATGTTGAGGTTTTCTGTTACAAATATTGAAACTGACATTGCTAAGATGGCAAATAAGAGGCAGCATCAAATATCTCATTAAAGGTGAGTTAAATAGGATTATCTTTATCTGGTTTTTCTTTGTACACTAAATATTAATACTACTATTACATATTTTTTATAGTTTGATTTAGCCTGTATTTATAGCATTAGTACCAATACAGCAATAACCTGAGATTTCCTCGATAGTATGGATTATTCTAATATGCGGCCCTCATCTAAATTTTGAATGTTACTGTGGCCCTTTTATACAAAAAGGTTGGGGACCCGTGGACTGTAGACTATGGCCGGATGCTATATCTAGCTATTAATGGGGCTATTTTTAGTGTTTTTCTGCTATCCCACTTAGCAATCACAGATCTCTATTCGGCCTTGTCATTGTTGTTTTCCCTCTGTTTTTATTTCTCTGTATTCAGCCTTGTCATTGTTGTCCTTTCTCCCACACGTTTTGTTTTCTTTTTATAATTTTTTTCTTGTTTTAAAATGAAACATCCAGTGGTAAAGTTGAAGATCGGCTAGATTTTTTATGTTTCGTTTCCTTTTCATAATGTTGCATCCACTTTCGAGATATATTTCATTGAACTAGCACATGGGGTGGTGTCACAGTCCTTCACCAAAAAGCAACATTAATACAGGGAGTGTAAGGCCAAAGCCCTCCCACCCATTAATTTTGAACAAAGAAAGTAACTACCAAACCAGGTTTTGGTCCGAATACAGTGACTTCATTCATCAAGGGACATTGTTGTTTTTTTTATACTCTCTATTTCCCTATTTTAACATTTACGATTTGTTTTTATTTCTTGCTATTTATTATGAAATTTTCTACTTGTTAGAATAAATACTTCGATGATATGTTGGAACTAGTTTTTGTCGCCATACAAACACGCTACGAATTGCTAATTCTTTTCATATTTTCCGTTTTTTATTACATATCCTAGTTTCATTTATTTTTATTTTTCAATTTCCGCATTTGTTATTTAGTTTGCCTATTTAAAAATATACTTCGATCTTTTTGTTTGAATTGTTTTTGGAGGGAATATTAAACGTGCAACCAATCGTGAGGAAGTTCAAGCAGTTTTAAGTATGGACGCATTGTGTGAAGTCTTTCTGCGACATTGTTTAGCCTTTGAGTCGTTAATAGTGACGTTGAGAAACTTCTTAAATTTTTATCCGACCTAAAATTAATCCTGTTATCAATCCTCTGTAAACATTTAAACACAACGCGACTATGCCTCCAATTGCTCGAAAATTAAACGTGACGAAGCCACCGGTCAAAACGTAAGACATTTTTTTTAACCGATCGGCTCTTTTGGGAACATTTTTTTTCAAAGTCGCACTTTCCTATAGAAACCAACCTTCAGATCATCTATTGGTTTGTTGGAAACCGAAATACTTTAGAGCGAATCTCACAGGTGGTTGAGAATGTAAGTAACATTCATTTTTTGTTTTTGTGTGTGTGTGCGCTTTAAGTTTTTCTAAATTCTGTACTTCAAACAAATATGGCGCCATCGGATTTCAAATTTGATGTAAACAACATATTATTGCGCGTCTTGACCGAAACAAACAAACACGGTCTTCCGACAAAAATAGCCCCCCAAATAGCATCCGGCCATAGTCTACACAATTACTATATTTTCATTCTTCATCTTATCACATCCCTTCGGGCTCAGCCACACACCTAGATATTTGTACGCATCTGTTTCTATCACGACATTCACTCCCAGTCTCCATATGCTGTTCCTCTCATCCTCTGACCTATTTATAATCATTGCTTTGCACCTTTTACTGCTAAACTTCACTTTTCTGCCTCGGCTTCTTCTTCTTTTACATTTTGACGAAATATTATTATCAAAATCGCGAGATTAAGGTCAAGTTTTAATTGCACTCTCGTTCCAAGGTGAAATAAAGAATACTATTTCCACTATAAGTTACTCTCTACAATAAATATAGGTAAAAGGTTTATCACTATAACATTTGATCGGTGCTCAGTATACATACGAAAACAAGGTACCCTTTCGGCACTTGGGCCCCGCTACGATGTCCTGGCTGTACCCGCCTATCGGCGGCCCTGAGCCAGACATTTGAGTACAGCACCCCTACCCTACCTTTTTTCCACTACCTTCAATGTAGTACAAGAATCACCATTTACTTTCTTACGTATTAAAGCTAGGGTTTGAACCTTAACAGGACTTTGGGAATCGCATCTTTAACAATGGAATTCGATACATAATATATTCTCAGAATTTCAGGCATATCCATTTTTTAAAGATTTTTTTTATCTTACTGATTGAGTAACCTAGCGACGACATCGAAAGCTATGCAAACCTACAAGAGTGTTGCAGATTTCGTTAAAATCGGCCGATTAGTTAAAAAATTATTGCGGTTTGAGTAAAATGCTCGGAACCCCTTTACCTTACCGTGGCAGATCTTTGCCCCAAATTTTCGAATTTCTCAGTATTGGCCGATGTCGAGGTATGCCTGTGTAGACTAGCTCGGCGCACAATGTCATACACAAGCACGGGCAGACAGCTGACAAAAGGCCGATTGAGATATGTTCTGGGGCGATTAATAAGAGTGCGATTTACGGTTGACCGGGTTTTGACTAATGGCGGCCAAGTTGCAGTTCAAAATATAATTTTAATATATATAATAAATGGGGGAAGTTTATATATATATATATATATATATATATATATATATATATATATATATATATATATATATATACAAAGGGGGTGCACGAATTACTTATGGTAGTTAAATGAATTAAGTGAAAATTAACGAGGTAATCTTGGGATGCCATACAAGATCGCTTTACCTTGAAGCGCAGTCGAATTGGAAGGGAACGGGGGGCAACGGCGCAGGTCTTCAAGAAGATACTTCGGGGAGTCCTGACGAGAAGGACTCGAAGATAGGGTTGGATTACTTCGTGATGAAGAATGCGATTTTCTCTGCTCCAGAGAGACGTAATCTCAACTCGAGACGATTCTGCAGATCGGAAGGAAGTCTTAGTCTTGAAAGAACGGGAATCATGAAAGGGTGGTGAAGATGAGAGGGCCGCACAACTCTCCGAGAAGAAGGGTGCTCGATAGCTTTCCTCTGAACAGGAGTCAAAGCTTAACGAAGGTAAATCTGCTGGCAAGATCTTCGACGACGTACGACGATGGGTTACGGGGGTTGACGGGAAACAGACGGCAGTCTGGACGGAGTGAATGGCGGGCTTTCAATCTCTTCGAAAGATGGTGAGCTTCAGGTTAAATATCCGCGTGGCTGGTCAGATAAACGCTTTAAGGCCTGGTGGTCCCTAGGGGATTCTAGGTGCCAGTCTAATCAAACACATTTTATGATAACGCGTCATTCCAGACGATGAACTTGCCTCGTGATATGGGGGTAGGGTTAATGTGTCTGCGCACGGTGTTATCTCAGGGGAAGGGTGAACGAGTGGCGTTCGAAATCAAACACAGGTATGACAGGTAATTAAACGAGGGATTGATTCTTTCTCGAACTTTCTAACCTTATCACGCTGGGCGCACGTGGTCTTGAAAGAACAGAGGGGTATTTCCGAGGGGACTTCCTCTGACGGGGGACCTTCGAGAGCATTCCCTTATAGCTGACTTACCAATAAATAACAATCAAATACGCGTTTAACGATATATAATACTCATTGGGCCCTGGTCAGTAATATCTAAAATTAACATTATCTGCAAAAAAATAACAGTTACCATATTTTCTCCCCTTTCTAATAATAAAGAAAATTTGGGAAAAGTAAAAAGCCGATATTTGGTGTTGAGGGCTTAGAACAATAAAATTCATGAATAAAAATTAAAACTCCGAAATCATTAACGTTGCGAAATATAAAACTAAAAAAATCAATAAAAGGAGAAAAATACCTCAGGTAAAATAAAATTGAGATTCCAAGCTTTTTAAAATTTGGACTTAACAGTTATCTAATAAAATATCATCCTGATATGACCATTATAAACAGGCTGATAGTTCTCGAAAAAATGCAAATAAAAAAACCCCTAAACCACGGCTGGGGTTTCCTTGGGGAGTATATATCTCATCGAGTATTTCCTCCCCTTTCGAATGACGGTGGGATCTAAATCGTGAATAAACTAAAACTTTGTGACAAGTAAGTCAAATTAGATCGAAGAGGAAATGAAATTAAAAAAAAGATTTAGTTATCTTTAAAACATTGAAGAAAACTTTGTCTTATTATGGGTAACAATAATTAATAATTTCTTATCGCTCCCCATCGTCGAATAATCGCTTATATCTCCCTTATTTATTGGCATAACATAACATAACATAATTTCGCGGATGACAAAAGCCACAAAGGGCCATAAAGGTCATCCCTATCCATCAAATCTCATCCACATAATGCATCCATAAGATTTTGTCAGATCATGCATCTACAATATACAATTTAAAGAATCCATAGGATTATGTCAGAGCATGCATCTACATTATATATAATTTGAAGCCTCCATAGGAGTCTGTCAAAAACAAAATCAAACTCCCTGTAAATACACAATAAAAAGAAACTGCATCCACAGGAATGAGTCAAGAAACATACCCTCATACCAAAGAGAAAGAAGTTAACCCTCCATCTCCATATAATCATCCAATCTGCGCTTGAAAACATTCAAGTTTGGGCTTTCTACAGTCTCAGGTGGCAAAGTATTCCAATAGTCCACCAAACTCCTAATGAAAAAATATTTTCTAACATCTAGTCTGCACCCCTGTTTTTTAATCTTCAAGTGGTGACCTCTAGTTCTATTACTACCTTCTTACTCAAATAACTTGCTGAAATCCAATTTATCCATTCCAGAAAAGATTTTAAAAAGCTCAATCATATATCCCCTCACTCACCTTCTTTCAAATGAGAACATATTTAATACCCTCAGTCTATCTTCATATTCAAGGTGCTTCAGGGATGGTATTAATTTTATCTAAAATGTGGTGACTATACTTGTATACAGTACTCTAAATGTGGCCTGACACACACACACACACACACACATATATATATATATATATATATATATATATATATATATATATATATATATATATATATATATATATATATATATATATATATATATATATATATATATATATATATATATATGCAACGATTGCCATAAAGTTTATATAGGAAAAACGGGGAGAAATCTAGACAAGAGATTGTACGAACACAAAAGAGATATTAGAGTGGGCAGCGAAAGTAGTGGAATATTTTGTCATGTTAGAGACAAGAATCATACGATCGATTTCAATGGAAGTAAAATGTTATTTAAATCGGCTAACTACTTTAAGAGAAGAATCGTAGAATCGAGCTTGATATCGTCAGTTCCTAATTTAAATCTATCTGAGGGTCAATTTTCTTTTAATCCTGTAATAAGATCGCAAATAAACAAAATAGTAAAATGCCAGCCCTTCAATATGGTTAGGCCCAGCCCCCCTCCCAGATTAGCCACAAGTAGGGGATTGGGGGAAAAAAGAGGGGATCTTGTGTTATGCTTATATGCATTTCTCTTATTTTTTCTTCCCAGTGTCAGTTGAAAAAGGGTGTGAGATACACCGAAACTGTTCTGAATTAAATTGTCTTCGGAGAATGTGGTTTAATTCTTCA
Organism: Ceratothoa steindachneri; assembly: GCA_963969495.1. Taxonomy (NCBI): domain Eukaryota; kingdom Metazoa; phylum Arthropoda; class Malacostraca; order Isopoda; family Cymothoidae; genus Ceratothoa; species Ceratothoa steindachneri. Next base: position 86,838,036 of record OZ018319.1, on the reverse strand, counting down.
TATATATATATATATATATATATATATATATATATATATATATATATATATATATATTGTTGTAGAATTAGTGAGTTATGGCTTAATTCTCGATTCCTTCGTTTGTTCGCGGAAGGACTACAACAGCTAAAAATAATAATTGGAATTTAGTTATCTTTAAAACATTGAAAAAAAACTTTTTCTTATTATGGGTAACAATAATTAATAATTTCTTATCACTCCCCATCTTCGAATAATCGCTTATATCTCCCTTATTTATTGGCATCCCAAATATATATACATATATATATATATATATATATATATATATATATATATATATATATATATATATATATATATATATATATATATATATATATATATATATATATATATATATATATATATATATATATATATATATATATATATATATATATATATATATATATATATATATATATATATATATATATATATATATATATATATATATATATATATTTATATTGTCGGAGAATTAGTCAGTTATCGCTTGATTCTCGATTCCTTCGTTTGTTCGGGGAAGGACTACGACAGCCCAAAATAATAATTGGAATTGAATTTCGTTGAGTGTGCGGGGTTTTTGTTATTCGAATACTTTAAATATGGTTAGCCGGTATTGGTCTTATTTAATTAGGCTTTCGTGGTTGGAGGACATAAACAAAAATTGCAAAAATAATCTTTAATCACACAATAAAACATATAATACAAATAATTACACTCTCTAGTTATTAATTAATTCAGCAATGGGAAAATTTTCGATAATTGTAAAAAAATACTCATGCTGCAAGGGGCCAATACTCCGAGTACTAACCCGATAGGGTTTAGGAAGACACTACGAAGGGAATCCTAGCCTTAAGGGCACAATAATTCACTTTAGTTATTCGAGATGACTCGAATGAGGATAACGTGACGAGTCTTAGTCGGGGGGAGGGGGGGGGGGGGTCGCAGTGCCTCAACGAGGAAAGGAAAGACTGAGCGCTTCTTCTGGACGGTACTTCTATCCTGACGCCGTCGTTCCAATTACGATCCTAGTTGCGGGCCGGTATGACACCATGTCCAATCGCCCGTGGATATGCGCCGTCAGTGGATGATTCCACAGACGTCTTAAAAGAGGTCACCGAATACCTTCTGTATTTTCCAGGCTTGGCTCACTTGGGAGCAAAGTAGAGACAGCTCAACAATATGACCTGGGGTCTTCTCCAAGGGAGGGGGGGTTACATGTTCGGGACTAACCCTTGGGCGGATTCTGACGGAATACTTTCAGTATTAATTTGGTGATGGGGAATATATAGATGTTTGCCGGAACTCATATAATTGTTAACGGAAGCAATTAAGCCATGCCTCACCGCCTCAGCGTTTATAACTCGCCGCCAGGGTTCGGATGGTCTAACTGAATGGAAAAAATTCTCGACTAATCTCGCCGGAAGTTTGCCGACGGGCGTAGGGTATTGATCTTCCCGATAACTCTCGTTTCACTTGACTCCTTTAAACAAAATCTTACTCAATCTCCTTTTCTTCGCACACCTCCCTCCTCAAGATGGAAAGCACAAGGGAAGTGATATCGCAACTAATATTAATTAAAGGTGTACACCGAGTACATCCCTGAGAGTCGTGCCGATTACAAACAAAAAAAAATACATATATGCAATGGTTTTATAATAATTACAGTCAGGATTTTAAGAAAACATGTTCACCCGTTACTACGATACCAAAGGTAATAGATAATTCAACCAGGGTATAGCTAAGACTAAATATAAGCACATTCATAGTACCTAAAACTAAAGTTCATGGTAGACATGTCCAAGGTAAATTAATCAACAACTTAGAAATAAAAAAAAAATCAGCAGAGGCACATCGAGCCTCGCTTGCACCAGATAGGGGCGTATATTTACAATAAGGGTCCTAACACAAGGACCGAGAGTTAGTTATATATGTGGGGAAATTCCATGGGGAATTTCTTTTCCAGCACGGAAGTGACGTCTATGGGTTAAAGAAAATTCTATAATTTGGTTAGGCTTAAATTGCTAAGCCTCTCCCCCCATCCACAAGCGGTAGCCTCAAACCGCGTCCACCCCGGACCACCTTTTCGCAGGTTAGAATCGCCTGGGTGTAAAGGTTCGAGGCCATTCGAGAGTAGTGCTGGCCAAACACCCCATGTTTCCCCCACCCCTGCAGGGGGAGCCTCGGATATATAGGGTTCGTCTACCAGGTGGGAGAGACAGAGTTGAAGAGTCCCGCCAGGATCAAAGAAGCATTCCCTCTAGTTCCAAGTCAGGTGCTTAACAACGAAGCAAAGTGACGGCTGAACTTTTTGTGTCGTTGGAATTAGCTCAGCCAGTGAGGTATTTCCATTTGACAAACGCCAGCGAGCGATTTTTCCGACTCCACTCATCAACTCCTGTAGAAGCCCTCCTCGTTCCCTCCTCGTCTTCGGGTGGTTGAAACACTCTCCCCTGCACCGGACGTTACCGCTCCCCCCTTTGGAGAACCGTCATCACGTCAACTTCCCGCTCAGAAGCTCCGAGTGCCCTCGCCTTCACGTTTATTCCCTGCAGAAGACATCCGTGAAACCTTACCCTGACGTCTCACCCGGAATCCTCCGTAAGCCAACCCCTCCCCCCCTTCAGCAACCCATTTGAGTTAATCCTCCCCATTGGAATAGTCTCCTTTTGTAACGCATTAATTTCTAAATTCAGAGTCTGATGCATAACTCTGCAATTTCCCCCCCCCTCACTTACCAATATAATTTTGCCCATTGATTCTCTTATTTTATGTAAATAATATATTTTTGTACATGCTTCTTTAAATAACCTTGAGCTGTGCCATTGCCTAAATTTTACCTGACCTCGTTTTGGACTCTATTCTCGCTGCTCCGCGCGTCGAAACTCGTGGCGTTCCTCCTCTTTGTCGGTTCGCCTTTAAGTTATTAGTCCCTTCCCCATAAATATAATATGGTATTGATATAATATAATGTCACACCACGACAATACCTATGTACATGAAATAATCACGCAAGAATTCAGCTAGGTCTAAGTTTCATTTGGGCTAAAATCAACAGGGGTTGTGACTTAGGCTATCCGCTGTATAATTCTCTGAGCCTTTTAGACGTGAAATTTTGAATTGAAATTCCTGCAAAAATAGGCTCCAACGCATCAGTCTACCATTATTATGTTTTTCAATGGTAAACACTTTGCCTAATAACTAAGTCTTAAATTTTTGGATTCCCCATACAATAGCGAGGGCTTATCGCTAGATTACAGCATAATTCCTTTCACGCCGTAACAGCTTTCGGCTAGCGTATGCAATGGAAAAACACTCGTCATTAGCTCAGTATTAGACTAAACTCATCCTCTTTCGTCATTGCTAGCATCTGTCCTGATGCCAAAAGGCTCGGCTAGATTATGTAACCGCAGGATCGGGGCAGACGCGGTAGACTGAAGACGGGGTCCAGGCGAGTCGATCGAGGTTTATCTTTTTTAGGAGATCGCATAAGAGGACGGAAAGCAAGGCAAAGTTCGGAATAAATCTTTTGTAGAAGGACGTAGAGCCCATAAATGATCGTAATTGCCGTTTGTTAACGGTTGGTAGCATCTTGCGATGGCTTTAACCTTTTCTTCCTGTGGGGCTAATCGTTGGTTTCCTGTGCGGAATCCCAATTAGTTGATTGTGTCGAGGGCAAAATGATACTTGTTTGGCCCGATAGTAAGGTTGTGGCTTCTTAACCTTTGTAGTAGAGAATGAAGGTCAGTCAGGGGGTTTCTTAATTGTTCGTGGCAACTTATATGTTATTAAAATAGAAGGACACATTAGGCATTCCGTCTAAAATCTGTCTGACCATCGGGTTGTAGTTGCTACAAACGGCGACGAGGCGAAAAGGAAGCCTTCTAAACTGTATTAACCCCTTTTCGGTAGGAAATGCAGTAAATCTCTTTACACTGTCCTTTAGAGGAATCTGCTAGTTCAGAAATATATTTCGCCCGTTCAAACAAGTGCAGATTTTGGTCAATTAGCAGAATAAGCTCCGCCTCAAACAAGGTCACCGTGTTCAATTTCCTAAAGTCTATATACATTCTGTATGACTAATCCAGTTTTCTTACCATGACCACGGGGGAACAATAGTCGGATTTGGAAGGCTCAATGATTTGCAGCTTTAATAAACTTTCCACCTCTCTATTAAATTCTTCCCTCAGGTGGACAGGCAAGGGGTATTGCTTAGATCTAACTACTTCTCGGGTCGTCAACTGAATATCGTGCTCGAATTGGGTAGCACATCCAGGTACGTCGGAGATGACTTCACGGAACCGCTCGAGGGTGGCTAGGAGCTGAGCTTTCTGGTGAAACGTTAATTGTTCGCTGAATTTGAGCTTTTTAGAAGGGGTCTCCGTTATCTAGGGCACGGGAAAAGGGTAATCCTCGTCTTGCTCGACGCAGGCATTTTGGATAATGTTACGGGCAGGGTTAAGTCCTACAACACTGAAGAAGATTAATATGAACTTCGTTGAGAACACAAGATTCGAGAATGCCAATTATAGGCTAAGCTGGACTCTATGCCAGTCTTAAAGAAACCCAAATGTTTACCGACAGTTAAGTAACGATGAAAAGTTACATAAATTGCTTAAATCAGAGTTCAACTTATAGCACAGCCTAGTATTGTTAAGGAAAAACAAAGAAAATTGTGATAGAACTGTCTGAGGCCACTTAAATTCAGCCGCTATCACATGTAAGAAACACATGCTACCCACGTGCATCGCGAGAGGAAGCAGAGCGCTTTATCGCCCACCATAGAAAATGTTTATTCAAGGAGGTTCACTCCCCCATTTCGCCTCCATACGTCGATCTCGCCAGATTGAGTTAGGCTTATGGGCAGATGAAATATTTTCTCAGGCGCCAGCAGGACATTCCCCCGAAGCCTCCCACTCAATTGTACCCTACGCCAAGTGGATGGCTTCGACTATTTATATCATAGCTTTTCCCGATTGGAGCAGATCAGATCCAGATTATCTTCGCGAGGCATCAAGCTGATCCGGTCTGCCTTGTGCACCTAGGAACTCTCTACCTCGAGAAAACCCCTTATTGTCCAGAAGAGGACAATATCCCTTGAGTGCCAAGGTTCGTGCCTTCGAGACGCCAAGTCAACAAGGCCTCCTTGTTGTTCAGAAAGAGAACAACGTTAGAACAGCCATTTTTCCTTGAGCCCGTTTGTCAAGAGACGGTTCTCACCCCCCCCCTGTTGTTCATAAAGAGAACAACGTTAGAACAGCCATTGTTCTTCAAGCCCGTTCGTCAAGAAACGGTTCTCGTTCCCAAGACATCACGTCCGGATAATTTAATTCCCCCCTTTTTAACGTTCTTCAAGAGAACGCTTGGTTTCAACCTCCATTGTTCATCTAGAACATCTCCGATTTGCTGTCACAAAGATTGCTCGTACTTCCGAGCCCCACTTCGCTCTCACTCTTCGAAGACAGTCCTTCCCCTTCGTTAAGGACAACCTCCCGAAGAAGCCTTCTGCTGGAAATCGCCAGTGGACCGAAGATTCCTTCGCATAGTCTTCCTCTGCACAACAACTTTGTAATTACGTAAGCTGAGCATTACCTTTAATCATTTAACCTTTTGTCAACGCAACCCTGTGCTTTAAATGGCTTAGCAAACCATTCCCCTCCTTTAATTTTTATTTGTTTACCTTTTTAAATCTCTCCAAATCTTAATCCTGGGATTAGTCAGATATTCCCACGACCCCTTTCATTCTCCGTTTATGTAAACATTTTTTTTTGTGTGTTGTTGATAGTTTAATTAATAAAACTCTATTTTATTAATGGTAGCCATATTATTTATCCTTGTGCACCGTTTCACTTCTTAAGCATATTGAAGATAAATAAGCCTCTCCAGGCCCCCCCTCCCTTTTGGACTAACCTCGGTCAATCAGATTACCACGCACTCGAAATATTAGAATAGTTCCCTCAATGAATAGTTATATATGGTATATCGTCGAGAGCCTATTCTACGACAAAAATATAGGAAATAATATATCAAGGTTATAAATGAATATATGAAATCATGAATATCATATTTACAGTTTATACAATAAATAAAATCTTAATAGTACTTATCACACGTGAGAGAGAGGTCTGGGTACATAGGCGCCAAACTTAACAACTATAAGGGACTTACGTAGCAGTAGTAGTGCACTGAATAATAACACAAAACAATAGAGCACATTAATTGAACAGTTACACAAAATCTAGAGCAAATAAATTCCAGTAGGAGCGCGTTAAGTGGTTGGAGGTGAACTGCCTAAGATGGAGAACTTTTAACTTAAATAAGTATCGGTAGCAAGTTAGTTGGTTGTGTGGGAGGAGGTTAGCCGGTTGCATGAGAGGAGGTTAGTTGGTTGTGCTATGGGCAATTAATTAAGGAGTTGGAGATTGTTGCTCCGATATTACACAAATATACATTACAAATAAATATATTAAACGTTACAAATATAAATTACAAATATACATTACAAATACATTACAAATGTATATATTAAACATTACAAATACATTGCAAATAGATATATTAAACATTAAAAATATATACAAAATTACATAATTTTATATAACTAGTAGTATACATAACAATAACCTCCAGGGGAACCATGGAAAATTTCCTTCGAGGGCCGATTCTGCATCAATTGCTACAATGGGATAAATTCCAGCACGCCAGTGATACTTCTTGGGGAGATTGATATGGAAAAGCCCATTTTCGCTTGTAGTTTCGATCAGATAGTCTACGACGCTACGCTTCTCAACTATCCGAAAGCAACCTTTCCATCCGCTCAAAGTTTGTTAATGTCCGTCGGGAGTAATATCAAAACTTCCTCACCGAGTTTAAACCTCCAATCTTCAGATTGTCCATCGAAGTATGCCTGCCTTATACATGGCCAGTTTCACGTCGGCATTTTGGTAGGCCAACTCGGAGCATTCTTCAAATATCTTACGGAGATCGATCAAGTAGGAATACGAGGACTGTATTTCCTGGTCTAACTAACATTTGTAAAGTGCTCCTTAAGGACACTCAGGGGGTCCAGGAACATTCCTACACTATAATAATTCAAAGGACACGAATTCCATAGTAGGATCCGGGTATCTCCTTATAAGCGAAAAGATGCCACTGACAAATGACGATGCCATTCGCTCGGTTGCTCTCCGCACAACTTTCGTAGATTCGCCTTGAGATTTCCGTTTAACTTTATACACATTCCAATCCCAGCCGGGTAGAACGCAGTGGTAAATATAGGTTTAATCACGAGAAGTTTCCCTACTTGCTCCATTAAATGAAAAGTAAATTGACGGCCGCGATATGATAGAATTTCCTTGGGTAATCCAACGCGGGCAAAATTGAAATGAGCGCCTCGGCGCATGAGACGCTGTCGATCCTTTTTAGTGGGACGGCCTCGTGGAACCTGGTAGCGAAATAAACTCGGGTGAGGATGTAACTATGCCCCTCGCTAGATTGCGGGGGAATCAGACCAACTAGATCGATAGCCACACGGGAGAAAGGTTCAGAAATAATGGGGCCCTTTTGCAATGGGGCCGGCTAAACTCGCCCCTTAACCGCTGTCTTTTGACATACGTCGCACGCTCGACACTATTGCAAAGTCTTATTTGCCGCCTCAGGCCAATAAAAATATTCAAAGATCTGCTAAGCGGTCTTCGTGTGGCCAAAGTGACCAGCAAAAAAGCTGTCATGTGAGGTCTGTAGTATGAGACCCACATGTGAGCGCGGAACGAACACTCTCTGGGACTCAAAGGAGTCTCCGTGGGTGCAAATGCAATAGAGGTTATTATTAAACCGAAAAGTGACTAATTTGCCACCTTTTACCGCTTTCTGTGTTCCTTCGTGGGCTTTCACCCAAAGGGGTTGAAGAAAATCACATTCCTTTTGCTTCTTGGAAAAGTCCTTATTAACTAAGTTTCTAAAATCCGGTTCTGCTGTTCCGGGAGTTTCCAAGGGATCGATGAGACCTCGGGGTTCTGCCTAATCAGAATGACTTAGAACTTTATTGGGGCCGCCACTACTACTGCCTAGCGGGTAAAGTAGGCGCAATCGATGTGGTTTTTACTATATGGAACCTATTAGCACGTCCCTGATAGTCATGGACGATGGCGAACCGATCGTGATCCGGTGCTACTAGTGGAAGTAACTTATCCATACTTGATTCGGACCGGAGGTCCCATGGTTACTTTTATTGAATAAAAGGTTTACCTGGTAGCCAGACAGACCGGGTTCTGGAGGTGAAGTAGGCTGAGTGGGCGTTGAACTCACCTGGTGAACCTGGTAGGAGAAGTTGTTTCTCAGCTGGGTGTTCTGAGGGCAATTGTATTTAACGTGTCCCTCAACTCCACACGAAAAAAACACACGATGTTTCTTCTGGGGACTGCTGACGGAGGGGGATTGGAAGAGAACGGCCGATTTTCCTGCTTGATGGAAAATTGCTTCAGTTTTGACTTATCTAGGCTCCATTTTATTTGCTTCCTTAGGATAAAAATTATGGCTGGTGGCATATACGTAAGCCTCTTCTACCCATTCTTTAAGGTTGTTACATCTTTTGTCCTTGATGAAGGATCGTATTTCTGATGGAAAAGATGTTAAAAATTGGTCCTGCAGAAGGAAATCAATGAGGGCTTCGTAATCTTGGGGTACTTACTAGGCATCTAGCCAAAGTTAGGAGTCTTTGAAAAGTAAAGCCAATTGTTTAGAGGTCTGTTTGGGTTCAATACAGATATGTCTGAACTTAACTCGATAGAAGTCGGGAGTGATGTTACAGGCAGAGAGAAATTCTACCTTTAACGTGGAGTAATCAATGGTTGCTTCTGAAGGGAGGGAGACAAAGATATCCCCCATGGAGGTATTTAAGAGTGGCAACAACCTCGCTACACTGTTCAACTTAATATCCGAGTTGTTGATTTAAATGATCTTTTCCAAATGAGTTAAGTAGGAAGCTTCCTCCCCGGCAAATACTCCCTATATCCCTACTTTCGAGGCTGACTGTGGTTACTGGAATACGGGTTGTATTTTCCATCATAACTTCCAACAGGCTTTAAGTGCAAACCCAACCCGGGCTGTTAGGTAGTACTCGAGCTCAGTGCTCCTACCCCTCGTACTCCTTGCGAGCAGCCGAATCTTTGGGTGGTAGATTCACCCGGAATTGGAATCCCCTTTTGTGTGTCGTGTGCTACCGAGTGTGTATACTTTGATTTATCTTTCATGTCCATTATCTAATCTTTGATTTGTCTTTCATGTTCGTTATTTTTTATTTATCTTTCATGTCCAGTATTTTATTTTTGTTTGTACAGTAGTAAAGTTTCTTTTGTTTCGCCTAGTTTGATATACAAAAGCCTCTAGATAGTTGAATTAATTCTGCCAAGTATAACTAAGTCACTCTTAGAGATTTGTTAACACACAAAGTTCATTTGCATTATTCGAGGCAAGGCTCAAGTGCCGAGTTGCCCTGCAACTCAGTTCAATACTAAAATTGAAGATAAAATAAATGGATATGTTCGCAAACTTAAGGGGTTACACCTTGTTTCATCCCCCCCATATAAAGAACTGCTTGCTTCTGTTTCGTCCCGTCATACAGTATGGGACTACTAAAACCTATAAGCCTAACTTACCTCGACGCCTTATCTCTTTTGCTTACAATACTCCATATTGATTAGGAGAGTACAGTAGTTATGTATAATCGTCTCTCCATTCTGTCAATAAGGGCACGGTGCCACCCCCTAAAGCTACCTATTTTGTTAAGGAATTAATTTTTTTTAATAATTTGGAACATCAACCCTGCGTGATGAGCAGGACAAGATTCAGAGAAAGAAGTTGTAATTAGTCTCTTCATCATCCCTCTATAGCAAACTATTAATATTTTCTTAAATGTATCTTTTCGAGATTCCAAATAGTTTTTCTCAGAGTTTATTAAAATTTATTTTAAACATTTCTAGAGTTTGAGTTGAAGATCAATTTTTTTTATCTTTAAAAATTTCTTGTATAGTCAGACTGATCTTGTAGTTATTATTCTTCGTTTGGGACCAACCATGGCTAATATATTCATGTGTCATCGTATAAAGCAATGGCTGGATGATTGTATAATGATTTTAATTATGTAGTTTACCGGAGATTTATCGACAACACGTTTGTACACTTTATTTACAAGAATGACTATTAAATTCTTAAACTATTTCAATTTGTGATTGACCATATGAACGATAATTCTTTTTTATTTTTAGACGTGATTTACCTTAATTTTTTATCTTAATTCACCACAAACCACTGTTTTCTGTCATTAGGTATCCAAGTTTTTTAGTTTTTCCCACTAAATCAAAGTAAATACCATTTTTACATTATTGATCCTTCCTAAAGCTTATGTTTGAATTACGACACATTGAATTTAGAATATAGTCATCTTAAACGATATTAATTTGAAAATGGTTATATACAGCAATAGCTTTTAAATATTTAAACAGACATCTTAACTCCCAACCTTTTTAGGACTAGCGCCCCCTTTGGATACAAACCTTTTTGTCAACGCCCCACCTGTCAAATTAAATTTCGAATATTTTAATAAATTTATCTTTCATAGCAAGATAATACTTAGGTATTTGTGCAAAAGATAATATGAATGTAGATTTTATTTATATTATAAAGACTGATGATGAAAATGATAAAAAACTTTAATTTGTTAGCTTAACTCAAAATGTTTTCAATTCGATTGTTGACTTTAGTGCTTACTGGCTAAAGCTCTGACTCAGATATCCTCATTTTGTAATTCGCAGGCTGTTTCTTTGTTTAGTGAAAAGTTGAATAACTGCAATAAAATCATATAAATCTGAAAAAAAGTTTGCTAGCTTTCCACAGCTTTGGATACCTTTCAGAAATCAATTGCTTTGTACAAGCATCAGTAAATGGGTTTATCAACCAGTCACGATGCGTTCGTAGGTTAATCCCCGAACGCATAGAGCCCATTTAAAAGGGCTGAAAACTTACCTTTTAGAAACATTAATTTTGTCTAAGTTTACCAAAGAATTTACGATCTTTTTATTGCAGGATATAAAGAAAATAACTTTTCTCAGCTAATGATTAATATTCAAACACACTTTGTAAACAACAAGTAAATGAGAAAGGAAGGAGACCTACTTCATTGCTTCTACCAAAATGTCTGGACTTAAGTAAGTTATTGTCTATACATTGATGCATATGGAGCTTTTTATAATAAGTGATGGTGAAAATGCCACATAAAGACTGGTTTTAATGTGTGAAATTATTCATTTAAGGTTAAACCACATTCTGTCACTTTTGCTTTCAGTTAAAATATGATGCCCATTTATATGGGCTCTATGTAGCTCAGTCAGGGCACTGCAGCCTAAGGAGAATACTTGAATCAAAATACTTGTTCACTCTCATTGCTTATGTTACTTTATTTTGATTATATCTGATATAATATGAATATATATTTAGGACCCTAAAAAAATGTTTGTTACTAATGTTCATAATAACTGGGTGTTTTCTCAATATTACAATGTATTCTCGGGTAAAACCTTGATCGTTTTTCTTGCTCTTATTCTTATGAACATGTGTTTTCTCTTTCAGATGTGTAAGAAATGTTAAAGAGGCAGTCAACTACCTGTTTTCATTACTTAACGAAATTAGTTTGGAGCTTCCACAAGAATCTGATGTAGACGACGCTAGTGAGGATATAGCTGTTGTGGAGCAAGAAAATGTCCGATTATTGGGAGCAAGATTTCTGCCGCCCCCCCCCATATAAATCTAACGAACCAAAACAGTAGCACTGAGCCTTATTATGCATGAGAAGCACCAATATTTGAAGAGCACGAAGAGTTTGGGTGTGATGATCATGTAGCAGACCTTGGCCAACCAAGGAAGGAGAAAGAAGCAAAAAACGGTCAAAGCTTGTTTATGAGTGAAAGAAATGTGTATTTCAGATTTGTGATGAAGATGATCCCTTAAGTTTGCATGAAGTAAATAAACCATCTATTATAGAAAAATAGGCAGATGAAAGATTCACAGCTGTGGTATATTCAGATACTCTTGGAATAAAGAATTAATTGAGGTAATCAAGATAGAGACAAACCATGATCATCAAGTTAAATTTGGGAAAAATTTATGTGTTACCCAAGAACTGCATCAGATACTTGGCATCTTTCTTCTTTCAGGTTATAACTCAGTTTCAAAACGACGTTTGTATTGGGCAAAGCAGGCAGACATCTGATATCTGTCCCCCGTAAGAAAGAAGCAAAAAACGGTCAAAGCTTGTTTATGAGTGAAAGAAATGTGTATTTCAGATTTGTGATGAAGATGATCCCTTAAGTTTGCATGAAGTAAATAAACCATCTATTATAGAAAAATAGGCAGATGAAAGATTCACAGCTGTGGTATATTCAGATACTCTTGGAATAAAGAATTAATTGAGGTAATCAAGATAGAGACAAACCATTATCATCAAGTTAAATTTGGGAAAAATTTTTATGTGTTACCCAAGAACTGCATCAGATACTTGGCATCTTTCTTCTTTCAGGTTATAACTCAGTTTCAAAACGACGTTTGTATTGGGCAAAGCAGGCAGACATCTGATATCTGTCCCCCGTAAGTGGCGCGGCGATTTGCCTTCTTGGCCGCCGTGCTGACGGAATTCAGCACCCCGTCCGGCCCCAGCTTAGCCTCTTCTCCTTCTTTCAGACAGCCTGTATTTCTCTCCTACTTCCTCACTTCCCCTACAACCTCTCCCACAACTTTCTCTTGTCGGCCTCTATTTTCACAGGGCAGATACTGACATTCTCAGGCAAGTATCCCGGATCAGGGCTGAGGGAGGAGGGGACAAGGTTCCCTAACCCCTGAGCTCGGGTTTGGGATGGTGAGTTTTTAACAACCTGCTTCATCCCCACCCATACCTTTCTCACACCCCTTTTCTTTCTTTCTTCACATTCTATTAGTTTTATGCCGTGCCTAAGGTGGAGCCGCCATGCCGAAGAACTACCAGGTCACCAGGCGGGAGGGGTTGCCTTGAATGGCGGCACCTGGCTCTGCCAGCCCCGCACGCACCCCTTGCAGAGCGAGCTATTGCAAGGGGTAATGAGTGTTTGCTTCTCGCGGAAAGATGCGGGTCCCCATGCCCGATGATGCAAATCTAAAAAAAAAAACCTTCTTCCCCTTTCCCCATCACAATCAACGGAGCCACCTTCGGGCAGCTCCACAGAAAAAATGGAGGTTTCTCCCCCCCTGTTCTCTTGCAGGGCCCCTCCAAGTCTCTCCAAACCGAGAGGAGGCTTACTCTTCTCATTCGCCTACGGGTCTAGGGGGTTCCCCATCACCCCCTTATCTGGATGTACCTTCGGGCACCTCCCTCTTTTCAGAGGCAGTCCCTCCTTTTCTTTCCAAGGGGACTGCCAAGAAAGCCAGCAGGCAGCCCATATCCGACCGCTCCCCATTGAAGTGGCTCGGTAGGGCAGAGGAAAGCCAGGCTCCATCAGTCGCTTCCCTCAAAAGACCTGCCAGCTAGAATATTAAACCTAGGGGGAGTCAAGGCCTGTACCTCTCAAGACAAGACTCAGGACACTGCTGCCAATAGGACCTGTGATATCCTTGGGGGGGGGGGGGTAGACAACTGGAGGCCCCACCCGAGATAGACATGGTCCTTGAGGCAACCCAGCCTCAGACTGTAGGGTCTTCCATGGGAGCGAATCCGTGCTGGGCGCAAAGCTCCGAACTCGAATCCGCTCCTATGCAAGGACCTCCTTAAGCGGCTAGGGCTTCCAAGGCAGTAAAAGGATGGGAGAGAGCTCCTCTCCATCCTCGGGGGTTGCAGGAACGGATGGGTCTGCGGCCACTTCGGTAAACGACTAAGCCAAGATCTGCACATCCGGCCCCTCTGCCCCCCCCCTGGGTGCAGAGCCACTGACTACGACCAAAAGTTATAGTGCGATGACATCGGGGCCCTTCATAAGAGATTACCCAGCGTTTTCGAGCCCGCTGGCTTCAAACACTTCCTCATCATTCGCTCTACTGATGGAAACATGTTGGCTAAAGGCAACATGATCTATCAGATGAGAGCTATAGCTAGTGTTATTGGTATAGAACCGAAGGTGACCCGTTTCTCGGACGGGAGCCTTTTGGCAAATGCGTCGAATCCCTCCGAGGTGGCTATGATTAGTGCCCCTCGGACACTTGATGGAACGCTTGTGAGTGTGACGCCGCACTCTACCATGAACTTTGTGAAAGGAGTAGTTAATGCGACGAAACTCGTGGACTACTCCATAGAGGACATAAACTTAGAGCTGACCGACCATAGGGCAGTCAAGGTCGAACGTGTGATGAGCAAACAGGAAGGGGCCTCGAGACCCACCCCTACACCTTTCGTCACGTTAGACTGTGACAAGCTCTTTGAGTGGGTGCGTTTCTGGTTGGTATCGCTACTGCGTGAAGGCATTCGTGCCACTGCCGTGGAGGTGATATTACTGCCACCGCTTCGGCCATACTAATCGCTCATGTCCATGTATAAAGTCGGCGTTACTCGAAACCTGTGTAATTTGCTCCAAGGCCGCACACGATAAGTCCAAATCGTGTGTGGCCAAGTGTGTCAATTGCGGAGAGCCGCACCCCGCTTCTTCAAAGCAATCTGGTGCGTATCTCCTTGAGAAGGAAATCCTGGCCGTTCAGGCTCAGGATGGTCTCTCATTTCGCGAAGCTAAGGACTTGGTCCTGGCGCGCCCGGCTCTGCCCGGGCCGTCCTATGCCTGAATGTTGAAAAAGACACCCTCTGCTTTGGCCCCTCCGGGCCTACGAATACGGTCGTTTCCGAGCCCATTCAGAACCCTTCTGCGGGTTTTACCCACACCGGGCGCTCCACTAGTAAAGCTGGCGTCACAAAGGGTACACACTCAGCCCCAGCTAAAACCAGGGCTTCTTTCCCTTTCCGCAACGTGACCGTTTCTCGTAAGGCGAAACGGCCACGCGCCTGCACCGAATCGTTAGACTCACAGGAGGCAACATCCCTGAAGTTAGTCGCCAGGCCATCTTCCGGGGTTCCTAAAGCTGCCCCTCGAAAGGAGAACATCCTTCATCCACGCCCAGTGGTAGGCTGGGTGGCTCGAAGACGGTGGATCCTTGAAAAGAGGGCCCCTCCACCTCCGAAACCACAACGTCCGCCTAAGGTTTCGAGGCGGAGGGAGGAAAAGACTCGCATGGCGAGCCCAAACTCCCTCAATAAGTCCTCGAAGGCGACAGCGCCTTCAGCTCATTGTCCGGTCAACAGCCTCCGGGGTTCTGCCTTCTGGAAGCGTACGGCCATTTCCGCGTGGTCTTCTATTCGAGGGCCCCCACGTCTCCTCTAAGCTAGGCCTGGAGGACATATTCCTTCAATGGAATTGCCGTAGATTCCGGGCCAACTGGGAGGAGCAACGGAGGCTCGTCTCGTCCCGTTCCCCGTTAGCTATTTTTCTGCAGGAGACCATGCTATGCGCGTGCCCCCAGCCCACCCTCCCGGGGTATAAGGGTTTTGTGACCCCACCACCTTGGGGTGGGTGCCGGCTGGGAGGATATGCTATTTACACCCGGCATGATGTCTCCATTCTTCTCTTCGCTTTAGATAACTCCTTTCAGGCATTAGCTGTGCAGATGCACCTTGATAGGAGGTATAATGTTATTTCCGCGTACATCTCACCGTCATTTGACTTCGACGCGGGGGACTTCCGCCGCATCGTGGCACGGTTGCCGAGGCCATTTCTCTTGCTCGGAGATCTAAACGGTTACATCCCCTCTGGGGAGACTACTCTATCAATCCCCGGGGTCAAGTCCTTACCGACTTGATCGAGGAGCTTGAGATGGGTTTCCTAAATATGGATGAGTTTACGCATCACTGCCCGAAAACCGCTTCGTTTTCCTGCCTCGGTCTATCTTTGTGCTCTTCGGATGCATATCCCGATTTTGATTGGGAAGTGGTCGATGACCTCCATGGTAGTGATCACTTTTCATTCAAATATCATTTTCTGGACCGCTGCCACCCGAGAGCCCGCTCTGGTGGTGCTTTGCACGGGTGCGGTGGTCTGCATTTCAGGAAATGATTGAATTCTCTATCTCAGTTGAAGACTTTAGGTCGGTAGATAATGCCATTGAGTTCTTCTCCGGCAACCTCATCGCCGCGGGCCTAGTTCCTATACCTAGAAGGTCTGGTACTTTTGCACGCCGACCACTCCCGTTGTAGTCAGTTGAGTGTGAGACAGCCCTCAAGCAGTTGCGCTATGCTTACATGCGCTATAAGTGCCGCCCGAACGAGTTCACTGTCGCTGAATTTCGTCGGGCTAGGGTTAGGTTCCAATATATTTCGAAACACGCCAACTGCTCTTCTTGGCGGGCATACGTGTCTTTAATTAACGGGAATAACCCTCTAGCAGAGGTGTGGAAGCAGCGAGTCAAAAGTATTCCGGGCAAGTTCTCGCAGGACCCGTTTCCCGTTCTCCAGGAGTATGGGACCGCATCTCAAATCCCAGAGTCCGTGGCACAATCCTTTGCGACCGCTTTCTTCGCATTCTCTAGCACCGATGTTGCTCTGCCAGCATTCAATGCACGTCGTGATGTCGCGGAAGGCCGCTGGCTGGACTTTACATCCAGAGGTGGAGAATCCTTTAACGACAGGTATACTCTGAGTAAGTTGCGCTCCGCTCTTGCTTCGTGCGCGGACACCACCCATGGTCCGGACGATATCTCGTACGCCACGCTTCGACATCTGGGTGAGAGAGGCATGGCCTTTCTCTTAGATTTGTTCAACAGGATCTGGGTGGGTCTCCTCCCGGATTCCTGGCGAATCGCTACTGTGCTTGCCTTTCGTAAACCGGGGAGGGATCACTCTACTCCGGCCGGTTTCCGCCCAATCTCTCTAACCTCTTTCGTGTGCAAGTTAATGGAGAAATTGGTAAATGTTAGATTAGCCTTTTTTTCTGGACAGCGGAAGCCATCTGTCTTCTGCACAGTGCGGTTTTCATAATTTCCACTCCACTTCAGATGCTCTGCTCCGACTGGAAAATGCCGTCTGCGAGGCCTTCCTTCGTAGAAAGCACTACGTTACGGTGTTTCATGGAGACTCTCCACACGTTGGGGGCGAAGGAACGCCTCCCAATTTTTATATCTGAATTTTTGCAATATCATCGATTCCGCGTACTGGTGGGAAGAGCCCTTTCCGGCACAATGGAGCAAGAAGAGGGTGTCCCGCAGGGAAGTATCCTTAGTGTCACATTCTTTGCCCTGAGCATCAACGGCATCCCCTCAGTGCTCCCGGAAGATGTTCTCGCTACGCTCTACGTGGACGACCTTTCGATCTCTTTTGCCGCGGCCAGATGACAACTCTGGAGCGTCGACTCCAACAGGCTTTGAACCGCTTCTCTCGGTATACCGAAGCCCACAGGTTTCGGTTTACCATGGCCAAGACTAAGGTGGTGAACTTGTGCCGTCATCCACGGCTCTATCCTGACTGAGACTTGTTTCTTAATGGGGTACGCCTGGAAGTGGTTGAACCACACCGTTTCCTTGATCTTTTATTTGGGCGACGCCTCACCTTGTAGCATTAGGGTCTCTTGTACCCGCGCCATGGATATTCTTTGTCCCGTGTTGTTTAGCGCTTGGGGCACTGATATGGCTACTGCCATACTTTTTTATTGATCCTTTGTTTGTTCGAAGCTAGACTACGGATGCGAGTTTTATTCCTCGGCAGCCAAGTGTGTATTGCGGAAGGTGGACTCGATCCACCACACCAGCCTGCGACTAACGACCGTTACCTCCTGCACTTTTCCTATTGAAAGCTTAATAGTCGATGCTGGGGAGATGCCACTCGCTCTAAGCCGTGTACAGTGCATTATTCGCCTGTACGCGCGAGCCCGGCGCCTCCCTTAGTCTCCAATAGCAATCATTGCATTCGCCGTTGATTTCGACGGTGCCTATGCCGCTGAGAGACGTTAGTCATACCCTAAACCCAAGGGCTAGGAAACTCCTTCGAGAGTTAGGTATAGCTCTCGGGCCGGTGGTGCCCTTGATTCTTCCCAGGACGCCCCCCCCCCATGGGTACTATCTTTTGCTCTTTGTCGCCACGCCTCTGCTCCCAAATCTTATACAGCACCGGAGTATTGCGTTCGACCTTTTTGGAGCACACCTCGTGTCACGCTGGAACCGTGCCAGTGTATACGGATTGCTCCAAGTCCCAATAGGGACCCGGCTTTCACACCGTATCCCCTCTGTTTGAAGTGAGCTGGGCTGTGCCATGCGCTGCGTCTGTTTTCAAGACCGAGCTGGTGGCAATACACCAATTGGTACGGAAGATTACGCGACGTGCCTGGTTTGGAGACTGGATTGTGATCTATAACGACTCACAAAGCGCCATGAATGCTCTCAGGGCGTTGGAATCTCCGCATCCCCTTGTTCGCGATATCTCTTACGCCATGGTTTTGGCAAGCCGTGCGGATGTCGATATTATCTTCTGCTGGGTTCCTGAAAATGTAAAAATTGCGGGGACTGAGCGTGCCGATGAGTGCGCTAAAGAATCAGCGAGGACTTTGCGACCGGACCAGCGTTTCGCTCGTCCTCACACCAACTACATGGCAGGAATATGGGCAGATTTTCGGGTTTCTCGGAAAAAAAATGGGAGACGGTCAAAGGGAACTTAAAATTGCGTGCCATTGCGCATAACTCTTTCCATGGATCTAACCTCCAATGCCGCGAAGGCTTCAGGTTGCTTTCCGTAGTCGTCTCCGAATTGGACACACTACCATTTAATGGAGCGCTCGCCAGCGCCATACTGTGAAGACTTCGTTGTCCTCCAGACTGTTCGGCACATTCTTGTTGAATGTCACAGTCTGGGCGATCTTCGCGCACGTTACATGTACCAACGCCGAGAGGGGCGGTTTCACTACTGCCTGTCCCTTTTACTCGGGACGAGTTCGTGCACATTGACTTATGGACTTAGTGACCTTTTGGGGGAGGCTGGCCTTCTCCCCTTTATTTATCTAGTCGGTGATTTTTTGTTATTTTATTAGGTCACATGTTACTGCGCCGGGGGTGAGGCGAACCTCCCGCCGACTATGGAGCTTGCTTCCTGCTTGTTGCCTTTTTCCTTTTTATTTTTAGTATCGGTTTTTTTTTGTTTGTTTTTCGAATCTTATTTGAAAGTAGCCTAGTACTATGCAGTTTTTAATACGGTGACTAATGCCCAAGTAGACAGTCGCCAGATGAGCTCTTAAAATGAAAAAAAATCCGATATCTGTTTGTAGCTCAGTGTGGAATGGCAATAAACCGATATGATGAGATCGTGCACTTTGTGTACAACTCAAAAAAGCCTTCTGATGATAAAATGTTATGATTTGCACTTCTTTTGAACATCTCAACACCTCTTCGTGGATATCGCTCGACCACTTCCTATGACACTGACAATTGATGAACCCATGTATCCATATTATGTGAGACATGGATTCAAACGATTCATTAGAGGAAAGCCAGAGAGATTTTACAAGTTTTGATAATATGCTTTCATGAAGGATTGTTAATGAATTTCCGCTTGTATGAAAGAAAATATTCAGGGCTTGGGGAAGGAATGACTGTGGGTGAATCTGTTGTCCGTGCATTGGCCAAATTCAACAGTACTTAAGGGTAACAGTGGATATGTTTACAACTTTTTTACAACGCTGCCTCTTCTCTAGTCTTTCCAGGATGTAATATTAGTCTGACAGGTACAATTAGTTAGGACAGAGTCAAGGATGTCCCAGTGTGAGACATCAAGAAAAAAGAGAGAGGGGAAGCAGGGTTGTTTTAGGAAAAAGAAAGGAAGATTGTTATTTGTGTATGGAATGACAACAGCGATATTAGGGTGACAACAAACAAAAGTTATAGTGCATATTTTTCAATGGGCAAATGCAAACGGTTGTAAAAAAAGAAAGAAAAATGGTAGTAATGCCTCAGCCATCATTGTGAAGTTTAACAAAAAAAAAATGTGAGTAGTAGACCTATTTGATCAGTTTAAGGGGAACTATACAGTTTCATTTAGGAAGCAAGTGTGGAACTTTCCTTTTTTTCGCTTTCTCCTGAATGGCTTAATTGTAAATGGGTGGATTCTCTACAGAAAGATTCACAAGGTGTCACAGCTCGAGTTTATGAGGGAAATTGTAAATGTTCTGCTAAAATCATCAGAGAAACCTCGTAGACATGTGCCCCTAACTTCACAGAGCTTTATGCTATGACAGAAAAGGTCATTATGTTGTGACGGGAGATACTCAACGGCTGTGTGGTGTGTGTAAGAATAATGCGAAGCCGAAGTGCTCTAAATGTGATGCGGCATTGCACAATCAGTGCTTTGTTGAGTATCTAACAAAGACATAGGAATGTAAATTTTTCAGTCAATTGATTTAAAAACCTATGTAAAACCTCTTATTATTGCCTACATATAATATAGTCATAATTTATCAGTTTCATAAATTTATGCTTTGAAATATATAGGGGTAAGCTTTCCTGGAGTTTTGTTTTGACTGGTATGAATCTTTTTATATACTGCTACTTTATATTTATGCGGCAGATTCTTGTAATAATTTTATTACCTATATAATCTTCTGTTAAAAATACTCTCTCTAAAACAAACTTATATTAAATGTGATGGTTCAACGCATAATTTTTTCATTTAATTTAGATCCATGAATAAATTTTATCATATCAATGCACAGTGATGAAAATTGAGAGTAACACCAAGAGGGAGTGCTCCATAGAGCCCATTTAAACGGGCCTGCCATATTTTCTTATTCGAGGAGCAAAATGGAAAAAAAAAATTGTAAGGTTCTATAAGAACAAAACAATTTGGATGATAGAGAAGAGTAGTTAGTGTTAAAGGCTTAATGGATCCTGATATCTATAGCTCATATCCTTATGTAAAGAGTTCAAATGGTGGCAATAAATAAAAAAGTCATCATCTAATATGGAGTTATCAGCCTCACAATCATTTTCTAGTTGATCAAGATTTGTAAATTGAGATAGATCTCGACGACTAATATTATGTCGATAGAATGAAAGCTTGTCCATTGTTGTAGAATGACCCCGACATATATTCTACTTAGAATGCGTGGACTCCCAAGGTCAAACGTGGGACCTTGTTCCACCTCTAATCACGACAGAGATGGGGAAGGGGGAGGAGTTCGAAGTGGGAGGAGGGGTTGGAGTCCAACTTTCCTGAACGAGTGCGAAGGATTTAAATACAAAAAGGTTGAGTGAAGTTGGCCGATATTAAACTAATAAAGGCTACGGGCTATGAGGCTTATGAGAGAGTAGGAACAAAATATACTTTAATATTTACAGTTATACACAATAGCTAGATTAAATCGAATAATGACAATGGATACTCGATGTATACAAGGACCAAACTAACAGAGCTACTCGGGGCGAGCTCTACGGGAGGGAAGGGGGGTCGAGAGGCGAAAACAACCTCTGTACATACGCACACAGGGATGATTGTCAAGGTAGCCACAGATGATTCGTCTCAGCCTAGCTTATGTTCGAGTCTTTACGAGGTGAAACGGGGATCGGATGGTTATTCGAGGGACTTTAACCACGGGGAGTTTAACCTCTAGTAGTAACACTAACTGTAGGGAGTATTCGTGCCAAACGTAATTTACCGAAACCAAGGATGGGCCAATTGACTGTAGCTCAGATCCTTTGGTATATTTCTAGACTCCGGCTCTAGAAAAAATGGAGCGCGATCGAGAATGACGTGTTTCGTTGTAAAAGGCAGGCTATACTGTCGATGCCCAATTGGGACTAACAATATATAGGGACCAGCCGGAACCGATACTGTCTCCAACAAGGGTGGACGCGGGGGAATATCTCCATGAACCAACACGGCGCTTGAGGGATAAGAAGTACTCCCGCGGTGGTTTCTTGATAACGCCCTGGGAGACGACAGAAGCGCGCGTTTGATATTCCAATCTCTCGCTTATCGTGGAAAGCAGTTTGATACTCTGAATGTTTTCACAGTCCTCACTTACGTGGACTGACCTCGTGCCTGACATCGGGCCTTACCTCGTGCTTTCGACGGGGATTATGGCGTTAGGAACCTTCATTCTCGACATCCATGAATGTGTAAATAATAAAGAGAGTTTGCTTTGATAAGATTTACATCACAGTTTTGCTATTGTAAGTTCAGATCATTGAATAAATCTGTTAAGTAGGCAACTTCGCATTTGCAAGCAAAGAGTTCTCCCCTCAAATAACACTTCTATTCTATTGGAAAATTATATGATAGTGTTGAAAAGAGAATAAAATCACTTCACATTTCCTTTGAATAATCATCCCACCAGTATGTAAATGGAGACTATCAAATTCTTTATCATTTTTGTTGTAGTTGTCGAAAGATTCGGAAAATTCAGTCAAAGGCATTTTGTTTTATTTACTACTGTGATAATAAAGGATTTATGGAGCAGATAACTCATTTTTATAACAACTAGAAGTCGACAATAAATTACGTAATGTATCGTATGGACAATCGGTACAGCTTTCTTTAAAAATGAAAGAAAACTCTATACCGCCCTTTAAATTCTTGCGTACCCTCCGTTGCACAAACATTTACATTGTTCATACGGATTTCTTTTTCTTTGAAAAACTGCTCTACCATAGTAAACATGGATTCACCTTTAATGTCTGTTTCAATTTCCTTTGCAAACATCAATTCTTGCACAATTTTCTTATCTGTAATAACAAGACCATAACCTAAAAGTAGTGTTTCATTGCGTGGAAGAGTAGATTCATCCAATTATAAACCAGATTGTTGATTTTAAGTATTTTATATAAGGTCCCTTCATTGTCCTCGGCAGTACGCAACCATCGAGGGTACGACCTTTGACTAGTTTTCGCCACACCTCTGCTCCCAAGCTTCCACAACACTGGAGGTATTGGGTTTGCTTTTTTGCAGCACAGTTCTTGCCAATCTAGATCCCTGATAGAGTACATGGATGGCTCCAAATTAGTATGTGGTCGACTTTCACGACGTATTCCCTCCCTGTTTGAAGTCAGTGAGGCTCTACCAAGCACTGTGTCTGTCTTCACGGCCGAGCTGTTAGTCCGCGAGGACTTGATCACCAAAGCAGCACTTCTTTCTTACTCACACCGACAACATGGCAAATATTAGGACAGCCACTAGGGCGACTTGGCAAAGAAGACAGGAGACTGCCGAGGGGAACCTAAAGTTGCAAAGTTGCGTACCAATGCGCCGTGACTCTTCCCGTGGACCAACACCCAAGGCCGAAACGGCTTCAGATCGCTTACCATCGTCTTCGAATTAGACACACTCGTGGGACGTACCGCCATTTAATGGAGCGCTCTTACTTATCAACACTGCGTTGAGCGCCAGACTGTTCGGAAAATTCTTGTTGAATATCACATTCTGGTTGATCTTCGCGCATGATACCTGTCCCGGTACCGTGTGAGCGGGGGCGATATCGCGAGTTCTCCAATTGCATGATGTTTTCTTGATCTGGCTATCATCTTTGAGATATTTAATGAGCAAACAAGTCATCTGTGATTGATTTCGCATAAGAGAGTGAATAGATCTTTTCTTGTTAAATTTATGTCGTAGAGTTTTAAAATATAACAAATTTTATTCCCCTTTATCAGGATTAATCTTTTTTAAATGATCGAAAAACCTGGATGGCATCATGGCCACGCTCGAAAATACTTTGTTGCAAAGGATACACATTAGCTGTTGTTCATTATTATAAGTCCTAAATCCAACCTTCAAATATTCAACATTATACTGGCTGCATTTTCGCTTTAAAGAGCTTCCGACATGATTAGGGGTAAATTCAAGGACTGGAAATAAATAAGTATAAAAACGACTAAGAGATTTCAGGAATAATGTCAACAACCACCGCCAATTCTTTAACAACTAGAGAGACACAAGGGTGCCATCTTATCTTTTTTAATAAAGATAATAGTACGGGAGTGTAACAAACTTGCTAGTTTAAGAAAATCAGGCGATAGTTTTTCATCAAATATGCCGAGGTAGTGAGTGAAAAATGGAAAATCCTAATTTATTTAGTAATAATTTAACAAAAGTTAGGACAAAAAGAGCTTTTTCTTTGCGTGGCGGAATGACGGGTTGCAATTGGCTAAGACTCAACATGAAGTAATTAACTTGTATCGTTACTTGATCTGTCAAATGAATTTACCCGTGGCTAATGATGATAATTAGGAGCGTTTGTAGAAGGAGTAATATAGAAAAAACTGTTAGAAACGTAATTTAAAGATCGATAAATACACATCGCCCCTTTTTGTATGTTCACCGACCCATAGGTAAAATATAAACTAACAGCACTCCCTTTTAACAAAACGCGCCAACAAGCTGGACGCTAGCGCTCACGTTGGGAAACACTACCTTAATGGAAGATCACTGCATCTAGACAGGTATATGATGTTGGTAAAGATGACATATTCGTACGTTTACACTATTTTGGCAACAAAAAAACATGTTGATAAAATTATTTTGATAAATCCAATTAAAGTAGGGTCAGTTTCGTTTTACCGATCACCTTCTAGAGAAGGTGTGGGCAACGTTTTTAAGTGGGTGTGCCAAAATTGGCCAAATCGTTGATACAAAATTTTCTCACGTGCCAATAATTGACCAAAACACAATAAAAGGACATAAAATTAAAGATATTTTTTTATTCATTCTTAAACACGTATGATGTCTAAAGATTACAAGGAAGAGATTGTTATTTTACCTATAAAATTACATATTATATTAAACAGAATTGAATCTTTACGATTTTAAGAGGAAAAGAACAAATCCAAACTAGAGAAAGAAAAATTGTGGAGTTTTAACTTATTTACCATCAATGAGACTTCTGCTTCTGCATCAATGATAACAGATAATTAATAAGAGATTGTACACCATGCGGTTGCTATATAAAAGAAGTTAGAGACACATTTACTTAGTTTTCTTAAGTTAAGCATTTGGCTTCGCGTGCAGGCAAGAAGCCATTGGCGTGCCACGTTTGGCACGCGTGCCAAGGGTTGCCCGGGCCTGTTAGAGAGTTGATTTACTGTTGTGTATATCTCTATCGCTGTGTCACATGTAATGACGCCAGCTATTTCGGTTTAAACGAAACGACACTGCATATTCTCTGTCTGATGTTGCTTTGCAGACATGTGTCCCCCCTCCCCCATTGAAAGTAACAATTGTTTTTTTAGAAATTACACTGAGGATGAGATTTGTTAGGCAAAACATTGGAATAAATAGAAATAAAATTCTCCTTTAATTCCTGGCTTATTTATATATATATATATATATATATATATATATATATATATATATATATATATATATATATATATATATATATTAAAATAAACCCACAGGAAAATGAAAAGATGAATCCAAGCACTTCCGAACTATATTAGCAAGTTTATTTTCAACGAACAGCATGAATATGGAGAAGACAGCCTTATATAGGGTACAAAGATATGAAGGGAACGCCCATCACATAGTACAAACCAATGGAAAAACACAATAACTAGACATAAATAACAATAAAAAAATCATTAGGCAACTAATAACAGACATATGCATCCCCAAAACGATATATACGCAACAACGCTGTGTATATGAATGGAAATGATGGGTGAAAAAACAAAAACATTTTAAAGGATTATCATTATAACGAAAACATTTAGGGCTAAAAGCAGAGACATGTGGTGGGGGAGGCAATGCGAATGATATTACACTAATAAAGAGTGACAACAGGCTACATTAGGAAGTTATTTCATTTAGTACAAGTTTTTTTAAAACATGGTCGAGTTTAAATAGGCCAGGAGAGATATTTATATTAGGCAACATGCCAATTAATGAACACTCGACAATATTTTTTTTTTAAATCAGCGGAATAATAAAGGAATATTGCAGAGTTTCAGTCAATGGGGCAGTTATTTTCGGATAAATGTAAAAATAAAGCGCTGTTTAGTTCACCTCCTCTAATATTATACTTATGTTGGTAAATTCTAGTCGATAAAGATTTACCAGTTTGCCGGAAGTAAGGTAATTTGGAAATAGAACATTCTATAGAATGTTCCTTTGAACAATTTTTTGGTCTCACCCGTATTTTTAAGCAACTTAATATCTCTGTAAATTTTAGATATGAATCTACTTTATATAAAATGTTAGTCCACAATAATACAAAGAAAAAAGGTGGAGTATATTCTATAGAATGTGTTTTTGCAATATATACATATATATATATATATATATATATATATATATATATATATATATATATGTATAATATCTGATCAAAGCGGTGCTCGCTGCCTCAGTGTGCCTGGTTCGAATCGCTTCCCTGCACGGATTTTTCGAAAAAAGGTAATAAAAATATTACTGCAAGGAAAAATTATTCCGTTTTCTCTTTCACTGTGGTTTAATGGATTCATATATATATATATATATATATATATATATATATATATATATATATATATATATATATATATATATATATATATATATATATATATATATATATATATATATATATATATATATATATATATATATATATATATATATATATATATATATATATATGTATATATATCTATGCTAGGTATTGCGCAAAAGCCTTGTGACACTCGTTAAGACGCTTTCAACAAAGGATAGAATAATAGTTTTGATGAAGCTAGACACATTTTATTGTTTTAACATTAAAATATGTGTTTAAATTGTAATATTAATCAATGTGGCCTCCCTCGGCGGCAAGGATGTGCTCGTGGCGAGACCTGAAGTCCATGCACACATTGCGGACGAAGTCTTTCCTCATACTGGCCCACACACAGTTGACGGAGGATTTCAGTTTGTTGAAGTTGCTGTGGTGGACCTCGTAGGCCTTGCGCTTGACATGCGCCCAACCACTGTAGTCGACCAGAAGTTCATGTTTGACCCCGCCCACTCTTTCACAGTCTTGGTCGTGTGAGCCTGGGCCACGCCCTGCTGAATGACATAGTCTTCCTTTTCGTGATCTTTCTCACCAAGGGCAGGACTTTCGTGGCCCAGATACCCCTTTAATCGGCTGCGGTGTGACTGTAAACGGCTGCGAGACAGATCGACAACATCTTCTTGCCGTTCAAAGCCACGACGCCAAGCATCATCACGGAGGCCGGCTACTTTGTCCTGGATATCTACCGGACATTGGAGACGTCCTGGCCGAAGCTTACCACGTAATCATTCTGGTTGTTGATGATCAGATCAACCTTGAACGTTTTATTCATCAAGAAATAATGCGATTACTATGATTCTTCAAGTCGTTAAAGAGGGGACAATTGCGCAGTCGACGTTGTTCTCGCATACTGTCGGTGAGCAGAAGCCTTTTCACGCACTTCAAGCTCTTGGTGCCCTTTCCTTTGACCGCTCTGGACACTGTGGACACCGAGATGTTTTTCTTCTTCGCGACCCCTGTTATTTTTAGCTTCGGAAACATTTCAAAAGCTTTTCTCACAACCAAATAGTTGAAAACATGGGCTCTGCCTGTACGAGGTCAATCTTTGAGGTCTTCCCCGTAATTGAACATCTCTCCGATTCCATGAACGGTCATGCGACTGACGTTGAGCCGTCTGTGGATGTCGGACTTGTTACTGCCCTCGCGCCGGAGAGCAGAGATCTCGATTATTTTCACTTCCGTCTCAACACACCTGCATGCAATGGAATAGACTTTAGTAGCAGGTACTGGAAAATGATAATTTTAAGTTTGATTGACGGAACTCTTTCTATCACACACGTAAACCACTCGAAAGATAAATAACCGAGTGTAACATATTTTGAAAACCGCGCTATATATATATATATATATATATATATATATATATATATATATATATATATATATATATATATATATATATATATATATATACTGGGTGTCGCAAATAAAGGATACAGGTTTTTAAACCAATATATCTCTGGAAGTATTAAAACTAGATAGTTTCTGAAAACTTAATTTTGTTTGTCTATTTTTGTTCATCTATGTTGAAAATTTTATAGACCTACATTTATAATTATAAGTTCTGCAATGAAGTAGATGAAAGACTTGTTTAAAGCTTCCAGTCCTTAGATAATTTGTGACCACAAAAGCTCGTAGTTCACTTGTAGGTTGCATTTTAGGGTGATTAAAGAATGAATAAAAATGGAGGCTTAAATTGATTGGTGGCGATTCTCTAACAACATCTTAGCAGGAACTAGGCTAATAATTTTAGGAAGCTTAATAGCCTAGGCTAAGGCTAGGCTAGGCTAAGGCCAGGCTAGGCTAAGCCTAGGTTTTAGGCAATTGTATTTTTTCCTGCTCCTTTCTACTAAATGGGTTTGAAATATGTTTATTTGAAGTTTGATTCTGTATTTTACCTGCTTGCGCAAGCACACCTTTTATGTCTTTCATCTACTTGATTTCAGAATTTACAATTATAGATAGAGATTTATAAATTTTCAACGTAGATGCACAAAAAAATAGACAAACAAAATTATGTTTTCAGAAACTCTCTAGCTTTAATACTTTCAGAGATATATTGATTTAAAGACCGGTGTCCTTTTTTTGCGACACCATATATATATATATATATATATATATATATATATATATATATATATATATATATATATATATATATATATATATAGTGATCCATGTATACAAAAGTTGTGCACAGTCATGTACCCATTCTTTCTTACACTTAGGTATCGCCTAACACCTATGTAAGCTTCATTCATCTCCTACTTGTAATGGTTTGAAATATCTTGTGCCAAATCCATTGGGACAAGACCCCTATAACTATTATTATGGGCATTAGTTTGAAACCCCCCAAATTCTGCTTTCCAATTATTTTATTATTTTCCCTCGACTGACTCTGTTAGGTTCCTTTGATACACGATCTCTATCTATCTTTCTCTCTCTCTCTCGTCCTCTCTCTCCCTCTCTTCTCTCCACATATAAAAGAACACAGATCCACATTATAAAAAAAAGTCTTTTATATTACTTCGTCTTCATTGTTCGTTGTGAATCCGTCCACCCACCTCGGTGGATAGGATTCATCATTAAATATCTAATTAAAAAATAATGTTATTTTTCATCAAGTTGTTTATAAAACAAATAAATACGAGCTTATATGGTCGGCACCCTCAAGAACGAACTCAAATTATGTAGCAGGGGTGAAATGTTTTTCCATCCCGGAACTGGTGACCTCACAATCAATCAAAGCATCAACCGACTCATCTCGCTACAAATATCAACAAACTAACGCCTCTTGCTACAAGTAGTGACCCCGGAGTGACCTAAAAAATTAAAAAATCATCATCATCGATCGGAGTGACTCTCATCATCCTATGAAACCATGGCATCAAATTTCTGGAGTAATCATCGAATTCTTTCAACGTAACTATGTAAGTACAACCATGGACTCCATCCAACCTTTCATTAAGGAGCGAGATTCATCTCACCGAAGCATCAACTCGACTCAAAGAAACGCTCAACGCCCGCGACGCTCAAGTCTCCCTCTCTCAATCACACTACTCCTCCTTAAGTGGCGCAAATTCGACAATTTAATTTACAGCCGCAGATACGGTCGCACAATCCCTCTCTAGCCACCTTGCTAGATCGTTGAATTATCTGTGCTCTTGATCTAGTATTAATTCATTATAATTTATTCGTTCCCACCGACATCAATTTATTTATTCGCACTCACATAGTGCTATGTCAACATGCTATCGAAACGCATTAGCATTCACATAATGCTACCGCGACGCTTCTCATTTAAGGAACTGACTATTGGAGCTATGCAACGCAAACGACTTTCGCTCGGACTGTTACAACAAGGAGTAACAACAAGGAAAGAAGGTACCCTAGGAGACCTTACGGTCCATTCAAGGAGGGTACCTTTGGACTAGCATTCGAGTGGGCATATGGCTGGTCAATTGTTTTGCGCCCCTAAACGGCCCATTTTCAAGACCTTGTCTAGTCTTGACTTGATCTGGTCAACAGATTCACTGTTGACAACTTCCACTGGAAGTGCGTTCCACATACCGCAGATACTGTAAGTAAAAAAATTTCCACACAAATTGCGGTTTTAACGCTTCAGTTCAAGTTTGAAGCCGTGATTGCGCGTTCTGTTCTCACTCAGTGTGAAAATATCTTAGGAGTCAACATTGTCGAACCCTCGAAGTATTTTGAAAACTTCGATGAGCTGACCACGCAGTCTACGGGTTTCCAGCGAGAACAGATTTAATTCCCTTAGTCTATCCTCATAACTTTTATGTCGGATAGAGGGAATCAGCTTGGTTGCCCTGGCTTGTACGCGTTCCAATCTCACGATGTCCTTTCGCAATGAAGGACTCCAAAATTGTACGGCATACTCCAGGTGCGGTCGGACAAGTGAGTTGTACAGGCACAGTGCAATCTCCTGGTTCCGATAACCAAACTGGCGCTTAATATAGCCTAGCATCCTTTGGGCCTTTTTCTCCGCCTCAATGCACTGTTTCGAGAACTTGAGGTCACTAGTGATTGTTAGACCCAAGTCCTTCTCAGTGTCGGTGGATTAAATAGCAGTGCCCTTAAGGATATACTGAGATTGGAGGTTTCTGTGGCCGATATGCATCACTTTGCATTTGTTCACGTTAAAAGGCATTTGCCACGTGTCCGACCACTCCCCAATCTTCTTAAGATCTTCTTGCAGGCGGGCAGTATTTCCATCATTCGCAACGTTCATACCAAACTTGGTATCGTCGGCAACTTTGGAAATCTTAGCAACCATGTCACCGTCCATGTCGTTAACGTAGATGATGAATAGTAGTGGTCCCAGGACAGAACTTTGAGGCACTCCGCTAGTAACGGGCACCCACTCAGAAGACTGTCCATTCACCACCACCCGTTGCCGTCTGCCACTTAGCCTGATCTCGATCCAGCAGGCTACCTTTCCGTTTATGCCAAGCGCTCACACTTTCCGGAGAAAACGGCGGTGTGGTACATTATCAAAGGCTTTCTGAAAGTCTAGGTAGACCACATCCACTGCCTTGTCACGATCGTGCTCACTGAAAACGAAGTGGAAGAATTCTACAAGGTTCGTCAGGCATGACCGTTGCCTTCGGAAGCCGTGCTGAGAACTCCTCAGTAGCAGGTTTGACTCTAAATACGACGTCACTTTGTCCACCATGATGCTTTCCATGAGTTTACCGACTATCGAAGTCAGACTGATAGGTCGGTAGTTCGACGGTTGGTTACGATCTCCTTTCTTGAAGATTGGAGTCACCTCCGCCTCACGCCAGTCTCTAGGAACGCATTTGGTCCGGATTGACATGTTGAAGATTGCGCTCAGGTGTCGTGACACTTGATCGCGCACTTCTTTCAACCCTTTAGGTAGAAACCCATCCAGGCCAGGTGACTTAAACGTCATTAGGTCACTGATCTTCTTTTTGATTTCAACTTCGGTGAAGTCCATATCCTTCAGCTTTCTCCCTGAGTAGAAATCTGTCGGCTGGGGGATTCGACCACATTCTTCAGTAAGCACTGAAGAGAAGTAGTGGTTGAGGAGGTTAGCATTTTCTGCATCTGAATGCTTTAATGTCCCCTCCTCGTTTCTCAAAGTGCCAATCGTTCGACGGATTGGTTTACGGCTGTTTACATATCCAAAGAACTCCTTGGGATTCTCTTTACAGAGTCTCGCCACTCGGAGTTCCTCAGACCGCTTAGCTGCCCTTATGCTGGACTTCACTCTCCTGGCTAGCCTCCGGTATTCGTCAAAGTCACCCGAGATCTTCGATTGACGGTACACAGTTCTCTTCTCCCTAAGCAGTTGGCCGTTTTCTCGATTAAACCACTTAGGTTGAACAGACAACAGGCGGGGGCATTTGAGAGGGATGAAACGCGATTGAAGACTCATGAATGTGGTTTTGAAACTATTCCACGAGTCTTCAACAGCATCGCACACTTCTAACCTCACGTCTGCTCTTATCAAGTCAAGTTTCTTTGATTGACTGGCAACAGACCTTACCTTCGGGATCTTGACGCTAAATCTAACTAGCTAGTGATCACTGCCACCGAGCTCTTCGCCTACAAAGAGATCCTCAACGATATCATCCTCAGAGGTGAAGACCAAGTCGAGGATATTGTCCCCTCTCGTCGGTTCTCTGACCCATTGAGTGAGGAACTCGTTGTTGGCGAATTCTAAGAGTAGCGCGCTCTCGCCACAGGCTGCTCTGGTTTCCCAGTCAACTTGGCTGTTGAAATCGCCCATTTCGATGCACACTCTGCCTTGAACCAGCTCACCCAGCAGCTGGTACAGTTCCCTGTCCTTCTCAACGGGTTGGGAAGGGGGTCTGTAAAGCACCAGGGTCCTGTATCTCACAGAACCGATCTCTAGGTCAACGCCTAGGAGCTCGTGGTCGGATATAACGTTGGCGTTCGTAGATTTGATTGTATCCTTGACATACAACATTACACCACCACCCTCTTTGTCTGGCCTATCTTTGTGGAAGAGTTGGTAGCCAGGAACTGTGAATTCGCCTTCAAAGACTCGGTTTGAGGTTTTTATCCACGATTCTGTTATGGCTACCATTTCGGGTTCTTCCGTCGCTACGAGGCGACGGAGCTCAAGAAACTTGTTCCTGATTGACCTCGCATTGAACAGAAGAACTATCAGGGAGTCTTCTAATGTAGGACTCCCTATACTCTTCCGTTTCCCGGCTTCTTGTTTGTCGCGGTGGCACCATTTTTGACAACCTCCGAGAAGGTTGTTTGGGGAGTGACTCGGGCGTACTGGCGTACGTCCGCCTTCTCAATGGGCCGGACATTCCTTTCGGTGCGCTCCACGACATCCTGGATAAGGTTGGCTAGGAACGCCTTGCCCTTAAAGGGGAGGTGCACCCCGTCCATTTGGTAGAGGTCTTTTCTTGTGACTTATCCCTTTGGGGATACCTAAAGGAAAAGGTTTTACAACATCGTCCTCTAACGTTAGAGGATTTGAAGGAAAAGGATCTGAGAGGAAATCAATGCATTTCCACCTGAGATAACAAGGAGAATCATGAATAACTTCCAGAACGACTCCATAAATGTATTGCGATCAACAACCGCCATTTATTTGATATAATTTTTAAAACACATTAAATAAACTAATTTATGTCCTTTTTAGAGATATAATTAATCATTTTTTTTCAATATAATTGTGTTCTTTTTTCTATCCATTGAAAATGTGTGAGATCTTTATGCCCCACTCATATATATATATATATATATATATATATATATATATATATAAAATGAAAAACTCACAAAGTATCACGTGAGGGTGGCAAATGAATGCAATATCCCGCATGAAAAAATGAAAAGGTGTTTCCAATTACTTTCAAACTTTATTAAGTTCCTTATCAAGGATAACTAGAAGAAATAGTATTATATTAGAGGTATATATACGAAAGAAAAATATGAAGGACCGCCACAAAAACAAGAAATCACCAATGAGGGGAAGATAACAGTGCTTTCTTTGTCCATGTCAGATAAGAACCATTTAATTAACTGGAACTCGGCCAAATTTATTTATCGTTTAAATGACCATATAAAAAGGAACATCATTGAATGTGCTTTTATAAGCCAATGTGATAATTTTAACCTTTTCCCTGGTTTATATAAAATAGATGCTATAATTAAAAGATTAATACTCGAAGAAATTAGTTTTGTCTTGCGTTCCTAGTGTTTTTTTTTATATACATTCTTTATTTATGTAGCCCCTATTTTATTTTATTTATTTTTTTTATTATTCATTTTTATATTTTAATTGTCACTGCTCTGTTTTGTACTTTGTATTCTTTCCCCTTTTGCTCATCGTGTCTTATAATCTCCCTCGTTAGGCTATCTCCATTTCTTTGAATCTGTTACCCTTTCCTTCGATTTAGTTTGACCTTACTATCTGCTTCTTGTAATCCTTAATGTGTTTTTTTACCTTCCCCCTTCCCTCTTCCTCATTGGCGATTTCTTGTTTTTGAGGCGGTCTTTCATATTTTTCTTTCGTATATATACCTCTAATATAATACTATTTCTTCTAGTTATCCTTGATAAGGAACTTAATAAAGTTCGAAAGTACTTGGAAACACCTTTTCATTTTTTCCTGCGGGATATTGCATTCATATATATATATATCTTAAAAAGTAAATAAACTTTCAAAAGTTATAAATATTTTAAACATGGAGACAAAATGGAAAGAAATAAACAATAGAATTAAACAGAAAGAATAAGACAGTAAATTTAAAACATAATATAGAAAATCTATATATCAATCTTCTTACATTTTCTAAACTTATTGACACGGTCGTTATAATTTTTTAATTCCAAAGAAATCGATCAACATGTAAGGAAAGACAAAAGTGAACGCCAAATAATCATAACTTTAAAAGAAAATCGTGCTATTTTCTATTTTACACAATGCATTGGACATTATACCTTTTAAATGGAGATACCTTAACAAGGATACCCGTAAAAACTATCTAACATAAAATTTTGATGTGGGCAAAAATTACCTTTAACGAATCAATACATTTCTCTCTTTCCCTGATAGAGTATTCAATATAACATTACTTTTCACCTTTATACATTTAGATCACGATATAAAGGATTGAAAAGCCAAAGCCCACCTCGTTATTATACTCATAGGATATGCACTTTTAAATTGTAATAAATATCATAAAGGTCTATTAGCACTCTAGGCATCTAACTTACGATTTCCACTAATGACGTGAACTTTATATCTTCTATCGCAAATATTAGACGATATATAATAAATCTTCCTCCAACCTGGTAGATAAATATGTAAAGAGCGCTACCTCGGAGTCTCGCGGACGCAAAGCAAATTGAAATTAAAATGTTATTTTCGCCAATTTTCGTACTCTCACGGCTGCTTATACTTTAGTTAGTGCTGCACCTGAAGTTTTGGTCACGGGATTTCTTGAGGATGGGGTTCTTTGTCATACTTTTTTTATAGCCCATATATAGGCCCTTTACCTCGTGCAACGATTAGTCGAAGGCCGAATTCGAGTGCAAGCTTGCCTCGGTTTCCTTCTCTGAGTTTGTGGAGGAGTTCATCACGCTGTCTTTACTGCTCTTCGGTTTCATTTCCTCGGCCAAGGGAGCTTCTGGTAGGGAGCGGGACGGTGACCTCTGCGGTGGACGCCTCCTCGTTTCTGGCATTGCCTCTACCCCCCCATTGCAGGGATTTCCTCAAAAGTGCGTCAACTATGTCCTGTTTTACGCAGATCTGCTTACGACACAAAGTTTGCTCTCAAAGGAGGGGCCCTTTCACCCTCGTGAGTGTCCTTATTGAATGGGTTCTCGACCCTGGGGAAAGCTTCGACGTGGAACAGCGAGACCGCGCCCTGTTCACTAATGGTAGCCTCTTTCGCGGTGATTTGCTCCATGGGCACATGCTAGTGCGGTTGAAAAAATTAGGATGTCGTAGAAAGGTTAATTTTCGTAATTTAATTGGAAAAGCAAACTTTCATATATTCTATATCCATTACATGTGAAGTGAAATATTTTAAGCCTTTTATGTTTTAATGTTGATTATGGCTTATAAGCTCATGAAAATCAAAGTCCATTATCTCAAATTATCCGGATATTTCATTTCGAGTTTGAGTAAATAACTATTCAAACAATATAAACAACCTGTATATCCCATTCTATTTCAGTACACGCATTCGCAATCATGAGAAAGAAAGGCATCGACACCCTCCACAAGGAGGGTTAAGCACAGAAGGCCATTTCTGAAAAGGCTGGCTAGTCACAGAGTTCTATATCGAAGCATATTAATGGATGGTTGACTGGAAGGAGAAAGCAAGGTAGGAAAAGGGGCACGAACAACAGGGATGGCCACAGATTTGAAAAGATTGTCAAAAAAGGTTGATTCAAGAACTTGGAAGAGCTTAATAAGGAGTGAACTTGGCTGGTATCAATGAAGCGAGAGCTTTCAAACATATGTTTTAATTGTCATACTCCTAATATAAAGCTATTCCTGAACTTATTACCTAAGTCCAAAATCCTCTTTTGTTATGGAAGTAAATTTTGCATGTCATATGGAAATAAAGGTCCTAGAATCTGAACAAAGAGTGAACCGGCGCAAAATTTAAGGGTGTTTGAAGTCCACTGTCAACTTTCCGCAGTCTACTAATTTGGAATACTATATCATTTACTGGTATTAGTCCATTGTGTTTTATCAAGTTGAAAGTTAACCGTGACGTCCACCTGGAGAATTTAGAGCACTCTATACTTCCATCTGCCTACAAACTTAATAGATATGCGATTTTCATTTCTAGCAAGAACTAGCACCTGCTCACAGCGCTAAAACTACTCACAAATGGTTTGAGGACTATGATATTACTGTGTTTAATTGACAAGCCGAATCTTCTGACCCAAACCACATAGAAAATCTATAGCTCTACATATGCAGTAGAGCTAAGGGATACGATCAAAGCAACCTGGTCCTCAATAACATCATCTCATTAGTACCACAAGTTGATTGCCTTCATGCAACACAGCATTGGTGCAGTAATTCATAGGAATTAGCCCTAACCAAGATTGAATGTATAAAAGAACGTTCTTCTCATAAGTTGGAATTAACGTATTCGACATATTTATCTCAAGTGATCTTATGAAATATTATAATAATTTAAGATCCTGGATTTCTGATTTTCATTAGCTATGAGTCATAATTATCAACATTAAAAGATAAAGCCACTTGAAATATTGAACGTGCAATCAATATAGAATAAATGAAAGTTTAGCTTTATTTAAATTTCGAAGATAAATTAACCTTTCATCGATACATAATCTTATTTTTCAGGTGCACTACTACTGCACCCCCATCACGGTTACCCCTAAGGGTGCTACGGGTCGCACCTCCTTTGAGGGAACACGGGGAGTGGACCAAGGGAGCAGTTGGTGAATCAAAGATCATTTTTGTGAAGAATATAAACCGATGCTTACGGTTATCTCTAACTCTTCTTCACCCAAATTTGATACATCTTCCACTGCTTCGCCTTCCGCATGAGGGCTAAAATTCCTTCCAATCCCTTCCACAGCATTCCCATGAAACATTTCACCAAGTTAATTATATTAAAACCATTATTTTGTTAATTTACTTGGCATACTGTCGTTTTATTCTCTTTACTAGGTTTATCTATTAAATAATTTTCAGGGCTAATTCAAGATTTTACAACACACGTAACCCTAACTGCGAATCGTTATGTTAATTAAAAAGTTTCGATATTTTTGTATGTAAATAATAATTAAGGTAACTCTTTATCCAAAATTTTTTTCAATTTCCATGACTCCTTTTGAAGTGAAGCATGTTCCCTGATCAGTGCGCGCACATTCGGTAAACCTAATCTGCATACAAAACTTTTCCAAAGCCCTCCCTATCTTACCAATATTTGCCTTTCTAAAAGGAATAGCCTATTTTCCACTTTCTCGAAGCACTTAACTAAATTATTACTATTACCAGAGATCACAGGCTAGAAAAACTGCTAAAAAAGATCCGTGATGTAGAAACCACCAACAGGAAATCAGCAAGTTGCAGTTCGAAATCACTAACATTTCTCGAAAACGTGATTCACATAAATGATAA
Source organism: Ceratothoa steindachneri (assembly GCA_963969495.1). Classification (NCBI taxonomy): domain Eukaryota; kingdom Metazoa; phylum Arthropoda; class Malacostraca; order Isopoda; family Cymothoidae; genus Ceratothoa; species Ceratothoa steindachneri. The sequence continues at coordinate 86,800,311 of OZ018319.1, read as the reverse complement.
AATTTGCTCTTAAAAATTAACCATGTACTGATTCATCGCAACGGACAATTACCCCAAATTGAAGATTGGTGAGAGTTTGGTGCAAAATGTACCAAAATCTAAAAGCATTCAAAAGGATTTCCACATGAAGAAAAAGCGATGATGTAAAAGATAAAAAAAACAAGCAGCAATTAGTTGAAACTTTAATTTGGTGGGTGGGTGGGGGGTGGGGGGAGTTTACACTAGAAATTCCACATAATCGTCAAAATGAAATTGACTACAGATGTGGTAAAAAAAATGTGGAATTTCAGGGAATAGGTAACATGAGATATGGATATTTTGCACCGGTGATTGTACGTCCAGAAGTTTCTCAGAAAGGTAAAAAACACGTTCATTTTATTGAAACCGAAACGACAAAAGTTAATTCCGTAAATTACATGAAAATTTTAAGGAAAAGGTTGTTGCCAGACTGTCATCGTCTGTATCCATAAAATGAGTTTTGCTTTCACCAAAATAGGGCACCTTCACATAAGGGCAAGGCCACACAAGCATTTCTGAATAATAAGGGCAAGGCCACACAAGCATTTCTGAATAATAAGGGCAAGGCCACACAACATTTCTGAATAATAAGGGCAAGGCCACACAAGCATTTCTGAATAATAAGGACAAGGCCACACAAGCATTTCTGAATAATAAGGACAAGGCCACACAAGCATTTCTGAATAATAAGGACAAGGCTACACAAGCATTTCTAAATAATAAGGACATAGCCACACAAGCATTTCTGAATAATAAGGGCAAGGCCACACAAGAATTTATGAATAATAAGGGCAAGGCCACACAAGAATTTCTGAATAATAAGGGCAAGGCCACACAAGCATTTCTGAATAATAAGGGCAAGGCCACACAAGCATTTCTGAATAATAAGGGCAAGGATGCACAAGCATTTCCGAATAATAAGGGCAAGGCCACACAAGCATTTTTGAATAATAAGGACAAGGCTGCACAAGCATTTCTGAATAATAAGGACAAGGCCACACAAGCATTTTTAAATAATAAGGACAAGGCTACACAAGCATTTCTGAATAATAAGGACATGGCCACACAAGAATTTCTGAATAATTAGGGCAAGGCCACACAGGCAATTCTGGATAATAAGGGCAAGGCCGCACAAGCATTTCTGAATAATAAGGACAAGGCCGCACAAGCATTTCTGAATAATAAGGGCAAAGCCACACAAGCATTTCTGAATAATAAGGGCAAGGCCACACAAGAATTTCTGAATAATAATGGCAAGGCCACACAAGAATTTCTGAATAATAATGGCAAGGCCACACAAGCATTTCTGAATAATTTGGGCAAGGCCACACAGGCAATTCTGGATAATAAGGGCAAGGCCGCACAAGCATATTTGAATAATAAGGACAAGGCCGCACAAGCATTTCTGAATTATAAGGGCAAGGGCACACAAGCATTTCTGAATAATAAGGGCAAGGCCACACAAGCATTTCTGAATAATAAGGGCAAGGCCACACAAGAATTTATGAATAATAAGGGCACGGCCACACAAGAATTTCTGAATAATAAGGGCAAGTCCACACAAGAATTTATGAATAATAAAGGCACGGCCACACAAGAATTTCTGAATAATAAAGACAAGGCTACACAAGCATTTCTAAATAATAATGGCAAGGCCACACAAGCATTTCTGAATATTTAGGGCAAGGCCACACAGGCAATTCTGGATAATAAGGGCAAGGCCGCACAAGCATTTTAGAATAATAAGGACAAGGCCGCGCAAGCATTTCTGAATAATTAGAGCAAGGCCACAAAGGCAATTCTGGATAATAAGGCCAAGGCCGCACAAGCATTTTTGAATAATAAGGACAAGGCCGCACAAGCATTTCTGAATAATAAGGTCAAGGCCAAGCAAGCATTTCTGAATAATAAGGGCAAGGTTACACAAGCATTTCTGAATAATAAGGGCAAGGCAGCACCAGCATTTCTGAATAATAATGACAAGGCCACACATGCATTTCTGAATAATAAAGACAAGGCTACACAAGCATTTCTGAATAATAAAGGCAAGGCCACACAAACATTTCTGAATAATAAGGGCAAGGCCACACAATCCAAATTCATTAGGAAGAATGGTTGGCCCCGCTGGAAGAGGTTGATCGCAGGCAGCGGGCAGGTTTACTGAACCTGAATTAGAAGAACAAAATAATGCAATCATAGCAAGAAATTGCCATAAATTAAGTGTAACGAAGCATATCTGTGTGGAAGAAGAGACTTTTTTTTATCTGTTTGATCCTTTTTGTTCTTACAAAAAAGATACAGTGCTTGCAAATCATTCTTTCCTTATTATTGTGGGTTATTGAACATCTACTGTGTCACATGTGTATTTTGATCTCAGGTTCATTTTGAACGTCGTGTTCCTCTCCTAATAGCGCTTTCTTTTTCTAACTTATGGGAACTTACGCTGATCTCAGTGTTACACTGGATAATCTGAAATTAAATTGTTACCCACTCTGCGATTGTGGACAATGGAGAGTGTAAAAGACCTCTGCCCATTAATTTGGCATTTTGGAACTCTTAAAAGAATTCAGGTTGCGTTTCCATTTAGTTCATTGTGGTTAACGCCCACGCTTCCCACTCGTGAGGTTGCAGGCTCGAATCAAGGTGCAGGCTTATCTCTCTCTTTCTCTAAATATATATGTTGAAGAAAGAGAGATCGAGTAAGATTTTGTTTAAAGGAGTGTGAAACGAGAGTTATCGGGAAGAGCAATGCTCTACATTCGTCGGTAAACTTCCGTCGAGATTAGTTGAGAATTTCTTCGGTTCGGTTGTACCATAAAAACCCCGCCTCTGAGCTATAAACGCCGAAGTGGTGAGACATGGCTTAATTGCCTTCGTTAGCAAATATAGGAGTTGTGCCGAACGCTTATATATTCCCCGTCGCAAAATTAATCGAGGAAGTATTCCGTCAGAATCCGCCCAAGGAAGAGTCCCGAAGAATACCCGCCCCCCTTCCCCGTTGGAGACGACTCCAAGTCGTGGTGGTGAGCTGTCTTTACGTTGCTCCCGAAAAATATAAAAGGTATTCGGCGGCCTCTTTTAAAACGTCCGTGGAATCATCCACTGATGGCGCATATCCTCGAGCGAGCGATAGAACACGGTGTCATACCGGCCCGCAGCTAGGATCGTATTTGTTACGACGGCGTCAGGATCGAAGGACCGACCAGAAGAAGCTCACAGTTTCAGCCCCACAGGAGTTTTCCTCCTCGAACGTCTACAGGAGAATCTTCCCCTTTTGAGCGTCTACTTGGAGAATCTTCCTCGAGCTTCTACCTGCGGTAACTCCTCCCCCCCCAAAAAAAAATATTAAGATATTTACGCCATTTCTTTCCTCGTCGAGGCGGTTTGACGCCCTCCGACTAAGACTCGTCAAGTAGTCTCCTCCCGAGTCATCTCGGATAACTAAAGTAAATTATTGTGCCCCTAAGGCTAAGATTCCATTCGTAGTTTCTTCCTAAACCGTATCGGGTTAGTACTCGGAGTATTGAGCCCTTGCGGAATGATTAATTATTGGTAATTATTGATAATTTTCTCATTGTTGAGTTAATTAATAACTAGAGAGTGTAATTATTTTTTGTATTATATGTTTTGTTGTGTGATTAAAGATTATTTTTGAAATTCTTGTATAAATCCTCCAACCACGAAAGCCTAATTAAATAAGACCAATCCCGGCCAACCATATTTAAAGTATTCGAATAGCACAAATCCCGCGCACTCAACGAAATTAAATTCCAATTATTATTTTGGGCTGTCGTAGTCCTTTCCTGAACAAACGAAGGAATCGAAAAATAGGCGATAACTGCCTAATTCTACGACATATATATATATATATATATATATATATATATATATATATATATATATATATATATATATATATATATATATTTATAATATTATATTAAACTGGTGTCAGGTATTTAAGGGTCATTAGTGAGGATTAAACAAAGGCTTTCAAAATGATGATTTGATGATTTCAAGAGACAAAAATCTTAATCAATTATTTGCGGCGCCAAGCAAATGTCCGGGAAAATTTTAAATAGGCTGCAGAGTATTTTAATTGGCCTTGATAACGGTCAATGTTAGGATTTGCCTCGTTTGGAGCAAGTTCCCTTCTCATGTGTACTTTTGTTTTCGATGTGCGTATTTTGGGTTCCTCAAAACTCGTCGCCCCCCCCCTCCCCCAAGTGTTTACCCGAGCGTAAAGTTAGGGTCAATAAAAACCGTTTTATATTCTCTCAAGTGCGTGCAGTTTGTTTTTTTTGGCGAGCATGTCAGAATGTCTTCGTTTGTCATAATTCAAACACAAGTAGGATCTTTAGGTTTAAATGAGAAAGAATTGATGTCTTACTTACAAACAGAAGAAAGGACTGCGAGAGAAGAAAAAAGAGAAAGAGAAAAAGAAGAAAAAGAAAGAGAAGAAAAAAGATAAAAAAGAAAGAGAGAGAAGAAAGGGATAGAATTCAGGCACATGAAATCAAAATCGAGAAAATGAGGAATGAGGCTCTATAAATCACCTCGGGTCCATCGACTCATCAACAGGCATCCGTTAAATTACCTCCCCATTTAAAGATGAGGAAGACTTCGCTTCCTACTTAACTCATTTTGAAAAGATCTTTGAAGTCAACAACTAGGGTATTGAGTCGAATAGTGTAGTGTGGTTGTTGCCACTCTTAAACACCTCCATGAGGGATATCTTTGGCTCCCTCTCCTCGGAAGCAACCATCGATTACTCCACGTTAAAGGCAAAATTGCTTTCTGCCTGTAACATGACTCCCGACTTCTATCGAGTTAAGTTCAGGTAGAGTCGTATTCAACCCAAACAGACTTTTAAACGATTTGCATTTACTCTTCCTGCAGGACCAATTTTTAACATCTCTTCCTTCAAAAATACGATCCTTCATCAGGAACAAAAGATGTAACAACTTTAATGAATGTGTAGAAGAGGCTGACTTATATGCCACCAGCCCTAATTTTTATCCCAAGGAAGCAAAGAAAATGGAGCCCATGTCCTCCAAGTCGCGTTTTCAGAAGCGACCCTTCTTCCTTCAAGCAGGAAAATCGGCCGTTCTTTTCCAAAGGGTTCCCTTTCCCCCCACCCATCAGCACTCTCCAGAAGAAACATCGTGTGTTTTTTGTGTGGAGTTGAGGGACACGTTAAATACAATTGCCCTCAGAACACCTAGCTGAGAAACAGCTTCTCCTACCAGGTTAACCAGGTGAGTGCAACGCCTACTCAGCCCACTTCGTCTCCAGAATCCCCTCGACCTCGTCAAGTGAGCCCGGTCCGTCTGGCCACCAGATAAACTTTTTATTTAATAAAAGTAACTCTGGGAGCCATCCGTTTCGAATCAGGTGCAGTAAATGGATGCCGCATCTCCACCCTCGTCTGAGATACAGGATGCACGTGTATCGTGGTCTCGGATAAGTTACTTCCACCAGTAGCACCGGATCACTATCGGTTCGACATCGTCCATGACTATCTGGGACGTGCTAATAGGTTCCACATAGTAAAGTGCCGCATTGATTGCGCCTACCTTATCGGCTGGGCAGCAGTAGTCGCGGCTAACATAAAGTTTTGTGCCGTTCTGATGGGGCAAAACCCCAAGGTCTCATCGACCCTGGTGGCTCAACCAGTCACCACCCGCTCTCCGGCTAAGAGAGATTCCGAAGAGGCTGTCCATTTGGAAACCGCCGGAACAGCACAACCGGATTTAAGAAACTTAGTCAATGAAGAGTTTTCCAAGAAGCAAAATGAATGTGATTGCCTTCAACCACTGTGGGTGAAAACCCGCGAAGGAACACATGAAGCGGTAAGAGGTGGAAAATTGGTCAATTTTCGGGATAATAATAACCTTCTCTATCGCATTTGCTCCCACGGAGACTCGTCTGAATCTCAGACAGTGTGCTTTCCGCGCTGACATGTGCGTCTCATACACCAGACCGCACATGACGGCCTTTCGCTGGTCACTTTGGCCACACGAAGACAGCTCAGCGGATCTTTAAATATTTTTATTGACCTGGGGCGACGGAAAGAAATTTTGCAATACTGTGGATCTTGCAAAGTATGTCAAAAGACAGCAGTTAAAGCGCGAGTTAAGCCGGCCCCATTACAAAAGGACCCCATTATTTCTGAACCTTTCTCCCGTGTAGCAATCGATCTTGTTGGTCCGATTCACCCGCCATCTAGCGAGGGGCATAGTTAAATCTTCACCCTAGTTGATTTTCCTACTAGGTTTCCAGAGGCCGTCCCACTAAAAAGGATTGACAGCGTCTCATGCGCCGAGGTGCTCATTTTAATTTTTACCCGCGTTGGATTACCCAAGGAAATTCTGTCAGATCGCAGCCGTCAATTTACTTTTCATTTAATGGAGCAAGTAGGGAAACTTCTTATGATAAAACCTTTATTTACCACTGCGTTCCACTTGACTGAGAATGAAATGTGTGAGAAGTTAAACGGAAATCTCAAGGCGATTCTACGAAAGTTGTGCATAGAGTAACCGAGCGAATGGAATCGCTACCTGCCAGTGGCTCTTTTCGCTTATAAGTAGATAATCCCTCGAATTTTAGGATTCGAGCCCTTCGAATTATTATATGGTAGGAATGTTCGGGGACCCCTGAGTGTCGTTAAGGAGTTATTTACAAATGTTAGTTTATAACAGGAAATACAATCCTCGTGTTCCTACTTGATCAAGCTCCGTAAGAAATTGGAAGAATGCGCCAGGTTCGCCTACCAAAACGCCAACGTGAACCTGGCCAAGTATAAGGCATACTTCGATGGAAAATCTCAAGATTGGAGGGTTAAACCCGGTGAGGAAGTTTTTCCATTACTCCCGACGGACACTAAGAAACTTTTGAGCCGATGGAAAGGTCCCTTTAGGATAGTTGAAAAACGTGGTGCGTTAGACTATCTGATCGAAACTTCAAGCGGAAATAGACTCTTCTATATCAACCTCCTCAAGAAGTATCACTAGCGTGCAGGAATTCATCATATTGTAGCAATTGATGAAGAATCGTCCATCGAAGGAAAATTTCCTCTGGTTTCCCTGGGGGTTGTCTAAAATGCCTGCGTTGAGCAAGACGAGGATTACTCTTTTCCCGTGCCCGAGATAACGGAGACCCCTTCAAAGGAGCTCAAAATTAGCGAACAATTAATGCCTCAACAGAAAGCTCAGCTTCTAGCCACCATCGAGCGGTTCCGTGACCTCCTCTTTGACGTACCTGGATGTGCTACCCAATTCGAAGACGATATTCAGTTGACGACCCAAGAAGCAGTTAGGTCTAAACCATATCCCTTGCCTGTCCACCTGAAGGAAGAATTTAATAGAGAGGAGAAAAATTTATTAAAGGTGCAAATCATTGAGCCTTACAAATCTGACTATTGTTCTTCCGTGGTCATGGTAAGAAAACTGTATGAGTCATACAGAATGCCCATTGAATTTAGGAAATTGAACGCGGTCACCGTGTTTGACCCGGAGCCTATTCCGCTAATTGACCAAAATCTGCACTTGTTTGAAAGGGCGAAATATATTTCGGAACTGGATTTATGAAAAGCGTACTATCAGATTGCTCTGAAAGACAGTGTAAAGAGATTTACTGCATTTCCTACCGAAAAAGGGTTAATGCAGTTTAGAAGGCTTCTTTTGGCCTCGTCACCGCTTGTAGCAACTACAAACGGATGATGAGACTGATTTTAGACAGTTTGCTTAATGTGTCCTTCTATTTTGATAACATATTTATTGTCATGAACGATTGGGAAACCCACCTGACTGCCCTTCATTCTCTACTACAAAGGTTGAGAAGCCACAACCTTACTGTCGGGCAAAACAAGTGTCATTTTTCCTTCGACACAATCAACTACTTGGGATTCCGCACAGGAAACCAACGATTAGCCCCGCAGGAAGAAAAAATTAAATTCATCGCTAGAATGCCGCTACCCGTTAACAAACGGCAATTAAGGTCATTTGTGGGCTCTACTTCCTTCTACAGGAGATTTATTCAGAACTTTGCCTCGCTTTCCGCCCGCTTATGAGATCTGGTAAAGAAGAGAAACCCCGATCGACACGCCTGGATCCCGTCTTTAGTTGCCAGCTTTAATCAACTCAAAGGTAAATTCGAGTTTGCCCTGATTCTGCGGTTACCTAATCTACCCGAGCCTTTTGGCATGAGGGTAGATGCTAGCAACGACAGGATAGGTTGCGTGTTAGTCCAATACGGACCTAATGACGAGTGTTTTCCCATTGCATACGCTAGCCGAAAGCTGTTACCGCGTGAGAGGAATTATGTTGTAATCGAGCGCGAAGCCTTCGGTATTGCATGGGGAATCCAAAAGTTTATGACTTATTTATTCGGAAAAGAGTTTATCATTGAAACAGATCACAAGCCGCTGGTGTACTTGAAAAACATAAAAATAATAACGGTAGCTTGATGCGCTGGAGCCTATTTTTGCAGGAATTTCAATTAAAAATTTCGTATCTAAAAGGCTCAGAGAATTGTCTAGCGGATACCCTAATTTGCAATTCCATTGATTTTAGCCCCAATGAGACTTAAACTTACCTTAATTCTTGTGTGATTATTTTATATACAAGGTATAAATAACTCTCGTTCTGTGTTAGGTCCCTAATTGTAAATATACGTCCTTATCTGGTGTAACTGAGGCCCGATGTGCCTCTGCTGAAATTTGGTTTGAATTATTAAGTTGTTGATTAATTTACCTTGGCCAAGTATACCATGAACTTAATTTTTAGGTACTATGATTTTTTTTCTTTGTGAATGTGCTTATATATAGTCGTAGCTATACCCTGGTTGAATTATTTATTACAATTGGTATCGTAGTAACAGGTGAACATGTTTTCTTAAAATCCCCAGTGTAATTATTATAAAACCATTGTATATATGTATTTCTTTTTGTTTGTAATTGGCACGACTCTCGGGGGTGTACTGGGTGTACACCTTTAATTACTATTAGTTGCGATCTCACTTCCCTTGTGCGTTCCATCTTAAGGAGGAAGGTGTGTCGAAGAAAGAGAGATCGAGTAAGATTTTGTTTAAAGGAGTCGTGTGAAACGAGAGTTATCGGGAAGATCAATACCCTACGCCCGTCGGCAAACTTCCGGCGAGACTAGCCGAGAATTCTTTCGGTTCAGTTAGACGATCCGAACCCCAGCACCGAGCTATAAATGCCGAGTCTGTGATACAAGGCTTAATTGCTTCCGTTAACAAATATAAGAGTTTCAGCGAGCGCCTATATATTCCCCGTTACAAAATTAATCGAGGAAGTATTCCATCAGAATCCGCCCACCGAAGAGTCCCAAAGATGTATCCCCCACCCCCGTTGGAGACGACCCCAGGTCGTGGTCGTGAGCTGTCTCTACGTTGCTCCCGAGAGAGCCAAATCCGAAAAATACAGAAGGTATTCGGCGGCCTCTTTTAAGACGTCTGTAGTATCATCCACTGACGGCGCATATCTTCGAGTGATAGAACACGGTTTCATGCCTGCCTGCAGCTAGGATCTTATTTGGAACGATGGCGTCAGGATAGAAGGACCCGTCCAGAAGAAGCTCACAGTCTCAGCCCCACATGAGTTTTTTCCCTCGAGTGTTTACAGGAGAATCTACCCCTTTTGAGCGTCTACTTGGAGAATCTTCCCCGAGCGTCTACTTGTGGTAACATCCCCCCCCCCAAAAAAAAAATAGTAAGATATTTATTCAGATAACTAAAATGAATTATTGTGCGCCTAAGGCTAGGATTCCATTCGTAGTTCCTTCCTAAACCGTATCGCGTTAGTACTCGGAGTATTGAGCCCTTGCAGCATGAGTAATTATTGGTAATTTTTGATAATTTTCCCATTACTGAATCAATTAATAACTAGAGAGTGTAATTATTTGTATTATATGTTTTATTGTGTGATTAAAGATTATTTTTGCAATTCTTGTATAAGTCCTCCAACCACGAAAGCCTAATTAAATAAGACCAATCCCGGCCAACCATATTTAAAGTATTCGAATAACCAAAAAACCCGCGCACTCAACGAAATTCAATTCCAATTATTATTTTGGGCTGTTGTAGTCCTTCCCTGAACTAACGAAGGAATCGAGAAATAGTCGATTACTGACTAATTCTACGACAATATATATATATATATATATATATATATATATATATATATATATATATATATATATATATATATATATATATATATATATATAACGTCCGCCTACAATTCATTTTATAATGAATTTATTTTTCTTAAAAAATATTTTAGAAACTAGCGGGAGCCGTGGAACTTCCACGAAATATATATTTAATGATAAATTTATTTAAATATATAAATCGTATAAAAACTCTACATAATGGACACTTAGTTATTTTGCCTATTCCATTCTTGCTAATATTTGTTATAATTTCTCTGCATACTACGTTCTTTGTCATAATTTGTCATCTCCTTCCTTGCTTGTCAGATTCCAACACTTTAACTTTCACATCTGACTGTCTGCGTGCTTTTGAAAATGCGAGGTACATCTGACCATAACTGAGTACTGGTTTCGGAAAAAACATACACACTCTATCAAAGGTTTGACTATGGCTCTTGTTGATAGTCATTTCATACGACAGTCTTACTGGAAACTGGGTTCTTTATAATGTATAAAGGAAGTTTGGCTAACTTTTAGCCATCTTCAACCTTGGGATTAAAGCGTGTCTACCAATCAAAGAACCAGTGATGTGAGAAGCTTCAATGGAATATTGATGCAATTCTACTACTCTAACCTTGTGCCGTTGCATAGACTGTTTTCTATTGGAATGTTGCGAAGAAGAAGGATTATCGATCCTAGTTTTCATTGAAGTTTGTAAGGTGGCATCCCAGAGGGTGTTAATGAATTTATGAATTCCATGGGATATCTGTCAGCTTCGACAGGGTCATCAGCAAGCACTCTGTCAGTACTATACTAAATCTTGTTGTTACCAGAGAGTTGCTGCAAAACGTCTTTATTGATTAAAAGACAATCTACTTTCTTAGGAGACAAAATCAATCGATTTCTTTTCTCTTTCTTTTTAGCATTATTGAAAATTTCACCAACTAAAGAGTCTCCAACACAACAAATGGGAGAGATTTCATTATCCTCTTGAGTCATACTTGGTCCTTCAATTCGTGGTGTTGTCCCATTGCCGAGTTGCAGTAACCATGTCGCAAACTCTCGCTGATCAGGTCCTGCTCTTATGTTCTTGTGCAAGCTGAAGCATCGAAAGAAATGCCACAAATGAGAGTTCTTTAGACAAATTTCCAAAGTAGCCTCACAGGTACTCCTCGATAATATCGGCAACGCTTGTCTTTAAGTCACCTCCTAAAACAAAACCTTTCCTCTAAACAATTCGTCTACACCAGGGATATCTCGGAGGCACTTGTCAATAGCATGAATGGCATAGGTAGGAATAATAAAGGCCTTATCTAGTATTATGAGATGATGGCTCTTTATGAAACTTGCATGACTACTCGAACCAGACACATTGCAGACACTAGTCTCCGTTAGTGGAACAGGAAATTTAAATAAATTGTGCACAGTTCGGCCTCCCAACAACATTATAGACGCTATGCCGGTTCAAGCACCACAGCATACTTGATATTTATTCCTTCGTAGGTAAAAATACCACTGTGTCAAACAGGTATCTTGCCACATCCTCCAGGAGCATCAACATAGAAGCATATCTGTGGAGGGTTTTCACCTCTTCTTCTTTGTTAAACTGCATCAATCACCTAATCAGCAATCGTTCTTTGCTCATCAGTTAAAGAATTCCTGTCAGGATGGTCGATAACTGATGGAGGATCTGGTTGAAGCCTATTATTAGGGTGAGGTAGCCTTAGTCTTGCGCAGTTGGTTCCATTTTCAATCATTATTGTGTTGATGTATCGGAGTGCTAGAGTTTCAGCTTGCTCTTCCGCCATCTCTTGATGCGGATAGTCCACAATCATTGCCGCCATATGATTGTTCCACAGCTCCATTGAATTAGCAGGTACACTATAAATACATAGAACAACGAACATCACACGAAGTTGTGCTGGCATATGGTGAGTAGCAGCTTCAAAGAGAGCTTAGTTCAAATGCTCATCATTACAGATACAAGTAAGACCAAGTTTTAAGCACGCATCTATAAATGAAGGATATATTTATCCCGCACAGTTCGTAGTTCTTCAAAGTTTTTACCACCTTGCACGTGAAGTAGCAATATTCTAAGATGGAAATTCTCAACATCTCTTGGCTGGCATTGTAAATTCTGCTAATTATGTTAGTGTTCCTTTTCTTTGTGTCTATTTTCTGTTAGCCTGATTAAACAGGAAGTGCTCAGAAATTTCTTGATATAGGAAGTTGCGAGCATTTTCATCTTCATCGTTGAGTTTAAACCAAAAAGTGAGGGTGCTATCATTTGGTCTCTGCCTTCCTACCATATTCTAGGCATTACCTCTTTTAAAGTTAATCATCTAATAGTTTTCCAGATGTAATGTATTGCCAGCCTGTACACTATATTTGATGTTCCATGTAGCGTAAATTCAGAGAAACGCCACATTGCTTCATGTGGAGTAACATACCGGCATCCAAGATAGCTTCTTATTTCGTTATAATTGCAATAAATCCGATTGTTATTAACTGGTGTATTATTGGTCAATACAATTGATGCACAGTCATGCCCCTTATAAACAAACTTGAACATTAATGTATGCACGATACCTTTTAATCACTAAAGCATTGAATGGTACCACATTCCTTTTTATCTCCTTTTTTCGTCCAATTTGCACTGTAATTCTAGTGTTGCGCCTCCTGTACTCTGGATATCTATTTTAATTTAGTAATGTTTCATCTCTATAATTTTGGGGGTAGTTTTTTTTGGCAGAATTCATCATTCATGCACGGAGACAAAGGGTCTTGAGGACCACACTGCCCATGAATTTTTTTATTTGATCATGCAGCACAGAGTCATCTTCAAATGAAGGAATTTCAGCTGACACAAACCTATCAATGTCTTCAGAATTTCTTAACTTATCTTCGTTCCTTAAGATGACTAGCATGTGATAATAGGAAGTCCTCACTTTTGGAACTCAATTACATGCACATGGGCAACTGGTACGCCAAAAAGGTGCCTCTCTTTAATATCTTTCATTATTTCTGACAGTTGAGCTTTGAAAACAGGGCCAACTAAATCCGGTCTATTTTCTGCTGCTTCATTGCGATTTAGATTATTTTGAATATCATGGCATTTAAGGTTAAATCTATAGGTTATTAACAGATCTGGTTTGCCATACTTTGCTACAATCATCATAGCATCCTGGAACTACTGATGCATGTTTCTTGGGCTTCCAGTGAAGGACGATGATAAAATAACGCACTCCAGGCTAAATGTTTTCATCTGCTCCTCGGTTTAAGTAATTCATTATACTCATCTACTCGAAGTTGCGCTTGATTATTCCTTAAAAACTAGAATCTGCATCCTTCTACTTTTCCATAAGCATCTACCAGATACTGCTGAAATAATTTGCATGCCTTGTGTATCGCACTAAATCCTCCCTTGTAAGCTACGCGATATCTGTAATATTCTTGCATGGTGAGTCTGTTACGGACTCGGGTCCTCCGCTCTTCTGCAGGTTGCATGTCGCAATGCCACCCAATTTCACCATGGGGTCTAAGTCACATGATATGTAGGGTATCTTCTCAGGGGGACAGTTCTTAGGGTAGATGACTATATCTCTGTGAACAGGTGGTGCGCCATCCTCTCCCACAAAAACAGCAGCTATTCCATTGCTAATAGGTAAATTATAGCGTCTCAGCTCTTATCATTTTCTAAATCTCAACTGACAGTGCTGTATTGGACGATTTTCTGTTCTGGCTCTTTGCTGCTCTTCTTGTTCGATGACATGCATTCATTGTCTTGTATACATTAATGTATGGGCTAGAGTCATGCAATACCTCACTTATCTCATTCATTATTTGCGGTGAATAGTCATTATTTTGTGATGTCTGCAATCTGTGTTGCACAGATTCATTCGCGTTAATGATATAAATCTGCCCATATTGTGGCGGATTTTCTGCAGGGTACAACGGTATAGTGCTGTGATATGTCTGACCCTAAATGCGAAAGCAATATTGACCTTTTCCAGGTGGTAAAGCAAGTTTAACATCAAATGAAGTAAAAGAAAATGCGCAATTGTAATTGCGTATGTTTATGCGAAATGCAGCTCCTTCCTGGTCGTCTATATCAAAGAGGTTCCTCAGTCTCTCGAAGTATACTTGAAAGTGGGGCAACTGAACTTTTCCAATATTACACCAGTTAAAGGTCTCATCGGATAATTTAAAAGCTTCACAAGTCACATGGAATATTCATATTTCCGATTATAAATTCTTCACCATTGCCATTATTAACAATTGCTGGTCTATTTCTCCTAATTTCTCTGAAATTGTAAAGTTGTTCAGCATTCATATCTTGTAATTTGCGTCTATGTGCCTCACTCAGTCGTTCAAGATGATGTGTTCTCTCAATCTCAGGTATTTGATCTCTTCTTTCTTGTTGCCTTAATTTGTCTCGTTCTAAATATTCTTGGCGTTGCTCTTGTTGCATATTATTTCTTTTTTCTTGTTGTCTTAATCTATCTCTTTCTATGTAAATACTCTTGACGTTTCTCTTGTTGCATATTATTTCTTCTTTCTTGTTGCCGTAACCTTGCTTGCTCCAAGGAAATATTTTTCTCTGCTTCGTTCAATTCTGCTCGTCTTTTTTTGACCCTGTCTTCTTTTTCGTGCTATCATTTCTTATCGCTGCTCTTCTCTTATTCTTTCTCTCTATATGCTCATCCTTTCTCGCAAACCTTCTACTCTTCTTTGTTGTGAATCATGTAATTTATTATATCCTTCAAAAATGAGTAATAGACTATCTTTCTTTGTGAACTGAAGAAGGTTAATAAGATAAAGATTGGTTATCAAGGAAGCTTTTAGGATTCAGTCAAAGCAACAAACCTTTTAATAAAAAAACCTCTTTCAAATGGTTTTCGAGCAAAATGCGAATCATCTTACTCTCTGCATATCCTTCTTGGTTGATTAACGCCAGTAGACTGAGAGCAAACATGAATAATCACCTTTTACTTGAAGCGCATCACTTCGAGTACAACGCAAGCTCTGAGGACTCATCTTTTGGTTCTCGAATGGTAGATTATTAGTAGATTTAGTATTTTTATTACATTTACTACTTTTTGTACTGTTAGTGGATTTATTACATTTTCTACTTTTAGCACATTTATTACAGTTAATACTTTTAACACATCTAGTAATTTTTTAATTTGAGAATATTTGGTATTTTAGCACATTTAGTACTTTTAGTACAATTATTAATTTGGGCCCATCTAGTACATTTTGTACTTTAACATATTATTACATTTATTACCTTTATACCATTTACTACATTTACTAATTTTAGCACATTTAGTATTTTTAGTAAATTTTGTACTTTTATCACATTATTATTTTTAGTACATTTAGTAATTTTTAGTATATTTAGCACATTTACTAATGTTAGTACATTTTGTACTTTTAGTAAATTTTGTATTTTTACCAAATTTAGTACATTTTGTACTTTTAGTAAATGTTTTACTTCTAGCACATTTAGTATAGTTACTATTTTTGACTTCCGGAGCATTTAGTATATCAAGCAGATCTAGTACTTTTAGTACATTGTGTACTTTTATTAAATTTTCTACTTTTAGAATATTTAGTAGATTTACCACATTTTGTACTTCTAGGACATTTATTACATTTATATCTTTTCAGTACATTTACCCCATTTAGTACTTTTAGTACAGTTAGTACCTTAGTAAATTTTGTACTTTAGCACATTTAATACTTTAAACATATTTTCCACATTTACTACTTTTAGCACATTTAGTACATTTAGTATTTTGGTAAATTTTGTAATTTTAACACATAAAATTAAATTTCAAACACTTAATATCCATCGAATATTAAATTTTAAACACTCATTATCCATCATAAGAGAAGAGCGACCTGGGATTGATGACGTCATAGTGTAACGGTCGAACAGACGCATGCGACATAAGCATATTATTATATATATAATTTATTTCCTTCTGACCTGTATAATAAGTTTTTAAAAAGTTTCTTGATAAACTCATTGACCCCTCTCAAACCCCATAAAATTCCTCAAATGCCAATATATTTGGTAATTTCAGAGATGGGTTTTTAAACAATAGCTTTAAAAGAAAAGTCTTATTCATTTTTCAAAGATACTTTCCCCAAATTAACCCCCAAATAGTTTTTCTAAACAAATTATCAATAGAGAGTTTCTTCAGCACTAAAGATCCTATCTCTTTAGAGTTCCGTAGTGATGATGTTTATTTATTTAAATGTTTCAGTTGTACTGGAGCCTCTTACATTGGCAGCACTGTCACATCTCTTGGAGCTAGGTTCTCTGCTCATATGGCGATTAGTTGGTGCACAGGCAAAATATTAAGTAAGAAGTAGAAATCTTCTATTATTGAAAACGCCATAAATTGTAAAACTGACATTTCTATTACTAATTTCAAAGTATTAGCCTTTAATAACACCCGACAATGCCTAAGAACCCTTGAAACTTTATATATCAAACACTGCAAACCTACGAGTACACTCAATGAAGATTTAAGTGCAATATCGTCGTTATTAATTAACTAAATTTTAACTACTGTTTGGTTAGTTGGCTTTTTAACTAAATTTTATCTACTGTAATTATTTTTGACAAGTTTTAAAACAAAGTTTAAATTTATTCTTGTTATTATAGTTGATTATCTTAACTATCTTTTTGTCAGGTTTAAAGCAAATTTAAATACTGCCAGGTCAATTACTCTTACAGTTTTTAATTAATTAATTTAAAAAAAATAAAAAAATAAAATTTATTCTTGTTATTATAGTTGTTTATCTTAACTAACTTTTATTCAGTTATAAAGCAAATTTAACTATTGCTAAGTCATATTTTAAATTTTAAAACTTATAGATTTACATTATTAAACATTTTATTGATAGTTTACAATTGGTCACTTTTTAAAGCAATTCATGTTTTCTTCAATGTATCAATTTTAGTAACCTTGTATTTTAGCCTGAAGATGAAAACTTGTAGTTTTCACCAAAATTAAGCATGTGTAGAGCAAGGTTTGATTTGGTTGAATGCATACTAGTGTATTAAAGACTAATAATATAATATTGGAACTATATAGATAATTTATTGTGTATTATACAGAAATTTATTTTCATCTTGATATTTGGAATGATGACCCCTATTTTTTAAAAACGTCCATTCTTGATGTATGACTACTTTCAACTGTTCAACATTTGTTGGTTTTTCTCTATCAACCCCTTATTTGACGATGGACCACAAATGTTCGATATGATTGAGATGTGGAGAATTAATTACTCGCCCAGGGCTACAAAATTTCAATCCCTTTACCTCCAAGATACTCTTTAATCCTCTTAGCAGTGTTGCAAGCTGCCCCATCTTGTTGGAAAATGCAATTATCCTCACCAAACTGCCTTCCAATGGTTGGAAGAAGATGGTCATTAAGGACATTTTGATACCATGTTGAATTCATAGAAGTATTCTTTGGCAAAATTGATAGAGAACCGACTCCTTTCGAAGAAAAGCATCCCCACACATGAATAGTTTCAGGATGTTTGACCGTGGGAACGATGCAAGCCTCTTACTATCGTACAACTATTCTCCTTCTGACAAGTCTTTTTCCAGATATACCAAACAAGCTGAATAGTGCATCTTCAGATAAAATAACTGTATCCCATTGCTCATGTGACCAATTATTATATTTCTTGCAAAAGGCAAGTCTGGCCTTGACATTTTTCTTGGACAAAAACGTTTTTTTTTGGCAGCACTCCGTGAAGTAAGCCGCCGTCGAACTGCTCGAGCTGAAGCGCTAACACCATGTGATTTCCATTCATTAGCAAGCGTTGGCTACTGGCACTTCGATTCTTCAAAGAATTTTGCACTAAAACTCTGTCTTGGCGATCAGAGGACAAGCGTTGACGACAGGTGCCTTTCCACAGTTACTGAACGTGTCTCTTTGAAAGTTTTAATGATCCTGTATACAGTTCTTTCACATGCAATGCCTTTAGCAACAATTTCCCTTGGATTGAGGCCATTTCAGTGTAAAGAAACTATTAATTGGCGTTTTTCTTTCGGCAAAACCATCCCTGTAATACTCAGGAAAAATTATTTATTTTGTAACAAAAGAAGATTATTTATTAATTCAAAATTAATCATTGATGGATCTTGACATTATACATAACTATATTTACTGTTCTGGTTATTAAATTACTATTTTTTATACGATTCTAGCTTGAAATCACGAGGAGGCGTGCGATGCCCACTAGAAAAGAAATGTCACCAAACCAAAGTTTACCAAAAAACTATTAGTCACACAAATCATATACGTTATTAATACCGAATAAATGATATTCGAAGGTATTTTAAACGTAATAGGGAGATAACAGTTTTTGCCAAAATCATTGGCCGCGACTCTCTCTCTCTCTCTCTCTCTCTCTCTCTCTCTCTCTCTCTCTCTCTCTCTCTCTCTCTCTCTCTCTCTCTCTCTCTCTATATATATATATATATATATATATATATATATATATATATAGAGAGAGAGAGAGAGAGAGAGAGAGATGTATATATATGTATAAATCTTTCATGAACGCGAAAGAATGATGAAATAAATCCAGTAAACCGCAAGAAATATTTAACTTATTTACGAGGCAGGGAAGCAAGGAAAAGGAGTCAGAAAACAGTAAAACAAGGGAGTTCTTAAAATTATATGCGGGAGGATTTCAGTTCTGTAAAATTTCTTGCAGGATGTTTTGATTTGGCAAAAAAATCGTTTTACATAACTGAAATCCTTCCCGCATACAATTTTAAGAACTCCTTTGTTTTACGGTTTTGTGAGTCCTTTTCCTTGTTTTCCTGCCATTTGAATAAGTTAAATATTACTGTCATATTCAAGTATCAGTCTATCATGTGCAAAATGTTGATTCCTAATAATAAAAATAGTATATGGGTGGTTATTCTGTAGATAGTTCAGTTTGCCCGAAGCAATACTTTGGGCAAACTGGTAAATCATTAAGTGGACGCTTGACGCAACATAAATAAAATATTAGGAGGGGGGGAAGCAGTAATGCTTTCTTTTTCCATTTATCTAAAAAACAGTCACCCTATTAATTGGAATTCGGCTAAATTTATTTACAAATTTGATGACTTTGTTCAAAGAAATATTGTCGAATGCTCAGTCATTAATTCTTCGCCTAATTTTAATATATCGCTCGGCCTCTTTAAACTGGACCCTGTTATTAAAAGGCTTATTTATAACGAAATTGTCCATTTTAAATCTTAACCCTTTGATTTATTAATTTAGTTATGTTTCTCTCGTTTATTTTTATGTATTCCCAATTAGGTGTGTATGTACTTAGTTTAGTGACCTAAATGTCTACATTCTGTGCTCATAGCTGGATCTAAAGAAGTAAACCTTATCTATTTAGTTTTATACTTCACATCCGTCTTTTATATTATTTTTCTACTTTGTGTCCTTTCATTGTACATGGGCGGTGCATTACTCTGTTTTTTTTTTCCTATATATATATATCAGCTTTGTAAAAATCTTTCGTTATTCCATGATAATGAACTGAATAAGTTCGACAGTACTTAGAATCCGCCTTTCATTATTTCCCTGGGGAATTTTTGGCATATATATATATATATATATATATATATATATATATATATATATATATATATATTCAAGGTGAGTGGAGCGCAGGCACCTTAGTTTCAAATTCACTAAGAAGTTGATTACTAGGAGAACTCCCGACAACATGGTTTGTTAGCCTTTTATTTGGTTAGGAACTCAAATTATTTATACATTGCAAAGAAGTCGGATGAGATTTAGAAGCATTTGTAAAGTATAGTTTCAATGGATATAATTTTATATGATATATCACAGAAGCTAAAGTAATTTACTCCTAGAGCTGAAAAAGTGCGTTTTCTGTAACTTTTAGTTTTGATATTTTCATTGTCTGGGGATTAATACATCTAAGAAAGGTAGAGACACTGCTTTCTATTTCCATAGTATATGAGATATTTAGATGGAAGTTGTTTAAATTCGGAAAAGATATTGTACTTGTTCCACTGTATTAGAGGTTATCAAAATTATCATCCACAAATCTTTTGTGGATGATACATTTTGCTGAATCGAGTTAAATATTTTATTTTCAAAATCCTGCATAAAAAATTGCAGCTAAAGGAGCTATAGGAGATCAATCTGTCTTTATATGGGTATAATTAAAGGCAAAGTGGCTTCTTTAAATACAGAGTTCAAAGCTTAATTCAAGTGAGACTGGGTGATTCCATTAAAAGTATTACATCTTTAAGAAATCTTATTAGGAATTATATTAATAGTTTTGTTGACAGGAATGTTGGTAAACAAAGATTTGATGTCGAAACTAGCAAGAGCTTTCTCCGAAAAGTTGATGTTTTGTTGAGCCAATTCATTTAGAAATGTGTAAGAATTAGTGATTGAGAATTCATTTTTGCAATATTGTGAAAGAATAACACTCCAGTCTGATAAAGTTAACAGACTTCTTAGTAAATTTAAATTTGCATCTGTTATAACTGACCTCATCTACAACCTATTAAGAGCCACTGGATCTGAACTTGGTATATTTTAAGGACTTCTTTAAATTCATAAGACAGATATCCACTTACGATCAATTGTTGCATCGTATAAATTTTATAACATTTGCATATTTAAATTTACTAAGAAGTCTGTTAACTTTATCAGACTGGAATGTTATTTTCCTTAAGTGGGTATTGACTCTCTGGAATCTTGAAGGATCTTTAAGCATATCTAAAATCTTAGGTTTTTGCACTTCGGTTTAGTAAAACTATCCTATTACCTTTATCTGACGAGTAATTAGTAAATTTTTATCTTTAGAAAGGTCTCTAAGGAAATTAAGGTGTTTTATTTTCAGAAAATTAAAGAACTATATCTGAGGTTTCGTAATTTATGAAATAAATCCTGGGAAAGGTTAGCAAACTGACTTTTAAAGTCAGTGAATGACCCACCGATTGGCTGTTCTTTAATGTGATTGATTACAATCTTTTAAAGTAAAAAGGGGAGGAGTGTCGAGATATTTGTGGGATAAGGTCGAGAATAGACATAAAATAGAAATGAAGTTTGAGAATCTGAAAAATATGTCACGATTTTAGATACCAATTTGAGGTGTAGTGATTAAATATGTCTAATTTAAAAGTTGGCTCAGATTTATCTCAAATTCATTAGGCCCCAAATTAGCATCTAAAATCCTGACAAATATCCGACCCGCAAAGTTTCTCAGCGTATTATGAGCCTATTCTCGACCTTTATCCTCTCTACTCCATATTTCTCCCCTGTTCTTGCTGAGTATATATATATATTGATATTAGTAAGTCCAATCTTTTCATTGCACAAGCAAAATGGTAGCACATGTACCAAAATAAGTGTGGATTTATAGAATTAAAATGATTTAACTAGTGTGTTATTCATGTCTCTCTCTAATCACACACATATATATATATATATATATATATATATATATATATATATATATATATATATATATATATATATAAAAGTTTGGTTATCAAAAGGGTCTTAGTACTTCTGATGCTCTTCTCTTTCTCTTGATGCTAGTCATGAATCCCATCTTGTATCGCTTTATTTTAGCTCAGCCTTTGATAGTGTTAAGAATAAGGCTCCTTTATTTCAAATTCGATCCTTTTGTTATCGGTGGTCATTTCTTCGGCATACTAGTCGAGGTTTTGACAGGAAGCAGCCTGTGTCGATTGATGGTAGTTTTAGCTCCTACAGCTTTGTTAAATCTGGTGTTCCCCAGTGTAGTTTCCTGATCCCGCTATCTTCATTATTTATACTCTTACCTCAGACATGTTTTCTGGGATTGAGTTGAATGTAGTTGCTGATGCTGACGATGCAACTCTGTATGCTGCAATTCCTTCCCCTTTGGACAGACAAAGAGTCGTTGAATTGCTTACTCTTGATATCAAGTGAATTTTATACTGGTAGATGTTTGAGGTATGAAACTTAATCCAAGAAAATTCTATAGCCTTGTTCTTGGTCGATCAAGGACCTTACAACCACATCACCCTGGCATTATTGTCAACTACGTTGTAGTTGCTAATTGTTCTTCACTGAAATTGCTTGGTGTTACTTGTGATCCCAAGCTGACTTTTGAGCTGCACTTGCACACTGTTGCGTCCTCAATTTCTCAAAAGGTTGGTTTAATGAGTAAGTACCACCAGATCTACTCTACATACATAGTAGTTATACATTGTTTTATATCTTCTTTTTGCCTTATTTTGAATATTGTCATGCTGTCTTCCTTTCTGCATCGGAGACCAATTTGAAGCTCCTTGGCAGAGCTTTCAACCAGATTAGTTTTCTGCTTCTCGATGTACAATTGAACCTTAGGCATCGTCCACTCATCGGAGTCTCGACTCATTTTTTTAGAAGATTGTTTCTCATCCTGATCATCCACTTTACTGTATGATACCATCTCCCTCACGGCCAGTTCGTGATACACGCTACTCGTTAAGGCAGAATGACCGTGCTTTTTCGGTCGCTCGAGTGAATATGGTGCAGTTCTCTCGAGTTTTCTTTTCGACAGCCGCTTGTTTGTGGAACACTCTGCCTAATGGTGTCGTTAATTTGAATAAGTGTGATGTATTTAAAAGGCGAGTATATTCGTATGATTTTCTTCTCTCATGTATTTTTATGGTGTCTACTTTTATCCACGTTGCGCCGCTCGTTGAGCCCTGTAGGTTCTGCCGTTTTGGCTGTTGCCTTCCAACGGATTGCCTTCATTGACTTTGATAATAATAATAATAATAAAACTGGTCTGGCTGATTGGAAATGTCTCTGATTACAGCGAAGTTAAGCTACATTGGATGGGGTAATTCATAGGAGAAAGGCTGAATTCTTATCTTCTTTTCGGCGGCGTCTATACGCTGTGGATACATCGATGATATTTTCGTTAGTGACACCAAGGTGCAGAATATTATTTGCCTCAGGAATAAACTTACATAAAATTTCTACCTGAATCTTACACATGATGTGCAAAATTGGTATTCTTACGTTTCTCGATGTCCTCGTCGGAATTACAAACAAAGATTCACCACGCAAGGCTAGAGTAAGGCTACCAACATTGAGTTTTGCAGCAATGAGGACTCTGAGTGAACTGGCCGCTACAAGCTCTGTCTGGTTACTGCCCATGCCAATCGAACTCTCATCGACATGGCCTGATACTTCTGGTGAGCCCCAATCTATCTAATTAACAATTTTGGTTAACAATGGCTACCATCAAGAAGAGAGCGATGCTATTATTAAAAAAAAATGGGCACATTCTTATCTCTTTACCCTGGCCTGACAAATCAATGATCAATAGTAAAGTCACCCTTTCATTGCCTCACTTCAAGCTTAATCTTTTAATTTATTGTTAAAAATGGAAATTTACTGCCTTTTATGAAAAAACCAGCTGCCTGCCTCAATGTTCTTCGGTGACTGAGATCACCGCATTTCTCGTTACATTGGCATGACGATAACGCTCTCAAAATGTCTTAAAAAACATGTAGGGAGTGGGGCCATTATGTTCCGCACACAATCCATCTATGGCATTGACTTCACGAACAATATGATCAACGATCAGACTGCCATTATACGCCTTAAAGTGGTCTAAACCGACTCCGGATAACTGAAGTAGTGACCATATTTCAAAGCCAAGCAGCAATCAACTTCCAAATCATGCCCCAAACAGTCGACCCCCAAATTCTCAGGAACATTGTCATTTCTTAACTTTGTATTATATTATTTATTTCAAATCTCTTTACTGGTCCTCAATATAATCTGTCTGTTTCGAACAACCCATTGTTTTTTTCATTTTTCTATGGTATGTGTAGTCACTTTTTATGCCTAATTTATTTGAAATGAAATTACTGAAATTAAAAGGAAAGTCAGAGACAAAAAACAGATCGTCTGACCCGTCCTCTAAGCCCTGGCCCTCATAAGAGTGGCCAAGACGGAGGAGGGGTAGCTAGGCCCGGTATTTCTTTGTAGGATTCCGTAGCGACATTATTTAGAGCCTAAGTAGGCTCTAGGCATTGTGGATACGGATAATAGGATTGAGAGAGAGGGAAAGAAGAGTTTCAAGGTAGGATAGCGATGAAGTATAGTAGGAGACAATTAATTGGATTTATTTAGTCATGGGACCAACGGCTGAACGGGGAATCCGAACCAAGTTGTGTAGCATGTATCTATTCTAAACAGTTGCTATTTTAGTGACACCTGTCAACCGTTTCCTTTGTGAGTTCCATGTATGAGTATGAAAGGTGAGAATAGAGATGCCGAAATTGAAAGGAAGGAATATTTATTACTATGTAGTACCGAAGAAAATAACTTTTATAATGATTACCAGTTTGGATTTCGAAAAGGAGACCACGATGGAACGAGACATAATATAAAAAAATAGCCAAAACAAAGCAGAGAAAAATCATAGATCTGGTCCTGAGAGATGCAAAGAAAGCCACTTACAAAGTCTGGGTCAAAGGCATGCAATGAAAGATCTCAAATCTTTAGATGAACAATAATCTGGAGAGAATTATCTGCGAGTACATCACAGATATAATAGCATACATGGTGTTAAATGATTATAAATGACACGAATTTAAATTTAAAAATGGACGCTGTCAGAGGGGAAGGGGCTGTCTCAGCCCTACGTTATACTCTTTATAAAATGGAAAGATGAATTGATCAATATATTTAAAAAATAGGGTCATTATCCCTTCTGAAGATGAAGCAGCCATCCGGCGTAATTTTTTTTTTCTACTTATTTATCTTTAACATGCCCCTGCAATGCTTTATACCTTATTACCAACACCAGGAAAATTGAGCGAAAAAGTATGTGAAATTTATATCAAGAAACAAGAATAGAACCGTTCACTATCGACATCAAGAAAAGAGCGGCGAAAATATGGAGGAGAATAGACGCCCTTCCCCCAATATTGCAGAGAAAAAACTACCATCGGAGCAGAAAGCTCTTTCAATGCTCAATTCTCCAGCAGAATACATCAGCTGATAATTGAGGAAGTATGTAGTATTGATTACTTAAGTGGAGATTTAATTAAAAGAAAAATACCAACAATGGACAAGACACACTAAGATGATACCCAAACAAGCCAACTGAAAGTGACCTGAATTACGCGTTTTAAAATTGACAAAAAATTCATTTTTAGTCGCGTGTGAGTCTAGTCGAGAGCGACTCGACATCTCACTATGTCGGTCGGTCCCCGTTTTGCTTCTTTTTTTTGTAATAACATCATAACTATTCAGCCGATTCTAACGATATTTGAAAACCTTATGTTGTTTTACATTCTCTTTCGAAAGATATAAATGCCAAAGTCCTCCCAAGGTTAGCCCGGGAATTATATTGTTGGAGCATGAAACTCAATACGCTGTTATCACACATAATTTCTCTGGTTGAGACGAACTAGCGCAGCTGTATTTAATTTGTGGTGCTTTATCACCGTCTTACCCCCAGTTTGATAACTCTTTCCCGCTCCCAGGTGGCAGCCGTGTCCATGTTCCCCCTCTTGGGGTAGAAGGGAATCTCTCTTATTTCCAGTTCGTCTCGTCGATGCCCAAATTATCAATGTTCATGTTTGTTTAAGCCGCGTCCGATATCCCGTGGGAATATCGCTCGATTCCCTTTCGCCTCGTCGATGCCCGAAATTATCAAGGTCCATGTTTGCTTAAGCCACGTCCGATATACCCTTGAGACTCCCTCGCGCGCGCAGTCCTCTGTCGACCATGGTTGTGGCTCCTATTTAAGGTGATGTCTGCAAATCCTCAGCAGATAGAGAGAACCCGACTTTGTGCAATTCGCCCTGATCAGAGGAAGATTACGAAAACCCGTTTATACCCCGGAAGATTGTCCTTGGTCTCTCTGGTCTCACTACATTGGTTGAGACTTCCTGCCGTCCGCAGACGAACCTCGATTTCGTGATCACTTCTCCCTGGAGCCGAGGTAATCTCAACCCCCTTCGGAATCTCTCTGGACGCCTTCGAATCGAGACTCCATCGACGAAGACCTGGTCATTGGTCTTCCATATCCCCAGTTCATCCTCCAGAGGTAACCAGGAATCCTTTCCTCGTAAGTCACACATCTTCGTTCCCAGTCCTAAGAAGAATTCCCCATTTGGTGTAACGCAATAGACTTGCTAAATCTTTCATTCAATCCAACTTATTGGATCACATATATATTTTCCCGGACCTAGTTTCCTTAATTTTTGTCTGTCATAATATTCTTTTGTCGTACTGATTATTCTTTAGATTTCCATATTTATCTGTGCCCTTGTTTTTATTATTTATATTAAAGTTTATTTTTGTAGAGGTGTTTATCTTTCGAATAACCCTTGAGACGAACCCGACAATCGTATTCCCTTTTAAAGAGCCAACCAAATAATATCACACTCTAAGTAGAAGGTCCTTACATTTTTCCGAATTAAATTGCACCAGAGCTCAGCGCCGATAGTGGCTGCCTGGCGTACAGTAGTGTGTATCTTTAGAGACTTTTTAGTCACACGCTTTCGTCCCTCGACATATATTTTTTGGCAATAACATCATAACTATTCGGCCGATTCTAGCGAAATTTGTAACCCTTATGTTGTTTTATATTCCCTTTCGAATGATGTAATTGCCAAAGTCTTCCAAAGTTAGCCCGGGGATTATTTTGTTTTGGCAATACCATCATAACTATTCGGCCGATACTCTGCTAGGCAAGCCTAGAATAAGTTATAATATGCTAAGCTATAATGTACAAGTGTAAGATATACTATGCTAATTTATGCTATAAAATGCTATGATAGGATAACATATAGTATATTAGGATCAAATTTCTAAGCTATGCTTGATTAGGGTATAATAGGATAGTATAAGCTATACTTGTCTAGGATAGTTAATACTACGCTAGAATATACTATGCTATGCTAGGCTAAGCTATGCTAACATATAGTAGGCTAGACAGGGCTATACTATACTATGCTAGGATAGGCTAAAGTATAATAAGCTAGGGAGGGCTATGCTCTGCTATGCTAGACTGTGTTAGGCTATGCTTGTTAATACTATGTTAGGCTGGGATAGGCTAGCTAACTAAGGCTATAATAGGCTAAGCTATGCAAGGTTATTCTAGCCTAGGCTATGGTATGCTGTACTAGTCTAGGATATACTAGTCTAGTCTATAATATGATACGCTAGGGTAGGCTAAAGTATAATAGGCTAGGGAGGGTTATGCTTTGCTAGGCTATGCTATGTAATACTATGTTAGGCTACGATAGGCTAGCTAACTAAGGCTATAATAGGCTAAGCTACGCAAGTTTATTCTAGTCTAGGCTATGGTATGCTATACTAGTCTTTGCTATGCTAGGCTATGTTAGGCTATGCTATGTAATATTATGTTAGGTTAGGATAGGCTAGCTAACTAAGGCTATAATAGGCTAAGCTATGCAAGGTTATTCTAGTCTAGGCTATGGTATGCTATACTTGTCTAGGATATACTAGGCTAGTCTATAATATGATACGCTTGGCTATAATATGTTAGGTGTGGTTATGCTAGAATAGGCTATAACAACCTAGCCTATAGTATGCTAGGCTAGGTTAGGCTATCGTATGCACAGATATATTGGCTAGGCTATAGGAGCCTATTCTAACTTGGCTATACTAGGCTAGGCTGCTCTAGGCGACGATAGGCTAGGCTAGACTATATATAGCTAGGCTACACTAGGTAATGCTATGCTAGGCAAGGCTATACTCTGCTAGGCTAAATCAGGCTATACTATAATATGCTAGGTTAGATAGAGTCTACTAAGCTAGGCTATACTATGATACGATAGGCTAGGCTATACTAAGCTAAGGTAGGATAAAGTAGGCTATACTATGCTAGGTTATACTATGCTAGCTAGATTATAGTAAGCTAGGCTAGGTTAGGACCGTCACATATAGGCTATTCTATTTTAGGCTAGGCTATCCTATGTTTAGCTATGTTTGGATATACTAGGTTATAAGATGCTATGATTAGCTATGAGATGCTATGCTATACTAGGAAAGTTGAGGCTAGGCTATACTAGGCTATGCAATGCTAGACAATACCACGCTATGCTAGGCTAGGATATTCTCTACTATGCTATGCTAAAGTATGCGGTTATACTATGCTATTTTAGGCTAGGCTAGACTATGCTATGTTATACTATTCTGTGCTATGCTATACTATGCTATGTTATACTATGTTATGTTATACTATGCTGTGCTATATTATGCAATGCAATGCTGTGCTGTGCTATGTTATACTATGATGTGAAATAATATTCCCTTTTTATTAAAAGGGAATTTTTAATGTCCGTGAGCCATGTATATATATATAATTATTAAGTGGTATAATAAATGGTTATATTTACTCTAATATTAAGCGAAAAATAATAGCTTGATGGCAAACAAAAACTCATTCCTAGACATGGTCTCTTACACCAAAAAGGCTGTGTTTTCCATTTGTGGGATATGAATGGAGTTATTCATCATGCGATCGTTAATGATGAACAAACAGTTACTACCGACATATAAGTTCAGTAATTACAACGTTTGAACGAATCCGTTAATCAAAACATTCCTTCACTGGCCATCCGAACGGGATACCTCCTCCTTCACATTAATGCCCGCCCACACTTGGCGCGTTTGTCCTGAGAAAAAAGTAATGCACTAGGGTGAGAAGTTCTTCCTCATCTGCTATATTTCCCGGAGCTTGTACCATGTGGTTACCATTTATTCAAGCCATTACAACATCACCTAAATGACCAAATTTACTCTGATAAGGAGGTGGAAAAAGATAGCAAATCATATATTTCATGAAAATCGAATGAATTCGTCAAGAAAGTTGTCCACTGCTTAGTTAAACAATAGGAGATCATTTTCAATAATGAATGAAACTACTAAATAAATGTATTATACTGTATATTAAATTGGTTTTACTTTAATTGAACAAAAAAGGACATTAATTTCTTGAGAATCTAATGCATATTTGTTCTTCTTTCGTGTACCTGCGTGGTTGCTGTTCTGCTGTAGCCGTTTCCATTAGCATCTCTCATCATTTCGGTCGCTTTAACTCCCATCTTTCTTTCCCCAGTCTTCGGGAGCAATCAGTCGCGTACTTCTTTTCTCGTTATCCTTAACTTCTCTCCTCTTCACATACACATACAACTATAATATCTTCTGCATTTGCCTTCACACTTGACTTAGTTACTTTGAGTCTTTCCCCTTATTTTCTTATTCTCAATTCTGTCTAAACTGCTAACGTCATATATCCATTTTAACGGTACCATAAGTTTAGCTAATTCTATAAGTGCTAAAATCGAGTTTAAAATATGCAGTAGCCAAATATAATGTTCATTTTTCTTTTTCAGATATAATAAAAATGATTTCAAGTAAAATGCAATAAATACATACATATCAAAGCATGGTAAAAGATGAAGCATATATTGCTATGCATCAACTAATTGATTAAATTTGCTAAGCATGCTTTCTAGGGTTATTTGAAAGGCCTTTATTTTCGTTTATTTGTAAAATTTATGTACATATATTGGTTGTTTATATTCTAATTATTTTTTTCCCTCTCATTTTAAATATATTTTAATATAAATTTTGACCTTGCTATGGACACTTGCTTGAGGAAAATAATTGATAAATGATATAACCATGACGAAAAGTTCCCCAAAAGAAAAGTTAATAATTCATGTAATTATTTAAACTTAAAAGATCCAAAAACTCTCATGTAACTAGGATTAACGCAAAATGCTTCTTGTGATTATAAACAAATGTCAATTATAACAAAGTCTGCTGACCAAAAAGTCAAATTCTCTCACTCATTCTGATTTATGACCTTACGACCTTCGAAACTTTCAATAATTCAAAGACTAACTTTAAGAGGACCTTTAAAGTTATATCATTAGAAAGAGAATATAAAACAACATAAGGGTTTCAAATTTCATTAGAATCGGCCAAATAGTTACAATGTTATTACGAGGTTCGTAGAACATTCTACGACAACATTATCAAAATCTCCCCGCATGGGTCACCGACTTTTCCCCCAAATCGAACGTGTGTGTGGAGGCGGCCGCTAAGCCATCTAAAGCCACCTCGCCGAGCGTCTATATAAACCTTCGACTCAGTTTAGTCAGCAGCATTAATGGAATTCCCACCTACAAGCGTGAACGAGCTGAAGGATGTTTGCCTCCGCCATCCCCCGGAATCAGAGATAACGACGATTTCGATTCGAGAACGAAGGTTAAAACGACATCCGTGAACTCTGCCATAGTCAATCGACGAGTATCGGGCGAGGATTCCCATCTTCGAAGGCCATCTACGCGTGCTCTCTCATCTGAAGCGAGAGATAACCCCACTTCCCACACCGCAGTCCTCGTATCCCGACTGGCCGTTTTCCTGCAACGAGCACGTAAGCAATTGTAACCGTTGCCGCCTACAGATTGATCTAGAATCTGGCTAACCCAATCGATCTATTCTTGGTGTGTGAACCCCGCTTTAAAACCCCCTCTTTAAATCACCGACCTGAATTCGACTTCCTTAATCCCCTAATTAACCCCCCTGTATATCGTGTAGACATTTACCTCTGTCTGTGCGACCATTCCCTTTAAACCCAATATCTGTGTATATTTAAATATTTTGTTGCTTGTAAAGATATATTTTTGTCATTGTCTTTCGTTTTAATCCCAATACGTAACACACTAAAATATTTGTTTTAAAAAGGACCCCGCAAAGTTAATAATAAACTATCCCCACTGGACTCATAACTATTTCCCTATTCACTAACGGTCGTCAACCAACTTCGGCTCAAAGCCCCAAAAGTACCTACGTATATATATATATATATATATATATATATATATATATATATATATATATATATATATATATATATATATATATATATAGAGAGAGAGAGAGAGAGAGAGAGAGAGAGAGAGAGAAAGAGAGAAAGAGAGAGTCTGGCCATTCCACGACATACTATTACATACAAGTCACACATGAACTAAGAAAAATAATTGAAAAAATTAAAACTCATCTATTATGTAGATTTTTCCTGGAACAACTTTTATGCCTCCAACCACTGGTCGTTCCGTGTGATCCGCTAATCCCGGCCTCTTACACTTTCTCGCAAAGACACAATCGGTTGTCCCGGCCAATAATGATGTCTCGAGAAGGCCTCTCCCTCTCTCCTTGTTTTGGAGAACTCCGGGTATATATGCACCCTCCCAAGGATTACCCACAGATTCGGTTAGACGACGCTTTACAGAAAGGAGTTCGATTCAACGACGCTCTCTCCCGCGAAGTGTTTAGTGACGGTCGCAAGCCACGGAAGAGCTGGACATCACACTCGTATCTTCGGGTCAGGGAGAAGAGTCCCGTGAGGCAACGTCAGCCTTTCTTAACCGCCTTTGGATCAGGGATTGGAGAAGCCGTCCTCCGAAGTTCTTCTGGTAATATCTTGAGGACAAGAGGCCCAATAGCTTGCTCAATCCGAGTTTGGAGAAGTCATCTTCCCCCGCCCCCTTTCGAAGTTCGACCGGTGACCTCTTGAGGACAAGAGGCCTGATATCTCGCTCGATCCGAGTTTGGGTAAGTCCCTGCCCTCCTTCGAAGTTCGCCGGTGACCTCTTGAGGACAAGAGGCTCTCATCTCGCTCGATCCTAGTTTGGAGAAAGTAGCAACACTCTCTTCGGGTTTCTAGCTACACCCGTGAGTAATGAAGGTCACCAAGACATTCCCCTATTTTCACCCTGCTTTGCTCTCGAGGTTCAAAGGAACTAAATCGCTCACTACCATAAATCTCCCATTATAACCATTCAATAACCCTGGTATCCCATTAGTATTCGGAACCTAATTTCGTCTCTTTCATGTACCTATATATATATATATATATATATATCCATATTTATTTTATGCCTTTTATTTAGTGTGTATCAAAATCTATTTTTGTCGTTGTGTTTGGAATATTCCTTGGTCACGAGCTGCAGCTAATTATTCAAATCGCACTCTTAGAACAATAACAGTTGTTGCCTTGCTTATCCTATCTCTTAGTGCCCGTGTACGTATACTCTCGTACACTTGTCCATACTTTGACATAAATATATATATATATATATATATATATATATATATATATATATATATATATATATATATATATATATATATATATATATATATTTATAGAATTTAGCGTCAGGCGTTGGGTCTTCCTAAGAATCCTCCCCACCTGATGTTGAAGCAGTAAGTTCAATTGATCACAGCTGCATTACCAAGAATATCTGAACACCAATATATTAGGACAATTTTCTTTTTGATTAACGGGTAACAACCAATTTTTACGCCCACTCTACAGTAGTGTGGTTTGTCCACAGTTTTCCTAGTTCCTTAAAAGAGGATAATAGCTAAGCAGTAATAGTAACTGCGATTTTTTGTGTCGTGAGTCAGAATCCTTCGTTAGTTATTTATTTATTTTTTTATGTGAGTTCGCCCGATTTTAATAGGAATTTTAAATAATTTTGTCGTTAGTAGAATTTATATTTGTTTTTGGGTAAAGCTTCAATAGCTCTGGTAGCTTTTTCATGTGGAAAGGACGAAAGCAGCATATCCGGGATGTCTTCTTTCGATCGCTTTTATAAGCAAGGGCAGATGCTAGGCTTATCTGGGAAAGATTTAATCGCTTACGTCCAGGAAGAGGAACGTAACGAACGTGCGGAAAGAACAGCACAGAGAGAAAAGGAAGAAAGACAAGCACAGAGAGAAAACGAAAAAAGAAAAGCGCAGAAAGAAGCAGAACTCAAAAAAAGAAAAGCACAGAGAAAAGAGGAAGAAAGAAAAGTGAAGAGAGAAGCAGAAGAGAATGAAAGAATTAGGCAGCATGAGAGAGAGAGAGATACATCGTGACCAAGTCGAGATAAGCTCCGTAGGATCTCGGAATAAACGGTCTCATATGCCCTCATTAAAACTTGCCGCATACAAAGATGGAGAAGATTTTTGCTCTTATTTAACGCATTTCGAGAAGATCTTCGAAGTCAACAATTGGGACTTAGAATCAGATTGCGTCGCCCGGTTACTTCCACTATCGAATTCCCGTCTTCGCGACATATTCGTTTCACTCCCTCCCAAAGCCACCCTTGATAATTCAACCCTAAAGGCAGAACTTCTTTCTGCCATTAACATGAATCCAAAATTTTATATGGTTAGGTTCCGCTCCACGCGAATAGCGCCAGGCCAAACCTACAGACAATTTGGATTCACGCTTCGGCGTAACTTCCAATTCTGGCCAGATTCCGCCCAAGTATTAAATGATTATGAGTCGCTAGTTGACTTCATCCTAAGGGACCAATTGTTGTCGACTCTTCCTTGCGAACTAAGCGCCTTCATAGGGAACAGAAGAGCGTCCACTTTCAATGAGTGTGTGGAAGAAGCCGACCTTCACTCTTCGAGTTACGACCTCTACCCCAAGGATGTCAAGAAGAATCATTCCCCCTCCCCCAAACACAAGTTTGGGTGTAACCGAAACCCATCCAAGGGCAACAGCGGCTTCGTAAAAGTGCAGGTGCCGAACAAGTACAGGCCTTACTCGCTGCGAGAGAAAAAGGACGAGAAGCCCCCGTTACTCCCCTCCATGCCTAACAACTTCTCCCGTAGACCAATTGTATGCTTTACGTGGGGCATCCCTTGGCACTTAAGTTACAATTGCCCCCAAATTTCTCAACTGAGGACCTCGTTGAGTCACTAGGTCAACCAAATCCTTTCTGCCCTCTCGCCTAATCCGCCAGCCACATCGCCCCTGCTCCGTCTCCCCGCATCAACAGGTAAATTTCCTGCTTAACGAGAGTTCCCCCGGTGGGCTCTAGTTTGAAAATGGTGCAGTAAACGGTTGCCGAGTGTCAACCGTCGTTAGAGATACAGGTTCCACCTGTATAGTAGTTTCTGATAAACTACTACCCCCCGTAAGTCCGTCCTCATTGGACAGAGCGCGCAGCTCTCCCCAAAACCAATTTCTCAGCCGGTCGTTACTAGGGCCCAGGCCGAGAAGGATGAATCGCTTTCGGTCCTCACATCGTTCCCAGACATTGATCGGGCCATCAAGGTTAAATGTGATGAGGCACTGAAGAATTGCCCCCCATTACAACCCTTGTGGGAAAAAGAAATGAAGAAGGACACTGAAACGGTGCGAAGTGATCGGAAGATCGAATACACTGTGAAGGACGCGTTAGTATACCGTTCTTCTTTTGAGCCGGAGAGCCTCCCGACCAACGCGTTGTGTGTGCCGAGAACGAATATCGAACCCGTTCTAAAGATGGCTCAGAATGGCCTAATGGCCGGATATTTCAGCCATAACGAAACCGCACAGCGAGTATTTAAATATTTCTTTTGGCCAGGAGCGGCCAAAGAAATTATCGACGTCTAAAAGTCCTTTAAGGTCACCTCTAAAGGGTGTGTAGCCCCCCCCCCCTACAAAAGACCCCGAGAGTGCCCAAATCCTTCGCCCGGGTCTCAATCGGCCTAATGGGCCCAATTCGTCCCCCGTCAAGCGCGGTACACATCTATCCCGTTGAACCCGTGTGTCTCGTCCAAACAGTGCGCGTAGAAGCAGACGATAAGTATCCCCTGCCGTCTCTTCCTCCCCCCCCCCAAGCGGAGCCTTACTCCAACTTGGACGTGAACCCCAATCTCTGCCCTAATGAGCAGGCTCAATTGCTTGCCTTATTGGAAGGCTTTCCCGACGTCATTTCAGAATTCCCGGGTTGCTCAACCCAAATTACGCATGAGATTGTTCTCACTACCCAAGATGCGATAAGGACCCGTCCACTTACGGTCGACTTTCGATGCAGAGATCGAGAAGCTTTTAAAACTAGCCATAATAAAACCCTCGTCGTCCGATTTTTGCGAAGATGCGAAGTTCATCTCTGAGATCGACCTCTGTAAAGCATACCACCAAGTGCCGCTTTCAGAGCAATAAAAACGCTTTACCGCTTTCGCTACTATAAAGGGGTTATTTCAGTTTGCTCACCTCCCTTTTGGGCTGGTAACTGCTTGCGTAAGCTATAACCGGATCATGCGTCGGTTGTTAGATGGCCTATCGAATGTTACGTTTTACTTCGATAACGTGTACATCGCTACTCGTACCTTGGACCAACAAGTACAGTCTATGTTGGAGTTTGTATCCCGGTTAGGCGTATACGTGTTCACGGTAGGCCTGAAAAAGTGTCACTTCGCCTATGACACTATTAATTACCTTATATTCCAGGTCGGCAGGAATCAAATGCTTCCACAGGATGACAAGGTAAAAGCTATTTCAGAAATGCCACTCCCCCGAACCAAGAAACAGCTTCGGTTTTTTTTAGGATCCGTGTCCTTTTATCGTCGTTTTATGCCGAATTTCGCTGCCATATCCTCGCCCCTTAACGACATGCTTAAAAGAACGGCCCCCGACCAGTCAATTGGACCCCTTCCGCGGAAGATCGCTTCCACCAGTTAAAGAAACAAATTAATCTCTGCCCCTATCTTGAGATTATTGAATCCTAATAAAACATTCGTTGTTCGTACCGATGCTTCCCAGGATGGCCTAGGTTGGGCTCCCATCCAATATGATGACGATGAAGTGGGATACCCTGTAGGATATGCTAGCAGGAAGCTGTCCCTTAGCGAAAAGGCGTATGGCCCCATAGAGCTTGAAACATTAGCCATAGTGTGGTCTATTAGTAAGTTACGTATGTACCTAATAGGTAAAGAGTTTGTTGTCGAAAGTGATCACAAACCCCTGGCGTACCTAAAAAGCTGTAAGAGCCAAAATGCCCGTTTAATGCGCTGGAGCCTACTACTCATAGAGTACCAATTTCGGATCCTGTATGTCAAAGGCACCGACAACTGCCTAGCTGATAGCTTGAGTAGAAATCCTAAGGAAGACCCCATTCCGACAACTTGGGTGTACAGTAAAATTCGCGTTTGATTCATTTTTTTGTACATAATATTTTTTTATTTTTTTTTCTTTGTTGATGTTGTATGTGCGTATGTATAGATTAAGTTATCTGTGGTTACACGTATGTATATCCCATCTAGTGTTATGTTTTTTTTCTCTGTTGGTAAACATTAAATTTGTAGCTTTATAAGTTCCCCTCTTAATGAAATTATTGTAGACATTTTTTTCGCTCCAAAGTGTACTGCGCTGTAAAAGTGTCTTTGGATAGGGAAGAGTGTGTATGTATCCCCTTAGAATAATAATATTTCCCTACTTCCTAAGATATTATTTAGGGAGAGAAAGCGAGCCGTTACTCCCACCCCCCTTTCCGACCTCACCCTTTTTGGACTCGCCACCAGGTCTCCGCGAAATTCACACCGATGCTACGTCTCGGCCGTCTCAATCTCCCCCCCCCCCGCCTCGTCGGTCGGGAGATTACTGTGTAGGATTAGCCGTGAGCCACGTTTATGGCTCCCGCTGCTGGTCGCCCGTCTGGCCCGCTAATCCCTGCCTTTGACACTTCACCGCAAGGAGACGCTCGGGTTGTCACGCCCGATAACGGGGCTTCGAGAAGGTCTCAATCTCTCTCACTGTTTTGGAGAACTCCCGGGTATATATGCACCCGCTCCAGGATTACAAACATATTTGGTTAGACGCGACTTCCCCGAAAGGAGTGCAATTCATCGAAGCTCTCTCTCAAGAAGTGTGAGTGAAGGTCGCAAGCCACAGAAGAGCTGGATATCTCCCCGTATCTTCCGGTCAGGAAGAAGAGTCTCGTGAGGCAACGTCAGCCTTTCTCATCCGCCTTTGGATCAAGGATTGGAGAAGCCGTCCTCCGAAGTTCTTCTGGTGACCTCTTAAGGACAAGAGGCCCGTTAGCTCGCTCAAGCCGAGTGTGGAGAAGTCATCTCACATCCCCTCGAAGTTCGTTCGGTGACCTCCTGAGGACAAGAGGCCAGCATCTCGCAAAACACGAGTTCGAGAAAGTAGCCCTACCCGCTGTGGGTTTAGTGGCTAACACCCGTGAGTAATCAAGGTCACCAAGACCTTCCCTAAGTTTGCCCCACCTTACCCTCGAGTTTCAAAGGAAGTAAATCACTCATTACCCTCAATCTCCCATTATAACCATTCCCTAACCATAGTTATCAAATTAGCATTCGGAGCTTAAGTCCGTCTTATTTATGTACCCTTATATATATTTATGTTTATTTTTGTGCCTTTTATTTAGTGTGTATTAAAATCTATTTTTGTCATTGTTTTTGTTATATTCCTTGGTCACGAAGCTGCCGCTATCTATTCAAATCGCACTCTTAGAACAATAAAAATTTTCGCCTTGCTTGGCCTACCTTAGAGCCTGTGTGCGCATATTCACGTACACTTGGCCATACTACGAAATACAGCCTTGACCAAAATTATAGGGCAGGTATGAATAGGTGAAGAACATGATTCTAAACTCATTTATTTTATATCTGACATAATACAAATAAACATTTTTGCGAAAATTCTGTCAATAATTAATATTTAATGTGTCCTCCTTTTGCTTTTATAACCGCTTTTATGTTCATTTGCATACCTAAGACTAAGTTGACACAGGTGGTTGGTTCAATTATCTGCCAGCCTTCATGAATTTTGGCTGTTAATTCACTTCTTGAGGAACAATTGTGCATGCCCACTCTTGTGCCCATGTGTGACCGAAAATGTTCATTGGAATTGAGGTTAGGAGATTGAGGGGGCCGTTCCATCAACGTCACCCCTTTCTCCTCAAACCAGCCCTTTGAGACTAGATGTGTGGCATGGAGCATTGTGTTGTTGGAAAAGTACAATATCTGGTATGTCATCATTGAAAATTTTACCTAAGGAAGGTTCATAAAACTGGTCTAACATGCTGGTGTAGTATTATAATTCATTCTGCCCTCACAAGTGAAAAACAATCCTGGACCAAAAGACGAAATGCAGCCCCAAACCACTACACTGCCACCTCCAAATTTGACTGTAGGAATAACGCATCTCGGATCATAAGCTTCCCCAACTCTTCGACGAACATAAACAGCTCCACGTGTTCCAAAGATCTGAGGAGAAACACAAATTTTACTGATAATCCAATAAAAATTTTGGTATTCAGTAAAAGCGTGTAAAAGCGTAATAAATTGGGGCAAACTAATGTGGAGACCCTACCTCAAAGTTGATTTCAGCACACCAAACAACTTTAGCTCAGTCATCATCAGTTCAATCTTCATGCTCTTTTGCCCAAGACACTCGCCTTTTCTTATTCACCTGAGACAGCCACGGTTTCTTTCTAGCCTTACATCCTTTGAGCCCAGCTTCTACTCATAATAACCTTCTTCTCACTGTGCGTCTTGATATCTCTTTGTTTGTTGCTGCCTGAAACTCAGCAGCTACATCAGAAGAAGGTTTTGTTTCCTATCGGCCAGAGATGTCTTTTTCAGTAACTTCTCTTCCCTCGGAGTTTGACCATCATGGTTTTTGAAAGAGTTGGTCTCAATATACCTTATAATGCTGGTTTGGACACCGTTTCTCGAGCATTTCAATTTTCTTGCAATTTTGATTTGGAAGAATCCCTCTCTGGACAATGCAAAGATTTGAGCTTTTTGGGTTTCAGGAATCTGTTTCTTCGGAGACATTTTTAACAAAAATTTACCACTTGTAAGTTAATAAGATATCACTGGAAAAATAGGAATAAATGTTAGTATCCCACATTGAATGGCAGAAGGTTTTCCCAACCAATTATGCACAATATACAAAAATGCATTGAAGCGGTTTAAAAGCAAAAAGAGGACACACCAAATATTAATTATTAATAGAATATATGCAAAAATGTTTATTTGCATTCTTTCAGGTATGAAATAAATGAGTTTCAATCATATTATTCACTTTTTCATACAGGCTGTATGTGGTTAGGCCTGGTAGAACGAGGGAAAAACATTAAAAAGTAGAGCTAGTCGGAGTCTTGTAGTTGTATCTTAATTTGTTTCGATTCCTGCATCTCTTCCTTTCTGTTTGTGGAATGAGGAATTCATAGTGTAAAAGGATACCCTCTTCAATTTCCCAGAATCTAACAAGTGTATAATATCTATAAAGCATGCTGTTTTAAATAATTAAATCTGTTCAACGATTAAATATATAAATGTGGTCGTTTCATTTTCATCTTCTTTTAAGAAGCAGGTAGACAATACCTATCATCTGAATTTATTTTCCTTTTATTGTATTTATGTACTTTCATCTTATTTTTCTCATCAGCTTCATATATACTGAAATAATATGTATAAAAACCTGCAGCGAATTAAGATACGAGGGGCGGTCAATAAGTTTTGCGGATCGGTAGGGCAAAACAGAGGAAGGGGGATGGCTGTTTGTGGGGGTGTTAGGACAAGTTATGACAAGTCAGGACCTGCAGCCGCACGCTCTTGCCTCGTCTATTTAAGAAGCAGTAGCTGATCGCAGATCGTCAGTCACAAATTTTTCAACAATGGAGAAGGTTGAGCACCGCGCAGTGATCAATTATTTGACCAAGGAAGGCAAAAATGCAAAAGAGATCCATAAACGCATGGTTGCAGTGTATACTGACACCGCGCCTTCCTATGCAACCATTGTTCACTGGAATAGAGAGTTCTGCCATGGTCGTTAGTCCCTTGAAGATGACCCCTGTCCAGGCCCGTGTGGAGAGGATGATCCTCGAAAATCGACTGGTGAAGGTCGAAGAAATCGAGCGAGAACTTGGAATATCACATGGAAGTGTTATCAACATCATCCAAGATAATTTAACCATTACCAAGGTCTCTGCCCGTTGGGTCCCTAGAAACCTCACGCCCCATGATCGACTTCAACGTCGTCAAAGTTCGGAGGAGCTGCTGCTCCTGTACAACCAAGACCAGGCGAGATTCGAGTCACTCATAGTGACAGGTGATGAAACATGGGTCCATCACTGGGATCCCGAAACCAAGCTCGAAAGCATGGCCTGGAAACACAAAGGCTCTCCGATCCCCATCAAGTTCAGGACCCAACCCTCAGTCAGGAAGATTATGGCCACCATCTTTGGGATTCTGAGGAAGAGTTGATGGTGGACTATGCGCCTCGTGAATGAATCATCACAGGCCAATATTACGCCGAGGAACTGTCTGGGTTGAAGAAGTGCATCCGTCAGAAGCGGCGCGGCAAGTTGACACGTGGTGTCCTGCTCCTCAACGACAATGCCCCTGTCCACAAGGCCAGAGTTGCACAAGCTGCCCTGCGCAAGTGCAGATTCGAGGAGATCAACCATCCCCCCTACAGTCCAGATCTGACCCCTAGCGAATACCTTTTATTCCGCCAGCTCAAGACTGCACTGCGTGGACGCCGGTTTGAGGGCGATGAAGATTTCGAGCTCGCCGTCCAGGAGTGGATTAAACAGCAGTCGGGAGATTTCTGGTTGTCGGGAATTCGAAGCCTCAGGGACAAGTGGCGCAAGTGCATTGAAGTCGAGGGTAGTTATATTGAAAAATAGTAAAACACTTTTCTTCATATCTCGTTTCCTTATATCTGAATTGCAAAACTTATTGACCGTATTTATATTGTTTCCTTTTCCGTTCAGCCAACGTTCATTGGTAAAAAGGAAGAATAACATTCAAAAAGCAACTAGACTTTCAAGATGTATTCCTAGAACTGAATAAACGAAAAAAACTCAGCATTAATGTCTGTTTGTGTGTGTTTTAAGTGTTGCAAAATGCACACACATAAACAGGGATTACTGCAAAGAAATCCATGTTTCCATAAAATCCAAATTAAATAAATTTAGGTTTCTTTTCCCATCTTCTTTGAAAGATAACGGCCCAAGCAGATTTTAACACTTGATGTTTACATATATTTCTTTTTCGATCGAAAAATCCTCTTTCTCACTTAAAGGAAATGGTGGCTGAAAATAAAACTAACACTAAATAGAAGGAAGACAACCGGAAATCAAAATCGGCAGCATTGATTGATCGTACGCTTGAATTACGCGACGCGACCAAGCTACTTGTTATCTTCTGCCCTTAGAGAGTAAAGCTAATATTTGGGAAAACCAGTGTATATGTGATAAATGAATGTTAATTTTTCTAGAAGTGGAATCACAACAATTTATAATTTTACTCTTCCTATTCTGTCATCTTTTTCTGCATTATGGCACAGAGACACCTCCTATTAACTAGTATAATCTATTCCACTTTGACCAATTGAGAATATTGTCATTCTTTTGTCAAAGACAGAAATGCATTATTTTCATCAATATAAGCCACGCCTGATTGTTTCCTGTTACAAACAACACAGTAGATTCAACTTCTTGGGTAATTGTAAGCCGTTTACATCAAACTCATAGCTAGTGATTGTCGTAGAATTGCTCATAGTCTGGTCCAATAATTATTCTAGTCCTTGATCTGGACACACCGCTTTTGTTTAAGTCGATGGTATTGACCCTATGACTCAATCTGCGATTATATATATATATATATATATATATATATATATATATATATATATATATATATATATATATATATATATATATATATATATATATATATATATATATATAGGTAGGCTTTAATTCCTACTGAACGTGCGAAAGCTGGTTAGAGGCGGGTTGTGCCGTAGCCAGGATTGTCACTATAAAAGTCCCACTTGTTATTGAGGGGAGGTTTGTGATTGTTGAATTCTAAGAGTGCATGATACGGGTTGAATAAATTAGCCAAAGGGATTCTTAATTAAAGTCTTGCCAAGGGTACGTCAAAAAGGAGGAGCCACAAATAACACACGTACAAAAAATAAACTTTACTTTACACAAATATAATAATTAGCAATAGTTAAACGGGCAAAATTAAGGATTAAATATTAAACACTGACGTTAAGCTTCTAGATTAATAATGACTTAATGGGAGTATCAACCACTGTTAATTAAATAGGTAATTTAAGAATAGAGGGACACTGGGTTTACAGATTACCATTAATTGTGATGGATTGGAGAGACGACTGCTCAGGTCCAGACGGGGTGGTTCGGGTGGCGTTAAGACGAGTTCTCGGGGAGAAGGGGGATAAGACGACGGGTTCGGGGCTGCTGGCTAAGGTTCCGGTTAGTTCACTCCTAACTGGATGTGACACTAACAAATAGTAACTCCCAGTAACTATTTGGATGTTCCTTTTCTTTCTCAAGTTACGTTGAGCAACAGAGCGTATTCTTCTAGTCAAAGACTCCGCGGGGCAGGATTTACTTCAGGAACACTTTGAGACAGCGACCAAGTTATCTCGGCGGCGCTTTGACAGTTGATACGTTACGGCAACGACTCTCGTTAAACGTGAGGATTACGCGAGTTGGTTTGGGACGCTGCTGTAGAGGGATGAACGGCGTTATTATTTATACCGAGGATTGTGGGAAATCGAGAGAGAGATTCCATTCACGAAAATTCGCTTATCGCAGCGCCTTCTAGACAATCTCCATGTTATCATAAAGAAGGCAAATAGAATTTAGGCTTCTCTGTGAGATAGGCCTTCTTTCGCCAGTTGGGGGAAGGGGGGGAGGGGGGGAGAGGAGACGAAGGTCAACTCAAACGACAAATTTCTTTCGTTCCCATGATTGTCTGGCGGCATGCAAGTATGTACGTTGCATACCCTCACAGTGATCTCTAGACACATAAACGTCCAAAATCTGAAGAGTGAACAAATGTTGACTGGCGATAAAATCTGTAAGCGCTAGCCAATTCTCTCATTATGTTTCTGGTTAATAGACCATGGTTGTTTTTTATCATCACTAATCTTTGAAATAATTTATAAATAATAATCCCTAAAAGAAGTCAAATTAATCTTTATTATTCAGCCCTTATGGGATAATTTTAAATGAAATCACGAGAATAATTCTTGATTACAAAAGTTATATTTTTTTGCAACAACGCCTCTTTGCTTACTTGTTTATTTAGGTCAATTCGGCATTATATGGGGAATTTTCTGTTCACAGACCAGAAACTGACTGATCTCAATAGCTCAAGTTGTGAATGTCATTAAAGCCGGAAAGAATTGAAACAAATTCTAGTGTTTTTAACGGGATAGCATAGTTCTTATGTTACAAAGCTTCCTTTTCTCTTAGTGCGCTTTCAATTTATTTATTGGCTAGCCCATTTGCCCCAAACTCACTTGTAAAGTAAATTTCTGCAATAGCCTAAGCGTACACATGAAATCGTTTAGAAATTTCCTACACTCCATGCATCGCGTT
The DNA here is from genome assembly GCA_963969495.1 of Ceratothoa steindachneri. Taxonomy (NCBI): domain Eukaryota; kingdom Metazoa; phylum Arthropoda; class Malacostraca; order Isopoda; family Cymothoidae; genus Ceratothoa; species Ceratothoa steindachneri. Next base: position 86,756,826 of record OZ018319.1, on the reverse strand, counting down.
TTAGCTGAGATTCCTTTATTGGAGAAAGTTCGTAAGAGTATCTCAGTGAAGGCATATCACAATCTAACGACCTTCGGTGAGAGTGCAGTTGTAAACGGAGGTGTTATTAGTAAAGAAATGCTTATAAAATTTTATTGTAAACTCCATCGGTTCTAAAGTCTTGGTCAAAGGTTTGGTTAGATGCCAATTAAACCCAGAGAGCAACCGTGTAAGCAAAGAATTGTACCGGAATGTTCCCCAAAGCGTAACTCCTACGCAGGATCTATGACTATGTGGAAGGTAACCTTTAGTTTGCTATAAAAATGGAGGAATGTTTTATTGAGTACAGTACATGAAACGATGTGTCTCGAAAACTACCACCACATATGTGGCTTCATGGTCTGGGAAATAACTAGATCTTAATCTGATAAAAAACATATGGGTGAACCGCAGAGTTTGGACGAGAATGAATAATGCTTCCCAAGTTGATACCCAGCAAGGTCCAAACACAAAGTTTGTATTCCTTTTTTGCAGGTTTATTCTGTAAATTGCACCAGAAAGATGTAAAAGACACAATTTCATTACCTGAGGCAATAAATTTAGGGAGCCACAAAATTAAATTTGCTTCTGCTAATAATTCTGTAGTGTTTGTACTGACTGGCTTCTTTCTTCATCCAGTCCCACCCCTTATATATATATATAGATATGTATATATATATATATATATATATATATATATATATATATATATATATATATATATATATATATGTATATATATATATATATATATATATATATATATATATATATATATATATATATATATATATATGTATATTTATTTTTTTGTAGTATATTTTATTGAAGTCGACTGCGAGTTTAGTGTTAATTATTTTCTTTTCAAATCTCTCGAATTTTCTTATATTCCGCTTTTGGTCGTGAATTAACCCATGGATAAGTTCGCCAAAATTCATCAGAAAAATATTAACGAATGAGGGCAGGAAACTAATTTACTGAGCAAAACAAATAAATTTATTGCCTGACGCGTTTCGATATACACCTGTATCATTATCAAAGTTTTGTATTTATAACTTAAGGAATTGAAGAACGGGGCATTATATATATCGTTATTCAGTTAAAAAATACACGAACTTACTTGTAGGGAATTATGGAAGTTTACATATATATATATATATATATATATATATATATATATATATATATATATATATATATATAAATAAATATACATATATATATATATATATATATATATATATATATATATATATATATATATATATATATATATATGTGATAGAACGGTTTGAGGCCGCTTAATTTTAATCGTTATCACATGTTGTTTAAAAACACGAGGCTACCCACGTGCATCTTCGCCTTGAAGCCGGGCGCATTATAGCCGCCACCTGAGTCAATGTTTAAACAAGGAGGTTTATCTACCACCGTTTCGCCCCATGCACCGACCTCGCCAGATTGAGTTAGGCTTATGGGCAGATAAGGTATTGTTCTCAGGCGCGGCTGTGCATTCCCTCGAAGCCCCACTCCATTGTCCCCTACGCCGAGGGGATGTCCCGACTATTTATATGGAAACTTTACCACTAAGATCAGATTCGAGATCCAGATTTTCTTCGCGAGACATCTCTACGATCCACTCTCACCTTGTGCGCCAAGGGCACTCGACCTCGAGATCCACCATCACTTTTCCAGAAGAGGATAATATCCCTTGAGTGCCAAGGTTCGAGCCTTCATGACGCCAAGTCCACAAGGCTTCGCCTGTTGTTCAGAAAGAAAACAACGTTAGAACAGCCATTGTTCTTTTGAGTTCGTTGACAAGAAACGGTTCTCACTCCCCTTCCATTGGTTTCAGAAGAGAACAACGTAGAACAGCCATTGTTCTTCCAAACCGTTCGCCAAGAAATGGTTCTCACCCTTTACCCTTGTTGTTCAGAAGAGAACAAAATTAGAACAGCCATTGTTCTCGAGCCCGTAGACAAGAGACGGTTCTCACCCCCCCCTGTTGTTCAGAAGAGACCAACGTAGAACAGCCATTGTTCTTCAAGCCCGTTCGTCAAGAATCGGTTCTCATTCCCAAGACGTTACGTCAGGATCATTTAATTCCCCCCCCATCCTTCGGCTGGAACTCGCCAGCGGACCGAAGATTCATTCACGTCGCCTTCCTCTGCACAACAAGTGTATTTACGTAAGCTGAACGTTACCTTTGAGTAGTTAACCCTTTTGTCAACCCTATCCTGTGCTTTAAATGGTTTAGCGAACCATCCCATCCCTTTAACTTTTATTTGTTTTACCTTTTTAAATCTCTCTTAATCCTCGGATTAGCTAGATTTCCCAAGACCCTTTCCATTCTCTGTTTATGTCAATATTTTCCGTTTTGTGTATCGTTGATAGTATTTATTAATAAAACTCTATTTTATTAATGATAGCCATATTATTATCCTTGAGCTCAGTTCCACTTCTTAAGCATATCTAAGATAAATAATATCGGTCAACCCAGACAACCACGCACTCTAAAGATAATTAAATAAGTTCCCTCAACGAATAGTGATATATGGTATATCGTCGAGAGTCCATTCTACGACAATATATATACATATATATATATATATATATATATATATATATATATATATATATATATATATATATATATATATAAACTTCAATTCCCTACAAGTAAGTTGATGTATTTTGCAAAAGTTCTCTTACACTCGTTTTGTTTTCATCTTTCGAGTTGTTTACGTGTGTGCTAGAAAAGTTTCCGTCAAACAAACTTAAAGTTTTACTTTCCCAACATGTGTATTCAAAACATCTTTTCCATTGTGTGTCAAGATGGAAGTGAAAAGAATCGAGATATCTGCTCTCCTGCGCCCTGGTAACAAAAGGTACGACATCGTCAAGCGGCTCAACGCCAGCCGAATGACCGTCCACAGAGTCGCGGAGAGATTCAAGAAAGGCGAAGACCTCAAAGCTTGAACTCGTTTTGGCGGAAGATCTCAATTTGTTAACCGATTTGTTGTAAGAAAGGCCTTCAAACCCACTCCACAGCTTAAAATAACTGCGCTCGCGAAAAAGAAAATCTCAGTGCTAGTGGTGCCCAGGGCTGTTAAAGAGGAGCGCGCCAAGAGCTTAAGGTGCGTAGAAAGGCCTTTGTTTACCGACTGAATGCGAGAACAACGTCTGGATTGCTATCGTCACCGAAGCGCTCTCGTCACCTTCTAAGTGACTTGAACTGTTATGGTAATCGAATTTCATCTTTTTCTGATGAAAATATCCTTCACGGTCAATTCGATCATAAACGAGTAGAACAAACGGGTGCTAATTTCAGCCAGGACGTCTCCGAGTTTCTCTACGTATCCTCGACCAAAGCAGCCGGACCCTGTAATGATGCTCGTCATCGAGGCTTCGAATCGGAAAAGATGTCGCCAATGTGGTTCGCTGCTGGTTACTGGCTCACTTCGGCCGATTATAGCGACATCCTGGCAGTTAAAGGATAATAACTGAAAGTAATCAAAATCACTATACTTTTATTGAAATAAATGATCTGTCCACCTTCTTCATCACATGCAGCCCTTAATCGTGTTTTAAAGGAAGAAATACATTTATTGATATTAGATAGCGTTATTTTATCCCATGCAAGAAGAATATTTTCCTAAGTTCAGATTGGCTCAATTTATTTTCTTTCAATTGCTGTAAGCTTTTTCTTGAAGTAAATTCCTTATCAAGTAGTCCATAGAGGTACAGTCAGGCGATTGAGGAAGCCATTGATCATTTTTGATAAAATGAGGACAATTTTCTTTTAAAAAATTGTATTATTTTGCTAATATGAGATGAGGCACCAAATTTCTGGGAAATGAAGTATCCTTTAGGATTAAGCTGATTGCATTCAGGAAGAAGGCTGATAGATAGTAGTTCGATGTAACTTTCTGAATTAACTTTAAATTATGATGTATGTATAAAATGGATCCTCGTTCTATCATTCCATGACCCTCTCGCATATTTCATTGTTTTTTGCTAAATCTTGAAGATGCATGATAAAGGCGAGATGAAGGGATGCCCTTTTTCTTTGAGCCATTTCCAAAGTGAACTTTTTTCGTAGGTAAACAAAATTTCTTGTATCTTAAGATAAATAGCGATCGTAGAACAATTTATACTTGTTTTTCTATGTTGTATTACATCCATATTATGATGGGTAATTAGGCAAATTTTTTATAAACTTATTTACTTTGTCCTTTTAAAATCCGTTGTACAAAATAAAGGGAAATACCTAATTCACTGGAGAACTTCCTTTGTAATAGATAGGTTCCGTGTTTTTCCTAAGGAGATAAAAAAGTTCTTCTATTTCAATCAGTTTCAATCAGTTTTATTACTTCTCTTTTGAGCTATCGAACAAGTAGTTTTTATCATTCTATTAAGTAAGAAACACTTCTACGACTCTAATTTCTATCTAGAAATTCACGAATAATTTCCATTCCAACCTTTTTCTTTAAAACATGATTCTATTATAATTTACTCATTAAAGTTGACACCATTGTGATAGGGTTTATAATAACACAACTTATAAGTCAAAAGTTTAAATGATAACTGAAAGAGAGAGAGAGAGAAAATATAAGGCTAATAGCCGATGCATGCAGACTTCTTATTTCTTACGCACAAATATCGCACGTTTTCTTGATTCGGCAAGCAAATTTTTAGTGCAATTTTATTGTTTTAATTATTGCAATACTCTTCTAGGGCTATTATTAAAAGTTTTAGAGAACATAGGGAATAAATATAAGTTGTTCCATACGAAATTTCCTTCATATCCAATAATATTTGATTGAGTTATTGAGGTTTGAATTAGGTAAAGTGTTTGCTGGGCCACTATACAGTAAACAGCGGCAACAGTATAATGGATCATACATTTTTGCCACAATAAGTTAAGATCCTAACTGATTAATTCTAAGAGAACTATATAGGATAGATGATTGGCTATCTCAAAGTGTGGTGCTGAATTTTCATTAGGCAGCCTAAAAGGAGTAGAAATATTAATGGAAGGTTGGATAGGTACTCCTTACCTAAAAAGGCACGCAAAATTGGCAAGTTATAAAGCTATATTACAGGAAATACCATTCCAAATTAATTGGGATGTGTGAGGAGATTAAAGAAGCTTGCATAATTATTTGCTTAAGAAATACTCATTTTTTCTTTGTTTATAGGATAACATGGCTGCTATGATCATTACCGATCAGCTTGCTTAGAGGCATCTGGCTGTAATATCTACAGTCAAAAATAGTTAAACATTTTCATACAGTCTCTGTAAAGTGAAAATCTTTGCTATCTACAATCCAAAGAGAATTCCGATTGCTAATAATATACTTTTTTAAAGTCATAAAATTTTTAGGAGAGGCTTTTCAAGAAATCCACTTCATGTTTTAAAACTATGTGATGACATTATCCAGGATGGTATATTTGTTGTACTTCAAATGAGGGCAAATTTGAATTCAGAAAAACTTGTACGATCAGCTAAGTCAAAAGAGAAACATGATAAGCAATAATTTTCCGCAAATTGCATGGAATTCAAAGGAATAAAAATAATCTTTATTTTAGAGAGAGGAAATTTAAAAGAATAAATTGTGAAAATTGTTTTTAAAAGTACATTTCATGAATTTTTATTGTTTTTCTTTTTGTGAAATCACCGCGGAGCTGGTTGAATGGTTTCACCGAGAAATCACAACAATGGAGAAAGATGGTAATGCCTTCTGTTACTGGCATGATAAAAGACTATATGGTGATTGGTTAGAAAAGAAAGCGTTCAAGAAGAAAATTTCAATCATGATAACACTTATTTGTTAAATATATTTCACGAGAAAATTTAAGAAGCTGAACATTAAATTCTAGTTTGTTAATCATTTTATATATAAAAATATTTAGCTGATTTTTTTAATCAAAGTTAACATAAAATTAGTCTAGATTTCTTTCAGCATAGGAATTAAATTATTAATGGGCTGGAAACTATGGCTATTTTTTCAGCTGATAATGCAAAAATTATTTTTGAGATAAAAATGAAATAAACGAAACATGTGTTACCGCCCCTTTAGTTGATATTAGATAGCTTAATATATTTAGTCTTTTTCTCAGAATCTTTGTTATGTTTTGGTATATTTCCTTATATGTACATTATATGTCCCTGGAATTTATCGACTGACATATACCTCTATATTTTTTAGCAGAGGAAGTACTGAATAGACTTTCCGAGAGAGAAGAGAGAGAATGTATGAATGAACAGGGAGAAGAATTAATTGCAGAATAATGAGTAACAAGAAAAAGAAGATGAGGCCTCGGTGTGCCGAAAAGGCAACTTTTATGCCTTTCTCTTCACTTTCATCTGCAAGATAAGAACAATTTGGTTCATGTTTCTGGCCTTATTTCTGTCCTTATAGGCACTCCATAAGCGTCATTGGTAAAGATAACTGATATCAGTTGCCCATTTGTTGGAAAATGTTTATTTAGGGTTTATGAAATTATATACACTGCTGTTGATTGTTAGTTGTGTACATAAAAAACCTCCATAGATTCTCATAGTACAAATTTCATCTTAATTAAGAATGATAGACCTTCAATGGTTGCCAATTAAGAAGATGCTCCTTCGACCTTTTCAAGGAATTGGAGTATCTATCTTCTTTCAACTATATCAATTTGTTAAAAATAAGAAAAATAAATTATTATTATTATCCAAGAAGAAGGGCACAAATTTACAATAGATTTCAGCCTCATTATAAAGTAATGTTAGATGTCATTATCTTATTATAGGAATTCGATGTTTCGTTTGTTTTTGCATCATTTGTTATCAAATTAATGTCTAAAACTGTCAAACTTTGACATTTCTCAAAAAATATTAAAACAGATTTTAGGGATAGTATTGGCTTGCTTCAATCCGTTCGCAGGCAGCCATCTTATGGGCAAAATTATTACTTTTATTGCATAAATTTAAAGTTAAAATGAATTATCGATCAGACGTATGTCCATAGTTTAACCATGGACGTTTTATACTCCTCTGTGGTGCTTAAAGCCCCGCATACGCCTTTCTTCTTTAAAATTATGCTTGGAACTCGACTTAAAGTATTAAGACAGTTGTTTTATTAGGGCATTATTTCTGAAGGTTTCAGCATCTTTTTTTCTGTCTTCAAATTTTATTTGAAAGACAGAAAATAATAATGGCATAGCCCTGTGGTGGTTGTATTATCACCCGCAGATCCTGTAGTTGCTTTCTTTGTATATATATATATATATATATATATATATATATATATATACAAGACTGTTACATATAATAATCGACCTTTACCCTCCCACCACATGTCTCTCAGCCATCTACAAAAATATTTTTTTTAATTTTGTAGAGTCCGCATTTCCATTTCTTAGCCAAACAAAATCTTGCTCCTCGTCCTTAAACGCTGACATTTCCTTATCGTGTTCTGCTTCTTTATTCTCTTTGCAACCGACACTTACTTACCCTTTGACACCTAATCATGTGGTATCGGGCATTCCACTATTGACATGATGACCCAAGCACGCCACACCTACTATTTATGATTCTTGTGTCTCTCTTCATAATGACGTACATCCAATTTCACTTAGCCCTCCGCCCAAACTTCAAGTGTTTTTCTTCGACAAGGGTGTTCATTGTTCGTATTCGATCGGGTTTTCTTCTTCCAATTAAATTCACTATGAGTTACTTTCTTTTGACCCATGTCTCCTGAGGAAGTAACATTCCTCAAAACAAATAGCTAACCCTTCTTGGCTTGTTCATTCAAACTCTGTATCGTCAGTTTTACCTGCTCTCTTTCCTTCCATTCTTGCTATAATTAACACGTATCACTCATCTAATGTGGTACAATCCGATTTCAAATATATTGCTGTTTGCCAATACTAAAGACGAGAGCTGCCTATAATCAAACGACCCAGCACACTACCACACAATCTCTTATTTCCCGGATGTTTCCCAAAATTTATTAAAGGCTGATATCAACCAGGGTTCTTTAATCATGAGTTCCCCTCAATAGGGATGAAATGCTTCAGTAACTTGATTGCTCCAGTGACCAGACTGAAATAGGGAGTTCCGCCATGGTCGTGAGTCCATTGAAGATGACCCCCGTCCAGGACACCCGTTAGACGTGACCAACGAGGACAATGTGGCCCGTGTGGAGAGGATGATCCTCAAAAATCGACGGGTGAAGGTCGAAAAAATCTAGCGAGAACTTTGAATATCAAATGTAAGTGTTATCAACATCATTCACGACAATTTGGCCATGACCAAGGTCTCTGCTCGTTGGGTCCCTAGAAACCTCACGCCCCATGATTGACTTTAACGTCATCAAAATAGACAAGGCCAGAGTTGCACAAGCTGTCCTGCATGAGTGCGGATTTGAGGAGCTTAACCATCCCCCCTACAGTCCAGATCTGGCCCCTAGCGACTACTCTTTATTCCGCCAGCTCAAGGCTGCACTGCGTGGACGCTGGTTTGGGGACGATGAAGATGTCCAGCTCGCCGTCCAGGAGTGGATCGAACAGCAGTCGGGAGATTTCTGGTTGTCGGGAATTCGAAGCCTCAGGGACAAGTGGCGCAAGTGCATTGAAGTCGAGGGTAGTTATATTGAAAAATAATAAACACTCTTCCTCATATCTCGTTTCCTTATATCCGAATTGCAAAACTTATTGACCGCCCCTCGTATGTTCTTTTACATTTTCTTTCGAATATTATAATTAGCAAAGTCCTCTCAAAGTTAGCTGAAGAATTATTTGGCAAAAACATCGTAACTATTCTGCCGATTCTAACGAAATTTGAAACCCTTATCTTATTTTGCATTTTCTTTGAATGTTATAATTGGCCAAAGTCCTTCCAAGGTTAATTCAGGAATTATTGAAAGTTTCGAAGGTCGTAAGGTCATAAATAATTTAGGTCAGAATAAACTAGAGCACGCAACTTTGGTCAGCAGACCTTGTTATGTCTATGTCCGACTTTTGGGTATTTCTAGATATTTGGATACATTTATATTTTGTCCATGGGGTCTAGTGGGCCACTTCTATCTGGCACGATGGATTCTTTTGAATAACTGGGATTTTCTTCTCCTGATGCCTTCACCTCTATGACTGTTTTCACGGCCATGCCTAGAAAAGGAATTACTGATATCAGGTCGGGCGCAGCAATGCAAAAAAGGCACTTTCTAGTGGATTGTCTTTACATCTACAATACACCGAGCCCTTATTTCTTGGGATACGTCAGCAATAAAGTCCTGAATTCTAATCAGATCAAAATCATATTCATCCTCGTTTCAGCAATGGATATGTTGGGCTAAGATCTAGGTTATATACTGCTATAGTTCTGTGATGCTCTAAATTAAAATCATTCAATAAATTCTGATTACTGGGAATCACACGAATAAGTTTTTGACCATACGGAATAAGCTTTACTAAAAGAGTCATCATTCTTAATACTTTCTCTCCTAGAATATATAAATCTATTAACTGGATGTAGTTAATACGGAACTCATGGTATTTGTGACGTAAACGAAGCCTGGAAATATAATAGCAGGGGTAGGAAAATACACCGATTCCAATGAAATGCAGGATTTCTGTGGTGGAGGAAGTGTGTCCCTTCATTCAGAGGTCCTGTTTGTCCAAACGGACCACTTCTCCCGCCATGCTGAATCAGTGAGCTGGACGAGGATTCTTCTGCCAGAGAGAGTCTGCCTTTCACCCTGGCCAATACCTCTTCAGCGCTGGTAAAATTGAAGAATCCATATAATGCTTGTGGTCATAGCAAGCCTGTTCTGTTATTCAAGGCGCGTTAAGAATAAACGATTCCCGAATTCAGGGTAGCCATTTCCTTTCTACCACTAGAACCACCTCAGTTGTTTAATCGGCCATTTCAGGTCTTTCGGTCACATTTGATTGCAGAGCTTATGTGAGATGACAAAAAAATTCTTCTTGCTTTAGGCGATCAAAGAAAGTTACTCCAATGTATATTTTGAGATCCTGAATGAGGAAAAGATATCGCGTCAATAAAAGTGATTCGAGGCAGGCGAGCGCAAGCACCCGAGCAAGAGTGTGATTGGGATAGTTCTGACAATCCACCTGACAGGGTTTGCATATGGGATCTAAGAAGCTTGCCTTTCTTTTTGTGAGGATATATTAGTATTAAACGGAAATCGACTTTGAAGGAAAAAATATAAGAAATTTGAAAACTGAATCGGTACGTTTATTGAATTTCATATTTAGAAGGATATAACTGATTTAACTTGTATCTATCATCTCATACCCAGTCTATTCGGATCATAGACGATATATCTCGGGCAAAAGAGGTGTGTTTTAGTGTTCATCATGGTCCTTTCTTTGTCCCATCCTGTTTCTTATATATCTTTTTCTCCTGATATTGTTACTCATCGCCTCCATCTATCATTCAGCCTTTAGTCTGATCACACCTTAGCCTTACACAAACTTGGCTCAAGTCTGATTCTGGTCCATGTACTGCCCTTGCAACCCCTCCGGGTTATTCTCTCCTGCATGTTCCTCGGAACCACCAAGGAGTTGCACTGATTTCCAACTCATCCTTCTCCCCTTCCCCCCTCTAGCCTTATTTGAGGCTCTCATTGCTGTCTCACGTGCCTGCTCTGACTATTGTGGTCCTTTCTGCCCTCCCAGCTCGTCTCCGGCCTTATTTCTCGAGGAGTTCACTAACCTACTCTCCGACCTATCCTCTATTGGTTATCTTCTTATTCTCGGTGACTTCAATCTTCCTAGCCCCAATGAGACTTTTCGTGCATTCATTGACATCATCGACCTCTTCTCTCTTACACAACATGTGTCATCCCCAACACACATACATGGTAATACCCTGAACATAGTCATCTCGAACCTCCATATCTCTAATCTAAAGGTAACTGACCTTATTAATACGATTTCCGACCACCTACCTCCTCGCTCGTCCCGAGATCATACTCCTTTCCGGCAACTATCGTCAATTGATACTACTTCTCTTTTTAACGACGTTGTTTCTGCCCTACCTCCTATTGATACTACTGCTTCACCTGACCAAACCTTAAACTCTCTGCACCAATCATTACTCGCCTGCCTTGACGTGCACGCCCCCTTATCACTCCTACTTCAAACCGCCATAACCGTGCCCCTTGGTTCACCATGGAACTCCTTCGTTCAAGGAGGTCCTTAGGTGCTAATGAACAAGCCCTTCGTAAAGCACGCTCCGTGGGCACGACATGACCTCCCTCTCACTTGCCTATTGCATTGCTACTACGACTTATTCTTACAAATTAAAATCATCAGCGCGGAGGCTCACTGACGCAAACTTTTGTCTGAGAGCAATAATGACCCTCGGACTATTTTTCGTCTTCTTTCTCATCTTTCCTCGCCTAGCCCCATTTTCCCCACCTCTCCCCCCATCAACCCTTCTACTCTTTCTAAATTTTTCTCTGATAAAATTATTAACCTTCACACCGTAGTACCTCAGTCGCCTGAACAAGCCCATGATGTTCTCCCTGACCATATTCCATTGCTGCTTAACGTCCTCACTCGGGGGTCGTCTGAAAAAGTAACTGCCCGGATCTCACGATCTAACAAATCTGGATCCCCTAAGGACGCCTTTCCACCCAAACTCCCCCACCAAATTCTCCCTGCTGTCCTCCCACTGATTTTTGATCTCTTTAACACTTCACTTGCTACAGGGGTGGTTCCCTCTTCCTTCAAACAAGCCTCAATTCGTCCTATCCTTAAAAGAAAACCACCTTAGCCCTTCTTCCAGAGAGTAGTTTTCTCTCGCCTTAACGACCATATTTATAACTGCAATATCGATGAAATGTACCAATTTGGGTTCAAAGCAAAGCACTCTGCTAAAACCGCTCTTCTTAATGTTTCAGACGTTTTACGTAGAGCAGCCGATAGGGGTTGTACGTCCATTCTAGTCCTCCCAGACCTCTCCTCTGCTTTCGACACCATCGGCCACACTGTCCTCCTTGATCGTGTTCACACTTTCCTTGGTCTCTCGGGCACTGCAGTTGATTGGTTCCGCTCATACCTCTCCTCCCGCACTCAGTTGGTCGCGTTCGATAACCTTTCCTCCGATCCTCCGAGCCCGGGCCCATTCATTTGTGGGTGCCTCAGGATTCAGTCCTTGGTCTCCTTCTCTTTCGCATCTACTTACTTTCTCTTCGCTCCCTTCTTCGCGATTTGGGCCTGTAATTCCACCTCTCTGCTGATGACACTCAGATATACCTTTCCTCATCCCCTGTGTCCTTCTTTCAATCAATTAACAAGCTCCTTTCAGCCTGCACCTCCATAAACGAATGTCTGTCTGCCAACTTTCTCAAACTTAACCTTGGGGAAACCAATGTCGCCTTCTCTGATATCATCAGTAATCTTGGTGTTATTTTCGACGAGAAAAACTCGTTTAAACCGCACATCCATCGTATCTGTAAGTCTTCCCTGGGTTTACTCCGCAACTTCTCACCTGTTCGATCCCATTTTGATCGACGAAGACTGAGACTGCTATTCATGCCTTCGTCACCTCATGCTTAGATTAATGCAATTCTCTTCTAGTGAATCTCCCTTCTTCGTTACTTCGCCCCTACAACTAGTTCAAAACTATGCTGCGCGGCTCCTCCTTTGCCGCCCCTGGTTCTCTCCTTCGATGCCTCTGTTACAGGAGCTACATTGGTGTCATATTCGCTTCTGTACCCACTATAAAATTCTTCTCATCGCCAACAAGGCCCTAAACCTCGAGGCTCCACCTTATCTTTCGTCTGCCCTCTCCCGTGGCCAAACTCCTGGGGCACTCCGGTCTAACCTCGCTCACATTTTGAACACTCCTGGGGCACTCCGGTCTAACCTCGCTCCCATCCTGAGCACTCCTGGTTCTGTCCTCTGCTCGATGGGTGACCGTTTCTTCTCAGTTTGTGCAACTAGACTCAGGAATGCTCTTCCTGCTGAAGTCCGATCCTCTTCCCTCCCCTTGCTACTTTTAAATATCTCCTGAACACTCATCTCTTTAGAATTGCCTTTTCTCCCCTGTAAACTTTCTCTACACTCGCTACATAACCTGCACGCTGGGAGGGCTAACAGCCCTGAAGGGCGCATTATAAATACATATTATTATTATTATTATTTCGAAGCTCGCTTACTGAGACATAGAAATCTTCTATCTGGTTACAATTTTATCCCTGAATGGCTCTCTGTATACCTTCTGAAACTCGATCATGAAAAAATTGCAGTTTTACTAATGGGTACCTCTTCGCATGTAGCTAACTGTATTGAACTTTGTGGCTCCGCGGTTGCCTTTTCTGGTAATGATGGAAATCTGGTTGTTAGCTATAAAGTCAATTATCTCTAAACGCCATTTTGTCACTGTATAGAAATTCTCTTTTGCTTTCTCCGTAATCTTAGCCACAATAACTTGGTCACAATAAATTGCAGTAATTCACTTTTAGATGGATCACACGCTACTACTTTTTGTCTTCTTCAACCTTATATTCAAGAAGATTCGCAGTAAGTTTATTCAAGACCGTCTTATCAGTTCTGTATGAAGGTAAGGTTAGAATCTCGGCCCCGGGATTCCTGGTGGAATCACTCGCAAGTGCTTGATCCCCACTTTCCTACCACATTGATGCTCAGGACGATGTTCCAAACGCAATGGTTCGACATCTTGTTGGTCGGCAGGTATCTGTCTAGATTTCTGGCAAATAGCAATCGTGTTTGCCTTTCGCTAGTTTCCCCAATATTTCCTATTTTTTGCGTGTGCAAGTTGATGGAGAAATAATAAATGTTAGATAGACTCATTTGCTGGTCAGCCGAGGTTACCTCTCACCTAAAGAGTGCCACTTCCGTGAGTTACTCTCTATAATGGATGCTTTATTAAGGCTGGGACGTCTATCTGCAAGACTTTCCTTTGTATGCCACATTTTCCTCGGTGTCTTTCAATTTGGAAAAGGCGTATTATACCACTTGGCCATAAGGTACCAAAGGATCTCTGAGTAGGGGCAAAACACATCAACACCATCCTTCTTTTCCCTCTTCCACCCTACCAGTACTGTCTCCTGGCGCACTCGAGCTAGCCAGCGATTTTCATTCCGATTTCAATGTTGTTTTATTAATTATTAAGTTAATGCACTCTGCACAAATGGAAAGTGACGTTTATAAATAAATAACAAGTAAGTAAAATAATTAAATGAATAAAATAAGTGAATACTTTATGTCAGAGATCAGAGAGAGAGAGAGAGAGAGAGAGAGAGAGAGAGAGAGAGAGAGAGAGAGAGAGAGAGAGAGAGAGAGAGAGAGAGAGAGAGAGAGAGAGAGAGAGAGAGAGAGAGAGAGAGAGAGAGAGAGAGAGAGAGAGAGAGAGAGAGAGAGAGAGAGAGAGAGAGAGAGAGAGAGAGAGAGAGAGAGAGAGAGAGAGAGAGAGAGAGAGAGAGAGAGAGAGAGAGAGAGAGAAAAGATGGTGGAATAATATGGTGAATAATATAGTAATTAATAGTGTGACTATGATGGACTGTGAATTAGGGGCTGCAATGAGAAGTAAATATAATTAGGACCTACTCTCGTATGGTCGTTTGCAAATAATGTGGAATTGGAATTAACTAAGTATGATTTGTTTGGAGGCAAATGACTAATTGTAGAAGGAATGATTACCGACCTTTATACGAAGAAAGCTGCGAGTCGACTGGGCGGAATAGCGGGCTATTTGGTCGGGCTGAGAGTGTGTTTGTTTGTTTGTGTGTGAAATTTTAAGAGATGTTGTTTGGAACAGTATTACGTTAAATGAATTAAAAAGTAAAATAAATGAATGAATTAATTATTAGGTTGTACATAAAATGATTCAATTTACAAAAGTTGAAGTAAAATAATTGAAAGATTAAATTGACAAAGTTAAAGTAAAATAATTGCATGATTAAATTAACAAATTTGAAGTAAAATAATTGAATGATTAAATTGAGAAGGTTAAAGTAAAATAATTGAATGAATTTTATACATAATAAATGATGATATATATATATATATATATGTATATATATATATATATATATATATATATATATATATATATATATATATATATATATATATATATATATATTTAAGTTTCCCAGGAGGTTTTTATTATAGGAATGCCCAGAGGCATTGCTATATGGTTTCTTATGTAGACAAACATTTCTTGCTTGTTACTTATACGTGAGTTTTTTTTCTTTATGAAGCACACGCTAATCTAGTGGGTAACGGTTTGGATATCTGATCCTAGGTACATGGTTCTATACCCCAGGAAAGCACATAAAAAGAAAGTTCGGTGCTCCGTGCTGGTAGGGAGCCGCAGGGCGTAGCTAATAGGTACTGCGGCCAGTCTGGCACGTTCGTGCAGGCAGCTTCATCCACACACGTCATCATACACAGCGAAATCATGACACCTCTGTCTCTTTCACTTCCCTTTTGTCTTTAGGAGAGGCAGCGCCCCCCTTCGCACATGGGCATGCCTTTTTGTTATTGGTTTTATAGATTATTTCTTTCTTTTATATTCATTTTATTAGTTTTGTTTTTCAATTTATTTTACTCTTTAATAGTATAAAGATCGGCTTATCTTTGTAATTTGTAGTGGTTGAGTCCTTAATGGCAGTACCAAGAAAGGCCTTTAAAATTGAATAAAAATGTGCTTAACACGAAATAATGAACTACATGGTTATTTTTTTTGTAGTATTGATGCCCACCGACCTGCCTTGGCAGAAATTGGTTAAAGTTGAACGTTCAAGTTGGAAGGAAGAAAAAGGCAGTAAAGATGTTTGTTTACCCGTCACTGGCTCTAGCGAAAATCAGTCGTTCCTCAACCTCAAAAGTCAATTCCTTGGAAAGTTAAGTATTCAACCACACCTACAATGTATTCATTCACACTTATCTTATAACGAGTAATAATTCTTTAGAAGAAGATGAAAACTTGTGTATAGAATGTGATGGAGGGCCATTTTAACGTGAAAAGACGGATGGCAAAACAACGTGAACAAAACCAAATGAAAAAGATTAAAAAGAAATGCAGACCAATAACAAAAGTTTTAATGGCAAAATGGAGTCCTTGAGTCAATGTCTCACACATTAATTAAGGTGGGCGATAGTTTAAAATTAAGGTAAAACCAACGAAGACATTTCAAGCGGAGAGTTTGTAAGAAAATACTGAGGGAATTAGAGAAGAAACAGGAATTGGAAGTGTGTTGAAAATATATAGCGGCAAATACACTTGTGGACGTTGGAGCATGTAGGGCAAGGAAGTCTTCGTATGTCATGTGTAGCATGGTGGTTAGCAATGACACACATGACATCCTTTTATACCTGGGTGGGAAGCCGGGGCAGTGGGTTTAATTTCTCAAGAACTACAATCGTACAAGCAGGCACTTAAATGTGGGGATTTGAACAACCCAGCGGTGAAATGAGTTTCATGGTAAGGAGAAGATTATTTTACAGTGACAAGGAAGTAGTGTGTACAGGGGGATGAAATCGAATTATCAGAATAGTCTCAATGTCGCTCAATGATAAATGAATTGTAGAAAGCTAGAATAGGTAGAGGATATGTAATGAAGATAGTGGGAGGCATGATAGTAAGGAAAAAAAAGTAGTGTGCGGGACTTCTCCTTTAGTGTTGGTTTTTGGATGATGGTCGTGCCCTACTGCGGGATTCTTTTTCTTCCTTATTTAGTTGTGTTCCACTGCAGGATCTTTTTTATTTACTTGGTATTTTTACTTAAATTGTGGTTCGGTTCTGGCGTTCTTGTATTTGGTATGTAGCGTTTGAATCTCCCCCTTTGTGCCTCAGGGGCAAGACCGACCAGGTTCTAAGCATGGCCCAGATGTCCAGACTTCTTTTATGAAGATAAATATTTCTCGATTCTATTCCAGTTTTTTCGTGGAGGCTTCTGAAGGTCTGGAAATCTTGCCATCTTTTGTTGGTGATGAACCGGAGTCATCTGTACCGCACTCTCTGTAGCCTGGTAATGTTGCTGTCCAAAGCTGCTTTGAGTGGCTTAGAGGATACACTCGTTTAGATCTAACTACAACAAAGTATAATTTATTTTTGTTTTCATGAGTAAAGTTTCTGAATCGGTTAATTTTGTTCAGTTTGGTACATGCATCTCCTATTCTTTCGCTAATGTGTCCCTTTATGCCAGTGCTGGCAAGTCTGAAGGCAAGGAGTAAAAAATTTGGTAATTAGTCGATTTCATTTTTTTCAATGTTTAGAGGGACAGTCCGATGTCGCCCAATCGAAACTGCTATAAATTTATCCACGTTTGTTTGGATCTTCCACAATTGTTTGTTTCTGGAGACCCTTTCGGTTTCGGCAGTCGTATCTCTGGTCATCATCCTTGCAGAGTATGTCCGTCGGACTAGGAACTGATATACATCGTTTGCGTATTACACATTTAGGGTCCTAATGTTGAGCGGTTTGGGGATCTCTCTCATAAAGACCGTGAAGAGAGTGAGGCTAAGGCCTTTCCCTTGAGGGTCACTGGATTGGAGTTCAAAGGCCTTCCCAGTATGCTTCTCGATAGTGATGCTTATTAAGAAAGTAACTACTTAGGAGTTTTCGCAGTTGAGAGTGAGTCTCATTCTCGAGATTTTGTACTTTAGGCTGTCGAATTCCTTCTTTGCATCTTTTTAGACGACCTCGATCACGCACCCTTTAGCTCGCCTTAATGCAGCGTGTTGAAACATCAGGGCTATTGCCGTGTCCTTTCTCTGTTTTTTATGAATCCATGTTGTTCCTAGTTCAGTAGAGAGTAGTCTGATAGGTGGGTCGCGAGTCTGCCGTTGAGAACTTTCTCAAAAATCCTCCCAATGATCTCCAGCAATGCGGTTGGTCTGAAGTTCATCACTTGATTATCCGGCTTTCAAGAGTTCGGGATGAAGATCATCTTTGAAATATTTAGGCGGTCAAAGTGCATCATTCAGATACCTGATGGTAATTCGGCTGGGGTCAGGGGCTTTGGGCCGGAATGAAGAGATCACGGCTCAGAATTCGTCCCTAGTGACGCTGTTGACCTCCAGTGAGTTGCCATGGGACCAAATGAGGTTTACGATTATGTATAGAATGAATCTGACCTCTCTCTTCTTAATGTACTCGAGGACTTTGTCATTGAAGCGTAAGTTGAAGTTTTCCTACTCTTTGTCAGAGATTTTTCAAACATCGTTCAGGGCTCCATGGAAAACCCCCTCTTTTTCACCTAGAGTGATTGCCGTTGTTCCTTGCGATATTGCAGTTTAGATGTGTGTTCTTTTTGTGCCATTCAGCCTACTGATGGTCACCTAGAAAGTATTCGGATCCCTGTCGATGTCTAGTCTTTCAATTAGACTGTTCTATTTCTCGCTCAGTTTATGTGTCAGCTCGGTGTTCAGCTGTCCCCCTAAATTGGTGAGCGAGTTGGAAGTCCAGGAAATTGTGTAGCCCATGTCAAGAATACAGTTTTAGGCTGCGGTAAATTTATGTTCAAGCATCACTCTCTCCTGTGTATGGGCAGTTGGCAGCAGAACTTTGTGAGAGATTACCGGGATTGCTAATATGTCTACGCTTGAAATGCAGCTTTTGATAGCAGTCAGCTCTTGATCAAAATCCTATTCGTTTGCAACTTCTAGATGAGGCTGATCCAGCGAGATCGCTGTCCTGTATGCTGCCCAGTTTGACTTTGCAAAGTTTTCCTGGGAGTAACGGAGATGGGTATAGGCGCAGCTGCTACCGTATTGGGCATAGGTATGCGGTCGCTCGGCATCAGTGGCTCTGGTCGCAAAAGATAGTGAAAAAGAAAGTTGGGCTTCGATAGAACGACATCAGGCTCTGTGACTCTAGCTAGTTACAAGAATGTAGGGAAGTTCGACCCTCTGCATTCTACAATATCACTTCTCATCATGAGATCCAGATTTATGCCTCTTATGTCCGTCCTTGCATAGCCTGCTATCCTGTTCATTGCATTCAGATCCCCGGCGAATAATACTGGGTACTCTTTCCTGAAGAGGAGGAACATGTCATGGATGGGTAAATAAGCTCAACGGGACGATTGGCAGCCCGTGCTCGTCTCTATATCATATAGAGAGCACTTTTGGACTATTGACAGGAATGATTCATGCATTGGAATTCCTGGTCTGAACTGCATATATTTAGTGACTGCTATCATATCGTTCCTTTGGATAACGTTGTACTCCCCAATATTTTCTTCATTTCTGTTTGGGCATGCACGTGTCGGGTAGTTTTCGACTTTCTATCGGGAGAAACAGGTTAAGAGCTGGAAGAATCTTTCACTTTCTATCTGATAAAGCAGAGTTTGATTCCTCCTGAAACACGACTTTTACGACATGCGTGAGACTGCAGAATTTTATGACATCTGTCAGCTTTGCTCACTGTTGGTTCCTTTCAATTTCCTCCTTAATTTCTTCTGAAGTCCTTTCGTTAACCCAAGGGTCGACTCGCCTTCCTTGCGATGAAAGATGGATATGGTTTAGGCTCAAACCCTATTTTGCCCAGCCTCTAGATGGTCATTGATGAGGTCAGCTTTACCAGATCAGCCTGCGTGTGGTAGATCGCGGTGAAACCCCTGGCCCTAGGTATGACGTCATTTATTGTAAACAATCCAACATAATTTTCAGCCTGAATTATTTCATCCAAACAATAATTGATGATTATCTAGATTACTTATCTTTATTATTTTCGTTAAAAGAGTTGTAAACATGATTAAGACTGTAAAAATAGGGTGCGTCAAATACTGGAGTGAAAATTCATTTTTGGCAATTCCTTCACTATGGTGTTATAAAAACTGCTATTATTTTTGTGACTGGTCAAATTTAGCTTCGTAAACCTACGTTTGAACACTCCCCCCCCCCCCTATTAATTGCATTCAGAAAACAATATTGATTAAATTTAGTTTCTCAAATGCCAGGTATCGCGATGCATAATTAGTTTCTCTGCATAAAACATCCCAGTAAGCATAAAAAATATCAATCTGCTATTATTTTTGTGATTGCTAAAAATTAGCTTGGAAAATCTACGTTAAAAAAACCCCCATCCTAAAATGGTTTCCAAAAACAATATTTATTAATTTTAGCAGCTCAAACCGATATGTAATGCTATAGACATTTGGTTTCTCTGCATAAAACATATCTCAGTATTTATAAACATATCCTATTAACCATAAAATTCAAATCTGCTCTTATTTTTGTGATTGCTCAACACTTAGCTTGGAAAATCTACGTTGGAAAAACAACTCATAAATTGCTCTAGGAAAACAACAACATTTATTAATTTTAGCTTCTCACAATGGGAAATAATGTTATAGGAATTTAGTTTCCTGCAAAAATCATATCCCAGTAATCATAAAACATATTGTAATCATAAAACATTATAAACTGATGACATAAGTAAAAAAAATAATTAAACAAGTTTCATCCTGTTTTGCTTTGATTCGTTCATGGACATCAGAGGCCGACTTGCTTCTTGGCCTCTGATATATCCCTCACGTTTCTGAAGAGTATATACCCTCCCTGATGCCTCTGTGACATAATTCACACACTTCTCTATTGACTTAACATGACAGTTACTCCGAGAAACTAGCATAGGCTTACCAAGGAACCAATATACTTCCGCTGTATTCAGTTTACATGTCAAAAGAGGTTCAAATATCCCATAAGACCAGTCTTTCAGCTTCAACATGGCAGAGGCACTGGGGTTGCTGGGAGGTGTCTTCCTGCTATCTACAGAAAGATCTCTAAGTATGTGATCATCTCACCACTCATGTCAACAGTCTTTTGAACAGCAATTCTCCTCTCTTCATTGTCATCTGAGCAAAAGGGTGTCTGGATTATCCTATCACTGAATGGATGCGCTGCTGAGCCGTTGATGTTGGCTAAACAACATCCACTAATGCCTCCTTTTTCAAGTTAAGTAACCGCAGCTGAAACAAGATGTGGCGCGGGCCTTTCACCCAAGAATCTTTTACTCTGATGCTGAACCAAAAGGAATAGTACACAACAATAATTTATTCCACTATGAGTCTTAAGTAACGGTTTATGATACAAAATATTTTTTTTGTAATCAGTGCAGAAAATTAATTTATAAACATTAAAGAAATCATAATAAACAAAACTTTTGCGAAAAAAGGCTTCTCGTGTAATTTATGATACCAGTAGGGAAAGGGGGATATGGATAAAAGAAAAATGATCCCTTGTGACATTGGTTTGACCTTTATATCTCTAAAAATGGCCGATTTAGTACATCTAGCCACTACGTGGCGCCACCTGCTGGTCAAATTATATCAATTTGAACTTAGTGACCTCAACTACCTTTGGTAGCATTGGTTTTATCTGACTACATTGAACCAGCGACTCGTTGCGGACAGAAGATGGACACAACACGAGATTTGCATGACCCATAGACTTGCTGGCTTCGCCACAGTTAAAAACTGAGTGAATAATACTGAAGTACAAGAGAATAAACTACTATCATCTGACACTTCTCTTTGACAGTATTATCATTTTTAGTAAATGAATACATCTTAATTCATTTGACCTTTGTACTTCTTACCGTTGCTTTCCATTTATTCATTTCAACTCTCCATTATTCAGTCTCTTTGGACTGATCCTCTCTTGGTACGTTACCATCCTAAAAAGTTGGATAAAACAGAGCTAATTCAAAGTCAAAATGCCTTTTCAAAATATAAAGCAGAATAATTGGCTCACTTACATGATAATGAATATGCTATCGGATTTTGTGTGCAAGAAAGTAGTGGTTTGGCGATTTCCGTGTGAAATACAGGAAACTGAAATGGAGTGAACGCTGATCAAAGAGAGATGGGTCCATCCAATGCAGAATATATGCCTAAGTTTTAAGTAACTGCATCTCAGGGGTTTTAATCAGATACCAGCTGCTATGTTTCTTCATCTTTGATTCATTTTTACTTCGGAGTTTTATTTGGCAAAGAGACAAAGAAAGAAGAATCGAGTTTTATATGAGCATAAAACTTATACTCAGCATTCTTCTCTTACGTAATTTATTACTGCTTTCACTGTTATATAAATGTAAATTTGCTCTGCAATTCACTACATCAAAATTTTGTATGAATGA
Source organism: Ceratothoa steindachneri (assembly GCA_963969495.1). Taxonomy (NCBI): domain Eukaryota; kingdom Metazoa; phylum Arthropoda; class Malacostraca; order Isopoda; family Cymothoidae; genus Ceratothoa; species Ceratothoa steindachneri. Next base: position 86,734,682 of record OZ018319.1, on the reverse strand, counting down.
ATATAATATGCTGATCCAAATAAATTCTGTGTATGCGTATAAATTTATTGTATCTACATAAATTCAGACACTAACGTTGTTCTCAATTTCAATACCATTAACGTAATAACCAATTATAACTATATTTAGCCATGGGATAATTTAATAGGATGAATAAAGAAATAACCATATTTCGAGGGTGGATACACTTAAGTAAGCAGCCTTACCTTGCCCTCTACTTTTTTTACAGACCCATCTCAGCCATCATACTCCTCTTCCCCGGTTTCGTCAACCAGAGTCTAAGCGCATCGCCATATCAGAGATTCATTTCTATAGCTATATTGTACAAGCCATAAATTCCAGTATTCGATTTCGTTCAAGAACATGTCCTTTAAATTTACTCATACAGTTTTTTACAGAAATAATTCTCATCCTCCTTCTTTGAACACTTTAGTGCTGTTAAATCGATCACAATTTCCTCGAACTCGATCACTACTTTATCTAATATATAGAAAAGACTAAAACGAGATGGGAGCAAAAAAAGTTAAAAGCTTATTTACAACAGTTTTTCATTGAGGCTAGATAATCTTGAACAGGATATTTAGCGGTAATGGTGACTTTCGTTGAACAGTTTGAGAGTCTGAGTCACTGGGCAATGGATTCGAAAGGGCTCAGAGGGTGTAAAACTAGGTCGATTATCTCGCTACTTTCTAAATTTACATGCATAATATGACCGTTTCCTAACAACATCAAACTCATTTATGCAGTTGTCGAGCAAGCCCATTTCCGGCATAGTACATAGAAGCGTTGCCCAACCACACGTATACAATTGTAGAGCAATCACATTTTCGGCAAAATCAGATTCCACCAACGTCAACTAGCTTTTTAATAACGCTTTAAGTTAAAATGTTCAGTTTTACACTCATCGGCGGGAGACCGCCACATCATAGGCAAACTCCTCGTTTAACACATTTTTTAACTATGAATGCTAAATTCGAATGCAAGAACAGAGATTAAACTTAAATAAATACTCGACAGAGTAAGATGTAAAATATAACTCATAAAATAATTACACCATACCTACATGTAAAACTACAGACATATCGAGTGTATAAAAATATCTCTACATACAGTAGCTGTGTATAAATATTCAATTAATGTATAATCGCATGTTTAGCGAGTTTAAGTGAACAAACCTGTTTATTGAATATGCCGATCTAGAAGCCTATATTAAGAAAAGTTGGGAATATTAATAGGCAGTGTAAGAAAGACTACTTAACTTCCCAGTTAAAGCCATTATATGAAAAACAACAAGGTCTGCTGACGTAAGTTGCGTGCTCTTACTTATTCTGATTGATGACCTTACGCTCTTAAAAACTTTTAATAATTCCCGGAATAATATAGGGGTAACCTTGAAAATCATATCACTCGAAAGATAATGTAAAACAACATAAGAGTTTCAAATTTCGTTAGAATCGGCCGAATAGTTATGATGTTATTGCCAAAACAAAATAATCCCCGGACTAACCTTGGGAGCACCTTGGTAATTATATCATTCAAAAGAAAATGCAAAAGAGCATGAGGGCTTAAAAATTCGTTAGAATCGGCCGAATAGTTACAATATTATTACCAAAAAATAAAAAGCAAAGCAGGGACCGACTGATGGACCGACCGACATAATGAGATATAGAGTCGCACACGACCAATACGCATGAGTTTAGGTTAATTATTCTAGTTATTTTAATTATGAAAACTAAGTATTATATAATTACTTTAAGGAAAAAGAACGTTTCATTTCACAAAACCTTTTTTTTATAGAACAGAATACCGTAATCTAGAACAGTTGTTATTAAACGTTTGGGATCGTTATTTCCGCTAATTTTGGCAAATTCTGGGTCGTTCGAAATAGGATATAAAACTCCAGTTCCTTTTCAAAATCAGAATAAAAATTCCTGCACGACCAGCACATTTATTCACTATCGAATTTTATCATCTGATGAAAACAGAACAAGTACATTACAGCCCACTTCACCTCCGAGCACACCTCTCTCTAAATATTTTGTAAAAAGCTTCGCTGAAATGGATAAAGCAGAAATACTCACTTTTCTACTCAAACATAGTTTGTTCTATTTACATAACGTATAAAGCGCAAATGTTATTTCCTTCTCTTCTTAGACTCACGCAGCAAATGCTCACAATAACAAAGGTTACATATCCACGCAGCTTTCTGTCAACACACACACAAATTCCATGCCCCCTCAGCTCTGAAGATTGTGTTTAGAAAACTCAAATCTTCCCTTTATCTTATCTTATGTACACAATTGTACCTGGCAATCATTCATTGGCGTGTACGTCTTCTGTAATATTACTACAATTCATACTGATTGAATATAAGTAAAAGGTCGGCTAAATAACGAAGTGGCAAGCCAAATGTCCAACTATCTCAGTTGCCTAAACTCAAACACCGTTGTCTTGTATTAAGCGCAGCAGTCTAGATCAAAATGCCGTTCTCAATCCCACTCTTGCCGCTCTCTCCCTCTCTACGCTTCAAGGGGCGCAACCTTCAGAGCATTAGACAATCTTTTGTTGTTTTCTAGTCAATTAATTGAATTTGCTCACTCTCACAAGAAGAGACATTACCTGAACTCTTCATCCTATAATTAAACAAAATTTCTCAACAAAACTTCACTCTTCTCTTTTCTTCCCTATCCACGCAATAGGACCCTTGTATATTATTAAACCTGGCACCTAAAGGACGGACCTACACTCTATGGGCTAGTGCCCACAGGTGACTCAGATTAGATTAAGTTCACCCGAATTGATTTTTTTGTGGAAATATTCATGCTCACCTGTTTCGCTCTATTCTTATTAACAATTTAAACTATTTTTATCGACTCAACAACTAATTTTGCTGTCAATTCCAGACTAGCTTTCCCCCATTCAGTATTGGGAGGGCACAGTAGATACATCCTCTTCTTGGCTCTGGTGGGCTGACTCAGTTGCTACCATGGCTGGAGTCTTCCTATCCCTTTCTCCTTTTAATGTCCTCATCCATCCTTTCTTTTCTATTATTTGCCTCTAAGTCTCGAGATACCCCGTGCTGTGAAATATTTGGCCAACCTCAGTGAGATGTGGACCTTAGTGATGTCAAGTCCTCCCAGGGTAGTTTTATCTTTGGCAAATCCGAGGAAAAAGGGTGTCCATTTCCGTAAATGTGGAATATTTACCAAAATAAACACAAAAACTAATCTAACTATTGAAGGTGGAGGTATTTCCATTTCGTCAATTTATTCTGTTAAAGTGACATTTTCTTTACCATCATTTCTCTAGGAGCACCCAATCCGAACATCCTCTTCTCTAATATGAGGTTATTCTATCCTTACATATTATCTTGTAGCCTTTACACAGAAGCAGCGTTGGTAGAAGCTGAAACATTTACTCCCATATGGAATTGGAAAGCGGACAGTATCTACTCAGAAAGACGCTTTATGTTAGAACCCTCTGAGTTTTGCCCAACATCTTGCAATAGAAAGGTTACTCTCGTGGGAGCCGCTACACCGGCTCTGCGTTCCTCTCACTTTACCACCTGTGCACCTGTCCCTCATCGGAAAGATTGACGAAAAGTTTCAACTTTTCTTATGCCGATTTGTATCCCAGTGGAGAAATCAGCTTTTCCTTTTTTGCTGTAGTAATTTGGGATTTTTTTTAGGAAATCATGGGATTCTAATAGTCCCATCTACGAGACTAGTACCAACAAAATAGATAATTTTCTAGCTAATGAGACCAACCACAAGGCTTTAATTGAAATAGTTTAGTGGTGAGAATTTTAAACAAATTTTTATTTCAAAAGAATGTAAAAGTATGGTTCAGAATTCCATAGGCACCGCCCCCCCCTCAAGCTAAGAGATGGAAGAGAATAATCAGTTTTTTTATTTTTTTCCACTTTAAATAAGAATTCATTAAAACTTCACTCTTATATCACTAAGAAGAAGTGCATCGAACACGTCTTTTCTTTCTAAAACAAATTATTGTTAGGCCACATTCTAATCGCACATATGATGAAAATTGATGATGAACGATAGGTGAACGAAATTCGTATCTTAAGATCCACTATGTAGATTAATTAGAGTGTATGATTGCATTTCTGACCTTTGCAAAAGAATTAAATCGGTTAGGGTGGGATTTCGCTGTTATTTTCTCTTAAACCTGGGTAAATCGACCCCTTTTAAATTAAACCCCGAAATATCCAATTTTTGTCAAGTTGAGGGATGAAATTTAAAAAAATAGAAAGTTGCCATATATGATTTCAAAGGGAACTTAATACCAAATATAATGGTATAAACCCAATTCCCCCGCCCCCCGTCCTTGCCCCCCACACATCACTGCACCAATTAATTTTCATGCCCCCCTAGAGAAACGTTCTGATGTAAATGAAAATCCAGGTACTGTTCCCACAAACTCTAAAAATTCTAGGCCAAACGTCTCACCAAATAGAAACTTATTATCACGTCAAAAAGAAGATAGGCTTCGTGTAGTACCAAGAATACAGTTTCCTAAGTTTCACAACTCAGGATCTCACTGCTGGTATAATTATGTTTTCCAAGTAACCATTCACTGTTTAAAATTAAAGGGGAATTCCTTGAGTTTGTTGAATGTGCAACCTCATGATCCACACATATTAACTCTGCTATTTAATAACATTACAGCATTCAATTTCAACATGTGTTATATTGCTGCTGAAAGACTTTGTCGAAAGTTTAAAAAAAAATCTTATTCTGAATCTTAATAACTTTCTTGATAAAGCTAACACATATTTTGTGAACTCGTCTTTTAATCTGCAACCAAGCAATCAAGATTACATGTTACATTGTGCAATTCATTTCTGTATATTCATTCATTTGATATCTAGATTGATCAGAAATGCTGAGAACTAGAGTTAGTTAATTAGATAGTAAATAAAGAGATAGTTGAACGAGGATTCCAGGTCTTCAAGAATAAGAGAGAGAGAAAGAGAGAGAGTGAGTGAGAGAGAGAGAGAGAGAGAGAGAGAGAGAGAGAGAGAGAGAGAGAGAGAGAGAGAGGAAGAATGAACAAAAAACAAAGCGTCAAACTTTTATGCCGATTTCTCTCACGGCCGCAGCCGCTTTATTGCTATGTTTCAACGAACTAACAGATGCTTACCAGCCAGAATTACCCTAATCAAAGATCAGCAGTCTCGGAAAGCCAAAGAAATGATTACCGAACCCTCGTGCTAAGATGTTCCTATGGAGAGGTAAACTGAAATATAGCAGTGATGGTATGCGGTTAGTGTAGAAATGAGTAACCACATTCACACTTAATCGGATACGCCTGGGGAATGCTCCTCATCCAAGCCAAGCAAGTGGCGGCAAAAGCAAAAGTTAAAATAACCAATCAATACAGTTATTTTTAGGGCTGTTAGATTGGTCTGATAGATACAGTCACCACTGTTTTAGCATGGATGAGGAGCGTCTTCCAGGTGTGCCAGATGCGGTGTGAAGATGGCTAATCATTGCTATACTAACCGTATGTTCCTATAGAGTTCATATACGAGATTAAAGGGGACAATGATAATCAGATTTAACCTATGTATACTCCCCAAGAAGGCAAGTTATTTCCCCTAGATGATTATGATAAAGAAGAGTCGACGCACAAGGTTGAACCTAGTATTTGACATTGCCTTCGCAAGGTGGATGAGTCACCCTGTAGGAGAATCGTCCCTCTCCCTTTCTCTGCCAGTTGAGACACGGGACGTTGACCGCAAAAACATCAGGGCCAGGAACCTTGGGTCAATCTCGTAACTACAGCCCATCGCCACTCGTCTCTATGAAAAGCCGTACGGTTTAAAACAGCAAGATCTCCCCTACGAGTGTATATTCAATTTCATCTCAAGTACGAAGTGGAGACGCGTTTCTCTCAAGCTCAAAGGCCAGCTGAAGTAGAGGTAAGACTTGCTGAAAAAAACTGTTGGAGTAAGAACCCTCCTGCGACCCGTCCACAAGCTTCCCCCCCTCCTACCCCTACCCCAGTGGGGTGAGAAGGTATAAATACCAAGCACTTGGGAAAAAAGGGGTAGAATACATGAGTCGCCAGGCTACGAAGTCCCCGGCAATAGAGACCGGGCTACTAAGACTGGAACTAAGAAGAAGCTCATCCTCGAGCTAGTTCCTGGTTACCAAACCGAACTTTAAGTTAACTTGTTTAAGCTCAACTTACTCTCATTAGAGAGACTCCTCCTATCGTGTGCATCCTAAAGCACAGGGATAGTTCTCGCCCTTGAAGAATTACGTAAAGAAGAAGAAAAATCTCCTCCTCGAGCCCGTTAACCGGTGGTCACACCAAACTCTAAATTAACTTGGTTTAGGAACCAAGTTCAACTGATTATCGTCAGAGAACCCCCCTTCACTATCATGGTGTAGCACAAAGCACCTTGATAGTCCTTGACCTTGAGGACTTCCGAAACGAAGAAGAAAAAGCTCCTCCTCGAGCCAGTTACCCGGTGGTCACACCGAACTTCAAGTTAACTTGGTTTAAGAACCAAGTTCAACTTACTCTCGCAGAGAGACCCCACCTATCCTGGTACCTCCTAAAGCACCGTGATAGTTTTCGCACTTGAAGAAGGATCCCCCCCCTGAATACCGTGTGGACCCCCATCTGCTACACTCGCCAAAGTACCTTGGGACTGCCAAGTCATCCAGTCCACCTCCAACTATCTGGTCGACGCACGCGTCAAAGAACCAACCAGATTCCTGTGGTGCCTGGGCTCATTGAGTTCAAGGCCAAACTCAAACCCGCCGCCAGAGCAACCATGGTATTTAAACTCCAGTAGAGACAATTAGCCTATTTCTTTTATATTGAAGTGAGTAGAGAGTTAACCAATATTATGGGGTCAAGTTAAAAAGCCTTACTTAAAAACTTGAAGTCATTATTGTGTATTTTAAATTCAGAGTATTTCTGTGGTTCATGTTTTTTTGTGTAGTAAATTGTTAAATTTAAAATATATGTTTATTTGGGGATAATTCCTGTGCGTTTCTCTATATCCTTACGTGTTTGAAGCGGCTCTTCATTAAAAACAACCAAATTAGCACTCTTAGACAAAAGTATACTTCAAAAAAAAAAGAAGCAGATTACGATCTAAAAAGGTATAATACGACACCCCCTCAGCGCGAAATAAAGCAAAATGATAAAAGAAATATATACCCTCTCTACCTTTTGAGAGAAGGAACGATCCAAACACACGATGCATATTCGTCCTTTTGTAGAAGGACCAGAGGAATGAAAAAAACAGGTAACAACATTTCCTCTCCACTCACAAAAAAAGATTAAGAAAGGTAGCAGAGCATTGAAGGCATGCAGGGGTTTCTTTTAGCGATCCAGATCTCTATGAGTGCACTGGCCTTAATAGCTTTCTGCTTATTCGCCAAAATGAGTAAACAAGGTAATCAGATGGACAGCTTCTACGTCAGATTCCGAGTTTAGCTTATAATCTAGATAGAAAACCTTAGGGACCTTCTGGCTAATGCTTATGATCCCACGCAGATTGCTGAATTGAGTCATATTCGGACATTCAATGCCACATCGAGGCAAAGGAAAGAGTCCTATCGTAATCTATGCCATAAGTAACCTCCTCAGAGTCTAAACTTAGAAAAACACCTATTACAAGATTTGTAGCCTGCGTGCCCATTGGTACTCTTCAGGGGGTTTTACTTTTCCCGGTCGTCACTCAGGTCCAACTGGCAGCCAAAAGTGCGCTAGCCATGTTTGGCCAATATCACGACCCTTACTTCTACTCGTATTACCGTTTCGTAGAAAAAAATGCCTATTGGCTCTGAGGAGTCCAAGCAAGAAAGGTGGAATAGGTCAACTTCTGGAAATTTGAACGCTGACCAAGGAAAAAATGGAAGTATTAATAAGGGAGAACCATATCTCTCACCCATGTCAGAAACTGGATGGGGCATAAAGATTAAGGTTCCGCATCCAATAGTTAAATGATAGGTAGTTGAAGATAAATGTGGTCTGCGACCCAAAGAACTTGAGGCAGAAGCAAATGAAAGACACATTGCCGATCTAAACATATTCCAGTAAGACATCAAAGTCAACAACGCCTTTGCCACGTCTCACAACCAATAGTTCTTTGATCCCTGATTCCAAGTATTTAATTGACATCCATTTAAATTCCTCTTTTTGAAAAGGATCACGCTAGCTTCTACATATGATAATTTAGAGGGATTTTTCTTCATTATATTTATCGTGGATCTTAGCAAAATTCTCTTTATCAATTCCGCCTTTAGGATATCATGATGGGTGCATACTCAATGCCCTTCTCATGATGAAGGGTGTGGTATACTTTTTTTCGCGTGTAGGAAATGCAAGTTGAAACCCATGGCCATATGTGATTCTAGCGGAATTGGTCGAAGAGTTGAAGTTCTGTGTCTTTAGTATAGATTAATTCACTAATATATGACTTTACCTTTTTTATATCCGTGTGCTCGTCTCATGGACGTGATTAGTTTACCATTTACTCTTTTTGCATGTGTTCATCATTTGAGCAAATGATTCGCATTTCGAGGACGATGGGCAAGTTGATGATGACATTTAGTATGCTTTGTTGCCATCATCGCCACAAACCTAAATTCTACCTTGAACGTCTTGAGATTTTCGCCTCCAATCACTCGTTTGGTGGTGTAACAGTATATTACGGCCTTAGGAGAGAAACAATATGCATATGAGTGCTATAAGCGTCGTTTTACGAATTCAGGCTCGCTGAATTCTACTGGATAGTGAGCAGGTACCGTATACTATTTTTACGCTCAACATTAATCGTATTGGAATGTATCTTAACTAAGTACGAGTACCAATCTTCCAAAAGTGTGCAAGCTTGTCAAATATATACGCAAAAAGTTCATCCAACGCTATTTTAACCAAATCACAACGGACCCTGTGTTTCTAGTAGAATCTCTGTGGCGGCTTTTTTCACATTGTTCACTCGGGGTACAACTCACCAACATTCCAAATTTGATGACAGTCGGCTTCTCGTCTCCACTTACAGAGTATGGGAAGCGTTTAATGGCCTATATTTGATGAGCGACTTTCGGTCATCTTTGGTTTTATGAGTAGACAAGGTCCCCGTATAAATATAGGGCCATCGTGGTATGAACCTAGATAGATAATTCACAACAAACATATATCTATATGTTTTTGAGGAGAGTTATTGAATCGTAACAAGGCTCGAACGGCTGAGCTTATGGTGAAGTTAGGCTTAATGGCTGACTACGAAATCGATAAGGAATGGATGCAATACAACGAGGATAGAACAAAATATATATTATTATAAATTAACAAGGAAGGAACATAGTTGAAATACATTGATTGAATTTGAATTTAATTTTACAAAAATTAACATGATTTTAATACTGAATTTTCGTCGGGACTAAGCTTGGTGTAAGGTAGATAGGTAACAAGGTAAATAGGTAGCAACTAGTGTGAATGGGAGTCTTTACGATGAGAATGACGAGACACGAATGAGGAATATTTGTGTTCAACGTGGAACAGCTGAAAGCGTGTTACTTTGTGTGTTTGGCTAAAAGAAGTGTTGCCAAAAAATGTATTTTAGCCCCAATTTTTGGAGGTAATTATTTATACAAAAATATATTGAAAATACATATTCATAAAAATTTGAGATTTTTGATTGATAAATTAATATAGGATTATTTGTGATGATTGATAATTATTTATACATAGGATTGAATGGAAATGGTTGAAATTAAATGGGAAAATAATTGGATATTTTAACATTGGATTTGAAAAGGAAAGTATGCTAATATTTTATAGGAATGCCAGAAGGCATTGCTTTACCCGTTCCGGATTATATGCATTTGCCATGCATCGCCACTTAGGAATACGAGGCTTGGCCTTTGTGTTAGATTTATTATAAAAAACTGGTTGTCGGGAATCATCTCGCGTTCCTGGTTATTGGCTACTCTGCCTGGTTTTCGAAAAATCCAACAAATGTCACTTGGTTCTTCGGGTTTGTACGATTTGGAAGCAAAAACAAAATGAATGAAAACTATAGTGTCAAATCAGTGGGGATGGGTGCAGGGGAAAAGTTAGGGGTAAATGTGACGCAATCTTAACTTTCACTTCACGATCTTCATTCTGCTTTGCCTCATCCATGCCATGAACTCAGAGTGTGGAAGAGAGATAAACTTGTCATATAGTCTAATCAAAACTCTCATTCTCATTAACCATTAAATGTAGCAGAACACAACAGAATCGACGTTCTTCCGACTCACAGTCCCATGTTTTCACAGATGCTGCGAAAAAGGATATGGAGAATCAATGCCTCAAATTCACTTAGCCTGTTCTATGAGTTGCTATGAAATGCAAAAGTTCTCCGAAACGGACGGCGTATTATATCCTGTACCGAGCGATATATTAAAATTATATCTACCTCAAATACGAAGATGGAACCCCCAAAAGGCATGTCTGATTTAAACATGGGCTATGTAGCAAGGACCCCCTCCCCTCTCACATTGGAATTGGAGCAATATATGTATATACACTGGTGCGGCTAAAGTATGGAAAGTTTCGTTACAAAAGATGCTCACAAAAATACTGATGCTGCTATGGAAACTCTAAAAGAGGCTTGACGAAATGGCATCCTCCAGCGTGGCAACTTGGGCACCAAGGGATAGATCAAATTCGCGAAGGGTAGTTCCTGATCTGAGTCAAAATGGTTTAGGGTTTTATTGCCTTTTTTATTCAGTAGCGGATGAAATAAGATAAGTTGCCAACTGGGGAAGAAGCTACTAAATTCGCGCTTACAAGCGCATAATGAACTGTTCACATTGTAAATCGAGGAGCGTATATACCCCTGGGTATACAGGTAGGATCTCTGTATAGGCTTTGTGCACGTTATCAGTCACTAACATTCAGATATAGACTATCCTTTTCAGAGGAATGACTCTTTAATCAGTCGTAAAGCTTTGGGTGAAAAGAGTGAGGTAAAAATAAAGTATACTACTCCTATCAGTAATTTACTTGCTGAACGACACGTATTGGCCAATCTATAAGGTGCAGCTACTTTAGAATTTAAGTATGCGAATATCCACCGTATAGTTGAAGCGGGGTCAAATCAAAGATTAGTAAGTAGTGGCAGTCAAAAATGTATAGGAGAACCATATTTATAAACAGTTAGGGAACGTTGCGTGGTCTACGAAGGCAGCAGAAGTGCATCACTTTGTTTTGGCCAGGAAAGACGAACCTCTTTCGTTTTGGTAAAACATGAGACGGAGTTGACAGCTGTTCAAATTCAGTGTTTTGTGGTAGGCATCAGAAGAACATCAAACGAGTGCGAAAAGCTATCTACGTAAAGCATGGGGAGAATAACTTCTGACATCACTGAGGTAATACAGGAGTAGCTCATGGCAAGGAGTGATGCCGAGGAAAATTCACTGAGGAACACACTCTTATTGACCTATTGTGAGATTTTAGAGAGAATAATAGGGAAGCGTCCCTTCATTCTAATGTAATATAGGTTATAGCTGATAAAGGGTCGCCACGATGTATAATAGATCTTCTCTAAATCACAAAATACCGTGACTAAATATTTCATTCAATGTAAAACCTCGCAAATATTACTCTCCAGCCGGGATAGAGCATCCGACATGAAATGGAACTATCGGAATCCACACTTTGCACAATTAAGGTGCCATTGAGTGTTCAAAAGATAAGCTAAACTAACATTTATAACTTTTCTTTGACCAAGACCAAAGAGAGCATATTTTTGCTTCCGTCACCATCATTATCGCGACCCAAACCTCCTTTTAAATAAAGCTTTCCTAGAGGTAATAGACGCGCAACAATTCCTTTCTATTCAGATCCACCTCAAGCCAACTCTTTGGTACCTTTTCCCCTCACCTTACAGAGTACCCTGGCTTTATTTATCTGGACATTTCCATATTACCATTTTTCGTCACATTCTTCACAAGCCTACTCTAAAGCTACTCTAAGCATGGTGGCTTCTATTTCCCGAGCAACTTCAATCCATTCACCCTTTCCCAGGACAGGAGGGCGGGGAAAGCCGACTTTAATCTTTGTCTTCGGTCAGTGTTGGTGGATTTTAAAAAGCAACCTGACTTCCTTTAATCCATTATACTGCTCTCATTTTCTTCTCTTCTTGAAAATTTGCGCTCAAGTCCTGGTAGTGTACCATATCACGGAACATTTAACCACCAGGAATTAAAGGTGGTCCCTGCCTGCGATTTCTGGTTTGGTTTTCTGTGATATCATTTAGCTTTTGTGCCCATTCTCTCAATGTCACCCTAAATCTAATTATGAGAAATGAAAGCATCAAAACCTGGACTCAAAGATAAGGGCAGTATCAACTCTCACGCTTAGAAAACTACAGATTACGGTAAATTGAGGTTTCACTGCCTCTATTTTTCTTTAAAAAGGAGATTCCTCTTAGGGAGCTGCCAATAAGCTACTTCCTTTCTAATGGAGAGGTGACTCCATTTTTTATGTAACAGGTGTCAATTTCACCCAAATATAAATGTACAGCGGAGCGCCTGCTCCTGAGGTGGACTTGAGGTATGTTGGAAAATCTAATTGGATCTGGACCCAATTTTAAGCAGCACCATTCTGAATTTCATGTAATCTTATGCGGCGGGACACTGCTTGCTGTAAATTCGGATCAGGCTGGCAGGCTTATATTTATTTGCCCTTGTATCGTTTGTTCCATTTGGCCTGGAGACGCTCATTAAAAGGATGTAGTCGGCAGGTAGCTCTTCCGTGCGTAAGCATTAATGCCGCTGAATTTATTGGCCTTGCTTCGATTTCCTGCTTTTATCTCTCAATGGATTCTCTTAACGAACAAACAGACATACATGAGATGTGGTTGAAAAGTTTCTTGATAGTGATCATTTCGCCATTCAAATATATTTTGCTGACCCGTCATGGTGTTTTGTGGTTTAGAGAAGGCCTATGATATATTTTATGGATAGCATTTATAATATACAACTTTTATTCTATTGGAGCGAGGGGACGCTTCCCTATTTCCTCTCTAAGTTCTTACAAGGTATCAAGAGGAATGTGTCCTTCAAGGAAGTGTCCTAATGTCATTATCCTTGCTATGAGCTACCCAGTATTACCTCGATTTTGCTAGATTTTATTGTCACCACGCACTCTTCTCGCGCTTTACAGATGCCTACCAAGGAGCACTGTATTGTAAATGCAGTGAACTACGTCTCATGTTATATGAAAACGCAGTGAGTTGTTTTCATCTGGTCAAAAATAAAATGATGAACTTCTGCTGCCATCATGTCCCACTCAACGATACGGAATCCTTCTTAGTGGTCGTGCATTTAATCCACGCTTCACCTAAGAGGCGAATATTCGCATAATTAGATTCCAATCCACTCCCACCTTAGAGATTGCCTAATTTGTGTCGTTCAGTTAGTAAGTTGATGATATCGTATTTTACTTTTTTTACCTCACTTTCTTCGCTCAAAGGTCCAGTACTGATACGAGGTTCATTCTTCTGAAACGTAGAGTCTATATCTCTATGTTAGAAACTGATTCCATCCACAAAGCCCATATAGAGATCTTTGTCTTCTATACGGCGGTATCTGATACTCGATTTACAATATATAGAGTTCATGAGGCGCTTATAAGCGCGAATTTAGCATCTTCTTCAGTCGCCAAGTTATCTTATTTCATCCGCGACCTATCATGACGTTTAATACTTTGCCTTAAAACGCCATTCAAGCCTTAAACCATTAAGAACTACCCATTGAAAGTTTCATGATTTCTTGGTGCCCAAGCTGACAAGTATTTTGTCATACTTAGCCGGACTAGTGTAAATAGGTAGCTCCAAGTCCAATAGTGAAAGGATTTCCTCTGTACCTACCCCATTTTTTAATCCAACGGGCTCTTTTGGGTGTCATATCTCTATTTGAGGTAGATGTGCTTTCAATAGATCGCGTTGATTCTTAATATTCCTTTTTCGCAGTATCTGTGACACTGTGGGGTTGTGAGTAGGAAGAACGTCGATTTTGTTGTGTTCTTGGACATTTTATGGTGGCGGGGAATGAATGTTTTGATGAGAGTAGATTGCAAGCATTTCTCTCTTTCCCAGTTTGAGTGTTTGGCAGGGATGAAGCAAAGCAGACTGGAGATCGATCAGTGTAAGTTAATGTTGCATCATTTATGCTCGTACTTTTTTCCTGGCGCCCAACCACATTTATTTGGAAGTATTCATTCATTTTCTTTCGCTTCCGAATTGTACATACTCGAGGGACAAAGTGACATCTGATGTTGTGGTAGTCTTAAATCTCTGCTAAGATTGCAGGCGTTCAGACCATGCGCAAATCTTTTTATATCCTGTAAGAGATTCATTCACCCTACATATGTGGTACCAGACAAGTGATGTTGCTCCCATGTGTCGCTGCGTCTTGAGTCTGGATCTTGTATACTTGATTGTGGTAGGATTAAATTTAGGAAGTTTCTGACTTCTTACATAGTATTTAATTTGTTAACGTCTTGGTAGATTGTTTGAGGCCCTGAGAGAGTCTATTCTACCTTAGGGTACCTGAACGTGTCTCTTTATTTGTTTTATTTAAAATTTGTTGAATCGATTGTTGCCTTTTCTGTTTTTCTTGCTATATAGTTTATTTGAATTAATATTTTAAGTTTTTATGTTTTGTTTTTTTCTGCACCCTTGTTTGCAGTGGACGCAGGTATTACTTGGACCAATCCTACGAATGTGCGAAACAGGGTGTCTGCAAAGAGTGAGCAACTGCACTGACTACATGGCATGGACCAGTTTAGCCCTTCTATCTACTTGCAAAGAAAGTGGGAAAAGACGCTCATGGATTTATAGTTACATTACATTCACCTCAGCTTTTAGTGTGGATTTATCCCCCAATACCTCAATAGGATTATGGATTTCTCTTTCATCTTCAAATTGGGCATACACACGGCTGGCACACAGCTATCAACGACAACCGCGAATAAACAGCCAATACCACAGGAATAGTCATCAGTGAGCGATCCCTCCCTAGGCCCTTTCAACAAACGGCCTACCCTACTCCCGCCAATGGATCTTAGAACTCCAGACTCGAACGCGCGCGCGCGTTCCTCGGAGACCTGCTAAGCGGACTTGATTGGCGTGAACAATTCCGTGTCAATAGAGCAGCCCTGGAGATGGGATTGGATTGGCGCTCCCGAAGCTCCACTTCTGAGGAATACGTCTACACGACTCCTCCCGGAACGCCGCCTCTCCCCCCCTCCATCGCCTACCCATCTCTCCGACTTGTTATCCCCACCTCGCTCCATGATTTCCTCCCTCTCCTTAGAAGGGGATTGGGTTCCTTTCTTTAGCCCACTCCACAGCTCTCTTTTCCCCCTATCTTTGGAAGGCGACTGGGTTCCCTTCTCCACCCTCCCTCATAGTCCACTATCTCCCTTTTCTCCTCCATTAATCGCCTCAATTTCAGAAATTATTGACGTGGGCCTGGACGATCTCAGAATTATTAATCTCCCCCATCCTCCCTCGCAGCCCTCGGGATCTCCTCCGCGACTTCTTTGAAAGAAAAACTCAGGGACTTGGCGCTCTCCACATCCAGGGACCCTCGTCCATCACTTCTATTTCCCTCCCTGATCTCGCCGTCCCGCGGTCCTAAGCATTCCTACTCCTACTGTTTCCCCCGCCTCGTCAGACACCCAACCCTCCGAGATTAGTGACGTGCTTCAGGATCTGATGAGTTCCCCTCCGGATATCATCCCACCTCGTGGTGCAAACGGACAGGAAGCAGCTGACGGTAACAACGGAAACCGCAGCAGAAATGGAAACGATGGAGGACAGGAGGGTGGTGAGCATCAGGACTGGGTTAGCCTAAGTATGGACCCTCTCGAACCTGAATCTCCGCGCACTGCCCATGGTGCTCTCCTGGACGTCCAGCCCCCGAGCTCATTCGCCGGTCTTCCAAACCCCTCCCCTATTGTAAAAGTCTTATACGGGAGAGGAGTACGAGTCTTCCTCCAGTACGCCTACTCACATTGGCGCTCTTCGCACCAGGACAACCTCCCTCTCCTTTTCCAGTTAGAATCCCATGGAATTCTGGAACAAAATCTTCCCGTTTCCCGTTGCCACCAAGTTTTTTCGGTGGCTAAGCCTAACGGAACGGCCCGGTTAATTTATGACATGTCCGCTACTCGGGGCTTGTACAACCCTCCCCCTTTCCCCCTCCCCTCTGTGGGTAAAGTCCTCCTCGACTCTTCCACCTCAGAATGGGCAATCAAAATAGACCTCAAGGACGGGTTATACCATGGGAAACTTCACCCAGACGCCAGACATTACTTCGGGATTCACTGTGGAGATGTCAATTTCCGCTTCATTAGACTGCCCATGGGCTTCGCAGGCTCTCCGTAGATCATGCAGGCATGTCTTACGTCTGCCGTCAATGCCTGCGAACGGGAGGCAAATTGTCGAGCCTACGCTTACTTGGATGACATCCTCGCTACAGGCCCCATCCCTAATCTCAGGCGCTTTTTGTGCCTCCTTAAGAAAAGCTCCCTTAATATCAATATCATAAAGTCGATCCTGAAGCCAACCCTGCGCCTCGTGTACCTTGGAGTCGAAATATCCCTGCCCTCCCTTTCCTCCCGCATAACTCCGGCCCTTCAAGAAAAAATCAGGAACGCTCTTTAATTCGTTTCGGAACACCTGGTGCCCCGCAAGTGCTGGCTCCGGCTCGCGGGTATCCTTAACTTTGTTCGTCCCGTCATCAACCTTCCCTTCTTTTGGATACAGCTGGCATTCCTCCAGCTGGAGTTTTGGGATCCCAGCATCTTTGCACGTCTCCCCTCTTTCATTCACAGGAAATGGACACGTTGTAAGCCCCCCAGGGCTTCCCCACTGAAGATCTTCGTGGACGCTTCCCCTTCGGGTATTGTCATCACAGACAAAACTTCTGCCATCGCATGGCCTTGCGGAACATGGGGTCTTCACATCTTCCTGTTGGAAACTCTGGTTCTGTGGTTCACCGTCCTTCTTTGGCCCCGGGCGCGAAATTTCTCCGATAACCTCCCCGCTATTTCTAATACGCAAAGGGGTAAGCTTCCCCGGGACCTTGTCCTTAGGTGCTCCCCAGACACCCTTTGTCTCCTCCACCAGGGCTTCCAAAAGGCGGTCCTCAATATCTCTTGGATCAGGAGCCGAAACAATCCGGCTGACGCACCATCCAGAAGGTTCGAAACCTAATTTTGTCTTGATCATCGGCTGCGCCTCTCTTCTCCCGGGTATATAAGGAGCGGCCGTCGTGGATGGTGCCATGGTCGTTTTGGATTGCGTCATCAGAACATATGCTCCATCGGCTCTCCCTCACTCCAGCCCCCGTTCTCATCCCTTGGGCCTGTGTTCTGTGCCTTTTCCCCTTGTTTTTCCCCTGTTTTGTATAGTTTTTCCCCTCCCTGTTTGAGAATCTGTTTTCTCGTTTCTTTTGTATTTTTCGAAAAAAAAGAAGTTCTCGGAACCCTTTTTCGAAAACTGCTTGCTATCCAAGAATTTTTCCAATTAATGTTCCTTTTCTGGGCTTGCTTCTTGTGTGGTTCCTCTCCTGATATCTTGACGAGCTATTTCATTATCTCTTGTCTATAATGCTGGAACCTGGCTCACAAGACCCACAAGAACATCCTTGATCCTGAAATCTACGAACCTAATTTACCTGCCGAATGAAGACTGTAAGCTTTATAACAACTCAAAATATGTTGCTATGACTACCACCAACCACACTTTTGAGGCGTTTGACAATGCACCTGCAAATTGGAACCCCCGAAAATCAAATGGAGACTGCATATAACATCAGCTTAACCAGGGATATATTGGCTAATAACACTACGATCAAAAGAAAAGAGGGAAATAAAGCCAGAATGTACTCCTTGTAAGCCATCTTAATTAACGAAGTTTGGCCAGCTATCAATGGGCTGGAATCTAGCATTAAAGTTGTTTTAAAATTCCGCTCACACCGGAGTGGCCCGTTCCCTTGACATAACGTTCAAGCGAGGGGGAATAAATATCCCCTAAAATCCATTTTCTTTTGATTCCCATTTTCATTTTGACTCAATCATTCTTCACCGATAAAGGAGGAAAGACACTCAAGGTGATTTACATTTATCTGAAAATAACCACCCCCATTGACTGGAATTCTACAAAATTCCTTTATCATTCCGCTGATTTCACAAAAGAAATATTGTCGAGTGTTCTTTAATTGGCATCTTACCCAATATAAACATTTCCCCTGGCTTATTTAAACTCGACCCTGTTTAAAAAAACTTGTACTAAATGAAATAACTTCATAATGTAGCCTATTGTCACTCTTTATTAGTGTAATATCATTCGCATTGCCTCCCCAACCACGTGTCTCTGTTGTGACTGTGGATTAACTCTTAGCCCTAAATGTTTTCGCTCTAATGATAATCCTTTAAAATGTTTTTTTTTTTCACCTCCCATATTCCATACATGGCGTTGTTGTGTGTATATCGTTTTGGGGATGCATATTTATGTTATCAGTTGCCTATTATTAGGTGAGAGAAGATGGGATGATAGCATGAGAGGTGGGTTTTATTTGTTTTAGGCGGGGGAAGTTTCTGCTTAGTTAGACCTTTTTACAGGTGCGTAGGTTCTATTTTCTTAGTTTATGTAATTTTATACGAATATATATAATTGGGTATCTATATGTTACTTCTAGTTCATGTTTTCTTTATTTATTATATGTTATTTTTTATTTAGGGCTTTCATGCCCTTGTATTTTTGTCTTTTGCTTAGGTATACTTGTCTTAGTTTACTTTTTCATGTATATATCGATAGTTCTGTCTGCCATAGGTGGATCCTACTGCTTGGGGATCTCTTGGCTGAGTATTCATTTGGTATTCTCAGATCTCTAAATATCTGTGGGTGATTTTGTTCTATTTTCTGCCATATCATCCTCGCCCTGTTCTCTAGGTCAATCTTTGCTATATCGATTAAGTCTGGTAAGTTTTCTTTCTGCTTTTCTAGTTTTGGTTATAAGGTAGGTTGCTTTATTTTGAATTCCCTGTAGTTTCTTCTTATTTGTCTTCGAGATAGTGTGCAACGGGATCGGTGGGTATACTAGGGTTGGTTTTACAAAGGCTTTGTACAGAGTTTTGAGCCGTTTTTTGCTCATTATGCCTAGGGTATACATTAATTAACCTTAAGTCACCTCTGGCTTTGGCTATCCGTGCCTTCGCATGAGCCTGGCAGCTTCTTGTGCCAATGTGTAATCCCAGTACACTCCCTTCCGTTTCGTTGTTGTAGTCGATGCCGTCAATGTAAATCTGGTCTTTCTTAAACCTAGATAATGGTATTATTTTGAATTTTGGGATGATAGTTTTAATTTTACACTTGTTTTCGTAGTCGTTAATATTCTTTATTTCCCTTTCCGTGGTGTGCGCCTTCCATCTTGGACTAGTGGATCGCGATGGAATAATCTGGCTGATGTCGTACGTGTACTAAATGTTTAGACATCCCGGTCTTATTGGGGACGGAAGGTCAGCCGTGAAGATCGCGTATAGGGTGGGACTTAGACATCCCCCCTGTAGGACCCCTGTCTGTAGATGGAAGGTTTGTCCCATGTGGTACTCGATGGAGACGTATGCTTTCCTATTGGTGACATAGTCAGCCAACATTCTCTCAATCTTGATGCCGAGATCGAGCTGGAGGAGCTTATATTTGAGCCCTCCACCCAGACCTTATCGAAGGCCTTCTCGACATCACGGAAGAACACATCCACGTATCCTTTTTCTATCTTGGCCTGCGCAATCTTTTTTGTTAGTATGGCTATTGCTGTAGTAGAGTCTCTTCCCTTTCGGAATCCGAATTGATAGTCATTATCTTTACGGCTTTCCTCCAGGTGTTTAACCAGCCTATGATTTAAGATTTTTCCCCGGACTTTACCCAGAAAGTTAAGTAGGGAAATCGGCCTAAAACCTGAGACTAAGTGGGTTGGTTCCTCCTGCTTCAGCAGGAAGACTATTTTAGCTGTCTTAAATTTTTCTGGATAAGCTCCTATGTTCAGATATGCATTGCACATATCAGCAATTGCCTTGCTTATATTCCCTGGGACATTCTCATAGTTATATTTTTTGAGGTCTGTTCTCCCGGGAGCCTTATGTTTAAATGAGCTTATGGCACTTTTCAACTCTTCTTCAGTGATCTATGTTTCTAGACCTACGTTTTCTTATGCGTTGTAATAGAATCTTCTTTCTAGCATAATTATGTGCCTGTTTGTTATTAAGGATCTATTTACCCTTTTTTCCGTTTCTACATCATATCTCCGATTATATTCTTCTATGGAATATATTTTCCCCCATTGTTCTCTAAATTATTAGCAGTTTCTTCGTTGCTGTTTATGATTTCACTTCGTTCATTTTTTATTTGGATCTTCTTTCTGGAAGGGTTATTTTTATTAAATTTATCCATTTTCAGGCCTTTCTTGGTTCTTCTGTGTTTTCCACTTTACTTATGAATTCATTCCATTGGTCTCTTTGTTGTTCTTCAATGAGAAATATCAGGTCACTCTTCAGTTGCCTTAGCTCCTTAGCCTTTATACGACTTGTGCCGGTTTCTCTAATTTCAGTGTACTTTTGCTTAATGCTTCTCGCCTTTCTTCTCATCTCCTCAGTCCATTTTGGATGATGGAGCGTTTTGTACTTAATTTTTGGAACGCATTCCAATATGGTCACTACATGGGACAGGGATTGGTTCCATATGCATGTTATAGGGGAAGTTATTACTAGTTAGTGCTATATCTGGTTTGGTTGATGCTCTTTTATTTATGAAGGTCGTGAACTCTGGGCCAGTACGCGTTAGGATGTTCCTTTCTATCAGGAGTTCTAAGTTTCGTCCTGCATTATTTTTCGTTCTTTAACCAGATTCCAGTAGTCTTGCATTTAGGTCTCCCAGCAGTACTGTTGGATTGTTTTTATTAAATATTTCCATTATCGAGTAGAGAGAATTTCATCTGCACAGTAACAGCAGTTTATGCCTCATCGACCTCTCTTTCTTGGGTAAAAAATAACGCTTTTTTAACCGCGATTGCTGTTCCGTCATACCTTTTCCGGGTGGGGTTCTTCTTAATGATGTCATAGTTGAATATTTTTATTTGCTCATCGTCTTTGATTCCGTGTTCGGAAATTGTGATTATATTAGGATCTATATGGCGAAAGAAGTTGATGTATTGGTTTTTATTTTTCAACCGGTCTGTATTTAGGTGGAGGATTTTTAATTTTCTGTTAGTGTGGTCCATGATCAATAACGCTAAGTTTTCTAATCTGTTTTGTTTATTCCTTGTTTTGTTTTAGCGTTCTTCCACTTTCCCTTGGTCACTTTTTCGAAGGTCTCTGCCGTCATTGGGGTAGAATCTGATTTTGTTCTCCCTTAATAATTTTTTGATGCAGGACTCCTCGTGGTCAGTGACGTAGGTACATTTGCATGTCCCTCTTTCTATGCCTTTTTAGATGTCTGAAGGTTTGAGACCTTTAGGTAGAGGGTATGCCTCATGTGCGAATACTTTGAGTTTGAAGTCTCCTGCTTTGTACTGGCATCCTTCGGTTTCGTTCTTTACTTCGGAATCCGTTGTGGTTTCCGTCTCTGTGGGAATTATTTTGGTTTGTTTCTTCATTTTCTTGTGGGTTTTCTTTTTCGACATGGTTTCGGGTTCCTTTTCTGTGTCAGCGGTTTCCATTTCTTCTTCATTTGTTTCCCCAGATTCTATTTGTTGTTCTTTTTCTTTTTTTGTTAATGTGGCTCAAACTTCCAGCATGTCTTTGACTTGCAGAGTTTTTCCCGGGGTAACGCCGTAAATAAGTGCCGAGGGAGGGTTGGGGGAAATTACTTCTTACGAACGCCGTTCTTTTCGAGCAGAAGATTCAAGGTTTCTGCAAATGTTCCTGGTTGATCTATATTGTGCACGTGACCGAACATTATGCACTCCAGTATGTTGAGGCCGGTGCCCTCATTTACATTAATATTATTTTTTTTTCTTGTGACTCCTTTACTTTTCTTTGGAATTTCATCTTTTTCTTCTTGTTCCTTCTTTTCTATTATTGCTTTAGTTTATGAGCAATTGATAGGCATGTTTATGCATTTTTAAAATTGTTCCGTGCATTCACGGAAGTTGTGGCCGATATTGCTGCATTCAGAGCATATTTTAATGTCCTTTCGGGGACAGTTTTTGGTAACGTGGTCCTCGATTGCATAACACTGAAAGCAGGTTTGCATATTTATGAACTTTTTCAGTTCGATATTTTCAGGTGGAATTCGCATGCCAAACGCCAATACTCCGTTGTTTGTGGCTATATTGGCCATCTCGGATGTGGTGCACACTACTTTAAAGACATGTGTATGGTTGCCGAATTTGATGAGCTCCGCGATTTTGAGAAACTGGTTTTCCCTCTCCATCTCCTCTTTTAGTTCATTTTTAGTGTGCGATCTGAGATACAGGTCCACTTTGCAGCATATAAAGGAGCGATTGGCTATTAGTTGTGAAGGCAGTTTTGGGACTAAGCTAATTTTGCTTAGGGCCATTAGCCCGTTCGTCGCCACCAAGCGCTCGACGTCTTCTTGTTTATGACAGAGCACGACGTACCCGTTTGGTACGTCTATCAATTTAGTAATGGCGATTTTTAGGTCTGTATATAGGGTCCTATGCAATACTCCTCTCTCCGGTTTTGTTTTTCCTTGTTCCGTCCTTAGTGGTAATCTTCTGTATTCCATGTTTATTTGCGTGATATGAGAGGCCTTCCTCCCTTTATCCCACAGCCCCGTTCTTTATATTTTGGCTGATAAGATGAATAGAATGAATAAATGAATGGACCCGGGTGGGCTCCTCTCGATTGGTGATTAGTGACGGACTTTTAGTTGGCTAGCGCGGAATCAACCATCGCTAGCCGGAGGTGCCGCCGCCTTGAGGTAATTAAAAGCCGCGGGTGCTTCCTGCCATACCCTGAGACGGTTATATGTCTCTCAGTGGTCTTGGGGGCCCCTCACAGGGGGAGTGGTTATACTCTCCTACAAAGGTGGCAACCCGGCCCATTGTCAGGGGTTTTTCTTGAACGACTATCTGGCAGTGGGCTAATCCTCAAACCTTCCTCCTCCCGTACCCCCAATTATGCATATGTTAGTGCTCTGCATAGTTGGGACAAGGTCGAAATATCAGCTTCCATTAGCTAAGGCATTGGCCATGGGTGGGGAGGGAGGGGTGGGGAAGGTGGCAGTCATGGTGATTATGCTGACCGACCTAAAAAGTATTTTTTCTTTCTTTTTAGTACCTCTGCGAACGGGAGGATTTTTGGTGTGGGAGTGGAAACGGTGCTGGAGACGATAGATGAAAATGAAAAATGAAAAGTAAGGTTACATTGAGATGAATGGCTTCTTCATTTCCAGATATTCCTGAACAGGCGGCTAATTTGCGTCTATTTTCATCCAGATTTTAAGAGACGAAAATTTTCTCCATTGAAAATTATTGTATTTCTTGAGTGAGAAAATCTCTTCGATGAAATACGTCTGCTTTACCAAGCTGAATGTGAACGGTGTGTAGAGATTCCAAACGGCGGATTCTAGTTGCCTATTGTTCTTTTTCTTGGTATTTTTCTGTCTTGTTTTTGTATTTTTTTATCATTGGTTTGTACTATGTAATGGGCGTTCCCTTCGTATCTTTGTACCCTATATAATGTTGTCTTCTCCATTTTCATCCTATTCCTTGAAAATGAACTTGAAAATATAGTTCGAAAGTGCTTGGATTCATCTCTTCATTTTCTTGTGGGTTAATTTTCATATATATATATATATATATATATATGGGAAATATCACGAAAGTTAGCACGTGATAACTATAAATATGAATATGTACCACGGAAGGAAACTGAATAAAAAGCAGATTGGAGTTAGTACTTTCGTCTATTTGACATTTTCAAACTCAATGGTAAGAATAATAAGACACCCAGTATTTATACAAAACACGTTTTCTATGAGGTCAACATTTTAATGCTATCAGATAAGTCGGATCTTAAAAACAGTGATAAAATTGGATCTAACGAAAACAGCCCTGGGCTAATATTGAGATTACTCTCCTTTGTGTGGGAGATTAAAAATGATTCCAGGATATTTCTCTTTATAAAATCATTACTATGGATTATAGTATCAGTTTTTGACTAGTTAATTCCGTGTCCCATCTTGGAATTGTAGACAGCTAAGGCATTATTATGATAACCCTTAATTATTGCGTTTTTGTGTTGTTGGGTCCTTATGGAAACATTTTTGGAAGTTTGGCCTACATAGAATAAATTTAAATCTAAACATGGAATTTGGTAAATTACATTATTATCATTATTCGAACTATGCTCTATTAAGAGATTTTTCAATGTATGATTGTATTTAAAGGCTACCTTAATATTAAGTTGTTTTAGAATGGGCACAACAGACATAAAATTATCATGGTAGGGTAAAATTAATAGGTTTTTACGAGGTACTATTGTCTCTTATTTACAATTCTAAAAAGTTTTTTGGCAATATTCATACATTTTTCTAGAAAGTACTTTGTGTCGTAGAATGACTCCCGACGATACCATATATTACACTATTCGTTGAGGGAACTTCCTTAATTATCATTAGAGAGCGTTTACTGTCTGGCGGCCGATATTATGTATCTTCAAAATGCTTAAGAAGTGGAACTGAGCTCAAGGATAATAATATTGCTATCATTAATAAAATAGAGTTTTATTAATAATAACTATAAACAATACACAAAAACGGAAAATATTGACATAAACAGAATGGAAAGGGTCGTGGAGACTCGGGCTAATCCAAGGATTTAAGGGATTAAAAAAGGTAAAACAAATATAGAGTTAAAGAGATGGGATGGTTCGATAAACAATTTAAAGCACAGGATAGAATTGACAAAAGGGATCAATACTCAAAAGGTGACGTTTGGCTTACTTAACTTTTCATTAGGGTGCAGTGGAAGGTACTTAAAGGAATATTCGGTCCGCTGGCGAGTTCCAGTCGAAGGGGGGGGATAAAAGGATCCTGACGAGGCATCTTGGAAAGGAGAACCGTTACTCGACGAACGGCTTGAAGAACAATGGCTGTTCTACTTTGTTCTCTTCTGAACAAAGGGGGGAATGAGAACCGTCTCTTGTCTACGGGCTCAAGAACAATGGCTGTTCTAATGTTGTTCTCCTTGAACAACAGGGGGGGTGAGAACCGTTTCTTGGCGAAGGGCTCCAAACGAACAATGGCTGTTCTAGGTTGTTCTCTTCGAACAACAGGGGGGGGGATGAGAACCGTTTCTTGGCGAAGGGCTCAAAACGAACAATGGCTGTTCTAATGTTGTTCTCCCTTGAACAACAGGGGGGGGGGAAGAGAACCGTTTCTTGGCGAAGGGCTCAAAACGAACAATGGCTGTTCTAATGTTGTTCTCCCTTGAACAACAGGGGGGGGTGAAGAGAACCGTTTCTTGGCGAAGGGCTCAAAAAGAACAATGGCTGTTCTAATGCTGTTCTCCTTGAACAACAGGAAGGGGATTAGAACCGTTTCCTGACGAAGGGCTCAAAACGAACAATGGCTGTTCTAATGCTGTTCTCCCTTGAACAACAGGGGGGGATGAGAACCGTTTCTTGGCGAAGGGCTCAAAACGAACAATGGCTGTTCTAATGCTGTTTTCCTTTGAACAGCAGGGGGGGAAGCCTTGGGAACTTGGCGTCGGAAAGGCTCGAACCTTTGGCACTCAAGGAATATTGTCCTCCTTCTGGACAAGTGATGGTGAATCTCGAGGTCGAGGTCCCTTGGCGCACAAAGGGAGAGAGGGTCGTGGTGATGTTTCGCGACGAAAATCTGGATCTCCAATCTGATCTTAGTGGTAAAGTTTCCATATAAATAGCCAGGACATCTCCTTGGCGTGGGGGAAAATGGCGTGAAAGCGTGGAGGGAACGCACAGCCGGGCCGGCGAACAATGCCTTATCTGTTCATAAGCCTAACTCGATCCGGCGAGGTCGGCGTATGGGGGTGAACGGGGGGACGATAACCTCCTTGTTTAAACATTGGCATCCGGTAGCTGAGATAAGACTCCAAGCCTCGAATCGAAGATGCACGTGGGCAGCATCGTGGTTTTTAATAATATGGGATAGGAGTTGAAATTAACTCGTTCTATCACACTTTGGGTAGCATAAATTGGTAGCAATATCTTCAATTTTTGAGTATTCATTATCTATATAGTCAGGACAACATATTCGAAGAGCCCTAAGATACATGGGGGAAAAAACATGTATCTTAGGGCTCTTTGAATATGTAGTCCTGCCAGTGTTCTGATCTCTTGGATTGCAAGTGTGAAAAAAATATGAAAGTGCCACGTCCAGAGCATGAATTTCTTATTGACCAAAGAACTGGGTGTCACTGTAAAATTGTTGGAGCGTGGATGTAAAATCAAGTTAAATGATTTTAAAAAAAGGAAAATCAGAGAAGATCGAATTTAGGAAAGAAGAGAAGAAAAAAGACAAAGCCTTGGATGAAGAAACCTCATCTTCTGCATTTCTGATGATGAATGGAAGAAAATCTTTTTGAGGACACAAAACAACATCATACCAATACCAACAATTGTCATGGAAGCAGATCGGTATTCTGTGTCAAATGGAGCTGCTGCTGCTGCTATTAGTAGTGCAGCCCTATTCGACTATGGTATTATAAATTCAGAAGACCACTTCCATGTAATTGACCATCACAGTCTGGAGGACACGACAGAAGTTTAGGAGCAATTTCACCGAATCTGAATGTTTTGGATGTAAGAAAATTACTGCTTTGATTTCGGATGGAAGGAGAGACACAACACTAACTAAAAGAAGAAAGGGAACAAATGGTATGGAGCAAAAGAAATTCAAGATCACTTTGTGCTTGTAGGAGAACCTGGTACTGTCTATTTAGAGCAGGTGCGGGCAACCTTTTCAGAGTGAGGGCCATATGGGACTTTTGGGAGCAGGCTGCGGGCCGCAGGCCGCAGTGACAAACGAAATCACCAAAGTGACCATATATATATATATATATATATATATATATATATATATATATATATATATATATATATATATATATATATATATATATATATATATATATATATATATTAAAATACATTCTACAAGAATGGTATGCTTGCACCCATATCTCAGTAAGTTTTCATCGCAGCGGAAAAAGTTTTGAGCATTTTTGGTTTAGAATTGCCTCGGCTACAACTTTGGACTCTATGAAACTTTTCATATCTGTGACGGAAATGCATTTTTGTCTAAATATTTGTTCATTTTCACTGCTAGACGTAAGAATCATTCCTCCTTTCCTCTACGACTCTACTGTGATAGATGCTCTTCGGCAAGCAGAATTTTTTTTGGGGGGAAGGGGGGGCTGGGGATTCACGGACTGGATTGCAATATTAATGATAAGCAAGGTCGCGGGCCAGACGCTCGGTCATCGCGGGCCGGAGGTTGCCTGCCCCTGATTTAGGTTATCTAACTATTGATCGAGGAACAGGTGCAGGTATTGTAGACAGACGGATGAAATTGCTTGTTAAAAATGATATTAGAGATGACATAAAGGCAGTGGGAGCTGAGAGCTATAAGGGGACTGGAATGTCAATTACATCATCCTTTACAGTGAATCATATGTAACTTGCATCAAAATGAGCTTTATTGAGGCACCTGGGAAGGAAATATATTGATCCAAAAAAAGTGGAACTCAATGGAAAGAACCAATTGGTAAAGCCTTAACCACCTGTGAAACTCTACTAGTATCACCAAATGGCTTTCAATGTATTGCTAAAGGAGCTCCTCTTCCAGATATAGAGGTGAATGAGCTTAGTGGGGATCAAGCTTACCTGTACAGAATTATCAGTGCTATTAGAAGTGGTGTGATTGACGATGATCTCCTACATATGAAACCATGGCCAATATCTCATGCAAGATGTCTCACAACTGACACCAGAATATGTTGACTTTATGCGGCAACAGATAAACCTAATAATGACTTGTAGGTCCTCACAGAGTTTGTCGTGTGTCATTATGGGCCAATCTGGCTTCATATCAAATTTTCTCCGAAATGCACGGAGGGATCTAAACATCTCATAGAACAGATCAATCTTATGCAAATGGGTCCAACCTGTCAGTGGACCCATAGCATGACAAACAATCCAAAAGAATTCCTACTGGGCCCATCCTGAGAACATCCTTTTGGCAATGCTGGCAGATGTTGATCAGAAGAACATGAAATTAGCTATTGACAGAATCACGAAGATCAGAGAAGTTACTGTGTATGAGGAAGAGATACGTGATTTCAGTCCAGCGAAAATAGATAAGATTGCTAAGATCCTAACAGATCTACTTCCACCTGAAGAGGAGTGTAGGTTTGAGCCACCACTTACAATGCATCTTTCTAATGCAGACCTGAAAAATATTGTCGACGAGCCACTCTTTATTGACATTCCATGCCATTCTCAAGGTGAGGAGGGGTGTATGCGAATGGCGATGGAAGCTTCTGGCGAAGTTTATTGAATAGAAGCGTGAACTGGCTACATTCGAACGGTACTAACATCTAGTTACTTCATGCCATCGTTTGAAAAAGGCATCATTTTATTGTATTAGTTAGATAATTAAAGTTGAATTCCTCATTTGTTTATTATTATCCTTCAGTTTAAACTCAACTCTAATGTATTTAGAAGCACGTATATCAACAAACCAACAACTCTGGCTCGAAAATTATAGAAATGAAATTTTGACCTCAACAAAGGCGGTATTCCAAATAGTTCTCTACAAAACTTTTTCCACCTTTGAAATATGTATACTCAAGTGTACAACACCTGAAATGTGCATGTTAATTTGCTGAAATTTGTTTAGCGATACTACTGCCTAATATACGAGTATATACATATAAACAGCCTTGGCCCAAATTATAGGGAAGGTACGAAAAAGTGAAGAATATGATTGAAACTCATTTATTTCATACTTGACATAATACAAATAAACATTTTTGCGTATATTCTATTAATAATTAATATTTGCTGTATCGTTCTTTCGCATTTATAACCGCTTTTATACGTTTTTTTATACTTGAAACTAAGTTGGCACAGGTGGATGGTTCAATTTTCTGCCACTCTTGATGAATTTTGGCTGTTAATTCACTTTTTGAGGAACATTTGTGCACCCCCACTCTTTTGCACAAGTATGAGCACAAATGTTCAATGGGGTTGAGGTCTAGAGATTGAAGGGGCCATTCCATCTACATCACCCTTTTTTTTTCAAACCAACCCCTTGAAACTCTAGATGTGTGGCATGGAGCATTGGGTTGTTGGAATATTACAGCATGTGCACTGTCATCTTGAAAACTTTACCTAAGGTAGGTTGATAAATCTGGTCTAACATGCTGGTGTAAGTGTTAGAATTTATTCTGCCCTCACAAGTAGACAGCAATACTGTACCTAAAGACGACATGCAGCCCCAAACTATTACACTGACACCTCCAAATTTGACTGTTGAGACAACACATGTCAGATTATAAGCTTTCCTAACAATTTGACGAACATAAAAAGCTCTAGGAGTTGCAAAGATCTGACGATAAATTCAAATTTTACTGTTCATTTTTGGTATCCAATAATACTGTGTAATAGCCTAATAAATTGGTGAAAACTAATGTGAAGAGCCTACCTCAAAGTTGCTTTCATCAGAAACAACTTTAGCCCAATCATCATCAGGGCAATCTTCATGCTCTTTTGCACAAGAAAATCGCTTCTTTCTGTTCCCCTGAGAGAGCCACGGTTTCTTTCTATCCTTACATCCTTTGAGCCCAGCTTCTAATGACCTTTTTCTCTTTGCGTGTCTTGATATGTATCTCTTTGTTTGTTGCTGTCCGAAATTCAGCAGCTACATCAGGAGAGCTTTTTTTCTATCGGCCAGAGATGTCCTTTTCAGCAAATTCTCTTCCCTCGGAGTTGTACACCTTTTGCAACCTTGGTCATCACCGTTTTTTTAAACAATTGGTCTCATTGTACCTTTTAATGGTTGTTTGGACATTTCTCGAGCATTTCAATTTTCTGGCAATTTTGAGTTGGCATAACCCCTCTCTGGCCAATGCAATGATTTGAGCTCTTTGAGCTTCAGGAATATCTTTCCCAAAGACATTTTTAACTAAAAATTACCACTTGTAAGTTAAGAATAAGATACTCACTAAAAAAATAGGAATAAACATTAGTATCAGACATTGAATGAGAGAAGGTTGCCTCAGACACTAATGCACAATATAAAGCGGTTATAAAAGCAAAATCAGGACACATCGAATATTAATTACACTGTACAACAATGAAAAAAACCGGAAATGAGAAAAACCTTTTTTAGGGGTATTTTTTGCGTAAATCACGAATATAACTTCCGTCTCCTTCTGCGACCCTCATGTTTATCGTAAAATACCATCTTACCTAAGTTAAATACACTAATGCTTCTTAAAGTTATAAATGGATTTTGATATAATTTTAATGGGGTGTTTATAAGCTATTTGTCAGTAGTAATGCGGGCTAAATACCGAGTCTCCACCCTCATCCCACCCCACCCCCTTACTGTGGAGGCCGAGTCTCCTCGACCCCAACCCTAATACTTTGGTCAGTGGCTTTCTTTCGAAGGAATTAGAGTCTACACACACACATACATACACACTGGAGCTTTATAAGGAATAAGAGTCTACACACACACACACATACACATATTGGGTTAGGTTATGAATAAAATGGCGCCCCCCCTCGCTAGCATTGGTCACTACCAGCTTTGGTCACATGCAGGTGTTTTTCTCGTTTAATTTTGAAAATTTTTAGTATGTTTAATGATACGAATGTTAGCGATTAGAGTATTAATCTGAAAAAAATACTAATGTCTAGACCATTTTATGATATATGGCATCAACAGTAGCAGACAAAAATCGCTTCAGCGACCTCTTTTGAAGGAGTTAGAGTCTACACACACACACACACACACACATACATTAGAGCAAATCATGCCTGTAATCTAAAGATTATGAATGTCTAGACCGTATTTAACATATCTGCAAAGATCGCTTCTCTCTTTAATGAACCCTTTCCCTCCCCACCCCCCTTATTTCTTTATAATCCTTAAACTCCATGTGTAGAAATATAAAAAACAATTCGAAAAAAACTCTCTTAACATTTTACTTCATAGCTTTTGCCGGGAAGAAGACATTTCCTCTTTGATTAGGAACTTCAAAATAATCATAAGAATATGGAGTCATTAACAGAAGATCAATGCAGTTCATATGGCGAGATATCTGACTTTCTCGAACATTTCACGCTTTCACAGTTGGCATCTTCGTTCACAAAGTAAGTCATTTTCCTTTTATAGCTTGTTTAAAAAAGTCAAGGCTTGTTATAATGTTTTATTTTACATTGTAATTCAAATATGCATACATTTTATACAGATTAATAAATCGAAAAACATTTAATTGATGTTAACCATATTATATAATAGTACATAATAAATACAGTTGAGTTGATAGGCTACACAATTATATATTTTCAAACAATTAATTTTATTGAGTGTACAGAATCAATTTTTTCTTTACATCCTATTAAAAGTATTCTTTACAACGATTTATTCGTTTCTTTGATCATTATATAAATCAAATTGGTCAATAAAAGATCGATATGATTTACCGTTTGTCATCTGTTGAATGAAATAGACACAAAAAAAGCCCCATGAGTTTGAAAGGTACCTCTGAACTCTGAATAGATTGACGATAATAATTTTATTCATTTTTACTAAGTTTTTACGAATATAAACATCATTCCGGAACTCTAGACATAGGTTGTCGAAATAATACAAACTTTTTTGCTAACAAACAAAGTGATCCAATGCGAACTAGGTCGATGGTTGCTGTCCATATTAATTATACATATAAGCTGCTGGCAGTTTTAAAGGTTGACATAATTGAGTGTCTCTCGCAAAACAGCCATGAAAAACTCGCTTTGTAGTTTCATTTTGATACAACAGTTTTTCTATTTCTACTGCATTCATTTTATTAAGAATAAACTAATACGTTACTAGGCTTATCTTTCTCAAAAACAGACTGAAACTCTGCATATATAACAAGAGAAACCAGGTCTATTAATGGAGATTTAAACTGTGACTGTATTGATAATGTACCCTGTTGTATAGGATTAGAGCATTCACTAAGACAAGTAGTACTCTTATCCTGATTTAGGCTAATACAATAAATATTTTTATTTTTTAGAAACTGTTCGTACGTAAGTCCAATACTCTGCCTACCTCTAAAACACCCTATTCCGCTATATAATAAGTCAAAAGCCCTTGAAGAAACTGGATCCGCATCGTCCGAATAGTCTAATTCAAATGCTCTTTCAACTTCATTCATGTTTATATAGATAGTGACACGATTCACATCATAAGGTTTAAATTCAAAAGACGATGCATCATAGCTACCAGAAAATGCCGAATGGTCAACCATGCCAATTACCATCCTCGTAGGTATTCTTTCCATGAAGATATTATCCACAATCTTCATTGATATTCCATTCACAATTGTAAAATTTCGCATACGAACTTGTGTGATGTAAGCAACCTATTTTCCATCTCCAGATGAGTTGATGCTGAAAGGCGAACTTTTCTTAGGTAAAGAAAACTTTCTAATAATTCTATTTTAGCTTCAAAATCGGTCAGGTTTTTAAATAGTGTAAATGAATCTGGTGCTCTGGATAAATTTATCTTTAGTGGGACTCCATTCATCAACAGCTTATGATGCGAGAATAAATCGGCGTATACATACATCAATTAGTTTTTTCCTCGCTCTGCTATATTTCTTTTCTATACGTTCTTTACTAGAGTAATACCCTGCAGTGAAAAGAAATGTAGATTTTTCTTCTTCAGTATAATTCAACAGGGCCTCTAAATATGCGCAATAGGGGTAATTATTTCCAATGTAATTCACAGAGGTTTCATTTAAATAAAGGTCAACATTGCTGAACAAAGTGTGAAGAGTATTATTTTCCCGAAAAATATTCTCGCCATCTTTAAGTTCGCTTCCATCTGCCTTCACAACTTTTGCTTTAATATAAAAATAAACCTCACTCGGATCTATATAATACTGTCTGCTATCAGATACATAACATTCAACTGCGGTAAGACTGATAATTGCTCTCAACGATGGAAGTTTGGGTCGGTGAACATATATAGCCTGCTGGATGAAGAGCATTCATTTTTATACGTGTATGATTTACAACCGATGATGAATTTATGAGAACATCTATGAAACGTATGCTTGTTTATATTATAAGAAAAAATCATCCACTCCCTCTTCATGATCTATATTCAACTTTTTTCTCTTCTTCATTTTCGCTTACTTATTACACCCATTTTTTCGGACTACCTCACATTAACACTCTGAGATATTAACTTTCTTCTAATATATTGTCTAGTATCTTTAGTAATACTATCTTTCAAAGCGTGCTTTGCGAACTTTCCATAATAATAATAATAATGTCTTTTGTAATGCGCTCTTCAAGGCCTGAGGACTTCCCAGAGCGCACGTTGTGCTGAGATGAGAATGGAAATTCAAGAGGGGGGAGAAGGCAATTTTGAAAAGATGCGTTTTCAGAAGACGCTTAAATGTGGTAAGAGAGGAAGAAGACCTGATTTCAGCAGGAAGAGCATTCCACAACTTAGGGGCGCAGATTGAGAAGGAGCAGTCCCCCATTGAGCAGAAGGATGAACGGGGAATATTCAAAAGAGGTGCATGTGATGACCGAAGGGCCCGAGGGACATGGCGTGGCGAGAGGGCAAAAGAGAAGTAAGACGGGGCCTTGTTGTTTAGGGCCTCAAATGTAAAGAGAAGTATCTTGAAGTGAGTACGGGATCTGACAGGGAGCCAGTGCAGTTCATGCAGCAAGGGTTTCGAGGGAGAGAAGCGAGGGCGACGGATGAGAAGCCGGGGCGGCATAGTTCTGTACAAGTTGAAGGGAACGGAAAGAGGA
The DNA here is from genome assembly GCA_963969495.1 of Ceratothoa steindachneri. Classification (NCBI taxonomy): domain Eukaryota; kingdom Metazoa; phylum Arthropoda; class Malacostraca; order Isopoda; family Cymothoidae; genus Ceratothoa; species Ceratothoa steindachneri. The sequence continues at coordinate 86,700,581 of OZ018319.1, read as the reverse complement.
GGATGGCAGATTCACAAGCAGAGAGTTACAGTAGTCAAGGCGTGAGGTGATGAAGGCATGAACAGTAGTCTCAAGACTTTGGCGATCAAAGTGAGAGCGAATGCGAGAGAAGTTACAAAGGAAACATAGAGAGGATTTGCTGACATTGCGGATATTAGGTTAAAGGAGAGATGCTCATCAAAAACAACACCCAGATTCCTAACGCATTCAGAGAAAATGATAGTATTACCGCCCAGAGTAAGCGAGGGAAAGAGAGATTTAGATTTTTTGACAAGAGCAGGGGTGCCGACGAGGAGGACCTCAGTTTTGGACTGATTAAGCCTGAGGAAGTTGGTAGAGAGCTAGTCAGAAATGGAGGAGTAGGCAGCCAGGAGGTCAGTGATAGAGTAGGCAAGAGACGTGGGAGATGAGGAAACGAAAATTGAGTGTCATCAGTACTCTTTAGATAGGGCGTTTCATTTTAATGTCTTCTCCTAAGGTCTATTTTTATAACCAAATGACCGAGAACGAATGGAAAACTTTCCCCTTCAACCGTTCTTATATATATATATATTTATATATATATATATATATATATATATATATATATATATATATATATATATATATATATATATATATATATATATAAATTTATCTTAAGTCACCAGAGCTTAGATTCAGATAGTGTGGATTAACAAAAGTTATACTGAATGACCCATCATTGAAAGGAATGTGAATATTCTCAGCAGTTTCGACTGGCTACCACCTACTAACTGATAGTCTACAAGGTTAGAGTAAATATAACATGATCTTGGATGAGATATAAGAGCCAGAAAATCTATATAGAATGCTATACAATTATTTAATTGGAGAATATCATCTCTGATAGATCTTTTCATTATATTGGAAATTTTTTCTAACATAAATAATAGATTTTCTTTCCATTTCACATTAAGAAATGAACGTGAAGTGAGCATTAACACATAGTCAGTAGATATTTTCCGTTGCGTTTTGTCAGATTGAAACAGTAAATCTTGAGATGATAATTTCTGTTTCATTTTCAGATTCATTTTCTCTAGGAGCGCTTCTTCATCTTTATAATATCCGGCGTCCATCCATCTCTCATCATAAGCATAGTCAATTCCTTTTATTTTTTGTTTCCTGTGAATGCGCGTGTAGGCTTAGTAATGTTATAGATGTTCCCTGTAAATTGAAACTTACAAAGCCCTACCTCATACTGTTATAATAGATTTGTGCAATTCAATTCTATAGTCAGACAGGTTATTTTGAGGGTAAATATCCATGGAAGATAAGGAAGGAAGGGTAACATAAAAACCCTCTGACTCCATCTTCACAAATGATAAAAAGCTTCTCCATCTCCTACCTTTATATAATTCCATGAATGCATGTGCTCAAGGCTGCTGTGTGATGTCACAGGCCTTGACGTATGAATTAAACTATTTTGGGTATCCTTGCCATTTTACTAAATATCTCTTGTTTTTTCTACGCCCTTTCGCTTTAACTATCTTAACCACTATAATTTCTTACGGGAGTCAAACTATACTTTGTGTAATTCTTTTTCATACACTCCACCCTCAATATGTTCTCCATTTAAATCTTTAATATAATATAGCTCTAATAGTTTTGAAATCCTATATATCTTGTAGATTTCCTACCTCCACCCAACCTCGTGTCCTTTTTTTAAATTACTGGAAATGCGTAAGATTCGAACATAATCACCGATTTTATATATAAACCTCTTTTTTTAACTTCAGATCTCTGTTCCTGTATAACAACATCATATTTAACTTTAAATGGTGTGTTCCCAATCATTCTATGTCTAGAATTATTATAAGCCTTTTCAAAATCATCTAACACGTCGATGTATTTCCATGTATTATTAAAAGTAAAATATCCGAAAAATCTTTCCTTTATTGTTCTTTGTACACACTCTACATGACTAGCTTTGTTTAATGAGTAAACGTGATATACGCCGATATTATATTCATTCAATAAGCCCTTCATCTTCTTTCCTTTAAACTCCCCTCCATCATCAGAACATACGAGGGGCGGTCAATAAATTTTGCAAATCGGTAGGGCAAAACAGAGGAAGGCGGATGGCTGTTTATGGAGGTGTTAGGACAAGTTATGACAAGTCAAGACCTGCAGCCGCACGCTCCTGCCTCGTCTATTTAAGAAGAAGTAGCTGATCACAGGTCATCAATCACAATTTTCTCAACAATAGAGAAGGTTGAGCACCGCACAGTGATCAAATATTTGACCAAGGAAGGCAAGAATGCAAAAGAGATCCATGAACACATGGTTGCAGTGTACACCGACACCGCCCCTTCCTATGCAACCATTGCTCGCTGGAATAGGGGGTTCAGCCATGGGCATGAGTCCCTTGAAGATGACCCCCGTCTAGGACGCCCGTCAGACATGACCAACGAGGACAATGTGGCCCGTGTGGAGAGGATGATCCTCGAAAATCGACGGGTAAAGGTCAAAGAAATTGAGCGAGAACTTGGAATATCACATGGAAGTGTTATCAACATCATCTACGACAATTTGGCCATGACCAAGGTCTCTGTCCGTTGGGTCCCTAGAAAACTTACGTCCCATGATCGACTTCAACATCGTCAAAGTCGACAAGGCCAGAGTTACACAAGCTGCTCTGCGCGAGTGCCGATTCGAGGAGCTCAACCATCCCCCTTACAGTCCAGATCTGGCCCATAGCGACTACTCTTTATTCCGCCAGCTCAAGGTTGCACTGCGTGGACGCCGGTTTGGGGACGATGAAGATGTTCAGCTCGCCGTCCAGGAGTGAATTGAATAGCAATCGGGAGATTTCTGGTTGTGTGGAATTCGAAGCCTCAGGGATAAGTGGCGAAAGTGCATTGAAGTCGAGGGTAGTTATATTGAAAAATAATAAAACACTTTTCCTCCTATCTCGTTTTCTTATATCCGAATTGCAAAACTTATTGACCGCCACTCGTATATAGCCTGGAATCCATCAGGTTTCTTCCATGAGATTTTGTAAAGCATTTGTTACCACCTGATCCATCTTCTCCTTTAAAGGAATTAGCCAGAGATATCTAGAGTATACGTCAATTAGAAAGAGTATGTAACGTACATCATTATTAATACTTTCAAATTTAGACATAATAGTTACTTCTAGTTGCCAAATCTCGTTTGGACCTTGTGTTTTGTCTTGAATCTTTTTGTACAGGTTTGTGTAGTGTATAGCTATCTAAACCTGACAGAAAGCTTTTCACATAAAATCTTTTAGCGATCTTTTTTTACAGATTGGAATAGCCGATTTACCCCACCAAAAGATGTTGGGAGACTCGGGGATGTATATAAGTGTAACAATCGAAGGTTCATTTTTAACTGAATATCTGATTCGTTTACACTCTTATATAACTCTCCAATAAAAGACAGCTTAATTTAAAAACAAACTCATTTTTATTTTATATCTAGGTTAAAATACATAATTTCAATTAGAATTTCATGGATGTCCGCAGCCTTATTACTTTGTACACATTTACTGATTCTCTGAATCAAAAGAGCTGGGTTAATCCGGTTAGGAAAACGGTATTCGATATGGAACGGATAAAAATGGTCAATATGTATTTTTAACCCAACTTTATATTTTTGAAAATTAATATCAGAAGGTTTTTTATATATCTGTTAAGAAATCGTGCTCTAATAATTTTTTTTTTTATTTGGGGTGAACTTAAACTTTTTTCTTCCAAGTCTTGATGACGCTGGCTGGTGACACTCCATCCTCTGTACTTCCATCGAGAGACTCCTCATATGGAAGAAAACTCTTTAAAGCAAAGAGAAAATCATTCTCATGTAAAAATTATACTCTTAAGAGAAAACAAACATGGAAACCATTCTCACGTAAAAATTATACCCTTAAGAGCAGACAGACATGGAAACCTCATTATTTTCTACCGTATAATTGTGGAGAAACCAGAAGAAGCTGGTTTTGGTCGAGTAATGCGTGAGCTCTCACGGTATATATTAAATCTGCAATGGTTTCAGGAGGGTGGTTATCGTGTAAATATAAATTTTGAAATTGTGGATGCAATCGGTGATACGATCTATTTACACATTCCATTTGTTAAAATGCGTTAATCGACACTATTCGATTATATCATGGGACGATTCGAGACTGCATTCCAGTCTGCGGACACAATCGAATTTGGAACTTTCAATGTCGTAGTTCGTATTTATAGGATTCCTGCAGGTGATGATATAATTCCATGGAATGTTCGTTTTGATCGATATAGAATATACAGATGCGCCTTTGTTTCCGTAGTCGTCGCGAAAAAAATGAAGGAAAATTTTATTTAAAAAAACTTTTAGGTTCCGACAATAACAGAAGAACTCAGGAGTTGGCAAGAAAATGTAATCCCGTGCACGGAAGGGCTGTCACTGTAGATCAGTTCTCCTTAATAAAACGCGAGCTTAGATGCATGATCCTCGTATTTACGGCTACAGGGAATGAACACAAGTTCAAATTACTTCATCGACCAACATATGCATAGAAATCAGTTCTAATCATATTCATTGGTCTTGAAGATGAGACCTACTATCCAATTCGAAGCATTCGTGATACATATACTAAGAACAAGATACTTCCTTTTAATCAGGGTATGTGTTTTTCTTGCTACACGTTCCATGACAACGTAACGGCCCATCTATAAGAATGTGTAGGTGTCTGCAGTCAATGTCTTCGGCATTGTAATGGAGAAAGAAATTGAGATATTTTATGTAATTAATGTAATCGGAGATTCTACAACCAGTCGTGTTTTAACACGCACAAAAAGCTACATACTTGTATGAAAATTTGGAGTTGCCGTAAAAGTAATCGTATAATCATTCATAGGGCAAACTGGACGAGACGACGCGAGTGCGAGAAGTTGTTCTGTTCAAAATGTTATACATACTATAAAACGGATGGAGCAGAGCATACGTATTGGATGAAGAGGTCGAAGAAGTCGGTGGCCAAGAAATGGAATGCAGTGTATTATGACATAGAAACCTATAAAAAGGTGGGATCATTCATACTTTAGCTATATATATTAGTTATGAGGATAATCTGTAAACTCTGTTTTGATAATGAGAATGAAACTTATGACAAATGTAACAACTGTGGTCCACGAACAAAGATCTTTGAAAGAGATGGTGAAAACTCCCATTGTAAACTCTTTATAGCAGAGTTAATATGAATAAGAAGATCGAGAGAAAATGTGAAAACATATGTGATGGCACATAACAATGCCAAATTCGACGTTCAATTCGTCTATGACGAGCTGCTTCAATATTTTAATCCCAGTGTCTTTACTTCAAATCTAATGAAGCGGGGACGAAAAATCTTTAAGTTAGAGCTCATTCAGGACATAATTTTTAAGGATAAATTCCAGATTCATGCCATTATCGTTGAAAAAATGCCCAAAATAATGAGTATCCCCGAAGTGGAAAAAGGTTATTTTCCTTAGGATTTTCTTTCAGAGGAAACGTTGAATTTTATTGGTCCGGTTCCAAAAAAAAGTATTTTAACTATGAGAAAATGAGCAATGAGTAAAAATTACATTTTGACAGTAATTTTTACCCAAATTTCCAGGATGAAGAATACAATATTCGTACAGAGTGTATTTATTGCATTCAAGATGTTTCTATCCTCCGCCTGTGTTTTGAGAAGTTTAGGTGTTCATTCGTCAGGAGATTTAACCTTGATCCTATGCAGTCTTGCATCACAATAGCCTCCTTATGTTACAAGGTGTATAAAGGTGTCTTCTTTCCAGATAATTCAATTGCAATTATCGATAGAAAGAAATAAAAAACTGATTCTTAAAAGGCTATACGTTCGCTTATGTTTGAAGAATATGCTTAAGGGATCTCGAGTTTCCATGCAAGGAAGGGTGGTGAGCGAAGTCTTTTTGTTCGTGGGAGATTATTTTTTCCTGACGGGTTTTTACCATCAGGAGGAGGAACCGTGTTTCTATTTCATGAATGTCATAGGCATGGGTGTCAGAAAGAAAACTGTAATCTCAAACAAGATGTTTCCATTAGTGGACGTCGGTCGTTGGATCGTTATTACCACACAATAGAAAGTGATCGAATTCTCGGTAGTGAATCTCAAGTAATCATTCTCTGGGAGTGTAAATTTGAAACCATGATGCAAACCATTCCAGAATGACGCGAGGTAGTTTATAGAATTTCCGCCCATGTAGTGAATAGTGTATTGAATGTGGTAAGTGCACTTTTTGGCGGCAGATGTAACCCATTTATACTATACTACCCACCAACCGAAGGTGTCAAAATACATTATATCGAATTTTGCTCCTTATATCCGTACTGCATGAAAAACAATCCATACCCCGTGGGATCACCTCGGTGTTGCGTATCTGGGCGAGAAATTTCGTCTACTCAAGAATTCACCGATGGTATGATTGAAACATATTTCGGTATCGTGAAAGTTGATGTTTTCCCTCTTAATGATCTTAATATTCCAGTTATTCGTCAATCCATAGATAGTAAACTTACTTTCATACTATGTACCACATGCTCTCAGGAAAACTTAGTGCAGTGTCATCGCTCTGAAAAGCAACGTATGATTTGCGGAGTGTACACCACTCCTTAACTAAAACTAGTCATGGAAAAGAAGTATAAGATCAAGAAAATTTACGAGTTTTGTGAGTTTGAAAAGAGGGATGGTTTGTTCGCAGAGTATATAAAAACTTTTCTAGAAGAAAAAATAGAAGCTTCTGGATTCCCGCGAATGGTTGGAGAGAAGAAGGAAATAGAATACGTGAAGAGAGTGAATCAGTTTGAAGGGATAAACATAAAAATGAATCCTGGAAAGCATTTTAAAGCAAAGCCCTGTGTAAACTGGTAAGGATTTCTTCCGGCGATTAGTTTTTATCTGTAATATTAACACATTGTGCAACGAATATGAAGTCAATAATTTCTAAAACCTGAAGGCAATAATAATAATAATTATGATAGAAACTTGCAGTCGATAATGATAATAATAATAAAAACTTGCACTCAAAAATACTAAAAATAACAATGCAAAAACCCACCCCATTAATCCTGATCATATTTTTTTGCTTTTACAGTCTATAGTGAAAATTCGTTCAGAGGAATCGCGGTATGAAAACGGTCATCTGTGCTTCTGATCATGATGTAATCGAACTGATAAAAAACAACAATTACATTGTAAACTAGTTGGATGTAGTTAGCAATGCTTACATCGCGAAAGTGGAGAATGCTGAACATGTAGAAGTTGACTCCTACGTAACGAATCATGCAAATGCAGCATTCACAACCGCCTGTGCTCGAATCTAGCTCTATGGCCTCTGAGACTCGTTGGGTGAACGGTTGTTGTACTCTGACACAGACAGTGTCATCTTCATTGCTAGGAAAGATGACCCACAATCTCGACTTGGAAAATTCATAGGTGATCTCACCGATGAGATCAAAGATGTGTGCAGAGCCGAGGCATATGGAGATTCATTTTGCTCAACGGGTCCCAAATCATATTCGGTACGTACCCAAACGACGACTGGGGCAAAGTATATACTTCCTAATAAAGGATTAACCATTAAAACTCAGACGAAGGATATAATAACCTACGATGCTATGAAACGTCTAGTTGGAGCCGATGATGTTATTCACATCTCTGTACCATTTATGGGTTACAGAGCCAAGGAATACGGTGGAGTGAAAGAAGTTCGAGAGGGGAAAAGATTTTGAGAAAAATCTTTTGTAAACGCATTGAAATCTCGGGGATTTATCGAACCATACCTTTCAGTTTCAAAGGGATCTTACATAATATTTAAAAAGTTAATATCCAATGAATCCCTGTCAGCTATTATTAGCTCTTTATGTATATATATTTTTAATCATTAACAATTTTTTCTGAATAAAATGAATAAAATAAAGATGAAAAAAAACACGTTTAATTACCAATGTTTAATTTGTCTTTAAAATACCTCATAACATTCTCTCGATCTTTGAGAAGAAGAATTCATTCATGCTTGCCTCTTCAATCTTAGTTTTCATCATATCAGTAAGCTGATTTGAATACCATAAGAGAAAGCGAAATAACATGGGTTTTGTGTCAAATATAGCGATGTTCACTACCTTCTCACCATCATTAACCATGTTACCATGCAATATGCAGAAAAACCTATCCACCCATGTATTGTGACGATCGGAGAGTCCTCCGACAAAGAAATGGGATCCATAAGCTCGTTTTTTAATTTTTCACCGATTACTAAATCTTCTAAATCCATAAAATGGAGATGTTCAAGAACTTCTATCCGTTATTGTAGTTGAAAGGTGGTTGGACTAACCTACTATACAGAAATTCATTCTGATCAATTGGGTGTTCATGAATAATTCGACGAACATGATCGAAGAAATTAACCGAAGATGAATAGTCTGAGCTAAATTTATAATCCGATCCACACACATCTTTGGTTGCAAAATATTAACCAACAAATGATTTAAAAGATGGCAACTAGACGGACCAATTAAGAAATTGAAAAAAAGTTAAGTTGCAACTCTACTGTAAACGGGCAGAAAAATAGATGATAAATCAGCTCGATGCAGACTTTATCTCCCCTATACCGATTTGCTCCAGTGTGTGTGTTTGTGTGTGTGTGTGTGTCTATGTGTGTACTAAATATCTCTATTTCCTGGTATTTGATATATTTTCAAGAGATGTATCAATTAAAAAGATCAAAATACATAATATGTTGTACTTACACTATATCTGAAAGTGATCACAGCCAGTGATATCCATTTTTAGTCTGATTTTATTTTATTTCACTGCATGTCGCAACAGAAAAGCCAAGAAATCTATCATGTTTCCAGATCTTCAGTGAGCCTTTCGCGTCATTTGACATTCAAGTGCTATTCATGTACTCCAGCCGCCCTCAGAACTACCAAGCGATGATATGAGCGACTCAGACCATTCAGAATCTCAAGATACACCATATGTGATACAGTTTGAATCTATCAAGAAACCACACCTCATCACCCGGCCGGAACTCAATGATCTAGTTCATGATCTAACTCTTACGAAGCAACAGAGTGAACTTCTAGCCTCACGTATGCAACAATGGAACCTGTTGGATGAACATGCTCGAATTACAGTATTTAGGAAGTGTTCTGCAGATCTACAAAAATTATTCAGTTTTTAAAACAATTTGACTTATTGTAATGATATAAGAGGCCTATTTAATGCCATTGAGCTGACTTATGAACCAAAATGAGTGGCAATTATTCATAGATGCATCCATTTACAGCATAAAAGCGGTTCTGTTGCACATTGGGGACACTATGCCTTCAGTTCCGGCTACTCACTCAATCATTTTAAGAGAGACATATGAGAACCTTGCTTTTATTCTAGACCGCATAAGTTACAATGAGCATGAATGACTAATTTGTGAGGACTTGAAAGTAGTAGCCCTACTTAATGGGCTACAAAGTGGATACACTAAGTTTATGTGCTTCCTTTGCAAGTGCGACAGTAGGGCCAGATCAGAACATTATGTACGCTCAGAATGGTCACCTTGTGAAACTATGACGTCTGGATGCTATAATGTAATTCATGAGCCACTATTTACGAAGGAGAAAATCATTTTTCCACCACTGCATGTAAAACTAATGAAGCAATTTCCCAAAGACCTGCAACAGGTCTTTCCAATACCTTAAACGATCTTCCTTAAAATAGGTGATGCCAAGATTAAAGAAAGCACATTCGTAAGCTCTCAGATTCGTCAACTTAGAGCTGATGAGGACTTCGAGGCGACAATGGCTGAAACTCAGCTATCGGCCTTGCATTCATTCAAAGATGTATGCACAAGACTTCTGTGAAAGCACCAAGTGGCCCAGCGAAAGCCTATAGTGGAGAGCCAATAGTGGATAACCTAATCAAGTGCTACCAAGATCTCGGATGCAATATTTCACTGAAGATACATTTTCTTCATTCTCATCTTTCCTTCTTCCCAGAGAATGCAGGAGATGTGATTAATGAACAAAGAGAGCTACCATCAAAATCTAGTGTCAATGGAAAACAGGTATAAGGAAAAATGGAGCCATGCTATGCTGGCTGACTTCTTTTGGAACCTGAAACGTGACAGTATCAGACGACTTACAAACAAAGAAGTAAATACTAAAATGTAGGTTAATACATTATATATTGCTAAAAAAGATGCTGATTAATTATATGTATATTCATGGATTAATTACAATGGAAACATTTAATCTGACTTTTGGAGCGAAATACATTTATGGTATCGTAGAAATCGGTATCAATTGCATAATTATTAAATAGGCAATTTACAAGTAAATGTTACATGATAGGAAATTTTTGTTATCAAATTCCATTTCTTAACACTCAACTTCATAATAAAATGCACATAAGATCTAAGTTTTTTTTCGACACTGAAATATGTTGTACAGTGTTATTGATAGAATATGTTCTCACTTCTCCTTGTCTAATTTACCCACTGTGTCAAGAAGTTATCCTGAGCGAACTCAATCAGTCTCCTCCCTTCACCGTCGCCTTGCCAGTTCCTCCATCAGTCCCACGGCAGTTAAAGTCACCAATGACCAAACTTGTGCGACTATTTATCAGCTCGGGGAGTTTCGTGTACAGGCTGAAGTCTGACTTTTCTGACTCTTTTTGCGGCCTGGACACCACCACTACTCGATAAGAGGAGTTTGTAAGATCTATGTCTCGCCCTAAAGAATAGTGACCATATTTCACATTGCATTCGACAGCGGGAAAACAGTTCTAGATATATACCATAACTCCGCCGCCTTCCCGCGAAGGTTCGTCGTGGTGGCACATTGTATGACTGGGGATTGCAAACTCAACCTCGAAATCTCGATTGTCAGTAAGGATCCACGTTTTTAAATGGTCTTTCAACAAGGACGCTTGCGGTTTGTCGGGCGATAGTAGCCATGTTGTTAAAACGACATCTGGCAACCTCACTGTGAACTGTTCAGTAGTACTAGGCAAGTCACGATGAAAGGTTTTAGCGTTGAACACGGTGTGCAAATCATCAAATGCTATTATCAAAATCAGTGCTGCGTTCGACAAACGTTCCGCACATTACGTGCATTCTATCCTCGCCACAGCCACGAGGCCCAATTTTGGATGAATGGATTTGTGAACAAGCAAACTTGTCGGATTTGGGACGAAAGCAATCCACATGAGATATATCAACACCAATTGCATCCCCCAAAAGTAACTGTTTGGTGCGGATTTTCATCTAACGGAATCATCAGTCCGTATTTTTTTGAGAACGAAGATGGGATTGCCATAACCGTCAAAGGCGAGACCTACAGATCGATGATAAGCAACTTCTTGTGGCCTCAACTGGATTATATGCCTGATATGGATACTGGCGACATGTGGGTTTAACAGGACGGCGCTACGTGCCACACTGCGCACGCCACGATAGACATTTTGCACCAGCGATTTCAAGGCAGGGTCATCTTACGCGGCGGCGACGTCAACTGGCCACCGAGATCATGCAATTTAACGCCATTAGACTAGTTTCTTTGGGGCTCCCTCAAATCGCAGGTCTATGCGAATAATCCGCAAACAGTTGATGTCCTCAAAGTCAACATAACGAACACCGTCCAGCAAATTCAGCCAGATTTATTCAACAAAGTCATCGAAAATTGGGCCTCCCGATTATGTTCCACCAAGCGAAGCCGCGGCGGACATTTAAACGACGTCATATTCCACACCTAGTGCCATAAAATGTACTTTCAAATTTGAAAAAAATTGAGTTCATATATATCACACACAACTTGTTTTATTTGCATTTAAAAATCGAGCGACCTTATTCAATGACCCTTTACGATCGCCACGATAACTATTTGGTTATCGGAGGCCAATACTGCCACATGTTGGTCCTACTTGTTCCATATCGACCTGACGTTGAAAAATAAACCTTTTAGGGAATTCTGACTAGTCCGCACGAGTGAGAGAGAGAGAGAGAGAGAGAGAGAGAGAGAGAGAGAGAGAGTGATAGAGAGAGAGAGAGAGAGAGAAAGAGAGCTTTATTTTCCCATATATATATATATATATATATATATATATATATATATATATATATATATATATGAGAAAACCAGGGCAGCAGAAAAGAAATGCATTTTTCTTTCTTCATCTAATTTCAACCAACGTTTCGAGTGACAGCCTCATCTTCTGGGTACTGGATTTATATTTAGTATAAATACAAAGTAATTCTAGTTGACATTGGATAAGTAACATAAGGATAATGGTTTTACAAGTCACTTTTTTGTATAAGTCATGATACCACAACGATAATTGATGGAATTGCATTGGTAATACCAACATTACACAAATCAACATGAAAGTGGCAAAGTAAGGGAAACATTAATTTAAACTAAGAAGGTGGTAAAGTAAGGGAACCATCTAACGTGTAATATGTAATGGGAAAGACGAAGTTTGGTCGATAAGTGTGGGTTTGCTATCTAAAATATATATGGATTCAAGGATGCGTGTCGTTCATCTCTCATATATAATTACTTGTGTCCATCGTGCAATGCGCCCTATATTGGCTCTACCAGACGAACTCTCCATTCAAGAGTTGAACAGCACGCCGGAGGCCCTGCCGTACGGGTTTGCCCCTAGCCAAACCTGACTATTCTATCATCCGACTCACGCTAATTCTTGCAATTTACAGGTAAAACTCGAAGACTTTTCTATAGTCTCTACAGCTAATACCCTCACAAAATTAGTTTTAAAGCGATAATAAATAATTCTCGAACATTCCACAGTGTTTTACCTGACAGAAATGCTGTAGAACTTTCTAGAAAAATAATCTACTTTTTTTACGTGAAACAGCGGAACTCAGTCAGTGTCTGAGAGCTGCGTGAGAAGGAGGTCATCGTTCAACACTCTAATTTTAATATGGCGAAGACTAAAGAATTGTCAAAAAGGAGCAGAGAACTAATTGTTCAGTTACATAAAAGTGGTTTGGGCTATAGAAAAATTTCATCTATGCTAAAATACCAATCTCAACCATTGGTGACACGATTCTCCGGTTCACGTCATATCAGTCCACTGCAAGTCTACCACGTTCCGGGCAGCCATCTAAAATGGCAAACGTGCGGCTAAACATATAGTCTGTAAAGTAAAGAAGAATTCTCGAGTGATTAGATCTGAACTTCAGAAAGATTTGGAAGCAGCTGGGACAAATGTATGCAAAAATACAGTTAGAGCAGTTCTTAGTAGCGAGGGATACCATTCCCGGACACCAAGAAAGACACCTTTACTGAAACCAATTTATTCAGAAATCGTCCTAATTTTGCCAAGCAACATTTAGAGAAGTCTGCACGTTTTTTTCACGCTTTACTATGGTCTGACGAGACGAAAATTGAGTTATTTGGGCGGAATAGTGCTAGTCACGTTTGGCGGCAGAAAAACTCTCAACAGTGAAGTTTGGAAGAGGCAGCATAATAGCATAGGGCTGCTTATCTTCTGCATGTCCTGAAAGACTTCATATTATTGAAGGGAAAATGAATGCCCGGATGCATCGCAGGATTCTGGATGATAATCTCTTACAGTCTGCAGACGACTTGAAGTTGCCAAGCTGATCGACATTTCAGCAGGACAACGATCCAAAACATACAGCTAATGGCACTGCAGTGTGGTTTTAGCAGAAAAAAACTAAAGGGTATGGGATGGCCAAAATTCATAAAAAAGACCCAAGAAATCTAACAGATTTAAAAAGAATATGCCAATAAGAATGGGCCAAGATACCTACAAATATTTGTAAGAACCTCATAAGTAAATATCCCAAACGGTTGGAAACTACACTAGCGACGAAAGGTTATATCACCAAATACTAACTGGCTTTCTTAGATGTATCGGATACTTTTTGAAACGTTCGTTTGATAATTTTGCCGTAATCATAGCAAGGTTTTACTATTTTTGCAATATGATACCAATTTGTATTCTACGTACAAATACATAAGATGTTCAATTTTCGATTACTTCGCTGTTGTGTAACTATGGTAAATAAACTTTTGACCATGTATCGTATATTTATTGCACTCACTATATATATTAAAGGAGAAGAAGTACCTTAGGAGACCTTACGATTCATTCAAAGAAGGTACCTTTGAGCTAAATATATATATATATATATATATATATATATATATATATATATATATATATATATATATATATATATATATATATATATATATATATTTAGCTCAAAGGTACCTTCTTTGAATGAATCGTAAGGTCTCCTACGGTACTTCTTCTCCTTGTAGCTCACTCTGTCTCTCTCTCTCTCTCTCTCTATATATATATATATATATATATATTGGGTTGAGGAATAAGTTCTTGCGGTTTTATCAAATTTATTCATTACCATTAAGAATTTTAGAAAAACTTTATTTTTAATTGATAACAATATACAATTTAATCAATAATGTATTCTCCGTTTTTATTTACGACTTCTTCCTAACGTTCAACTAGTTTTTCGATGCCTCTGCAATAAAAATCTCTGTATTTTGACTCGAAGAATTCGTTTAACCAGGTTCTTCAATCCACATCAGTATCAACAAAACGCCGCGCAAATTGTTGGAGAGCGATCGGAAGAGATGGAAATTCGATGCAGCCAATTCTGGTGAATATGGAGAATGGGGCCGGATTTCCCAATTAAGCGTTTGGATGGCGTCTTTTGTCATATTGGCAATGTGAGGACGAGCAGTGTCGTGTTGCAGAAGGACTCCATAACGTCGATGAGGTACCTTTTCACGAATAGCTTCGGCGAGTCGATACATTTGTTGAACGTAGAGTTCTGCATTGAAAATCTCATTGTTCGCAAGGAGCTCATAAAGAATGATGCCTTCACAATCCCACCACACAAACAGCATCGTCTTTCGTGGATGAAGTCCTTGATTTAATCGCGGAAGTGTTTTTTTATTGGGGCTAAGCCATTGTTTTCGATGGTTCATGTTGACATAAACACACCACTTTTCATCGCCAGGGATGATGCGGTGAAGAAATTTGTCCTTATATCCACGAGTAGTCTTGTGACGAGCAAGCAAACCTACGGCAATCGTCGAGCGTTGAAGTTGTTGCTTTCGCTCAAAGCGTGCGGAACACATGAACCGAGTTTTTTAACTTTCGTCATCGAATGAAGGTAATTCACTACAGTTTTCTGATCACACGCCAATTGTACCGCCAATTCTCTAGTCGATTGACGAGGATTTTCATGAAGAAGGTCGTTGATCCAACTTAATGGGGCGACCAGAACGTTCTTCATCATTAAGATTGAAATGACCGTTTTTGAAACGTGAAAACCACCATTGAGCTGTCCTTTCTGATAAAGCATTTTCTCCATACACAGCAAAAATATCGCGACGAGCTTTGGCTGCGTTTGCATTGTTCCCGTCTCGATTGAAAATGAATAACAACAAGTGTCGAAAATGCGCCTTTCTTTCAACTTGACATTCCATTTTGAGGGTACAGAGCAAAAATTAAATTAACAGAATTTTTAAATAAACCGTAATGACTTATTACTCAACTTCAAGACGTAGCCTAAGCAAAAGCCTAATAGTCTACGCTGTTAAGAGACGTAGCCTAACCTAGCAAATTTTGCTCTCATTATTTATTATTGTTTCTTAATATGTGCACAAATCACGTCAACAAAACTTAAATTAACACAACATTAAAAAAACGCAAGAACTTATTCCGCAACCTAATATATATATATATATATATATATATATATATATATATATATATATATATATATATATATATATATATATATATATATATAAGAGAGATAGAGAGAGAGCTACAGGGACAAGAAGTACCCTAGGAGACCTTACGGTCCATTCAAAGAGGGTACCTTTGGGCTAATAGTTGAGCAGGCACAGTTCTGCACAACGACTTAAGGGGCCCAAACGACCACTTTTGAAGACTTTGTCCAGTCTTGACTTGAACTGATCAACAGAATTGCTGTTGACAACTTCCACTGGAAGTGCGTTCCAGCTACTGCAGATGCTGTATGTGAAAGATTTACCACACAGATCACGGTTGTAACGCTTCAGTTCAAGTTTGTAGCCGTGATTTCTCGTTCTGCCCTCACTAAGTTGGAAATATCCGTGTAGTCTACATTATTGAAGCCTCGAAGTATTTTAAACATTTCGATAAGCTGACCACGCAGTCTCCGGGTTTCCAACGAGAACAGATCTAATTTCCTTAATCTATCATCGTAACTTTTGTGTCTGATAGAGGCAATCAGTTTGGTTGCCCTGGCTTGCACACGTCCTAATCTCGCAATATCCTTTCGAAACGAAGGACTCCAAAATTGTCCTCATACTTCAAGTGCGGTCAGGCAAGTGAGTTGTACAAACACAGTACTATGTATCTCCTTGTTCCGATATCCAAACTGTCACTTTATGTATCCTAGCATCATTTGGGTATTTTTCTTCGCCTCAATGCACTGTTTCGAGAACTTAAGGTCACTAGTGATTGTTAGACCCAAGTCCCTCTCATTGTCGATGGATTCAATAGCAGTGCCCTTAAGGAAATACTGAGATTTGGGGTTTCGGTGGCCGATATGCATCACTTTAAATTTTTTCACGTTAAAGGGCATTTGCCACGTGTCCGACCACTCCTCAATCTTTCGAAGATCATCTTGAAGGCGGGCAGTATTTCCTTCCTTTCCGACGTTCATACCAAGCTTGGTATCATCGACAAATTTGGAAATCTTCGCAACTATATCACAGTCCATGTCCTTAACGTAGATGATGAATAGTAGTGATCCCAGGACAGAACCTTGAGGAACACCGCTAGTAACGGGCACCCACTCAGAAGCCTGCCCATTCAACACTACCCGTTGCCGTCTGCCGTCTAGTCAGTTTTCTATCCAACTTGCTACATTTCCGTCTACGCCCAGCGCACGCATTTTCCGAAGGAGGCGGCGGAGTGATACCTTATTGAATGCTTTGTGAAAGTCTAAGTATACAACATCCACCGCTTTATCCCGCTCGTGCTCACTAAAAACGAAGTGGAAGAATTCTACAATATTCGTTAGGCATGACCGTTGACTTCGGAACCCATGCTAGGAACTTCTCAATCGCAAGTTGGACTCTAAATATGACGTCCTTTTGTCATCAAGATACTTTTCATGATTTTACCGACTATTGAGGTTAAGCTAATAGGTCGGTAGTTCGACGGCTGCTTAGGGTCTCTTTCTTTGAAGATAGGAGTTACTTTTGCTTCACGCCAGTATCTAGGAACGCATATGGTCCGGATTAACATGTTGAATATTATGCTAAAATGTCGTGAAACTTCATCGCGCACTTCTTTGCCCCCTCCAGGTAGAAACTCGTCTCGGCCAGGGGACTTATTCGTCTTTAGATCAGTGATCTTTTTTTCGATTTCTCCTTGAGTGAAGTCCATTTCCTCCAGCTTTTCACCCAACTAGGAATCTCTTGGCTGGGGGATGGGACCATATTCTTCAAAAACAGTGAAGAAAATCAGTCGTTTAGGAGGTTAGCATTTTCTACATCTGAGTGCTTTAATGCCCCCTCCTCATTCACTAAAGGGCCAATCGTGCGATGGATTGGTTTACGGGTGTTTACATAACCAAAGAACTCCTTGGGATTCTCCTTGCAGAGTCTAGCCACTCAGAGCTCCTCGGCACGCTTTGCCGCCCTTATGCTGGACTTCACTCTCCTAGCTAGCTTACGATACTCGTTAAAGTCTCCAGAAATCTTTGACTGCCGGTAATCCGTTCTTTTCTCCCTCAGCAGTTGACCAATGTCTTGATTAAACCACTTTGGTTGAACAAAAAACCGACGGAGGCTTTTCAAAGGGATGAATCGTGATTGAAGACTCATGAACGTAGTTTTGAATCTATTCCACGAATCTTAAACATCCTCGCACACTTCTAGCCTCGAATCAATCAATCCAGCACGAAGACCTGCAAAGTATGCTTTTCTTAAATCAAGTTTCTTCGATTCACTAGTCGCAGACTACCTTGGGGACCTTGACCGAGATCTTCGCCTACAGAGAGATCCTCAACGATGTCACCCTCAGAGGTGAAAACCAAGTCGAGTGTATTATTGCTTCTCGTCGGCTCTCACCCATTGAGTCAGGAACTCGTTGTTCACGAACTCCAGGAGTAGTGCGTTCTCGCCACCGGTTTCTCTGGTTTCCCAGTCAACTTGGGTGTTGAAATCACCCATGACGATACACACTCTGTCTTGTACAAGTTTACCCAGCAGCCGGTACAAATCTCTGTCCTTTTCAACGAGTTAGGTAGGGGGTCTGTAAAGCAGCAGGGCATTCATTCGAGTAGATTGAACTTGACTGCATTCTCAGAGTCGATTTTAATATCGGAATTATCCCAATTGCCTCTACTTTAGCCGCTCTCGCCTTAACCGATATAATTAAGTCCTTCGCTCGGTGAACAATTCGGTTGGGGTTGTGTCGAATCGGTGTATGTCGTTTCCTCCAACGAGAGTAAGGATAGCGCCATCTTCGCACTGTCTGTTCAGATTTGTAATTTCTCTGACCGTGTGATTAATTCTCCCCGGCTAGGCAGATTTTATTACGCTTAGCTGGATTACCTGTTTTGAATTCTGAATCCTAGTTCTTTATTAAAGAGTCCCCGATTAGAATGCTCTCTATTTCCCCCTCGATTAGTATTAACAAGGGGAAGGATTAGAGAATGGTATTGCAAAATGGTCTGTAACCCTCGTTGGTCTAGCTCTGAATCTAACGAGCCTAAATTGTGATTCCGCGCGTCTATATGAATTTAAGATACGCGCTTGCTCATTTATAATCACTTGTTGTTCTCTACTCTATACCATTCGATCTGAAAAAGGAAAGAGAGAGAGAGAGAGAGAGAGAGAGAGAGAGAGAGAGAGAGAGAGAGAGAGAGAGAGAGAGAGAGAGAGAGAGAGAGAGAGAGAGAGAGAGAGAGAGAGAGAGAGAGAGAGAGAGAGAGAGAGAGAGAGAGAGAGTCACAAGGAGTCACAAGGAAAAGAAGTACCCTAGAAGACCTTACGGTCCATACGAGAGGGTACTTGTTACGAGTCAGGGACTCGTGAGCCTGTCAGCGAACCAGGACTTTATCCAGGCGCCTTTTGAACTGCTCCACAGAGTCGCTGTTCACGACTTCTGGCGGAAGCGCGTTCCACTCGTTGCAGATACTGTAACTGAAGAAGTTCCCGCATCTGTCCCGGTGATAACGCGGCAGCTCAATTTTGTAGCCGTGGTTTCTCGTTACGCCCTCGCTTAGTTGGAACATGTCCCCGTTGCCTACGTGGTCAATACCTCGGAGGATTTTGAAGACCTCGATTAATTGACCGCGCCGTCTTCGGGTTTCCAGTGAGAAGAGGTTTAGTTCTTCTAGGCGGGCTTCGTAACTTTTGTGCCTGATCGAGGGGATCAGTTTGGTCGCCCTGGCTTGTACTCGCTCCAGTCGGGCGATGTCCTTCCGAAGGGATGGACTCCAAAACTGGACTGCGTACTCCAGGTGAGGTCGGACCAGGGAATTAAAGAGAGTGAGAACGATTTCCCTGTTCCGATACCCAAACTGTCGCTTGATATACCCCAAGATTCTCTGGGCTTTCTTCTCCGCCTCGATGCACTGCTTGGAAAACTTGAGGTCGCTGGTGATCACGACTCCCAAGTCTTTTTCCATGTCTGTGCTGTCGAGCGCCGAGTTTTTGAGGCTGTAGACGGCTTGGGGATTTCTGCGGCCGATGTGCATTACCTTGCACTTTTCGACATTGAACGGCATTTGCCATTTGTCTGACCACTCCCCGAGTTTCCTCAAGTCGGCTTGGAGTCTCTCGACGTTTTCCGCGTCTGACACGTTCATACCTAGTTTGGTATCGTCGGCAAATTTGGAAATCCTCGCAGTTATGCCATCATCTATGTCGTTTACATAGATGATGAGAGAGAGAGAGAGAGAGAGAGAGAGAGAGAGAGAGAGAGAGAGAGAGAGAGAGAGAGAGAGAGAGAGAGAGAGAGAGCTACAGAAACAAGGACCAGCAAAGACCCTAAGGTCCGATCAAAGTCAGTCCGCTTCCACAGATGGTGTTAGACTACCACGGTGATGTAATGCTAGTGTATTATACATTTGTTTTGTATAAACTTATCTACATGTGTACCCTTTGACATGCAGGTTCAGTCATCTCCCAAATGCGAGTACACTCTTTTCCGAACGGGGGGGTAGGGGAAGGACAGTACTCTTTAGTGATTAAAAGAATATACGTGTAGAACAGACAGAAAGAAAAGAGGAAATTCACATTCACTCTATGCGATGCAGGCGGACGTCACTGGCATCTTTTGGTTCATCATTTCATTTTAATCCTTAACTCCTTATTATTTATAAAGTTTTTATCTATGCTCCTACTATGTTATATTTACACTATTGAAGTAATCATTGAGTCGGTTTTTGAACATAATTACTGACGCGCTTTCTATTACACGTTTGCAGGATCTTAAAAATTAAGTAATTTTG